>BSBM01000911.1:7727500-8927500 GCA_027924585.1 Larix kaempferi | reverse complement strand
TGGAGCGATTTCATGCTTAATAGCTGAGTAACAAAACTTCATTTCGAGTTGGCTAGAATTTGTTTTAAGTAAATTATCTCATTCACTTATCAAATTTCATTTAATATGCATTTTTTATTTGTATTAAAAGTTGCAAATTATCATATGGTTTTCATTTTGGAGTAAAAATTTGAAAATGAGCCCTAGAGTACAAGTCTCAAAAGGAGGTGTACATAATACATTGCAAAATGGCAATAGAATCAAACAAAATCCATCGGAGGCTTGGGTGTGAAGGTAAAACTTGATTAAAATCTCTCTCTCTCTCTCTCTCTCTCTCTCTCTCTCTCTCTCTCTCTCTCTCTCTATATATATATATATATATATATATATATATATATATATATCTTGCATCTAAGTCACAGGAAATGAAGGCTCAATAAATGAATTCATGATTGTTAGCGGAAGTCCATTCATGGTTTATATGATAAACAAGTTCCCAAGTGGCATTCATCAATTGGATTCCATGCATGCTCATTAGAATGATGCTTGAGTGTCCAAGGAGCAATATATTTTTGTATGCATAAGTATGATGGGAAATATTCATAAGGAATCTTAACACAATTTCATAGAGCATCTCAAATTATCACTCATCACCTAATCTTAGAAACACTCACATGACATGGACTGGAAACAAAGCACTATAAACTAAAATTTCTACTAATACTTCAATAGTAGAAGCAGGCTTTGAAGTTTGAAGTTTTGAAGAGAAGGAATTGCATGTCTTATGTGTAGTTTATACAAGAATGATGGTCTTGGAGACATTCTAAGAAGAGATATCTCAACATAAGACAAATAAATAAATATTTTTAAATGATATTGAGAATTGAGGATAGATATTAATTTCCACACAGTATCCATGTTGGTGAAGTGAGTGGGATATAAATCCCTTGTTTATGGACGGTATGGTATCAGATTATTTCAATCCTTTTTCTAGAATCCGAAGAAACATTTGGAGACCTAGCATGGCTAAAGAAAACATAGTGGGGTTGGAAGACTTGCATGTTATCAATGCTCAACTTCAAGAAGAGAACAAGTGCTTGAAAAAGAAGTTTCAACTATATGGAAGAAGGATGAAAGAGATGGAAAATAAACATGAGGCCTCTAATAACCTATTGCCATTTATTAAGAATAGGTTTGATGAACATAAAGGCTACCCCACTACTTTCATGGAAGAGTGGGATGAGTGTAGAGTTTAGTAAGGTCATCCAGATGGATAGCTAGTAGGAGGATAGGCTCATTCAAATGGGGACACAACTAAAGAAAGAGTTGGGAGAGAAGGAAGAAGCAATGACAAATCTACAAGAAATTTTCCAAGGACACTAGGAAGCAAGGCCACCTCCCCTTTCCACTATTAATTCCAACACCATGATCGAGACCACAATGGAAAACTCACCTTCCTTAAGCTTTCCTTAATAGCATGTCAGTGAATTCGAAAAGAACCGGTAATGAAATTTTTGCTTCTTGAATGATTGAATGGTGGCCTTAGGGCTGCATTTTCTCTGAATGGGGCCTTTATCTACCTGTAATCACTCAAAGTGTAGCTACCACCAAAGGCATCATATCCAGGACGGTAGAAGTAGGGTAGCTAACCAAGTGACACTGCAAGGGCCTCGTCCACTACTGTAAATGGGTAGTTGTCACATCGGACGGCCTCTTGTCACTTTAGGTCAATTCGTAGAATGACCAAGGGGGAGACCCTACTAGTCTATGAGGACTAGCGAACCTACTCAAAGTGATCTAAGGGATAGATAATAAATATAAGAGACAAACAATGAGTAAAATAATCTAGATCTAGGGAGATAAATGTGGTAGGTGAGGTTAAGGTCAAGTTGGAGAGGCTTGAGGCAAGAGAAATGGTCCAACTTGAAATGAAATATACCACAATAAGTTTAGGAAAGTAGATTTAGTTCATATGAGGAATACCCAAATTGGTTCTGCCTAGGGTTTATGCAAATGAGACCAAAGTGGACCCAAAATAGTAGATCCGGGTGCTTAAAGACTAGATCTATGTACTTGAAGAGTAGATCTATGAATATTGGAAGGGTTTAAGCATACCCAACTGATAGATCTGAAAAATTGGCCAAAGACCCAAGGAGGGTGTCCCACCTAGAGATGACTAGTGCTAGATCCGGGGGTAAATGGATTCAGTTTGAGTTGAAACTTTAGATCTAGAGTTTTTATATTCATTCCAAAGTGGGTTTTGATGGTCGTACTCAAAGAAGTACCTGATCTATCAGATCTAGAAAACGAGGATTTTAACAATGAGGGTTTTAATGGTGACAATTGGAATAGATCCCGTAACAACAAAAATAATTTGAAACACACCTGGAAATGCTTGCAGTATCCTTTCAAATTGATGATATTTCCAAATCGAAGTCATCTAGAGTGAGATCCAACCTCTCCAAGTGAAATCGCTATGCTCCAAGATGACCAATGCGCCCCTCCCTGCCAAAACGATCTAAGTTAGAATCGGATCAAACAAGAAGTAAAATATATGGCAAGAAAGATGAATCAAAGAGCATCAATATGATCACAAGATACAATAGAAATACTCCCTGATGTAGGACGTCTTGAGGAGGATAGATGGAGTCTCCCCATAATAGCGCCCCCTTCAAAAGCGTCCTCCTTCTCCACCACGTTTCCCCTGCAAAAATGGTTATGAAAATAGATATATCCACAATGATGTCGAAGAGAAATGACTTTACAATCACTTGCAAGAACATTCACAAAGCTTCCAAGAGTTTTTGCAAAAATATTTTTACTGTGCCGAAAATCCAAGAGCCAAAAGTCCCTTTACAAATGAGAGAGCATCTCAATATATAGATCTCTCTAATACAAAATACCTATATCCAATAATATCAATTGCTAGGATCATAAGATACAATCACTCTAATCAATGGCTCAGATTAGCCGGATACATATCACATGGATCAACTCAAAAATAGAGGGGGTGCACTCACTAAATCGCCCAAGGGGGATGCACCACATGACATATGACTAAGACACATCAAAATAGCACATGGTGGGGCTAGGAGGTGTATCATATCCTTCTCTAGCATGACCGCATGGCACAATATAAAATAATATATCAAGATAATATCATAATGTGACCAAATGACCAAATCATGGCCCCTCAATGACACCAATAAAGTACCCAAAATGATGAATGCTAGGATGTGTGGACCCCACTGATGCCGGAACAAGCGCTGGAAGATGTGGAGATGATCATCAAACTATATGGGACCTATCTCATGCCATTTCATTGCCCCACTAAGCCAAATCGATTTCCTCAAAGAGCCATTCTACTGCCGAAAAACCACCTCTGAAAACACAAAAATGTATGTAGCTCCTTGTCAAATGTCCCGGACACAAATCTAACTGCACCAAAATATCTAGGGATGGGGTAATATGGTAATAACGACTGGATGAACCCCCATCTCCCTTTGTAGCACCCTAGGAGAACTGGCATGCTCAATGGAAGTTCTAGGCAGGCCATTTCTGCATGGCAAACTAGAGAAAAGTGGCAATCTGACCATATCATCATCTACAAACACTTGGAACTGATCATTGAGTGCACCAATGACCTCAGAATGCTCAAATCCACTAGAATGAGTACCCATACACCATGTGACCATCAAAAGATACCTCTGTAAGCTCATCCATGCTTAGAATAATAAAAATAATAGTCCGTAAATAATAATAATCATAAAAAAATCCACCAAACCATCATCTGGAAAGGATGTCTAAAGCATGTAACCATCGAATGAACACATATGGGCCATAAATAAACCATCTCGATCATTGTCTACCCAAACTCATCCCGGACCCTGTGGTTGACTTGGTCAAACTAGGTTGACCAAGTCAAGAATGACCAAAATGATGATCCAGATCACAAATAACTATTGTTGCAAGTACAAAAGTTTATGATATGCTCCTTCAATTATATCAGTAGCTAGACTAAAGCATAGAATGATGTTTCACTGGCGTAAGCATGTAAATAATATAAATAATACAAGTCTAGATCAAAGTAACTAGCTACTATAAACAGGATTTTCAAGTGTATACTCATTTACTGACTTGAACAATTTGCTAACCATGAGTGAGGGTGTAAATCAAAGGCTAGGCTAGGGGAAGGACTCAACAACCTCAACACTGCAATCTCTCAGATGAAGGAACAAGGGAGACCACCGACACATATACTAGATAGAAAATAACACGAGGAATGGCGATGTCTCACAAATGGGTAGAGTGATGAGAATGCTTCCAATAGACTCTAAACAAGCAACCTTTTAACAATTTATTTATTTGTTAGTATTTATATTTAGCATTTAACATTTATTTCACTTTATAGATTTTCACTATTAAGCCTCCAAGAGCAGGTGCCCTGAATAGCCTGGAGGGCCTCAAATAATGACTCGGTATGACCTCCATTTCCCATCATCGTCCATAGGTGCGATGGAGTGACAACCTTGTTGCCATGTAGGGGTCAACGGCCTCACATCATATAAAGGATGAGTGTGCATCCCTTGGCCACTGACTATGTTAGGAACCCATGTCTTTACTTTGTTAGTATATTATTGTTGGATGCATATGCTTTGTAAGTCGTCCCGTATTATTTGTTGATCCATAGTTTATATTAGCCCATAGTATTGACCCATAGTATTGGACGCATATGCTTTGTAAGTCGTCCCATAGTATTATATGTCCCTTGGTTTTGACTCATAGTATTGGTGCCTAGACTTAGCCCATGGTTGTATTGACACATAGTATTGACTCATGGTATTAGTGCCTAGACTTAGTATATAAGTGTGTGTTGAGGCCTATGAAGGCATCGTGAAGTTAATTGTATTGAGCTTGCTCAAAGGAGGTTGCCCCCTCGAAGTGGCCCGTGAGAAATATAAAAGTGATTCTGAGTTCTATTATTTCTGATATCTCGTGTATTTGCATTAATTAATTATTGCAGGTTCTTCACATCTGGTATCAGAGCACTTTCTTGGGCTCGTTGGGTGGAATTTCTGCCAAATTTTTTTTCGCATCTGTTGCAGCTTCGGATTTGGGAATAATCCCTATCCTCTTAACTGTGGGAAGTACTTGGGCATAAGCCCTAAAACTCATTGTGAGGAGTACCACAGGAACCCCAAAGTAGCTGGCCCATTGAGAGGACCTACCAGCGAAAAGGGCAACGACCCCTACCTGATTGACTAGTTCCCACCCGTGAGGTAAAACAAGAGATGTCGTTTGTGGCAAAGCGGTTATCAGTTTTACCTGAGCCGTGGAGTGAGGGGTACTGCCCCAATACGCAAGCCGTCAGACAGCATTGATGGCCGAGTGAATCCCCTGAACCGATAGGAAGCCGCACATACCTGGGGTCCATATCTATTTTCAACTGAACTGTTGCCGATCACTTCCGCTCCAGATCTAGCCATTTCAGATCTATTCTGAAAGTCGTTCCAGATCCAGTCGCCGTTTCAGATCCATCCATTTTCGCTCCCTTCTGCGCCGTGCAGATTTATCTGTTCCAGATCCCTTCCGAGCCGTAGCCGCTCCAGCCTGGAAAAAAAAAATCAGTTTTTTCTCCATATCTCCCTTGTTTTCACTCTGTTTCCCTGAAATTTTCGGGGAACCCCTATCATCCCATTCTGCATATTTCATTCCTGAGGACCCTATCCCCAATTCCCCTTCCCAAAGCCCAAAATCCCACATTTGTCTATTTTTAGGGTTTGCCATAACTTCCTCATATTTCACCCAATCACCTTCAAATTTTACCACAGAGTTCCTTTCTGAATTCTGCTTCTTTGTCCCCCTCTGCCAAATTTTCCCATTCTTTCACCCCGCTTCTGAAATCCTCATTTTTGCTTCCCTGTCTATTCGACAGTGTCCAAAACCTCGTCAAACCCCAATTACACTTCAGATTTTTTCCAAGTCAAGATTTTCCTTTACTGAAGCAGTTTCTGTTTTTGTTTTCCTACCCAGTCAACCAAAAAAAAAACTCATGGTTATGGTTGTCACCCGCGCATGAGCAAAAACCATGGAGGACGCACTTGCAGCCATCCAAACCAAACTCCAAGATCTGGATGAAAAATTTCTCAAGCTCCATCTTCAGCATTCAGCCATGAACAATACCCAACAGCCAGAATCTTTTGCAGCCACCGGGTTCTCTTCTTCCAGCAATTTTCGTGGTTCGAAGCTTGATTTTCCTCGCTTCAATGGTACTGATCCGACTGGATGGATATACCGAGCAGAACAATATTTCAGTCTGTATAATACTTTTGATGTTCAGAAAGTTCCACTTGCATCCTTTCATTTGGAACAGGAAGCCCTTCAATGGTACCGTTGGTACATCAAAGCTCATCCCGAGCCAAACTGGACAGATTTTTGCCAACTCCTTTTGTCACGATTTGGTCCTAGTTCTTTTGATGACTTCACATGAGCACTCACTAAACCTCACCAAACTGGCACAGTGAGAGAGTGTCAGACGGAATTTGAGAAACTAGCCAATCCCACAGAAGGATTGTCCGATGAATTCTACAGGAGTTGTTTTATCAGTGGTCTCAAGGATGAAATCCGCTCAGAGGTCAAAATGTTTTGTCCCAACACAATGATGGAAGTCCTAAGGTTGGCTAAGCTGGCTGAGGACAAGATCGCAGCTCAACAACGCTCCAAACCCACCATTGTTCCCTTCAGAAATATGGGTTCCCAACGACCTCCCATCACGCCTGCTCCTCAACCAACTCCTATCAAGAAATTGTCTGAAATAGAGATGCAGGCACACCGAGAAAAAGGGCTTTGTTATAATTGTGATGAGAAATTCACTCGGGGACATAGATGTGTTCAACAAAAGCTCTATCTCTTGGATGTGGATTCTCCGCCTGCCTCAAAACTTGATGAAGAAGCTCCAAATACAGTAGATGATCAGGTCGACATTCAACACCCGCCTATTGACACCCCATCTCAGGACAACCCACTCGAGATCTCTCTCCATGCAGTAACCAGCGTCACCACCCCACAAACAATGCGAGTCATGGGATACTTCAAGAAGCTCCCTCTTACCATACTCATTGATTCTGGTAGCACTCATAACTTCATCGATCCTCGGATTTCCAAACAGGCTGATTGTTTTGTCCATCCTTGCTCCAACTTTGAATTCATGGTTGCCAATGGGGGCACCTTACCTTGCAAGGGGAAGTGTCACAATGTGCGTATCTCTATGGAAGATTATAACCTGCGCTCTCACATGTTTGCCTTGTCCTTAGGCAGATGTGATGTGGTTATGGGCGTTCAATGGTTACGCACACTTGGCCCCATCTTATGGGATTTTGCTGAACTTTGGATGCAGTTTTCAGTCAATGGGGCACAACACAAATTTATGGGCTTACAACCAGGATCTCTCTGCATCATCAGTTCACATTGCCTGGAAAAAATACTTAAGAAGAATTCACATGGTGTCATCGCTCAGCTCCATTCCATTCAGATGCACCCATCAACAGTCTCCACTACTTCCTTGGATAGATATGCAGGTGTCTATGTTGAACAATTGAGTTTGTTTCCTTCAAGAGACCTTTCCGGTAAGAATTTAGCCGCATCTACCTCTCAGCAGGAAATGATGACTATTTTGCATACAGTCCAGAAGTGGCAGCCATCCCTATTGGAGAATTATTTCTGCATCAAGATTGAGCTCCAGAGTCTGGAAACTTTCCTGGAACAACAGGTCTCCTCCCCAACACACCTGAAATGGGTTATCCAACTCATGGGTTATGACTATGCGACCACTTACCAGAAGGGTAAGGACAATATGGTAGAAGATGCTCCTCGCACATTTGATGACCCAAATTATCTTACAGCTACTTCTCTGCTTGTTCCAAATTGGTTGCAATCTGTTCAACGGGGCTATCTCTTCTATGAAATCCATGCTTCTTCATCAGTAGGGCACTCTGAGTTCCTCAAAACGTATGACCAGGAACAATGTAACTTCTTTTGGCAGGGACTCAAAAGGACAATTCAACGGATGGTGGTTGACTGTGATACTTTCCAAGTCAACAAGCGTGAAACGACCCTCCTTTCAGGACTGCTCAAAGCCTTACCCATCCCTCCACAGATTTGGACAACTATTTCTATGGATTTTCTAGAAGCGCTCCAGTGGTATAGTACCACATCTCAAAGGACACCATATGAAGCAGTCTTTGTACATGCACCACCAGTTCTTCTTCCATACACCTTCAGCAGCTCCCCAGTTTAGGCAATTGACTCAATTCTTCGAAACCGTGATCAGCTTCTTCTCATTCTGTAGGACAATTTTCACATGGAAAGAATTCGACTGAAACAACAAGCCGATCAGCACCGTTCTGAGCGCACTTTTCACATCGCTGATATGGTTCTTCTTCGTCTACAACCTTCCAAGCAATCCTCCCTGAAACTCCAAAGGCGCCAGTGGCTCGGAATGCAACCCGAGGATGCTACAGGGGACCCACTCCTTCAGATTCTGCATCAATTTCCACATCTAAAGCTTTGAGGACAAAGCTTTTTCTAAGGGAGAGGGGATGTTAGGAACCCATGTCTTTACTTTGTTAGTATATTATTGTTAGACGCATATGCTTTGTAAGTCGTCCCGTAGTATTTGTTGATCCATAGTTTATATTAGCCCATAGTATTGACCCATAGTATTGGACGCATATGCTTTGTAAGTCGTCCCATAGTATTATATGTCCCTTGGTTTTGACTCATAGTATTGGTGCCTAGACTTAGCCCATGGTTGTATTGACAAATAGTATTGACCCATGGTATTGGTGCCTAGACTTAGTATATAAGTGTGTGTTGAGGCCTATGAAGGCACCGTGAAGTTAATTGTATTGAGCTTGCTCAAAGGAGGTTGCCCCCTCGAAGTGGCCCGTGATCAATATAAAAGTGATTCTGAGTTCTGTTATTTCTGATATCTCGTGTATTTGCATTAATTAATTATTGCAGGTTCTTCACGGACTAGCTAATATAGATATGCATGGTAGTGTTTAGCAACATTGTTTTTGTTGACTAAGCATTCTTTAGATATAGCATTTAAAATCTAATGTTATAGTGTTTAGCAATACTATTTGTAGGAATACTTGGTTTCGAGGACTAGAGGAGAACAATAACTGTGACTAAAATCACACACTCCAGAGCCAAGACACAATGCAAACTGGGAATCTATCCAACACAGAGGTCTAGGTGGGGGAAGTCCTTGAGATCACTAGCTAAGGTGTAAGTCGGGATAAAACCAAAAATGGAAGATAACGGATGGACAGAGAAATGACTGATGATGCCATAGATAGCAAAGGCCCTAAAATAAGGGAATGAACAAGTCGATACTTCATAGAGTAAGGGTATTACCAACAAGTATACACAAGAACCTCCTACCAATAATAACCAACCACTTCTATTCTAAACAACAAGTAAGCATCAAATAAGATAGAGCCAGTAGCCATCAAAATATACCCAGTCATAAACTACTTAGATAAGAGGAAGAGCACATCAACATCCCATTGAACCAAAATAAACCTCCTGGATCATATACCTGAGTCCCTGATCTGAACTGACTTAAACATGTTGAAGTACTGCATTTGAATATAATATGGGTACTGTCATCAATCTACTTTGGATTATAACATAATGGCTAACTCAGTCACCGACCTGGTGTCATGGGGCTCAATCCTTGCATGAGACTGTAAATGTACAAGAATTGGATCCATTGAATACATAAGAGTGATCATCAAAATGCTACTCATCGTCGGCTTATCTCATCAAAATCAGTAAAGGACTGGCTCAAAAATATACTGGAAACTGATATGCAATCATGGTAGCCTGGCTATTATGGATGTGACAACATTACCTTCTATCCTCTTTGCATGGTGGAAAACGTTTCCTTGAGGAGGTTTTCTCAAGTTTAGCCTTGGATCTCCAATTTTTCCCTAGGTTAGGCTCTTATAACGAACCCTAGAGGTTGTTATAAGAAGTCCTAATTTAGTAGAGAAGGAGAAAGTACTCCAAGAAGAACGTTGGTCACATTCGTCTAGGCTAGGGTTTAAGGGTATCATCCATGAAAACCTTAATTTATCACTCTCTTGCCTAACTACTCTTGCTTGTACATGTGTAAATATTAAATTTTATGATAATTAGGTCTGCGTTTTAATTTATTGTTTATTGTTTATTGTTTAGTTATTTTTTGTATATATAAAAACCCTAAAACCTAAATTAGACCTAAAACCTAACCCTAAAAACAGTCCTAAACTGTCCTAATACCCTAGCGGCCACCTTTTCCTCTCCCTATTCAACTCGACCTACCTTCCCCTTGCCTTTCCTACCTTCAACCCCTCTTCCTTTACTCATGCCCTATCTCCTCATACCCTTGAGCCTACCCTTTCTACCCTCGACCTCCTTCCCTTCTCCTATCCCTTCCTCCTTCCTTCCTCGCCATCCTCCCTTCTCCTCTCCAGCACCCTTGGCCTCCTTTTTTGAGGGTTCATCCTCCCCAAAAGACCCTCGGTTGTAACATACCCAAGTTCTAGACATTGTATGTTATTAAGAAAATATTATGTTTTATTTTTATTGTAAAGTTTTATGACTATTGACCAAGTGGGGTAATGGATGACTGTAATTAATTACTTTGAATATTTTATTATTAATAAATAAAAGTGGAGACAAATATCCAAAGGATACTGTTGAATGAGTGTTCACTGACCCACTAGGAGGAATGGACTGGGGTGGAGAGCAAACTGACACTTGGCAGCATCCTCAACTCACTTCTAACTATTGTAGGGGGCAACTTCCCTACTTTTATGGTCATGTTCCCCAAGAAAGTGGAACTGAGCAGGTGGCTCATTTACTAAACAAACTGACCAAAGACCTAGGCATGCTACTTATCTATCCATCGAATTCAGCAGGAGGCTGTTCATTCTTACCTTGTGATAATTTTTTAGCACAAGAGATTCGATGAGGGGAAAGTTAGAAGTGATTGAGTGAACTAAGATTGCATTATGAACTAGTGCAGCCACATTGTTGAATTCAATATTGCTAAAAGCAGGAAGTACTACTGCTGAGTTGCAAGGGAATTTATTCCATTATTCCACACATCTTCGTCCTAGTGGTTTAGTGAACAGGCTTGGGGGTCCTAAAGCAAGTAACTTGGATGTCTTCAGGAGCAGGTTGGGTGGAACGGGCTCCTTTGGCTATTTGTTTCTTCTACAGACTTCCAGGTTCAGATTGTGTTATCTTATTTACTTCTGCCAAGTTAGTAAACTAAATCTGATTGTTTATGTTATCAGTTTTCCAATTAAATCCTAGATAATTTGTACTATTAATGAATATTTTTACTTCTGAAATTTATATCTGTTAGCATAAAATGCATTTGATAATGTGGTTAAATGATAGAATGATTGAGTAATAATGCTTCCTTGTATTTTTCCACACACTGGATGCAGTGTCGTACTCTAGTACAGGGAAGGGTATTTAAACAGATTAGAATGATATCATAATGTGAATAGACTGATAAATCTACATTAATTTCAGTACTGTATTATCGTCTTACTTCAGTAGACTTCTTAGCATTGAAATAGGAAATACAAATATTTCAAAATTTTCATTGTCTACGATTAACAATAAATTCCTAGTTTTTTATTTATAATAGCATAATATTTAAGTATTTTTCCTTTCAACTATAAGCAGATACAGTCATTCGAACCCAACATCTTTTATAGAGATTCTTTTAAAAATATCAATTCACCAGTTAGACAATGACGATTCACTTGCATCAATTTATACAAGACAAAGAACAAATCTAAGATAAATCAACGACCATTTAAAATCTACCCTTGTCAAAACTCACAGTACAAATGTTTTATAACAGAAACGAAGTTAAGTTTTGCAACAGAGAATAGTCTCCACACATCAGGGTTGAAACCTCGATCTTTATTTACTTTGACAAGCATTCACTAAAGGGTTATGATTCAGCCTTTACGGCTCTAATGTTTAAACATTACCCTAACAACAACTTTCCAAACATAGTATCGGGCGCAGCCCTGGACTCTCCATTAATCAGCAGACCATACATTAGTTTTGTAAATGACCGAAACTACACTCCACATTTGCTTTCAACTTCCTACCTTTTCTCATATGCATCCCGAAAAGACTTGCAACAAGTCGAAGGGTCAAGCCCTACTATCAACTTGTCAACGATTATATTAATGCTGCATTCATATACATAAAACGAAGGACAATCACAAGACCCGAAACCAAACCCTGAGGGTTATCTCTGCCAAACTCAAGATTACTGTTTTTCTTAAAATCTTAAATCAATGAAGAGTTCAAAACTCTTGGCATTTCCTTTTTACAAACATAAAATCAAAACACAGTAAAAATAGGTAAGTATAAGACTAGGTGCACGGTCAACATTTTTTATTTACAATGGTAAAACAAAACGACATTTCATATAGTAAAAATGATGGGCTCTGCCCTTTAATTTATCAAACACTGTAAAATAGCCAGGTTCGGCCGAGAGTGTCTCACCATACCTAAAACCGAAACACCAATAATTTCTGAATAAAACTCTTGAATTTTATAGAAATCATTGAGAAATCCAACGAGAGCCTTGAAGGGCTCGGGAGTAACAACTCCAATTAAAGACAAACTTTGCAAAAGCCATACGGCTCTAACCTTTTAACCATAACTGTAAAACCAAGGTTTAAAACAAATACATTTTTTTCTCATCCATTCAACGAAGGCCGGATTGGAGTCATAGTTCAACGTTGAAAATTCAAAGTACTTGAGTTACCCTTGGGATGTCTCCGATGCTTACCAGGGCTCGTATGCACACCATCCTGTCCAGCCAAAACCAAAATCTTTGACATTACGGAACCTGCAAACATTAGTGGCAATGGTGGTTAAAACATTATCAACTTAAACAAATAATACAATATCGATATTTAAAGAAAATGTACAAAGCTAAGTTGGATTCAAATTATTTACCTGTAACATTCGTTGCCCGTTGAATGCTTCAACATACGACCACAGCACATGTCAATGCCACCACATTGGTATCAAAATAACTAAAACTGAGAACCCAACAAAGGCTGGTGACTTAGCCACAACAACAATGCACAGGAGACCACTAAAACCCAGCAAGAAAACTACGTCAAAACCACTAAAGAACCCTGGTGCAACTTAAGGTTTAACATATTGTTGAGAGGTCTCCAAATCGAACCCCAGCGAGTTCGCAGCCATGAGAACCCTAAACCAAGAAAATCGCAGAGCCTATAGGCCCCTCCCTCTGTTTTGCAAATGAAGTAAATAACGTTGAAAGTGGTATTATCAATGCAAGTTAGGGTTAAACCCAAAACCCGAGACCTCCCGGAGATAGACGGTGTGGATCATGCCACAAAGTAGAACCTGCATACTACCACCCACCATATTAAATAGCAATTAAAACCACGGCTTGCATAGTTAAGAGTTCTGCCAACACATCACTCCACCCATACATCTTCCATGCACAGCTCAGTGTGTAGAAATTACGTAGCAAGGGATTGCCACCCTCTGTCATAGCTTAGCACGTGAAGGTCAGCCACGAAAACTGTCAACGAGAGATCCACCGAAATGTGAATTTAATGAACCTTAATTACCGTGCTTCCAGTTACCAACCTGCCAACACAAAATCCCATTACTATATTAAGTTGCCATTAATATCGTATCATATTGAAAGTTAAACCATATCGTATCATGGTAGTGAGACATTACTATAATATTAATGCATATAATTTATGCATTTAAGAACAAGCGTTTAAAGCATAGCTTAAACTTATGACAATGCTTTTTGACCACAAAACATACGTATAAATTCTAAGTCAGCAATTTGGAATGTATTGCAATATAATATCTTTCCATAGTTAGAGCATAATAATATGTAATCTTAATAAAAGCATTCTCTCTATAGTTTTGCAAGGGGTATGTTATATTTCACAACATAGATAATACCATTAAAATCTATATAGATAATGGAATATTACAATACTTCTCCATAGTTTGGATGAAGAAATATGTCGTGCATTAAAATGAAAGTCACCATAGTTTTTACTATTAACACAATAAATTCTACGTTGGAGTAGGATAACACTGAAATAATTACGATAGATGAAATGCAGACATCATTGTGAATACAAAGTACATAGAGATAACTTTATTATACCTAAGTTTGATGGATAGACAGTTTAAATCTCTCTATATAGTTGTAATCAACTTTAAAAGACTAACGTGGTACTGCAAGGCGAACTGAAATACATTGGCATGCTTCAGTTGGAATTCCTCTGTCTTACCTGCATTCTGCAGTGATTTTCAAAGCATTAGCTTGTATTAGCTAAGTAAGCCTTGGGGCGTATGCAAGGACCCCCTTCATTTCATCAAGACAAACATTTAGCCTCTAGAACCAAATCTCATATTATAGAATGAAAATCTGATGACATGCTTTGAATATTTAAATACATAATTCTCAAACATCCAGATAGTTGAATGACGATAAAGGACAAAACGACTTCTAAAAACACTAGGTTAAGTTAATAGCAATGAAGACAAATGTCGTTGTTCATAAGAAATATAAACAGTTAGTCTAACAACATATTATAGATGTTGTTGTCATTAAGCACTATTTTTATTTTAAACACCTAGATATGTTTATAGTTAACATTTAAAACTCCCGCACAGCAATCACAAGCAGTTAATGCTACTTGAAAATTTTTAAATTTTAGTGAATTTTTTGGGGATGTTACATCGGCATCCCCTTTCTAGAGCTCGACCCTCATTTCCAGGACTGCCCTACGCTAAAGCAACCTTGGGACAACCTTTTTGTAGGCTGTAACAACCTCTCTGCTACCATTGGACAGACATTAAATCTGTTCCAAAGTCTGCAATAAGTTGCAGACTGTCTTATTTTGACAATCCTTGAGACCTGCTACAAAACCAACATAAAATAACATTTAGAAGTTAGTCAATGGTTAATGTTTAATGCTGTTGAAAAGAGGTAAAACAGAGGTTTGAAACTTACATCAATTGCACTATGTTGAGGACTGATCTCAACTCTGTATGCATACTATTAATACCTTTGTTTACATTGATACAATAGCGCATCTACTTCATGTATTTATTAGTTGTTGGTCTAAAATTAATGCTGTGTCAATGATATTTGGCACCAACATTGGTACATTTGCATTGCATCTACAAGCACTTTGATTTACTTAGTATGTCTTATTTGTTCCTAAATTGATTGATTAAAGGCACTGGTAACTAACATCATTATGATTATATAGAAGACATTTTATTTTGCCTAAGTGTTTTGTAGAGCATCTAAAGGGCTCTCCCCTTGGAGATTACTACACTCCAAAGAAGTTGGATGTGTGACTGAGGTGACAGTGGTCGCATCTTCTCTACATCTGTCCATCGGAGACTAGTCGTGCTAGTTTATCCGGTAACAGAATGCATTCCCATTCAGAACAAAAAATTTACACTTAAATGGTAGATTAATTTACATAAAGATAAACAATTCTAAATTAAGATTATGCTGGAATTATTCATTCTCTGCTATAATTTACAAAATAGAAGTGCAAAGGATTGACAAAGGGTTCTCCCCTTGGAGGTTACTACACTCCAAAGAAGTTGGATGTGTGACTGAGGTGACAGTGGTCACATCTTCTCTACATCTGTCCATCGGAGACTAGTCGTGCTAGTTTATCCGGTAACAGAATGCATTCTCATTCAGAACAAAAAATTTACAATTAAATGGTAGATTAATTTACATAAAGATAAACAATTCTAAATTAAGATTATGGAAATAATAAATAAATGCAGACCTGGTTTTAGAAGCCACAATAAACACAACCTCTGTCTCTGCCTCTGATCATTCCTGCTTCAAATCAGTAATCCTGAAAGTATGACATTCCCTCCCTCCCATTCACTTCAGACGTTGCGTAATGAAAATCCTTCCACTTTCAGAGACTTTAGAATATAGACGTTGTGTAATGAAAATCCTTCCGCTGGAGTGAATGAATTACAGAAGCACACAACACAATGCAGGAATAATCATTTTGACCGGCTGCAAAATATATGATTCTAAGTAGGGCAATCTAAGCCAGTAAACCCCAACCCCAATGAAATGATTACTGACATTGGCCAGCGCACCGCATGACTATAATAGGCTATAGAAGTTAGTTATTGCACTATAACGCACTCCCACCTATTCAACTGGGGTACTTTATAAATCACCATGGGTTAATGATCAACATATAAAATATTTTGTGTTCAGTCAGAATACGTTTATTCACATGCCGCATGGGATATATAAGAATTATATATTTATATTATATATTATGCTCGTTCGGGATAGGCCAATAAGAACATGTTTTATCCAAGTCTCATTAAGCTGGTCATCCCTATCCACAGTATCCATCAGTGAGGTGAGAACAAGCTCCAAATCTATGCTACGTCAAAACAAAGTGTTGGGTCAATGGAAACTGCTCTATTATATACGTTGCTAGGTTTCGATCATCAGTTGGTTCAACAACTAGCTAAGCAACTGGATCTGTATTTATATCTGCTACCTATGCCTCTATACACGTTCCTAGATACTTAACAATGAGCAAGTCATAAGAGAACCAAATCACTCATAAAGAAAGCATGCCCATTCAGAACAAAAAAATTACAATTAAATGGAAGATTAATTCACATAAAGATAAACAATTCTAAATTAAGATTATGTTGGAATTATTTATTCTCTGCTATAATTTACAAAATAGAAGTGCAAAGGATTGGAAAATGAAAAAATAAATAAATGTCGACCTGACACTACTACATAGAGGGGGGTATATTAAGACAATATTCATGTAAATTGTCTCAACTTAAGACAAAAAGAAATGTGTATTGTCTTAAATATTGTCTTTAAGCGAGTGTCTTAAACTATTGTCTTAAATTACTGTCGTAAACTATTGCCTTAAATTTAAGGCAATAGTTTACGACAGTAATTTAAGACAATAGTTTAAGACACTCGCTTAAAGACAATAATTAAGACAATACACAATTTTTTTTTGTCTTGAGGTGACAATTTACAAAAAATATTGTCATGATATCCCCTCTATGTAAAATAGTGATAGAATGCAAATATTTTTGATAGGGCACAGTGGAATCGAACCACCAATCTTCTGCATTATATAATGCAGATGCTCTACCATTGAGCTGGCACCCTGCAACTTCATATACAAGAAGAATATTTGGATTTTTTGGATTTTTTTTAAAGCAATGAGGACAAGAAGCGTATTTCACTCATTCATATTTAGTTATCATGGAGATAGCAGTTATAATACTCATTCATCTCAAAATCAATAGATAGTTCCATATATTCTATATAAGAAATGGGAGAAAGGAGGTGGGCTTGGTCAATGCCACTGAACGTGGTCAATCAAAGCTCAGGGTTTGTATTGCTCAATCAATCAACTTAGATTTTCTACAATCTATAAACAACCAGCACCATCATAACTCTTCATCTCATTTAAATTGAACCCTCTTAATACCTTTAGACAACATTTTTCTTAATTGGATGTTTGGAACTAGTATACTCTTTCAACCACCAAAAAATCTAACATAAATTATTCATGTTTTATTAAATCTGAAATTAACCTAGAGCTTCAAGGGCAGATATGGTAATCCCAGCCTTCGTGGTCCTCCCCTTGCGCCGGGAGAGAGCCGAACTCAAGAGAGAGAAGAAGCTATTGCAATGACAGTGGATAGCCCTTCTAAGTTCCCTCTATGGTTGCACTCGTGATTAGGGATTTATAAGTGCAACTTTGGGTGGTAACAAGCCCTACAATATGTTGATTCCAATTTTAAACTAGGGGGTGCCAAGATGTTTCAAAAACCAACTCATCTTTTAAGATTGACGCATTGGAATTGTTACTGTTCATCAAAGCCTAGAAGTTAAAGAATAACTTCACTAAGCAAATCTAATAGATGGGTGTTGCCATTAGTTGGGTGAGACTAAATCATTTGGAGCAAAGTTGGTAGTTCAGATTTCAGTCAGAATGGCTATTTTCCATGAGTATGTAAACTCTTTTAAGATCGATGCTCATGGGGATATGCTAGCACTCCTCGGCAATGTTGGGAGGAGTTGTCTATATAATTGCAGCCATGTTCATTGATTTGTACACCTTCATGAACATTTTTGTACTGTAATGTTATACGATATGCATTTTCAGAAAAAAGAACCCAACAAGAAGGGAAAGAACATATCATAATATCTGTGAATACAAATAAAAACATACTCCACCAGTTAAAAATCCAGAAGTCCAAACTAAGTGGTCATTTCTAGCTCCTAAAGTAGTAGGAAAGCTCCAGCTTTCTTACTTTGTTGCATCTTCTCCACATTGCTCACCAACATCATCAAAAATATAAATTGAAATTCTTCTCTTTATCTTTACCATGAAAGACATCAAGAAAATGCCAACTTAGTAAGTTCACATTCCAATGCATCTAGCTGGAAATTAGAATGTAGAGCAATATGCTTCAAAAGCATCAGAATCTGATATTAGGAATCAAAGGATATTTACTTGAGCCAGATAGTAAAAGATAAACTTCCTCAGTCGATATTCGGTTAACTAATACATATTGAATGTAACCAATAGATTCAAGTTTTGACAAACAAGGAAATAACTGCTCAACTTTGTGGAATAAAAACAAGGGAACCTTCTTATTCTAATAAGATATATGTATGGTTCCAAATTGTAAATAAAATGTGCTTTCCCATGATTGTCACAAAATGAATTCTGCTATTGAATGGTTAAAACCACTACTTCAAATTTTATATAGCTACTATGGAGATCATTTCATGGATCAAAGATCTTCCTTTTATAACACAGAAGAGAAACAACTGTGATCATTAAATATTTATAATGGTCAACCTAAATCAATAAACGTGAAAGTATTGATGCAATCTACAACATAGAAGTGATCAATCTTCAAGACTATTTACCAGCATAGGTGTTATATAAGACAAAAGACCATCAGAGAATGGCAAGAATGAGTCTTTGAATGTCTTCATTAGTGTTCCTATGCATTCACCAACCTGATTTAAGAAGAGTTTGTCATCCAACCATATGAGAAAAAGTATGAGCCAAAAATCAACTACCTATTTAGTAAATTTGTTCCATTCAATCATATCATTGCTATAGCCTATAATAATGCATTATTGCACGAACAAGAAAGATGAATTACAAATGCCTTCACTAACAAAAATCTTACTAATACCTCCTGTGTAGAAAGTATTTAATATGGTTAAAACCCATGAAGATTATACAGAGGGTTTTAGAGCTCACTTAAGCATGAATTTGTTTTTGAAAGTGAATCTCCAAGGTTCACTTTTGGAAGTAGTTTGAACTTTGAATTAGCTTCGCTGAAGAAAGCTGGCCCCCATCATCAAGTTGTAGTGAAGACCAGCTGGATTTATTTCCTTACTCATCCCTTTTATTTCCTCTTTCTCCTCAAGTTGCAGATATGTATCTTGGTATCTTGGTTAAGCATACACCTAATATCTGCTTTCAATTTTTTCCCTAAATTTTGAGCCATTTGGCTATGCTTGCTGGGTCCACACTATTCTAACTTCTGAGTATTTAATATTTTCAACACAGCTATTTTTCACAGTTCTTTGAACGCCAAATGTCACTAAACATAACCCTAAAACCTTTTTAATACCTTTATTTGAATGCCAAAATATTTTTGAAAGTTTAAATATAAGCATGTGCTGTAAATCCAATTTTATATATGTTTATTTTATAACAGAACTTGAATTGTTTCGAAAAGGAAAAAAATTCAGAAGGGTTGTTGCAGGGACTTACAAGCTCTAGAAATATGCAAGTTCTTGCAGGGAATTCAGAGGTGTGGGAAACATATCTTAGATCTTGGACATAGCATTAATTTTCAACACATCAAATCTGTTGAAAAGGGGTTTCGGCATATAACTGATGATATTAGAATAGTATTGCTAGATTTTAATGGAAAGGGTAATAGTAGTAGCACCTACCAAGAGATGAAACCTCTGGGGAAACTGCAAGCATATTAAAATTTCATGGGGCACTTCGGATATCTCAAAGAGCTATCTACAGCAACATCATGATCTTGTTCTTTCCAACCCTCCCCAGTAGATACCGGATTGTGAAGGCTCATAATATGTATGTCTCCCATTGAATCCATACCACAAACTTGGTTTGGCTCAAAGCGTGGATGGAGACTGCCCTTAACAGCTTCCTCAATAGTTGGGAAAATATATCACCTTCTTTGTTTACATACTTGAAAGGCACAAAAATAGAACTCCCGTTTACCAAGGTATCCCTCACTTTTACGGAGGATCTGCTCTTCATTGGCAAAGAGAGACAGCAGAATGAATAGTCCCTTCTATGGCATGGTTACTCCCCATAATTAATGGAAAAATATTAGACAAGGAAGCAGAAGCAGAAACTGACACTGAAAGAGGAGCAAGTGGCCCAGATAATGATGATGATGTTGAGGAAGATGTAGTGACATATATTAATATGACAGCTGTGAAAGATGTTGTTGAGCATATCAATCATCCAAGGCAACTTTGCTTCACACTCATGCAAAGCACTATTTACATGGTTTCCTGCTCAAAAAGATCATATATCATCAAAACTGCTTACTCACAATACAGTTATTCCCAACACTAAACTATCAGCTGACATAAAAGCAATCAGTAAAGTAGTATTGGCGTTGGCATTTGAGTGATGCAAATAGAAAAAGAGATATATTTAACAACTCGTAGGAATTAATCTTCACAAATCCGAAGGTAAGCCCAAAAATTGTAGATAATATAAAGGAAATATCTACAGTAACTCTTCTTTTGGTTGAATATTCATTACAGTCTGGCGATTAGGTATCAATAATCAGATACATCATTCTAATTTTACAAAAATATTTTGCATGGTTTGTTTGCCACAAATTGGACAGAGCTAAGAATGTTGTCTGGAAATGCAAGGTTGCAGAAATTTTTGAGCATGGGTTGATGTTGAGTACAATATCCTGTCTGGGGGGGCTTTTAAGTTTTGGGGGGTATAAATAGCTGATCCAACACGCAGGAAAGAGTGTTGGACATTCTAAGACTGGTAGGCATCTACTTCTGGAAAAATGGCGTATAACAAACTTTCACAAGGCTCCTAATCCGTACCAGTTATGGAAACCAAGAACTTCTTAAATCAAATCAGATACATCATTCTAATTTTACAAAAAGATTTTGCATGGTTTGTTTGCCACAAATTGGACACAGCTAGGAATGTTGTCTGGAAATGCAGGGTTGCAGAGTTTTTTGAGCATGGGTTGATGTTGAGTACAATATCCTGTTTGTTACCCCACTTTGTTGGAAATGGGCCTTTTGAGGGGTATACATAGCTGATCCGGCAGGTAGGAAGCAGTGCTGGGCATTCTAATATTGGCAGGCATCTGCTTCTGGAAAAATGGTGTATGACAAACTTTCACAAGCCTATGAATCCATGCCAGTTATGAAAACTAACTTCTGAAATCAAAGTTGACTATGCAGATCTTATCCAAATGGGCGTGTAGCCGCCTGGTTCCACACCTGGGGAAAACGCAGCAGAAGTCTTCAAGCTGCTGGTGTGGTCTTGGGGGCAAGTCAGAGTCAAGTGCTGTCACTTGGGACTCGACTCCTCCGTCTAGGCTTTCCTAGCGAAGCCAAGGGGGATGGACCCTAAGAATGAAAACAAAACTAAGGCGTCTAATCTAAGAGTTAGAAAAATATTTTTGATAACCAAGACAAAGCAACATATACTTTTGTAAAGAAAAGCAATCATTCATCAATACATCATTTGCTCTCATTCATTATCATTATCATTCATTTGCATCATAATAGCATGAAATAACATTAATATAGACCAGTGCCTTGTAATGGAGTCAAATAAATGCATGAGCAGAAAAGTAAATGTAATGCGAATGTTCTTGGTGTATTTTAAGATTAATGTGAAAGTGATCTTTTTATTATGGCAGGTGGGTTCCCAATATACGCAAGGTACAGGGGAACATGTCCGAAATTTTGATGCGTGGCTTCCGTCTCAGGCTTGGGCTGAATCGGAGTCTCAAGGAGGTGTTCAGATGCTGTACCAACGAGGGCAAGCCTAACGGTTTCCAAGAGGTCACTACTCAATTTTGTCCCAAGCCTTCTGAGAAATTTCCCCACGACAACAAAATGTTCGTGATGTGTCGGATTTTCACATAAAGGGTTTTTTATTTGGGGCGGTGTTAGCTCCTATTACTAGTCATCTCCCCCTTTCTGATGTGTACCAACTGGATCAGACTGAGCTACAAGTCGGCCACAGAGCATACGGGAGAAGACCTTGGTATTTTTTAGAAAAATTTTATGAACCAAAATTTTATCTTTTTAAACCCCAGGAGTCTCTTTTCAGGCACGTACTCGGGCAAGCCCTTGTACAAAAACCCTACTTCAGGAAAGCAAGGGGGGCGTTTTGAGTTTGTAAAAAAAATGATAAAACTACGTTTTGAGTGAACTTGTGGCCTGCCAGTGGAACGGACCAACAGGGTTGATTTTAATCCTAGTTTGATTTTATTTGTTGCAGAAAAAGAAATCTAAACTAAAAAAATGCAAACCACGAAATTTGAGTCGACACAGTTTTCCCCCTTGGGGGAATGGGGTGTGGGCGCTTGGTTTAGCCCACTTGCTCTCGTTTGATGCTTTAGTTACAATATGATAGAAATGCCCCAATCTTAAATCGACTTAGTGGCTTACAAAATAGAAGAGAAAAAGTGACCGGTTCAGGAAATTTTCGAACTAGATGCTCCGGATTGCCTGGATCTTTGAAATTTTGGCACCACCTCCTCCTACCTGTTCGTCTTTTGCTGCAAACCAGCAAGTAAACGTCAGTATAAGATGCCCAAAAACACTTTAAGAGTGTCTTTGGAACACCTCCTAAAAAACCCAGAAAAAAGTAAGTGTTAAAACTAGTTAAAATGGCAAAATTTAACCAAGTAAAACAAGTGATGGGGCTTGTTTTACTTGGGATCTTTGCAAGCTTTTAAGGGCTGCAAATTATCAACTCTTTAAATCAGCCAAATACACATGAAGTTCAGCCAAATATACTACTTGCTTAAGCCCTTAAAATATTCGGAAAAGTACACTTAAACAAGAAGCGTGCATCAACTAGATCTAGATAAAGATTTTACTTGGAGATGAGCTTAAGATCTAAAACAAAAATCAGACCTACTTATGATTTTTTAAACAAGAATGAGGTCTGAAATATGCAAACCAAAGTAACCATGAAAGATTTGAAGATTTTTTATGTTGATGAGAAGAAGAAGAAATGTCTTGAATTTGGGCTATGGAGTCCTCCACCGTGGGGATCAATGGGACTAGTTCTCCTTGAATCAATTTCGAAGACCAATGGATGCAAGCAAGCTCCACCAACTCTTCGGATCAGCAACCTGTACACACAAAAGACAACTCACACAAGCAAGATCAAATGCACTAGTGCAGACTAAAATAGAGAACTAGATTCAAGCATTTAAACAAAAATGACATTGAACTCTAAGCACTCTATGATAACCAACGGTAAAAATAATGAAATAGATTACACTATCTTTACCTTACTAAGCTCAACATCTCCTTCAAAAGCTAGTGATTGATCAATAAACAAGCATGAATAAACATGTAAAGACACAGATTACCTCATATGTAAAAATAGAACATGATCATCCACACCATGAGAATCCCCACATAGAATTGCCTCCAAAGCCTTTTATTCATAAACAAATGCAAAGATATTACAATGATAAGAGCAGAGGTTCCACCTTCTCATGAGAAAACAATGAGAGTGAACTTGCTTATTTAGAAAAACTCAAGGAGAGGGGGTGCCCAAGTTGAGGAGGAATGGGTGGAGTGAGTGGCATAATTCGTGGAGCAAATGGGGCTGCCCACTCCCATGTAATGGGCTGCCAAAATCAGCTAAAAATCAGCCATGTGATAGCCCATAAACATAGCTGCAAATTCCATGATTGAAGTGCCCAATTTTGGGAAATATGCCCCTTAAATGGGGAAGTAATCCCACTAATATAGCTGCCCGGAATCTTTCCAAAATCAACTCTTACAACTCCTAAAACATAGCTGAAATATTTCAGACCTTTAACTCCTCCAAAATTGGAAATATTTTTTTTAAGTCATTTTTCACTTTTTTTAAATTTTTTTATGACTTTTTTTACTTTTTTGGTTTTTTTTAGCATAAGTGAAAAATTAAACACCCAAACATTAAAAAAGTGGGTTTAGGGGTTAAGGGGGTGCTCTGAGTTAGAAAACGACCACCCCTAAGGCAAAAAAGACCCATAAGGCAAAAAAGACCCCTAGATGACATTTTTATGCCATTTACAATATTTTTTAATGAAACCATTAAAAAAAATGGCTCATTTATGGAAAAAATACTTTTCACCAAAAATTAAAAAACTACCTAGGGGGACTTAGCACATGTCCATATGACTCAAAAACAATGTCTAGCATGTTCATATACATTGACCCATGGACTTTAACAATCCCCTAAGGCCCGTTAACCTCCCCAGGCATTCCAGCTTTGGAGGAGCAGGAGAAAAACCCAAAAAAATTATGTTATGCACTAATGCGAGACATAATTAATAGGTGAAAAAACTCCTTGGAATACCTGACTTAGCCAAAAAGTCCTAGTGAACTAAGTCCTTTACAAAACACCATGCTAGTACATTTTATTACAAACCCCGCAGGGCCATGGACATGTGGAAAAAAATTAAAAAAGACGACCCTTTTAAAGGCCCAGCGGACATCAAATCATCGAAAATGAACATGTAACATGTTCAACTTTGCCCGCTCACTTGATAGTCCAACTAAGTACAACTTAGCTGGTAACATCTGGCTCCCACTGTGGGACGTGTGCTCGATCCGGTCTTCAGGCAAGGAGAGCATACGAGAATACCAGAATCTCCGGTTTCTATGACCTGTAAAAACATCTCAACTTGACAAGAAAACCTTTCAGTAGCACAAGTTCTTATAAGAAGCCAATGAACCATAAGTTGCATTATTCAAAAACTAAAAAATGACTACTGAAAAATTCTAAGTACATAAAAGGAAAGTATTGAAAAATAAATGTTGAAAGTAAATGCTCACTTGATGAGCTTATTTTCCTACTCTAAGCATAACAAAATAAATGCTAAGTAAAATGATAAATCCAATGCAACCATCTTAACATTTTATCAATGTAAAAACTTTTCACCTTGTGTTTGGTTACTAGCCAAAACAAGGGTACCTTGTTTAGAAAATGCAAACCTGCATGATAATTCTGGATTGGAGGATTGGATTGGTGATCATAGGGATATGATAGATCTTTGAAGTGCTTCCCCCAATGGTAAGTCCTCATGCAGGCCTCTTCTACCCATGACTGAATAGAGCTGAGAAAAAACTCGGAATGATAAGGCAGACCAGCTACCTCATCATATTGATCTGAAAGGCTCTTCTGATAGTTTATTTCTGTGAAAGTATAAGCCCCAAGTTGCTCCAAATCATAAGGAACCTCAGAATGTGTTGATGAAGGTTGAAACTGACATTCCACTGATTCCATCCTATCCAACTCTTCGTTATACTACTGATCCAAGTCTTCATTACTAATACTTATGCATGGCTCTGATTGATCATGAGAAGTATCTGTATGTTCCTCTTCCATGTCAAGATTCCCCAAGGTCTCAAAATCAACACTCCCCTCTCTTGATATATCAAAGATGGGTTTTTCTAAATCCGTCCAATAATCATCATACCCATCCTTGTAAATGAAAGGGGAGTCTTTGCCTATTGCATCACAATCCTGGCCATACCCATCCTCCTCTTCGAAAAGAGTGCTTTCAAAGATATCACAAGGAAGCCAACTTTCACAATTTTCATGAGCATGATACTCATCCTCAGAAGGCTTGGTTTGAAAGATAATACAAGGTGTAAAGATGTCCAAGACTTCACCATTATGTGGAGAAAATGGAGGAGTGTCATCATAAACCATACAAAATTCATTACAAGTTTCTTTAGAGGCTTTTGTAATGGTTTCTTCCTGAGGTGAATCTGAAGTACTAGCATCATCATTTACACTGAAGTAATCTCCAGATCCCAAATCTTCAATGGCAAATTGAGGGAGCTCTTTTGAAAAATCTTCAATTGGAAATGGAGACCCTTCATGAATTTCTTTGTCAACTTCTATAATGGCTTCCTCTTTAGGTAAATCAGGAATACATATGTGATCATCTTCATAGGTTTGAGAACACTCCATATCTTCTATGTTTTCAGTTATGGTGACAAGGGGATGGTTTTCCACAAAATCTTCAACTGAGGGTGCTTCATGGAACTCTTCGATAGGGTCATGCTGAATCTTTTCTTTAAATCCATACTGTGCTACAGGGAGATCAACACGATTGATATAACTTAGAGGCACCTCCCAATATTTATCATTTTCTGTCATGATGATACGAGGAAAGTTGGGATCTTCCTTATGATACTTAATCCAAGGTATGAACAAGAGAAAGTACCTTCTAAGGATCCTGTCCAAGTGTTCCATACTAGCTCCTTTATTATGCCATTGCCTTATAAACATTCTAAGGAGGCTCGGAAGAGAATTAATACATTTATTTGGAAGCTCTTTAGAATACCATTGATAAACAAGTCCCGGTAATGTACTAACAAACATCTCCATTATGTTATCTTCATATAAGACTTTGAAGTTAGCCACAACTTTAAGAAAAGAAAAGACATGCCGGAGACAAGAGTGAACTTGTTTATATAGAAAAACTCAAGGAGAGGGGGTGTCCAAGTTGAGGAGGAATGGGTGGAGTGAGTGGCATAATTCGTGGAGCAAATGGGGCTGCCCACTCCCATGTAATGGGCTGCCAAAATCAGCCCCAAATCAACTAAAAATCAGCCATGTGACAACCCATAAACATAGCTGCAAATTCCATGATTGAAGGTGCCCAATTTTGGGAAATATGCCCCCCTTAAATGGGGAAGTAATCCCACTAATATAGCTGCCCGGAATCTTTCCAAAATCAACTCTTACAACTCCTAAAACATAGCTGAAATATTTCAGACCTTTAACTCCTCCAAAATTGGAAATATTTTTTAAGTCATTTTTCACTTTTTTTAAATTTTTTTATGATTTTTTTTACTTTTTTGGTTTTTTTTAGCATAAGTGAAAAATTAAACACCCAAACATTAAAAAAATGGGTTTAGGGGTTAAGGGGGTGCTCTGAGTTAGAAAACGAGCACCCTTAAGGCAAAAAAGATCCCTAGATGACATTTTTTATGCCATTTACAATATTTTTTAATGAAACCATTAAAAAAAATGGCTTATTTACGGAAAAAATACTTTTCGCCAAAAATTAAAAAACTACCTAGGGGGACTTAGCACATGTCCATATGACTCAAAAACAATGTCTAGCATGTTCATATACATTGACCCATGGACTTTAACAATCCCCTAAGGCCCGTTAACCTCCCCAGGCATTCCAGCTTTGGAGGAGCAGGAGAAAAACCCAAAAAAATTATGTTATGCACTAATGCGAGACATAATTAATAGGTGAAAAAACTCCTTGGAATACATGACTTAGCCAAAAAGTCCTAGTGAACCAAGTCCTTTACAAAACACCATGCTAGTACATTTTATTACAAACCCCGCAGGGCCATGGACATGTGGAAAAAAATTAAAAAAGACGGCCCTTTTAAAGGTCCGGCGGACATCAAATCATCGAAAATGACCATGTAACATGTTCAACTTTGCCCGCTCACTTGATAGTCCAACTAAGTACAACTTAGCTGGTAACAGGGCGTTTTTAGGAAAGACTTGGATTCCAATTGGCATCTAATACCATCCACCCAATTGACCACAGCATCTGCAGATCCTTTACCACCAGATGCCAAAATCCCCTGCTATGAAACACCAAATATTTCTCCATTACAATGGGTCCCAGCAGCATTTGACCATATTTCGCCATTGATCTTTGAAACAACGCTTCCATTTACACTACCTATAACTCCATTTCTAGGATGAACCTTGTACTCTGACCCTCTTTCAACATTACCCGGTCCCTTGACCAAACAATTCTTTACACAATCTGCAAGCATTGGAACATTGATCGCTCTTTCAGACTTTTCTAAAGTCTACACCTTTCGCAACATCGGCAACGACCATTTAACCACATTGCGCTGGCAACTCAAAAGAGTTGTCTCATCCAGAAGACTACCCACTTTTTTCAAAACAATTCCCCTCTGCAATTCGTCTCGCCCTTGATGCTCTTTTGCATAATCTCCAAAGAACTCAGTTGTGAATTGCTCTGATCCAAATCCCCAATTCTGCCCCCATTCATTTGCAATTCATCTCAGCTCCTTTCTCACAGGTCACCCCTCATGGAAACTTTTCTTCTGCTTGCCTTTAACCAGATGTCGCAGGGCCCAAACGCTGACCCCAATTTCCTGCCCCAACAACATATGTTGAAGCAAAAGCTAAATTGAGAAAACGGGCCCATTGCAATCAACCACACAACATTTAATCAAACTAATTATATATTATAGTAAAATGTTTGAGGAGAAGCTGTATAAAAGGAAGAGAACTCTCATGTGCAAAGGCATGGTTGCATGAGTGGGATTTCCCCTCCATTGCTTAGTTGAAGATCTCTTGAAAAAAAGAAGTTAAGGATCAAGTTCAGTGTAAGGCTTCTCCATTTCTCTTTTCTCTTGCATGGATGACTAGGGATTTGTAAGGATTTCCATTACAATTGCTGCTGAAATAATCTTTGTAGAAGGGCATTGTTGCTCCAATAAAAGGACATTGGAGCTGGGGTAAAATATAACCTTCCTAACTCTTGTTGTAGCCTTGGATAATTGAAGTGATTTGCTGCTGAAATTTTATGGTTTAGCTGCTGGAGTTCTATTCATTGTTTGAAGTCTGTTGTCACTAAAAAAAAATATTAAGTTTGGTACATTATGGCTCCTCATGGCAAATATGCAGGGAAATTTTCAGATTTTATAAGTGGAACACTACATTGCATATTTTTAATCTCATGTTTTGAGCCTCCTTGTCGGGCTCATCATCAGGAGAAAAACTCCTACTCCATTGTATATTTTTAATCTCAATGTTTCGAGCCTCCTAGTTGAGCTCATCATCAGGAGAAAAACTCCATGATCTCGTGGTGAAATAAGATTTGAAGATATGATATACTGTTGTCTGATCATTCAATTAGAAGGATGTCATACACAATCTACTTCATCTAGGGTTTCATATTTGGTAATTTCTCTATTGCTCATGGTTGCATGTTATTACTTGGCAGTAATCTCATGGTTGTGATGGTGCATCTTACATAAGACCCTCACTTATTCTTGCACAATCTGAAACTTTATTTTAGACTAATTGTAGGACATCAATGCATGTCTTAATTATGTCTTCTCCATCACACTCAAGCCTTCTTGCTCTCTCAACTGGACTCAATTGCCCAATGGATAGACACTAGTTATGATAGTCCACAATCACTTTACTGCCTAAATCTAAAAGTATCTTCTTTTTACAAATCTGAATTTTATATCAAGCTTGCAAGGACAGACTTGTAATCTTATTAGAGAATCCCCCTTGTGCTGGAGAAAAGCTGGCCTAAAATGTGGAGGACGACCACCCAGATGACAGTGTGTAGTATCATCAAGTTACCTTAGGGTCTGTGCTTGGTGATTGGACTTATCTTATCTGCAAATCATGGAGGTAACACACTCAAACAAGGTAATGGTTCAATTGTGGTTCCCCAATGCAACCATAACTTAAGTCCCAAAATGCCATGTTATAAACCGAGAAACAAAGCAATGAGATCTAAACTTAAAATGGTCATCCTGGTGCACACTGGGAATGTGCACACCTAACTAACCTGAAATGGCAAAACATCCTAAATTTCAGAAAAACAATTCTCAAAATTCTAGAAAATGTCAGTAAGTCTATTAAAAATTACAATCACATTCAAATTTCGGTTTTTATACTACGACCTTGAAAATAAGTATAACCCTTTAGCAAGAAAACATACCCATTCTCCATGCTTAAAAATAAATTAGGTTAATATCTTTGTTGTATCTAACAATATGCATAAGGCGATGATGCAAATACAAAATTTTGAACTGCAAACTAGATTATATGCCCTGCAGCACGGTGCGATGGGCATGGTTTTTGGTGCAGAGTGATTAATGTTATTGGCCACTTACCCAACCATTACAAAAGTAGTTAAGGAATTTCAAATACCAGGGAAAAACTTAGACATTATACAGTTTTGAACCAACACAAAGTAAGAACTAGCATTTCCCCCCAACTTTTCTAGTAGAGATTTTGTCCCTCACGAATCTGGGCTAGCTCCCTTCTCTGCTGGTTGCAGCTGCAGTTTTGTCCAGATTTTGTTTCTTCACTGGCTTTCGTACACTTTAGAGGGTATTCCCCGCTGGTATAACCTACTTCTATGCCAAGTTATATTTGTTTTATTGTCTGTTGTTTTACTCATTTTCTTCATTCCATTTTTCATTTTAGGGGGCCTCTGGTACCCCCCTTTGTTTTGGTATGGGCTTCTCACGATGGGTGTAATCTCCAGTCCCTTTGACCTAGTTTGGACTCTAGTGGACATGAATACAAATTTCATTTCATTTCATTTCTCACATTTACCACCCTGAACTCGTCTTCAGGGTGAGAGTTCACCCATCCAGTGGGCTGTGGGGTCTTGCTGTCATTTTTCCAATTAGTGAAAGAAATCACCATCAACACTATCCAATGATTCATGATCAAATGGCCGCCATCACTAGTCAGGTTGTGGACAAGGAAATCATTACATCAAGAATACCTGCATTTATTTAATTATTCAGTCAAAGCACTTGCTAAACTGTGACACCCTCTTGAGTCAATACAAATAAGTTGCCCCATTGAACACAGGTAGCACCTAAGCCACCTGGTTCGAGTTCGTGTTCGAATTCGGCGACCTTGAAGTTCGACAAAAAATCGGCAATGAAAAATTTGGTGATAAAATTCGACACCAAGTTCGAGGGACTATATATTTCAATATTTATATATATATATAAAATTCTAGACACTCACTAAACATATATGTAAAATGAAAATTGCATGCCAACATTAACATATAGAATTATATTTCAAAACGTTGGTATCTTATTAAAAATTTAGGAATTTAGGTTAGGTTTTTTGTCTCTCTCTTTTCACCTTCTAAATTTTTTATCGAATAAATTCGATTAAATTCGCCTTGAAGTTCAATATCAAGTTCGGCTTCAAATTCGAATTTGGTTGAAGTTCGGCGAAATTCGAATTCCAAGGTTGAAATTCGACGAATACAGTGACTAAGGGTAGCACCATGTAGCTAGTGGCTATTAGTTTTACAAAAGGCCAAGATGGAATCATCTTACCCTTTTCAAACATCAAATATATACCTAATTTATGCATCCATACAGTTAATTATACTAGTTCTGAAAAAAGTTAAATCATTCAATATCACAGAAAAAATTAAAATCATACGCAGCCGTAATAACTCTGTTATCACACAAACTCTAGCTGTTTGGTAGTAGGTGTCCCAACAGGGATGGTAGAGGTGAACAACAGCTAGGAAGGTGTAACCGGCAATAGCCAGGTCCTCCGTTCAGGGAACGGAAGTCACACTGGACAAGGCTACTGTCACTTTAGACAAGGCACGTAGCCAAGTCAGGGGGGAGACCCCGCTCAACCAAGTGGTGGTCGAGAGACAAAAGTACACCCAAATCTAAAAGATGGAAAGACAAACAAGCAGGAGATGAGTGTAAGTAGGTCCTAAGTCTAGTTTCAGCCACCAGTTCGACACACGGATGAAATAAATACTTAAATGAAACGTGACCAACAATTGAAATGATGAATCGGGTAGATTAGATTAAAGATGAGATGGCTGAAAATAGTCTATGGATGTAAATTGAGTTGGAAGTGACATAGTGAAGTAAACTGCCTAGGAAAGGGGTTAGGTAGTGGACAAATGGACCTAGGGCAGAGAATAATTAGCATTAATAATCACTTCCGGCAATCGGTACTTGATTCCCTAAGGTAAAACGACGTTTTGAACCCAAATCAAAAGTACCCAGAACCCCAAACTTGACCCAAGCAAGCAAAAGAGAAAAACGCCCCAGGTGGGCGTTTTTGCCAAGTGGACCAGTGCCTAAACTATGGGTTAATGGAGTCGGAATTGTCTCAAACTTGAGATATAGGCTATTAGGCTCAAATAACAAGCGGGTTTGCAATAAAAACAAAGTTCTAATGGTGGGAAATTAAGTTATCAATTTTTAGGGTTTTCTTTAATGGTTGCAGCTTAACATCAACAATGAAAGAGAGAATATGAGAAACGAGAAGAAATTCAGTACCCGGATAATGAAGATGAAGGCATCCCTGTGCTGAAGACAAACCCCGAAGATCAAGTGCTGAGCTAGAGTGCGTTTTTCCCCTTTGCGTTTTGGAGCAACCAGTGAGCCAATGCGTTTTTGTACCTGCCAAAGAGAGATAAATCAGTATCTATAGCAAATAACAAAAATAGACCAGCAAATGAGTGACAAATGATGAGTAAAGCAAATAGCAACAATGCAAATTCACTTTCCTGTTGAAATCCCAAAGAGAAACGCTAGCAAGGAGCTATTGGCTCAAGTGTTGCGTTTTCCTCCAGTGGCCAGCTTCACCTGCAAATCGAAATGCTCAAGGAGTGATGGGGACACCACAAATAACTCAGCAATGCATCAGAAATATGATCTCAATCAACACAAGAAAGATTTCACTCCATATCATAAGTAATTCAGACGAAGTGTCTCTCAAAAATCTCTATATCAAGTCTCAACAATGCCAAGAGCCCCTACAATGGAGTGAATGCCTTCTCTTATAGAGAAAGGGCATTCTCAAAACAAGTTTCCCCCCAAAATGGAGGGCTAGGATCACTCCCCCATCAAACAAATCGAATGGTGGAGAGCTCTCCTAGTGGGGGTGCGAATTGCCCAAAGATAGCGCACAAGTGAAGGAGAGGGGCCCATTGTGGGGCCATACAATAGAAGGAACAACGTTGGGGGGTGTCTATATGGGGTTTTATCCCCCCAACACAATACACATGGTCCCACATACAACAAAACCATGAAATCGAATCTCCCTAAGTGGAGAAAAACGCCCCCCATGGGCAATTTGTCCACCAAGATGAGTAGGGCAAGAGAGGGCCCCACAATACATAATACCATGCCAAAACATTACCAATTTACCTTAGGAATCATCCTTATATTTGCCAGCCATTGATTTTCACCCTTTGCTATAGTTGCCTTTGTCAATTTTTTATTTTCCATATATTTTATTGCTGATTTATATTGTTGAAGATGTAATTTGGGCTTTTGACCCATCTAAAGTGCCCGGATTGCCGAACCGTCTGCTGCAATGTGATCGTGGACCCCAAAAAAATAGGAATGACCACTCGAACGACCCAGATCCATCATTTAGGCATTATTTGCCCAAAATCCATGATTTTTAATTAAAACAGGTCATTAATGACCAATAATAATTAAAAATCTCACAGACGCCTTGATCTTTTTGCATTCTGTCACTTGGAAGCTCATATGGGTCCCCTGTAGATAATAATTGACCAAAATCGAAATTCCGGTCGCAACATTTTTTCGGGCCCATTTTTGGCCTGGTCAACCTAGTTTGACCAAAGTCAAATCTGGTCAACAATGGTGCTGGCTGAATACCTATGTGCAATCATGAAGCGAAAGGCTTCCTTATACAAGTTAGTACATTACTAAACAATATGACAATAATATGGTGATCCAAAAACTGCATTAAATATCGGAAAATACAAGGCCTCAGGTGAGGTGGGCCCACCACATCCAAAAGACTCAACTGCTATGCACAACCTATAGACTTGACCACCTAGTTGACTTTGGGTGATGTGGAATACATGGCGAAGAATAAGGGATGACAAGGACAAAGATCGTGTAACCTTTTGGATAACTCGGGAAAGCGGGGTCCACTGAGATAAGTATACCATGACAAAACACGGGGAAGGGCAGTGCCTCACAAATGGGTATAGTGCAGGGAAACCACCACTAGTCATCTAACAAGTATCTCACAACTCACATACGTGCCCGAAGACTCTGTGAGGTTCTTTTCTAGAGCCGCCAAACTGGGTGTCCGACAAACCGTAACTTGAGACTTTAGGGGACAATCTTGAGCTTGTCCCTTGCTCCCTCTCACCTCCTTGCCCCACAGGACTAGGTGAGGAAATAACCACTACAAATGCTGACATGTATGGCTGACTTGTGTCCATGTGTGTTTACAAACACATTGCATGTATTTTACAATGAGTTTCATACTTAGCCATTTTTTGGCTAGATTTACATTTACAAAAGGCCTTTTTGGCTTGCTTTACATTTCTTCATTTCTTCAATTTACATCAAGGCCCTCTTGGGCTACATACATATCTCAATAGATATAATCATGGTGCTCATACTGCAAAGTAATGGGGGTGAGCAATACATGCTTCGATGACCAATGGGGAACACCCGGTGAGGCTACACAATCCTAATTGCATTGCAACATCGGGGGCAACCGACAGGAGCAAATCCCAGGTTTGAGAGTGCATCTCACACACTAAAGAGTCGAGGCATAATAGACAGGGAATCATGGCATACTCAGAGATCAATGGGGAAAGGGATCGTCAAGGTCACAAATCAAAATCCAAGTCGGGAAAGTATATCATGTATGAGTCGGGTGGATGGAGAAGGTGAAGGTGGATCCAAAGTTAGCTGCCTAGGGGGACTAAATGACCAAGTCTATACCAAGAGTAGGGGTGTAACCCGGTGTGCATATAACAGGAGCCTACTAGGAAGGGGTGGACTGACATCACCAAGGGCCCAATCACATATCATAAAAATAGCTAGATCACCAAATCAATCATCATATGTAGAGTTAGTGTACTATCATGTATAAACAAGTCTAAGCAACAATCATGAGCAATATATATCAAATGCAATACCTGCCGCACCATAAACCTGCTGCTGAGGCTGTCTCTGAACTGGATCTCTGCTGAATCCAGGCACAAATAGTAAACCAGCAATACTCTGTGATAGTCTCAATCAAAACAAGACTAGGCAACTGTCTCAATGGGCTTATATCAAAGCCTAGCATGGAAGGGTGACCATGTGGTAAATGCTAAGTAACATGTCCGTACCCCTATACAACCATCTATCCCCTCTGATACATCTGCTCGGGGCAATCTGAACAAAACTGTGTGCCTCCTCTGAAGGCATCGAATCTCTGATCTGGAAAAAAAAAGTACTGTGCAGTCCTCGACCGAGGACCGCACAGTCTGCAGTATGGTAGCTCCAACTAACATAGATGTGATAACATCAGGCTCCAGCTGGGACAAGTTCTCTAAGCGAGAGAGTGCTTGAGAACCACAGAATCTCTGATCCGTAGCACCCCTCTCATCATCATCAAAGTACATGGGCACGCATGCTATCTGCATCATCATCATCAATATGTACCTATCCCTGTAAAATGCAGACACTATACCAATCTCTGCAGGCCGCTCGTCGGGACATACATCATATGTATAATATAATCCAGCAGAAATAAACAAAATGACAATGCTGAAATGAAATATATCAATAATGAAATTAACTCTACAGCATTTTAAATTTTATTTAGCCGACACAGGAGGTGTAAAAAGTGAAAAACAACTAGAAGGAAACGAAACTATGGTACAAAAACAACTGAAAAAGGGAAGATGGTGTCACGAAGTGAGAAAGGAAAAGACAATAAAACAAAAAGGGGGCAACCAATCGACACGCAAGGTAGGTCGGTCATGGTAAAGGTAAACCGGTTGCTGCTCTCGAGAACTTATTTGCCGCAAAAACAGAGACAGGACTAAAGTCGGGATCAAGGAATATCCCCCCGGGTGAACCTGGGAACATACTCCTGGAGCTAGTGACCACTCACGGGGACAGAGAAGTAATGCCCATCCTCGATAGCTAAAAAATATGAGTCCCTGTCGCGGACCTCAATCCTGAAGGGGCCCACCAGAAGCCCGGTATGGTTGCCAACCATGTGGTGAAAAACGTGGTGTGGTATAACAACCTGATCACCCGTGGTAAAGGTCCTCCGATTTATCGAAGGAAGGTCCACACCTATATCGCGGAACACCGATACATTGACATTTCCACCACTATCAGGGTGCAAGTCCCTACGGCTAGTATGGGGAACGAATCTATGGGATCCATCGTCCAACGGGATCACAACCTCCCCTATCAGAACTTCGGGAGTCACCTCCCTCGTGGGGGTCGGGTCAGGCCACAGAACAACGAATCTAGGGTGTATGACACCGATCTCAGTCTCACCAATCGTCCAAAAATCGGGAGGCTGGGCAGACAGGCTCCTGGTGGAGGGGTGGGTGGAAGGCGAAGATGCAGCGTGCGTGCTACACCCCTCTCCCAACGGTACAGGGACCTCGGCAGGAAAGACGAAACTCGGGAAGGGATGTGGGCGTGGAGAGGGGGGTGGGGTTATGAAGGGTAATGGCTCAAACTCTTCCGTAAAATCGGTGGGAAGGGAGAGCTCCTGAACAAAAACTTGATCTGACGAATCGCTCTCCCTATCAGGCGGCTCTTGGGAAGATGGCTCCTCCCACCAATAGCGCGGGGGAAGTCCTCTGGCTTGTCTAGCAAGGTTATCATTCATTATGGCCAGCATCTCAGGGATAGTCCTAAAACTTCTCTCCTCCGAGGGTGGGATTCCTCTCACTTCCCAGTCCTCCAGGGAAGGGGGAGTGTCTTCGCTACGCTCCTCCATCTCATGGTCCTCCTCAGTGTATGCAGGAAAATTATGCATGATCGCTCTCAACTCATCGAGCAGAGAGAACTCCAAGCCCTCAATCCCAGTGATAGAATAATCGTCTAGATACAGCTGAGCCAACTGCTCCCAGAGGCTCACAAGATGAGCATGGAAGGGTGACCCTGTGGTAAATGCTAAGTAACATGTCTGTACCCCTATACAACCATCTGTCCCCTATGATACATCTGCTCGGGGCAATCTAAACAAAACTGTGTGCCTCCTTTGAAGGCATCTGATCTCTGATCTGGAAAAAAAAAGTACTGTGCGGTCCTCGGCCGCACAGTCTGCAGTATGGTAGCTCCAGCTAACATAGATGTGATAACAAACTCTGACTATGAAAAAGTGAAATAATAAAATATAATACAAAAAAGTGTGTTCTGACGACAGAGACGGGAAAAAGATTGAAATCAGAGAAAAATGAAACCAATGGGAGGAGAAACTGAGCATAATGATAAATGCCATACCAATCGGAAGAGAAAGTGAGCATAACTACCATACCTGCTATCTTTCGAAAGTTCTAAACAAGGTGAAGTAATGCAACCGTCTTTTTTCCAGAGTGCGAATGCTTGCCCGCAGTGCCTCCTTTGATATCATTATTTGCACTGACTGAAGAATCCCTTGCCAGGGATGCAGCTCTGAAAAGTTGTAGCTGCTCAGTTTGAACATTAAGACACTTATTTAGCAATCTAGTAAAAAAAAATTAAGACCATAAAATCCCCTTTGACTACAATGCAACACACAACATCCATCAATCTGCCAATAAATCAGCAGCTGGAGTCTGGCAAAGGATAAAGGAAAATGTAACAAGGGAATTCAATATAACAGCATGTGGCTTTATTTGCACCTTGAACACTCATTAGAAAATCCCATCTACAAATTCAAATTTTAAAATCTTACTCTATATTTTGATGAGTCCCAAGAGAAGAAACGCATGAAAAAAGGTGGCTCACTCCCCTCCAATATGAAAAATATAGGAGTTTCCAAAGATAGCTTTTCAAGTAGCACATCCTTTTCTAGAAATTTGTGCTAAGACACAGGCAGTGTTAGAATGATGAAAATAGCTATAATATGTAATTAATAAAAAAAAAATCAAGAGCAAAACATTTCAGTTACTACCTAACCAATATTTAGAGCCTGCTGTTTAGATTTCTAATCAACCTGTTAGCCAACCCAACAATAGATTTCAAAATGGCAATCCAAAATCATAACATCTTCAGTCATTAACTCATCTTCAGTGAAGTTGAATATCTAATTCTATTTACCTGCAGCTAAAGAATAAATGAAATTCAAATGCAGCTAATGCAGGAAACTGAAAATTAAATATTTACCCACATAATTCTCATTTCATCTCAAGTTAAACATGTAAACCAAAATACAAATCTATTGAAGCATACAAATCTAAATGGCTTTTACCTAAAGCAGTTGTAGAATAGTTGAAATTCAAATGCAATCAATGGAGGAAACTGAAAACAAAATATTTACCCACATAATTCTCATTTCATCTCAAGTTAAACATGTAGACCAAAATAAATACAAATCTGAATCACTTCAAGTTAAAGTAGTTGTAATCATACACCCTTTAAAGCTGTTATGCCACGTTTTAACAAATACCCTTTATCATTGCATTAGTTTCCTTTGAAGGACAACATCTAGGTCTCTTGGAGAGCTCACCAAAAGGATGATATATGCCCATGATTCAAATCGTTCTTTATGACAGAATTTCTGAAGTGCATGAAGGCACAGGCTGGACCTCAACACTTCAAACAAGAGCACTGGAAAAATAAATGAAAATGTCCCAACTCTATTACAAGCTTTAGAGGATGAAGAATTTTTCTACTATTACTTTGGTTAATTTGAAACAAATGATGAGAGCCAAGACTGCGGCTGGAAGTGCCAACATTGGCTATGAAAGTAGCAATAAAGAAGTTATTTTCTTTTGATAGAATAACACTATTGAAGGAGCTCTTTGTACCTGTTTAAGGGTAACGACTAAAATTCCTCCACTTTAAATGAGACAAAATGGCAGCTAAACTTTGAATGCATTGTGAAAATAACTCTTGTGAGAACCAGAATGGATTGAAGAGGACGTTGGAGGCAGCAACAATCCACAAATGATGATGCTAGTGAAGGAAAGGAAGTCCTACTAGAACTAAATTATGATGATACTTAACTTCATGCCACTAGATTCCCCTGGGGATATTGTTCAATTTCAAAATAGAAATAAGATAATTACTTACAAGGCCTTTTGAACTTTGAAGATAATTTTATAACTTTATATTATGTTAAATTTTATAAGAGAAAATTACATAATGGGAACAATGTTGAAGAACAACATATTTAATAAAAGGGTGGCTAAATTAATTGGGTGCATTAGGTTTTGAGTGTTATGAATTGTAAGTAGGAGATCGAGTTAAGCTCCCAAGCTAGCTATCTTTATGACTCTTAACAATAACCCTAACAAATTATAAAGAAATCCTCAAAAACTAAAATAATGAAATAATTAATACTCAATGTTAGAAAAATAATTTAAGAAAATAAGACATTTTCAATGAGGCTTTGAGAAGAAAACATTAATTAAAGAATTAGAGAAGGATTGCAATTTAATGAAAATATATATTTAATTATTTGGTTACAAGATCAAATCTTTTGTTTCTTTTGAGAGACAAAATAAAAGTTTTCATTTTGATCCAAGGTTAAAGGAGATTTCGAGATGTTGCATCCCGCAAATATATATATGAAACCCTTAAAGAGTTGGTCCAAAACTATAATGAGATTGATAACACAATATTTAAAGTGTTTTTGAAAGAAGATAATACTCGGAAAAACATGGAAAACTAAGGAATTTGCAACTATATATACGAAACCCTTAAAGAGTTGGTCCAAAACTATAATGAGATTAATAACATATTATTTAAAGTGTTTTTGAAAGAAGATAATACTTGGAAAAACATGGAAAACTAAGGAATTTGATGTTAAAGTAGTAGAAAAAAAATCCAAATTCTCAACAATTTTTTACAACTAAAAAAATATTATAAGTCGTAAAAAAATATTATAAATTGAAATTTTAAAACTTCAAGAAAATATCATAAATTGAAATAAGTGTCTAAGTGAATTTTTTTATTACAAGGTAGAAGGGTATGCAAACTAATTCATGTTTTGTCAAAACATTGCAGGTAGAGACTGTTATCAACTTATCACATTTATAGTAGCCGGTACTACCATATCATCATATCAGATTCCAGTCCTTTTTTCAGCCAGTCCTTTACACTGAGATGCTTGAGATCAGCATCAGATGAGCATTTAGTCCAGGATCACTTATATTTTCAGAGCAGCCCATGAGCAGACAGTACAGCCTTATACCATCACTGAGTCTCAGGAACTCAGATTTGATGACCGATGTAGCCATTTTTGCCATACAGAGCAGTATGCAGTGCCCAGATGTGCAGCAGCAGGTTTCCAGTTGACAGATGATGGTTTAGATGGTTGGTACAGGTATATGACCCAACAGGTATATGGATGTGTATTGGTTTATAATGCTTTTCTAGTCATTTGGTAGCATGATTTAGCATTTAGTGGTCATGATCTGGCGGTGTATTTATATATTATGGACATGGTTGTTAAATTATATCTATATGGTCTAACTTGCTCAGAATTATGAAGTTCTCGTTTATACTCATTGGTCTCACCCTCCTTAGAAGAATGGAGGTGATCATTCCCACCATTATTGGTTTGCTAGTTTTGGCACAACTTTTCACTATCTCCATCCATTCGTCACCTTTCAGTTTTAAGTTTTACCTTGACTGCCTGTGATAGGGAGGACTTCCCCACTATAGCCTCTTTGTTGGATAGCATCCATGTTTAGTTGTGTCTCGGCTCTGAGTTGCCTAAGATGTGTTGGCTAAAACATGAAGCAGATAGCACTACCATCATTACATGTATGTGGAAATTATTGTATATCTATTGGTAAAGCCCATTGAAATGAAATTCAAAACTATGCTTCTAAGCACAATGAAAGAAGGGCTATGAAATGAATGAAATATAAAACCCCCAAAGAAGGGATATGAAAGGCCTAATGAAAAGCAGTGGTTAAATGTATGCCAAATCTAAAGACTGCTGCCCAGTGAAATGAAATGAAATAAAAGGCCCAAAGAAAGCAATGGTTAAATGAATGCTATATCCAAAGATTGTTGGCCTTGGAAATTAAATGTAATGATTAATTCCTCATGGAACCTACAGGTTGTGATGTGAGATGGAGTAAGGGACAGCTAATTCTAAGTGTCCCCTAGAGTCTCGAGTTACGGTTTGCCGAGCACCCAGTCACGGCGGCTCTAGAAAAGATCCTCACGGAGTTGAGTCAACTTGGATGTGAGTTGGAGACATCTACCAAGGTTGAATAAACACTTCCCAAACAGCTTATTCCATTTTTGAGACACTGCCATCCCCTGTGTTATCTTTATCCAAGATATGCTTGAGTGTGTATTCCCTTTCCTACATCCAAAGTATCACAGTGTTAACTTAGTACAGTCATCCCCTAGCCTTGCCTTGCATTTATCCACCTTCACCCATTACTAGCAAATTGATCACAGCCATGAAGTGAGTATATTCTTGAGGTTCTATTCTGAGCTCTTATTATTTATAAATTTATATTGAATATCTATTGTGTTTAAACCGCCAGTGAAATGCTACTTTATGATTAAAGTCTTGCAATTTGAATGACTAACGGAGAATGTATCCAATTGCACTTGCAACATTTTGATGTTTTAGCCTAGGTCATATTTTAGTCAGTTTTGACCTGGTCAAACCCAGTTTGACCAAGTCAACCACAGGACATGAGATGAGTTAGACCGGTGATGGTAGAGATTGATGATATATGGTCTTTCATTGCCCATCAGGTGGTTCCATGCAGCAGTTACAAGTTTCAAATGATGATTTGTGATATTTTATGATTTTGATCATTTACAGATTATTATTTTTTATCTGTATGGGCATAGTTATGGTTCCAGATGATTATACAGATATCTACATGGTGTATTGGTACTCATTTCTAGTGCATTTGGACCTTCTGAGTCCATTAGGATACTCCGTTTGTAGTTTCAGGCATTTTCATTGAGATATTTTTCAGTTTATCACTTCAGTGCAGATTTTCCATTTAAAATGGCTTGGCAGTAGAGTTTGATATTTTATTTGGTTCACTTAGGGCGCTACAGAGAAAGCATGGGATCCAACCACTTGTTATTACTATATTGCCATGCTTCCGGACATTTTGGTGCAGTCATTTTTGGCCCCAGGTACCAAGTAGTGAGCTATGGGCTTTTTATTCTTTCATAGGTGATTTTCTTAGGAATAAAAAATGGTAAAATGGCTACAGAGGAATTTGATTTGGGTTACTGAGGCAAGGAAATGGCATGAGGCTGATTTTGATGATGTGTGTGATGCTTCCCACACCTTCCAGAGCAGGTTGCAGCATTTAGTGGGGCCCACACACTCTTTGGGCTTATATATTATGATTTTATTGTGTCTCTTGAGGGGGCACGATTTGGCCATGTGGTCACAATATTGTACTTTGATGATGTTATATTATGTTATTGTGCCATGGGGACACACTAGAGAAGAAATATTTCACCTCCTAGACCTACCATGAGCTTATGTTGTGACCTAAGTCACTTTTAGGCAGTACGTCCCCCCTAAGGCGACTTAGCTAGTGCACCCCCTCTATTTTTTAGTTGATCCATGTACTTTATATTTGGGCTCATCTTAGCCATTGATTTTCACTTGTATCTTTTGATCTCAACCACTCGTTAAAAAGGAGGTTAGGGTTTTGGTCTCTCCCATTCCTATTTAAAAGAGAGACGCCCTTCATTGTAAAGGGACTTTGGCTCTTGGAATTTGATAATAGAAGAAATATTTGCAGAGACTCTTGGATCATCTTTGTTGGGTGTTCTTAGATGTTGATTGGAAAGTCTATTGTCTCCTAGCATTTGAGATTTTGTGGTGAATTCAAATATATTGTGGAAACAGTGTTTATCTACAGGAGGGCGACTTCACTAGGAACGTTTTTACAGGGAGCTCCTCAACTTGTTTCTCTTGAAGCTGTTAATATCAGGGGGTTTTCAATAGTATCATTGTGATCTTTGATTGCCATTTGATATGTCTTTTGTTTTTACAGTCATTTTCTCTTGATGCATCAAATCTAACTTATGTAGTTTGTTGTGCAGGAGAGGAGGGCGCACTTGGTTCTTTGGGAAAATCGATTTCACTTGGGCACTCGCTCAAATCACCTCAAATTGATCGGTAAGGCATAGATCATTATCATCAAGGCATCTACAAGATTATCCGGGTAAGATCTACTCTTAATTCATTTATTTTGGGTTCCAATCCATTGGCCATTTCATTTTCTGTTCAAAACCTAAGCTACTTTTCCTTAGAAAAATTCCCTAGCTCAAACAACTTAACATCTTGGCGAAAGATTTATGGGTTTTCCACCTTAAGCCTAACCCAAGGTGGGTTCTCAAGGGCATCACCCTTGAGGGACTCCTTCTGGCCCATTTCCCTAGGCATTGATCTCGTTACCTGTGCGCACTTCCTGATTTGGTCGGTTTCTGAGTTGTTTGATGTTGGTTCTGTGACTTGTGTGCTAAGATACTGTCATACCCCTAAATCAAGTCTAACTCAAGGTACTAGATAGCCCCAATCCTAATCTTAACCCTTCTACCTTGGACACGTTTCCCAAGGCAGGAGAAATTTCTGTCATCTGCTAGTGCCTTGATCCTGGATCTTTCATTTAAACTTATAAGTCACTTGTATTATCACATTGGATCAAATTTACATCTTTAAAGCCTCTTGATCCAACCTTTAACTAACCTTGTGACTTCATCCATAGATCTAGGGTTCAACATACCTAACAGCTTACATACTTCATTTCATCTGATTTGATCTAGTGTCTTGGTTAGATCTCTCCTGTCGGGAGTTGATCTGGGTCTCCCCTATTGTTATCTAGGGCTTGGATAACATAAAGCAAAGAGTGCCTCGATTGGCATGACAACCAATCCATTTTGGGAATCGAGGCCTTCTTGGTTCACCACTTTGGTTGCCTATCCCCTCTACCATCCTGTATAGGATCCATCATTTGGGGCAACTACAAGTTGGGTGATAACATTTTGGCGTCGTTGCCGGGGAGGTAGAGGCTTACCTCTGGCGTCTACGAGTGTCCATGCGTTATCTTATATCTTATCGCATCCGGTATTTTGGTTTGGTGATTGCATTCTTCATTCCTTAATTTTTTCAATCACCATCTTAGTTCACGCATCTCACCTCTCCTACAACATTTATCATTTTGGTGAATTATTTGTGTGGTTCACCTGGCGACTCCACCCCGCGACTCTACTAAGAAATGAACCCGTATATAGAATCCAATGGGGAATCTTAAATGTATAATTCATAATGGACCCAGATTTTCTTCGTGACTTTGTACAGACCGTAAAAGAATTAAAAGAGTATAAAGAAAGAAATTCAAGATTTAGGTAAGAGGATAATTATCAAAATAAGTATGGGTATGAACCTACATATCAAGATTCTTATGATACCCATCATTTGCCTCATCCAGCTAATAAATTTTCTTCCCCAAATATCCCTAGTGAACCAATTAGAAAATATCAAACCCAGCCAAGGCTTTTGGTGGATGATTCTCGCCCAACTCAAGCAACTAGAGCCTTTAGGAAACCCAAGCCATCCCCTTTTGATTTTTCCGAAATATATGGGACACCTCAACTTATGCCAAATGGATACATCAAGAGGTTGCCTCGTTTTGATGGAAGTAATCGAACATCTATTGAAAGTCATTTGGATGTCCTCTGGGACTATATGGAATCTCTGGGTGTTGAGGGTGAGGATGTCTATATGTGAGCCCTTGGTGCGTCCCTAGAAGGGGATGCCCAATTATGGTTTGATCATTTAGCCCCAGGATCCATAACTGGGTATGACATGTTCATGGATTTGTTAATAAGTGAGTGGGGAGAAAACATTAATGAATCTATGGAAGAACAATCAGACAATGAGTGTCTTAATGAAAACCAACTTGATGAAGATGATCAAGATCATACTGATAATGAATTGACTAATGATTATCCTTATCAAATTGATTCCTCTTCTCCTGAGCCAATAGAGTCTCACGAGAAAATAATGTATGGCAGTGAGCAAATTTCAACTCCTCGGGATTATTACCTCAACATTGACATAAGAGTGGAACTTATCAAAATCATATCATCATTACCTGAAGAAGTCACGGATGAAGAGGAGGATACCAATGATTCCCATCAGGAAGCATCCATGGTTGAGTCTTCTTTTAGTGAATCCTTTGAAAATGCTTTTGAGATGCCTTTTCATAATCCTTATGTAATTTTTTATCATGATATTGAAGAAGAAGAAAATAGGGACAACAACCAAATTTCTTTTGAAACAAATTCATCTGATCATTGCGTACTCAGAGATCAAATTTATGAAAATGATCAAGTGGTTGTTGATACGATCCCTGATAAATTATCATCATATGAACTTAAAGATAAATCAATTGAAGAGAAATCTCATGATGAGGATGGGTTAGTGAATCAAACTAATCAAGACCTTTCCTTAATAGAATCCTCAAACCAATATCTTATTGATTATGGGAAGCTCGGAAACAATCCTTTTCGTAACTCATCTAATGTTGATATTTTTCCCAATTCAATTTTTTATCAGGATAATTTATTTCAATTTTTGGGGTTGGGTGCTCGCAATAAGTTCTTTCCCTTTTGTCAAATTGCAAGGTCAATCAATCTAAGCCATCTGGGAAAAACTACACATTTTCAATCCACCCTCCCATCCCAACTTTTTGAATATGCTTTCCCATCCCAACTTTTTAAATCTGCTTTGGGTTGGTGGTCTATTCAATCTTTTATTTTTGAGATTTTCAATCAGGAGTCTAAGCATTGTCACATGAATGGAGATAAAGCACTTCATTTCCCTTTTCAATTATCCCTGATGAATAACATATTTTAGTGTATCAATCCTTCCTGTTGGTGGCTGGAAAGGGTATATAAAGATCGATTTCATTTTTTCTCTATTTGTAAACAACAATTGGAGCTAATCACAATCTCATTTTTACTGCATTACAATTTATCCTCATTTGGTTGGTCCATCATTCTCGGAGTGAACAAAATTGATTGTCCTAATCGGGTAGATGAGGAAGACAGCTTTAGTCAAGGGGAGTTAAATCTTTTGTCACATCTTTTCCCTCCATGCATTTTGAACAATAATTTCTATGATCCTTTTGATATCTTAATGTTTGCATCAATTGAACTCCTCCTTGGCATGATTTCATTTTGCACCATTCCAATACTTTCTCAAATTTTGAACAAGTCAAGAACATTGTGATATTAAATTCATTGATCTTTAACCTAATCTTGACATGTTTTGTTAAGGAACATCATGGAAGAATCATTGATCAATTGGATGAATGGTTGCATTGGATCTATGACTATACTTAGTACTTGTCTGACTAGTTAGATTAGGGTAGGTAGGAACTGAATAAGCTCATTTGAGCAGTAGTTTAGTATTTTTCGCCGTTGAGTCTGGCACCTTTTTCATCCTTAAGCTCGCCTTCGAAGCTAGTAGCTAGTCTTGAGTATTTTCTTTTTATCTGTTCCTGCAACATAATAAAAATTTGAATTTATGTTAGTAGATTAGTTTCTTTACTTTCAGCATTTCATTTCAGTTATGTTGTTTTGATATTTTTGTATATACATGCATGTTTTGGACGACCGGTCTGCGAGTTTGGTATAGCTCTTTGCATTTTGCAGATCATAGATACATTTTGAAGATGATGTAGAGCTAGAGTGCATGATCGAGGATACAAGTAGCAGAGTGATGAGGACCAAAGATTCCAAGGTTCTCAAGCACACTATTCAGCAGAGCACTTGTCCCAACTGGAGCCAGAGGTTATCACATTTATAGTAGTCGATGCTACCATATCTTCATATCAGATTCCAGTCCTTTTTTTAGCCAGTCCTATACACTGAGATGCTTGAGATCAACATCAGATGAGCATTTAGTCCAGGATCACTTATATTTTCAGAGCATCCCATGAGCAGACACTACAGCCTTATGCCATGACTGAGTCTCAGGAACTCAAATTTGATGACCAATGTAGCCATTTTTTCCATACAAAGCAGTATGCAGTGCCCAGATGTGCAACAGCAGGTTTTCAGTTAACATATGATCGTTCAGATGGTTGGTATAGGTATATGACCCAGCAAGTATATGGATGTGTATTGGTTTATATTGCTTTTCTAGTCATTTTGGTATCATGATTTAGCATTTAGTGGTCATGATCTGGCAGTGTATTTATATATTATGGACATGGTTGTTAAATTATATCTATATGGTCTAACATGCTCAGAATTATGAAGTTCTCGTTTATACTCATTGGTCTCACCCTCCTTACGAGAATGGAGATGATCATTCCCACCATTATATGGCTTGCTAGTTTTGGCACCACTTTTCACTATCCCCATCCATTCGTCCCCTTTCAGTTTTAAGTTTTACCTTGACTTACACCTTAGCCTGTGATATGGAGGACTTCCCCACTCTAGCCTCTTTGTTGGATAGCATCCCTATTTAGTTGTGTCTCAGCTCTGAGTTGCCTAAGATGTGTTGGCTAAAACATGAAGCAGATAGCACTACCATCATTACATGTATGTGGAAATTATTGTATATCTATTGTTAAAGCCCATTGAAATGAAATTCAAAACTGTGCTTCTAAGCACAATGAAAGAAGGGCTATGAAATGAATGAAATATAAAACCCCCAAAGAAGGGATATGAAAGGCCTAATGAAAAGCAGTGGTTAAATGTATGCCAAATCTAAAGACTGTTGGCCAGTCAAATGAAATGAAATAAAAGGCCCAAAGAAAGCAGTGGTTAAATGTATGCCAAATCTAAAGACTGTTGACCAATGAAATGAAATGAAATAAAAGGCCCAAAGAAAGCAGTGGTTAAATGAATGCTATATCCAAAGACGGTTGGCCTTGGAAATTAAATGTAATGATTAATTCCTCACGAAGCCTACGAGTAGTGATGTGAGATGGAGTAAGGGACAGCTAATTCTAAGTGTCCCCTAGAGTCTTGAGTTACGGTTTGCCGAGCACCCAGTCATGGCGGCTATAGAAAAGATCCTCACGGAGTTGAGTCAGCTTGGATGTGAGTTGTAGACATCTGCCAAGGTTGAATAAATACTTCCCAAAACAACTTATTCCATTTGTGAGACACTGCCATGCCCTGTGTTATCTTTATCCAACTTATGCTTGAGTGTGTATTCCCTTTCCTACATCCAAAGTATCACAGTGTTAACTTAGTACAGTCATCCCCTAGCCTTGCCTTGCATTTATCCACCTTCACCCATTACTAGCAAATTGATCACAGCCATGAAGTGAGTATATTCTTGAGGTTCTATTCTGAGCTCTTATTATTTATAAATTTATATTGAATATCTATTGTGTTTAAAGTTTAAACCGCCAGTGAAATGCTACTTTATGATTAAAGTCTGGCTATTTGAATGACTAATGGAGCATGTATCCAATTGCACTTGGAGCATTTTGATGTTTTAGCCTAGGTCATATTTTAGTCAGTTTTGACCTGGTCAAACCCAGTTTGACCAAGTCAACCACAGGACATGAGATGAGTTAGACCAGTGATGGTAGAGATTGATGATATATGGTCTTTCATTGCCCATCAGATGATTCCATCCAGCAGTTACAGGTTTCAGATGATGATTTGTGATATTTTTATGATTTTGACCATTTACAGATTATTATTTTTTATCTGTACGGGCATGGTTATGGTTCCAGATGATTATACAGATATCCACATGGTGTATTGGTACTCATTTCTAGTGCATTTGGACCTTCTGAGTCCATTAGGATACTCAGTTTGCAGTTTCAGGCATTTTCAGTTGAGATATTTTTCAGTTTACTTCAGAGCGGATTTGCCATTTAAAATGGCCCGGCAACAGAGTTTGATATTTTATTTGGTTGACCTAGGGCGCTATAGAGAAAGCATGGGGTCCAACCACTTGTTATTACTATATTGCCATGCTTCTGGACATTTTGGTGCAGTCAGTTTTGGCCCCCAGGTACCAGGCAGTGAGCTACAGGCTTTTTATTCTTTCACAGGTGATTTTCTGAGGAATAAAAAATGGTAAAATGGCTACAGAGGAATTCGATTTGAGCTAGCGAGGCAAGGAAATGGCATGAGGTTGATTTTGATGATGTGTGTGATGCTTCCCACACCTTCCAAAGTAGGTTGCAGCATTCAGTGGGGCCCACACACTCTCTAGGCTTATATATTATGATTTTATTGTGTCTCTTGAGGGGGCACAATTTGGCCATATGGTCACAATATTGTACTTTGATGATATTATATTATGATGTTATTATGTTATCAGTCCTGAGATTCAGGCCATTCACAGAGATGATGAAGACCTACAGGAGGCTAGGCCTACATCCAGCATGAAAAAGGGCTAGCTCTGTAGAACTTCCTATGACGAGAAGAATTGAGAGATAGCACCAGTGATCGAGATGACGAGTACAGCAGCAGTGACGATGATGCTCCGTGATACAGTGACGATGATCCAGCTCCAGAATTGAAGACTTGTGCCTATATGTATTGATGACATGTGTCAAGATAATACCTTCCTAGTTAAGAGGGAGTGTTGATGTATTTGTAACTTCGGAAGATATTCACTTGTATATTGTATTTGTACTTTATTGTATCCCCAACGGAGATGTGTTATTCCTCTGATTGAAGTGTCGTCATTTGTATTTGCAAGTGTCGCAAGTTATATTGTAAGTGTCGTAACTTATACTTGATGGGTTATTGACCACCTTAGAGGGGTCGGCCCAGTATGGGTTAAAGGGTTATTAGACCACCCTAGTGGGGTCGGCCCAGTGACAAGTGGTAATGGGTTATTAGACTCTCCTAAGGGAGGTCGGCCCAGTCAGAGTAAAAGGTAAGTAAAGGTAAAGTATAAATAGAGAGGAGCACCTCTCTATTTATTCATTCACACACTCATCCAACTCGCATAGTTGAGAGAGAGGAGTGCGCACAAGTGAAGGAGTAGTAGTTGCTGGAGAAATCTATCTTTTGGGGTTTGATCTTTGTATTGGTGCTCATTCTATCTCTGAGGAAGTTGAGGGATTTTTCACCTTCTTGGTTTTCCCCGGTGAAATGCTTTGTGTCTCTTGTCTCTTATATTTGATATGATGTACATGTTGTTCTCTCAATTATGATCCTAGATCATATTGAATTAAATGATGAAAAACTAACATGGTATCAAAGCTAGCCTGAAGGAAGGCATTGTATGGCATTTATGACACTTGTTGCACTTGCGACAAATTGGAAGCTAGGGCTTGATATAGTAAAAACTAGTCATCGTGGCACTTTCGCTATAAATCAATTTTGGCGAAGTCTTAGGATCTGAAATTTTTACAGGCCAAAGATGAAATGTTCATGTACCTTGTGTCCGAAGATCAGCCTCAAATTCATTGTACTTTGAGATATGATCCATACAAGTTAGTGTTTCTGCCTCTTCCAGAATGCAGCCCTAAACAAGTAACCTAGGCACAAAGGTCATATCTCGGGCTAGGAAGCTCCAAATGAAATTCCGTAAAAAGTTTCAGTTAGGGCACGTACTGAGTTTCACAGATCCGAGTTTCAGAGGCCGAAGTTGAAACAGTGACACGTGGAACTCCGTACAAGTTCGCTATGTTGTTTCATCCAATAAATAGGTCATGTTGCAACACTTGGCATATCTCTCTCATGGAGAATCCATTTGAGCTCTGATCTATGGGGTTGGAAAAATGACAGATCAATCTAACACAGGCCGAAGTTTCAGACCCTGAGGATCCAAAATTTCAGAGTTGCACCAGAAACAATATGGCATATATTTCTGTCAAAATAGAATTGGATTCTGAGCATTTTTATTTTTGGCTTGTCACTGCTGCGGGAAATTAGGGTTTCTGCAAAAGTTGGAATTTTTGGAATCTGAGACCACAACTGGATGCTCATCAAAATCAAAATTTAGAGACCAAGATCAAAGTTTTTGGTTGGGTAGAAACCCGGGCTCTATCAAACCCTAGTTCAGGTTTTTGACCAAAAAACCAGAATTTGACAAAAGCTGCAGATCTGAAACTCGCAGGTCAATTTTGAGGGGTCAATTTTTGGAGTTTTCAAAATCTGAGCACACCAGATTGCTCACCTCAGTCAATTGCATCTCCTTGTCCAGACATAAAGTTGAAATTCCAAGTTTGGATTTTTAGGGTTTCTCTATAAAACCCTAGCCAGCTCTAGATCCAGTTTCAGCAAATCAAAGTGGATTGGGTTAATCCTAGAAGAGAATGAATTGGACACCTACATAAGTGAAGAGATTCCAGTTCTAGAGGGAGATGAGGCTAAGGCCTTACATAAGAAGACTACAAGCAATCCCGACAGGTATGACTTGGGGAGATACAGGTATGTTTCAAAATCTGTTCATGATTAAGCATGTCTTCATATTATTGAGGTTAGTACAATCTTGATTAATTTTAGACTTGTCTTATCACCGTAGTAAAAGTATGAATGCATGTGAATGATAGAAGACATTCATTGATTATGGTTACGACACTTATGATTGTACTAATGCACTCTGGTGTTATATGAGGATGATGTTGTCTGCTAACATGAAAGGTACATCAAGAAAGACAAATCAAGCTCTAGATCAAGAACATATCACCATGGTGACATGAAGACAAAGGCTCATCCATAGCCATTGATCACATAGAAGCTCTACTTACGAGGTATGTATAATTTGGTTCTACAATGCTTAACTTATGAGATATGCAAGTTACGAGCACAAGCTCTCTAAATCATTGAAAAGAACAAAGAAGACATTATATGGGTATGTTAGACATAACTAGCAAGCATGATAATCCAGGTATGTTTTCCTATATCGAGTTAGATCCTACCTTGTGTTAAGATCTTATATAAGTATACTTTTGTATGATTGATAATGATTATTCATGAAGTTATAAGTTTGAGTAATCATGGGCTTATGCATATTATGCTTCTTACTTTGAATAATGATATGACAAACCAAAAGAGTCCTATGGTCAAATAAGAATATGCATGAGTAAAAGAAGTCCTCCCTGAAACCTTGAATACTAACGCTTGTGATAAATTATCTGTGTATGAAATGACCATAACCATACATGTTTAAAATTATTTAGAATCATAATGTTTTGATAGTATTGAGATTATACTAATGAATGTATGATTATGTATGAGATCTTGAGGATGACACAATGATGACACTAGTGCATACTTAAGCATGCATAGTGGTCCACGATGGATATAAGTTCAAGGACAGATAATCCAGGAAGCAAAAATCAAGAGGGAGCACACTCCAGTAGTTCCTGCAAGGAAGCAAAGATTGAGAGGGAGTCCACCCGACAACCAGACAAAGATAAGTATTTGAATTATCATTTCTTGTATACTTAAATGATGTTGTTAAGTCATGTACATACTTATGTTCCTAGATTTAGGATGTATATTATGCATTTTAGAAAAGTTGCATTAATGAACAAGATACTACAAATATGCAAGTAATGGGTAAGTGGCCTATGGTACTGTACAACATTCCATTGCTACTTATCTAGAATGAAACCTCTTTGTTGACATGTTGGGAGTAGTGCACACTCTTAACAATGTTTTGGTAGAGATGGAAGGCATCTAGTTACCGTATGAATACGGGATATGGATAAATGTTGTATTGAAGCATTGGCTAAGATAATTACATGACTGTATGACATATATTCTTATGTGTAAGATTTTGTTTTGAAAACTATGAGATGTTTCTAATCATGCAATTGAATTTGACTTGTAGGAAAGATCGTGTACAATCACCTACAAAAGAAGGACAACGACATTTGTTCCAGCAACGAAGTTCAAGAAAACTACCTATTGAAGATATTGAAGAATCTAAAGTTCCCAGGATCAGGGATGCAGTAATAGAAGGATGCCATGATCGAGGAATACCAGTCAATCATGAAGAATGATGTCTGGGATGTGGTCCCGAGACCAGAAGGGAAGTCTGTTGTGACTTCCAAGTGGATCTACAAGATCAAGCATGCTGCAGATGGCAGCATAGAGAAATACAAGGCAAGGTTTGTGGCTCCTAGCTTCTCCCAGAAAGAAGGGATATATTATGAAGAAACTTTTGCACCTGTAGCCAGATATACTTCCATCAGAATAGTACTTGCTCTGGCTGCAGTGATGAAGTGGAAAATACACCAGATGGATGTCAAGACAGCTTTCTTGAATAGTGTAGTCGAAGAGGAAGTGTATGTGGAGCAGCCACTCGGATTTGAGACACATGACAGGGAGTCATATGTGTGCAAGTTAAAGAAAGCCTTGTATGGCTTAAAACAAGCACCCAAGACATGGTACGGCAAGATAGACAGCTTCCTGACCAGTTTGGGCTTTACCAAGAGTAAAGCGGATTCCAACCTTTACTACAAGGTTGAGGAAGGAAATCCAGTGATACTCCTATTGTATGTAGATGACCTGTTTGTGACAAGTGATATTGGATTGATTGTTGATACAAAGAGGAAGCTTGCTGCCGAGTTCGAGATGAAGGACTTGGGTATGATGCATTACTTTCTAGTTTCTAGGCATGGAGGTGTGGCAGAGTGCAGATGGAATCTACCTTGGACAATCTCTAGCTGTTTGTGGTGGATATCCCAATAGGGACGGTAGAGGATACAACTAGGAGGGTGTAACCGGCAAAAGCCAGGTCCTCCGCTCAAATGAACGGAAGTCACGCCGGACAAGGCTACTGTCACTTTAGACGAGGCACTTGGCCAAGTCAAGGGGGAGACCCTGCTCAACCAGTGATGGTTGAGAAACAACAAATACACCCAAACACAGAAAGATGAGAGATGGAAGCAAGGGATGAGTGTAAATGAGCTCCTATGTTTGATTCCAGCCAATGAGTGGACACAAATAGTAAAATAAGAGTGATGAGATAAGTGACCAGCAATCGGAAATAGTTAAATATTACGATTATAACAAGAGATTATATGGCTGAAATGATTAAGGGAGCTGCAAATGAAATAGAAGTGATGCGCTATAGTGAACTGCCCAGGTAAATGGTTAGATAATGAGTCAAATGGACCTAGGGCAGTAAGAAAATGATGTTTATGATCACTTCTAGAAGATGGTACTTGATTTCCATATGTAAAATGACAATAGAAATCCAAATTAGAAGTACCCAAAACCCCAAATCAACCCAATTAAGCAGCAAGAGAAAAACGCCCAAGTGGGGTGTTTTTGCTAGGTGGACCAATGCTAAAATTACGGGCAAATGGAGTCTAAAAGCTTTGAAACTTGATTCTCTACGGTAAAATGGCGTTCTAAGCTGGAATCAATAATACCCACAACCCAAAAGTTTACCCAACAGTGAGATTGGCTGAAATACTTAAGGAGGGCGAATTCAGCAGGTGACCAGCTCCTAGTTCCAAGGGCAAACGGGGTCGGATTCGAATGAAACTTGAGATATGTACGTTAAAGCATATATCATTACTAGGTTTTTAGTTATAACAAGTTCCTACGGTGAAATCCTAAGTTATCAATTTTTTAGGGTTTTTTAAATGGTTGCAGCTTAGCATTCAAACAGTGAAAGAAAGATTATAAGAGAGGAGAAAAGATCAGTACCCGAATAATGGAGAAGGTATTCCCGTGTTGAAGACACACCCCGAAGATCAAATGCAAAGCTAGACAGCGTTTTCCCCTCAGCGTTTTTGGAGCAGCCAGTGAGCAAAGGCGTTTTTCTTATACCTACCAAGGAGAAGATGAAATCAATTTCTATGGCAATATGACAATAATAAACCAGCAAATGAAATGACAAATAATGAGAGAAGCAAATGACAATACAGGTAAATTTACTTCCTTGTTGGAGAACCCAAAGAAAAACACTAGCAAGGAGACCCTGTCTCAAGAACTGCGTTTTCCCCTAGTGGTCAGCTTCACCTGCAAATCGAAAATGCTCAAGGAGATATGGGGACACCACAAGTAACTCAGCAATGCATCAGAAATGTGCTCTCAATCAACACAATAAGGATCCAACTCCAAAATCACAAGTGACTCAGTAAGAATGTCTCTCTATAAGCTCAATGTCAAGTCTCTACAATGCCAAGAAGAAGTACAATGGAGGTGAGTCCATTCTCTTATAGAGATGGCTCATTCTCAACTAGGTTTCCCCCCAAAATGGAGGGTTGAGGTCATCTCCCCATCCACAAAATCGAATGGTGGAGATGACTCAAGGAGGGGGGTGCGAATTGTGCCAAGGAGAAGCGCACTAGTGGATGAGAGGGGCCCTTGTGGGCCATACATCAATACAAGGTGGAGTTGGGGGGTGTCTATGGGATGTTTTATCCCCCCAACCACATACAAGAAGGGTCCCACCATCAACATCAAGCAAATCGAATTCCCCACTAAGGAGAAAAACGCCCCTATGGGCCAAAATCGACGCCTATGGTGAGCTGGGCGAATGAGGTCCCCACAACCGTTAAATATAATGTCAAAACATACCAAAAATACCTTAGTAATTACCTTTACCATTGCCAACCTTTGATTTTTCCATTTCTCTATAGTTGCCTTAGTCAATATTCTGATTTCCATGTATTTTCTGTTGGTTTATATGGCTGAAGATGAAAATTGGGCTTTTGACCCACTTTTATTGCCCGGATTGTCGAACCGTCTGCTGCAATGTGATCGTGGACCCCAAAAGTAGTAAGAATAACCACTTGAACGACCCCGATCCATCACTTTGGCAATATTTGCCCCAAATCCATGATTTTTAATTAAAACAGGTCAAAGTTGACCAATAATAATTAAAAATCTCTCAATGGTTCAATGTTTTGCAATTCCGTCAGTTGCATGCTCATATGGAACCCCTGTAGATAATAAATGATCGAAATCGAAATTCCGATCGCAACATTTTTTTGGGCCCATTTTTTGCCTAGTCAACCCAGTTTGACTAAGTCAAATCTGGTCAACTATAGTGCTAGCTGAAACCTATATGCAAGCATGAAGTGACAAGGCTCAATTAAACAAGTTAGTACATTACTAAGCAATAAATGATATCATGGTGATCAAAAATACATTAAATCTCGAAATAGTACAAGGCCCTGGTGAAGTGGGCCCAACACCTCCAAAAGACTAGGATGTTATACACCTCCATAGAATTGACCACCTTGCTGACTCTAGGTGATGTGGACAACAAGGTAAAAGATATGGGAAGACAAGGAAGATCATGTGACCATTAGACATCTCGAGAAAGAGGAGTCCACTGAGGTAAGTATGCCATAACAAAACACGGGGAAGGGCGGTGCCTCACAAATGGGTATAGTGCAGGGAAACCACCACTAGTCATCTAACAAGTATCCCACAACTCACATCCGTATCCGAAGACTCTGTGAGGTTCTTTTCTAGAGCCACCAAACTGGGTGTCCGGCAAACCGTAACTTGAGACTCTAAGGGGCAATCTTGAGCTTGTCCCTTGCTCCTTCTCACCTCCTTGTCCCGCAGGACTAGGTGAGGAATAACCACTACAAATGCTGACATGTATAGCTTACCAAAATCCATGTGTGTTCATAAACACATTGCATGGATTTTACAATGAGTTTCATACTTAGCCCTTTTTTGGCTAGATTTTACAATTTACAATACAATGGCCTTTTTAGCCTAATTTACATTTCATTCCTTCATTTCTTCATGGCCCTCTTGGGCTACATACATATCTCAAAAGACATAAACATGGCGCTCATACTGCAAAGGTAATGGGGGTGGGTAATACAAGCTTCGATGACAAGTGGGGCGCACCCGATGAGGCTACACAATCCTAACTGCATTGCAACATCGGGGGCAACCGACAGGGGCAAATCCCAGGTCTAACCGTGTATCTCACACACTAAAGAGTCGAGGCACAATAAACAGGGAGTCATGGCAAACTCAGAGATCAGTGGGGAAGGGGGTCCTCGTGATCACAAATCAGAATCCAAGTTGGGGAAGAAGTGTCACGGATGAGTCGGATGGGTGGAGAAGGTGATAATGGTGCTAAAGTCAGCTATCGAGGGGCTAAGTGATCAAGTCTAAGCCAAGTATACAGGACATGACTCAACGTGCATATACATAAGTCTAACTGGAGGGGTGGACTGACATCAACAAAGGCCCAAACACATCATATCATAAGCAGATCACCAAATATATCATCTCATGCAAAGTTAGTGTACTAGCAAGTGTAAAAGAGTCTAATCTACAACATGAGCAATAATCAATATATGCAATACCTGCTGCACCATATACCTGCTGCTACTAAACCTGTATCTGAGCTGGATCTCTGTTGAATCTGGGCATACAATAAACCAGCACTGCACTGTGACAATCTCGATCAAAATAAGACTCGGCAACTGTCTCAAATGGGCTTGTGTCAAAGCCTGGCAAGGAAAGGTAACCATGTGGTAGATGGTAAGTCCAACTGCCTGTCCCCTCTGATGTATCTGCTAGGGGCAATCTGAACAAAAATGCCTCCTCTGAAGGCAGCTGGTTTCCGATCTGGAAAAAAGGTACTGTGCGGTCCTCGGCCGCACAGTCTGCAGTGTGGAAGTTGCTCCCGACATAAAATGTGATAACAATATGCATCAGGATGATGCTATATATGAGGATGATCAGGATGATCATGTGATGATAATGTGCATCAGGATGATGCACTGTATGATGATGATCAGTATGATCATGAGCATCAGGATGATGCTCCGTGCGAGGATGATCAGGTTGATCATGAGTATCAGGATGATACTCCGAGGCCGTGGATATGTGGCAGGTTGTGTAGTAGCATATAATAGCTCCCTGGGAGATCCGATAGGTTGAGCAGTAAGCTCGTAATCATTCCTGGGATGCTCTTTCGAGTTTTTGAGAGGTAGGCACGTAATCAGTCCTGGAGATCCGATAGGTTGTGCTAGGCACGTAAAAGTCTTGGGATGCTCTTTAGAGATCTTGAGGTCGCAAGATGCTCTTTTAAGGTTTTGCCTGTTCACATGTAATTAGTCCTGGAGATCCGATAGGTTGTGCTAGTCACGTAAAAGTCCTGGGATGCTCTTTAGAGATCTTGCAGGTCGCAAGATACTCTTTTAAGGTTTTGTGAAGTTCACATGTAATCAGTCCTGGAGATCCGATAGGTTGAGCAGTAAGCTCGTAATCAGTTCTGGCATGCTCTTTAGAGATCTTGTCGGTCGTGCTAGGCGCATAAAGGATCCTGAGATGCTCTTTAAAGGTTTTGTGAAGGTTGCATGTAATCAGTCCTGGGAGATATTGTCGGTAGTGCTAAGGCACATAAAGGATCCTGGGATGCTCTTGTCAGGTTTTGCAAAGGCACATAATCAGTCTTGAGATTCCACCTCTGTCAGGCCGCTCGCAGAGATGATGAAGACCTACAGGAGGCTAGGCCTACATCCAGCATGAAAAAGGGCTAGCTCTGTAGAACTTCCTATGACGAGAAGAATTGAGAGATAGCACCAGTGATCAAGATGACGAGTACAACAGCAGTGACGATGATGCTTCGTGATCCAGTGACGATGATCCAGCTCTAGAATTGAAGACTTGTGCCTATATGTATTGATGACTTGTGTCAAGAGAATACCTTCCTAGTTAAGAGGGAGTGTTGATGTATTTGTAACTTCGGAAGATATTCACTTGTATATTGTATTTGTACTTTATTGTATCCCCAACGGAGATGTGTTATTCCTCTGGTTGGAAGTGTCGTCATTTGTATTTGCAAGTGTTGCAAGTTATATTGTAAGTGTCGTAACTTATACTCGATGGGTTATTAGACCACCTTAGAGGGGTCGGCCCAGTATGGGTTAAAGGGTTATTAGACCACCCTAGTGGGGTCGGCCCAGTGACAAGTGGTAATGGGTTATTAGACTCTCCTAAGGGAGGTCGGCCCAGTCAGAGTAAAAGGTAAGTAAAGTATAAATAAAGAGGAGCACCTCTCTATTTATTCATTCACACACTCATCCAACTCGCATAGTTGAGAGAGAGGAGTGTGCACAAGTCGAGGAGGAGTAGCTGCTGGAGACATCTATCTTTTGGGTTTGATCTTTGTGATCTTTGTATTGGTGCTCATTTTATCTCTAAGGAAGTTGCAGGGTTTTTCACCTTCTTGGTTTTCCCCGGTGAAATGCTTTGTGTCTCTTGTCTCTTATGTTTGATATGTTGTATATGTTGTTCTCTCAGTGATGATTCTAGATCATATTGAATTAAATGATGAAAAACTAACAAATAAAGAAATATTTGCAGAGACTCTTGGATCATCTTTGTTGGGTGTTCTTAGATGTTGATTGGAAAGTCTGTTGTCTCCTAACATTTGAGATTTTGTGGTGAATTCAAATCTATTGTGGAAACAGTGTTTATCTATAGGAGGGCGACTTCACTTGGAACGTTTTTGCGGGGAGCACCTCAACTTGTTTCTCTTGAAGCTGCTAATATCAGGGGGTTTTCAATAGTATCATAGTGATCTTTGATTGCCATTTGATATGTATTTTGTTTTTACAGTCATTTTCTCTTAATGCATCAAATCTAACTTATATAGTTTGTTGTGCAAGAGAGAAGAGCGCACTTGGTTCTCTGGGAAAATCGATTTCACTTGGACACTCTCTCAAATCACCTCAAATTGATCGAGAAGGCATAGATCATTATCATCAAGGCATCTGCAAGATTATCTGGGTACGATCTACTCTTAATTCATTTATTTTGGGTTCCAATCTATTGGCCATTTCATTTTTTGTTCAAACTCTAAGCTACTTTTCCTTAGAAAAATTCCCTGGCTCAAACAACTTAAAATCTTGGCGAAAGATTTATGGGTTTTCCACCTTAAGCCTAACCCAAGGTGGTTTCTCAAGGGCATCATCCTTGAGGGACTCCTTCTGGCCCATTTCCCTAGGCACTGATCTCTTTACCCATGCGCACTTTCCGATTTGGCCTGTTTCTAAGTTGTTTGATGCTGGTTCTGTGACTTGTGTGCTAAGATATTGTAATACCCCTAAATCAAGTCTAACTAAAGGTACTAGATAGCCCCAATCCTAATCTTAACCCTTCTACCTTGGACATGTTTCCCAAAGCAAGAGAAATTTATGTCATTTGATAGTGCCTTGATCCTGGATCTTTCATTTAAACTTATAAGTCACTTGTATTATCACATTGGATCAAATTTACATGTTTAAAGCCTCTTGATCCAACCTTTAACTAACCTTGTGACTTCATCCATAGATCTACAGTTCATCATACCTAACACCTTGCGTACTTCATTTCATCTGATTTGATCTGATGTCTTGGTTAGATCTCTCCTGTAGGGAATTGATCTGGGTCTCCCCCATTGTTATGTAGGGCTTGGATAACATAAAGCGAAGAGTGCCTTGATTGGCGTGACAACCAATCCATCTTGGGAATTGATGCCCTCTTGGTTCACCTCTTTGGTTGCCTATCCCCTCTACCATCTTGTATAGGATCCATCATTTGGGGCAACTACAAGTTGGGTGATAATAGAGACCATGGAATAAATTGACACGGAATATATTTTCGCACATTTTAAGTAATATGTACTCTTTGTCACATGAACGAAGTGGAAAGAAAGAAAAATTTTAATTAAATTTAGGTCCACATTAAGTAGAGTTTGATTATGAATTTAGGGAGTTGGCTAGCTTGAGAAAGTGGTGTCCAGCATTAAGGGGATTTAATTTGACGGAAGCAGTTTTGAGAAGGAGCGTTCCACTCTTTCAGTACAATTTTTGAGAGCATCCCATCTTAAGGAGGTTTCTATAACAACCAATTGAACCAGTTTGGCATTTTCTTCACTTATATTGCTCTATATTTGGATTTCACTTTCTTTTTCATAAAAAAATAGAAAAAAATGCATTTAAATTGGCATAATTTTTATTATCTTTGTAGAACTAATCAAGTTCACGACTAAGGTAATTTACGAGCTTGCTAGATTCTTGACACTCATGAATGGATATCTTATAAGATAATGAACAGCACTTATAGCTATAACAAAGAATTGATGCCATCATGATGACTTACAACTAGAAGTATTATACTTAACAAGGACTTACCAAATTCTTATGGGGTTAATATTCATACCCAGTTGTAAGGTCGAGACTAAAGAGATAGGGGGAGGGATACTTGGTTCAGAAAAACTGAGAATGAACAGCCTTAAAGTTGAAAAAGAGTGGGGTACAACGAACTAAAATAATAAGGGCTCCTAGTCCATAGTTGTGTCACTATATGTGATCTCCCTTTCCATCCATTTTACGAATGTCTGAATCTTCATACTCCAGACCAAAACGTTGTACACATAATCCTCTGTCTTAGTATGTAATCGACATTCACTTGAATACACAATAAAAGAGTTAAACAGAGAGATGGGAGAGCAATAATTAGTACCTTGGAAGTGGAGATGTTCGAGCAGCTAATAATGTATGAAAAACTAGATGACTCCTCTTGGAATTCAAAGCTTGATGGAATGGTTCATTGCAAGTGCAATTTGCCTTACTTCCAATTTCCTTTCAAGGAAAATTTTCTGAGAAATAACCCTTGTAAATCACGACCTTTCATCTCAGTAAGTCGGGCAGTCAATTATGATTGCTCTCTAATTCACCACCTATCCATGTCATCTTGGGATCCCTAATTCACAATATGATTGTTGCAAAACACTGTCAAAACAAAACATGACATTTTGGAAATAAGAAGGTATTCCATTTGCTAATTACAAAGGTATCTATAACATGCAATGACACATTGTAAATGGATAAACTATCCATATTAATCCAATTAGATAAAACAAATGAAAACATATCCATTGTTCCCTCAATCTAGTAACTTGCCAGATTTTCCTACCATTAATTCAAATCAACCTTCCTTGGGATTGTATTATGCATTCCTAGCCTAAAGAGCTATGGCCTTAAGATCCAATTTGCAATCCACATTGACAGTCAAAACAATGTTCCTGCATTTGTCACAACGACAATTAAGTGATGTTAGTAATGACTTCTCATCCCTCCAATTTCACCTTCAAATATATGTAATATAAGGAAATTCCATACTATGAAATTAGTATTCATTGACAGCTTTGGAGACACTCTTTACTTGAGCTAAAATTGATAAGCAACATAATCTTAGCAATCAATATGGAATCAAAAGAAGGAACCCATGCGCCTTGCAAAATATGATGAATCCCAACAGCTCACACGAAAATATCATACTACCTAATCAACATGTGCTTTCGTCATATTGTCCCTTATATAATCATTTTTTAGTACCCATATAAATACTGATTTAGTCTATCGGCACAATATAATTGGATATGTTTCATAATGTTGACATGAAATTATGTACAGCCAGTAGTGATTTACTGTTTCTGTGAGGTGCGATCAGAAATAGGGTGGAGAATAATTTGGTTCAAAATTTGAAGAAGTTCAAAACCTCGGAATCATTATATTGATGATTTGGACAAATCTAGCACAAGGCATGAATTCATGATGAAACTATATAGTCCTTGTGAAACTTCTGCATTGTTGTAGAAATGTGTGTTTTTTTTCAACTAGTTGCCCTACTGATACGGGATAGCCACTTTGCTTGACATTCTGTATTTTTATTTAATATTAATGTTTGACACATGAAATTGAATACATATGTGAATGCTTAAGGTCTTTGTTAAGATAGGATTGCGGATTGCCACTCAACTATAAAAATCATATTCATTTTTCTCTTAATCTCTTTCTAGATTCATACACTTTGTTTGTTCTCTTACTCTCAAGAATGAGTATATTGCTAAGATGGAGAAGCTAGAATAGTTGTAAGCTCTCATTGTTCTCACTATGAAGTCTTGAATTTTCCCCAATTCTTTTTAGCAGCATATTCTGTCTATATTAATTTAATCATTTGTTAGTTTAGTTCCATTTAATTAGGAATTACTGCAGTTACATAATACTGAAGAAATTATAGCATTAGACCTATATAGGTCGAGGGGTCCATCTTGGACAAAAACCTATACTCACAAACCCTTGGTTATGTAATCTCCATAGCTGGGGAGAATAAGTGTGAGAGTCAATGCCTACTAGTGGTTACTCTTGTGCTAAAACCAAACCATTAATACCTCATTGAGCTTCAACCTAGATTGTCTTTGAATATCTGGGTTCTAAAATCTTATTTTGGTATTTTGTCTTCTCGGGAGGCTTTCCTTTGAAAGCCATCTTCTTAGATCTATTTTTTACATACATATTGATGGGCATGAAGTGTATATTTTGCCTTGGTATTTATGTCCATCGGGAGCTTTGTTTATTAGGAAGCTTTATTTCATGACAAGTGGGATGTGAATATCTACCTTGTTTTCCATGGAGGGTGATCTTCTCTAAGGAACTTGGGTTATCTTGGCTGCTAAAGAGGACATTGCAAAAGAGGTTACTTGCTTTTTGGTGAGGCTACACAATCAGTATCTAAAAACACAAGTGTTCTTTTATGTTGGATCTATTCTTTTGGCAGAGAGGAACATGTATAAAAGCTCTTTCAACATTCTGGTAGAGGCTGAAAAGTTCCATAATGTCATTGTCTAGTAATTTTAGAAATATATGCTAAATTGCTAATGCTTTTGAAAGATCAATGTTTGTTAAGAGAAAATTGAACAGAGAGGGAAAATCCACCGAACTGCTAGCAAATAAATATGTAACAATACCACAACATGTTAACTGATAAGAAAACATTTTAGTGTCTAAAATCATTTTTCATTTATACGTCCTCTAGGTACATTGATGTATGCTATATCAACAAAATTTCAGTTGTTTATGATATATTACGTTTACAATTATCATCCATGTTTCAGTCAAGATGGATGAACCATCCACCAGCTAAATTTCCTAATAGATGGCACCATCATTTTGTCATTCATTTAGTTGACATCCTATTTAAAGTTACAAATGTTAAACATTACTTCTGTCTTCACAAATTCACATGTGGGAAGTAAGTCCAACATGCATTTAAATTTTAAGTAAGCCAAAACCATTGGTCTCTTAGAAAACTGTTTTTACATGAATTTAGAGTGCCTTCCAGAAATTATTGAGTCTACAGTAACTACCTGCTAACGATGTCCAATACCATGTGTTCATTTCTATCCAGTTCTGGACAACTTCTTTAAAGGGATTCCCTTTTCTCGAGAAATCTCATCAATCTCTTAGATGGACAATGGGTCTGTTATCACATCCATAGTAACCAGGCTACCATGATTGCAGAGCAGTTCATTATATTTTTCTAAGCCAGGCCTTTACATGAGATCAGCCTATGATGAGCAGTATTTTTTATCACTCACATATCAGAGCAGCCCCATATCAGACATGCAGTGAACTTTATGCCAAGACTGAGCCTCTTGACCTCAGATTTGATGACCGAGATGACCTTTTATCCCATACAGAGTTTCAACAGCAGTGTTTCAGTGGTTATTGATGATCCAGATAGCAGGTACAGGTATATGGCCCAGCAAGTATATGATGTGCATTGGTTTTATTATCTTGCTCTTTTGGTCATTTTGATAGCTTGACTTAGTATCTAGTGATCGTGATCTGGCAGTATATATGTATGAAATGAATATGATTATTATTGATTTTCTAAATGGTTTTGTTACTTACATTTAGAAGCTCTTGTTTTATACTCGTTGGTTTTACCCTCTTAGGAGTGTGGACATGATCATTCCCACCTTTATGGTTTGTTAGCTTAGGCATCACCTTCACTTTTCCCATCCATCCATTATCTCTCCCTTGATTGGTTTTTACCCTGACTTACACCTCAGCCTGTGATATGGAGGACCTCCCCACTTTTGTCTCTGTGTTGGATAGCATCCTTGTTAGTTTGTGTCTCGGCTCTGAGTTGGCAACAGAACTTACCATTTGGTGAGTTGGATTTGATACCTTGATCACTCTAGTCGGTTACCCCGATGTTTGGTCTCGATTCTAGAAAGTCCCCCTAGTTGCCTGAGTTGTGTTGGCTAAAACCTGAAGCAAATTGTACTAACATCATTACATATGGAAACTATTGTTATGTCTTTTATGAAAGCCCATGAAAATACTTTAAAAACTGTGCTTCTCGGCAAAATGAAAGAGGGCTATGAAATTAAATGGAAACTGAAGTGAAATAGCACCCTAGATGAAAGCTTGAGTAGTTGTGCTTCTAAGCACATGCAAAATCCCCAAAAGGGTTATGAAATGAAAGGAATTGGAAACTAAAAGCACCCTGGATGAAAGTTTTAGTAGTTGTGCTTCAAAGCACATGCAAAATCCCAAAAGGGTCATATAGGCCTAAAGAAAGCAGTGGTTAAATATATGCTAAATCCAAAGACTGTTGGCCCAGGAAATGAAATGTAATGATTAATTCCTCACGGAGCCCACGAGTTGTGATGTCAAATGGAGTAAGGAACAACTAATTCTAAGAGTCCCCTAGAACCTCAAGTTACGGTTAGCCGGGCATCCAGTCCATGGCGGTTCTAGAAAAGATCCTCACGGAGCTGATACAACTTGGATGTGAGTTGTAGACATTTGCCAAGGTTGAATAAGCACTCCTCTAAACAACTTATCCCATTTGTGAGACACTGCCATTCCCTGTGTTGTTATTATTCGACATATGCTTAAGTGTGTATTCTCTTTCCCTTATCCAAAGTATCACAGTGTTGAGTCAGTTAAATCATCCCCTTGTCCTAGCCTTGCATTCTTCACCCTCACCCTTTGCTAGCAAATTGATCATGTCTACAAAATGAGTATATCCTTGAGGTTCTTTTCTAAGTAAATGATTATTTGAACTTATACTTGATTATAATTATATTTTAACTACCAGTGAAATGATGCTTAATACTTTAAGTCTTGCTATGAGAATGATTAAAAGAGCATGCCTTAACCATTTGTACTTGCAGCAGTAGGCTTTTCCAGCCTAGGTCATGTTACCAACTTTTTTGTACTATGGTTGGATTATCTGAAGAGACGCCATTTGACAAACATGATGAATGTTTGTACTCCAGTGTATCAGATGATCCATCATTTGTGCCTAGCCAATTTTGGCTAGTCAGTTTTGTTTTTCAGTCGACATGACCATGGCCCCACGGGGTTTGTAATAAAGTGTGCTAGTAGGATTCTGAGTGGCTCGGTTCCCCATGACTTGATTAAGCAACTAAGGTATTCCAGGGAGTTTTTCCCCTTTTCAATTATACTTTGCCTATAGCCGAGCTATAATCGATGAGGTTTTCTCCCGCTTCCTCGAAAGCTGGAATGCCTGATTTTGAAAATTTTAGCCATGGGGGGTTATTAGAGTCCAACTGATGTATATAAGCCTACTAGACACTATTATAATAGGTTTTGGTTATGTCCTAGGTCACTAGGACCCTCAGAAAAAAAAAATTACCGGCTCCTCCGGTTTTGAGTTTTTAATTATTTTTAATTTTTATTAAATTTTCCCATAGTTTAAATGGAAAATTTTCAATTTGTAATATTCAGTCATCCGGGATCCAAATTCAATGATTGAAGGCTCCAACCTTAAGCCAAAAATCATTCATGATCCCCGGGCCAGTTTATCCTAAGTTTTAGATGTCAATTCAGCCTCATAATTAATAATTTCTCAAAAAAGTCAGTTACGGAGAAATTATTAATTAAAATAATAAAAATTGAATATTTTGAGAGAATCCAAATCTCTCCAAAATAATCCAAATGGATTAAAATAAAAGGCTAATTGACATGGCACTGGGCATTAATGAAGATTCCTATCATCTCAGTCATCATTCAGTAAACTATCCAGTCACTACAAGAGATCTCCTTCAAGAGAATTCGCCCTCCTTCACCAAGAACTCGAATTTGTGATGTGTCAAGTGATTAATGGGTTGGTTGGATGGCATTAAAGCCTATGGTAGGCGCCCTCCTAAATATGTGCAATCAAGTGGCTTGGCTCCTTATACAACTCAACAAACACTCCTACATCTACTCAAGCATTAACTTATGGAGGATTCATGCCATCTCCAAAGAGGCTCACACATTCTCCTTGTGGGGCTCACGAATTACACTTGGCATATATCTATTTGTTGGTGATACTTCCAAGCAAGGGATGGGGGGGCGCCTTGCCTAGGTGGAGGCCACCTCCCCATCCACATGGACTTCAAACTCGAGTTGTTTGGTGATATTAGCTCCAAGCTAAGTGTTGATTGGATCTTAGACATGGATATGATTGGGAATTCGATTTGTGTTAGGAGCTATTGGCTCCATTCTATGCCAATCCAAATTAGGGTAGACTGGCTCTTGTCTTTTGTTATATAATGAGGTCTTTTCTCCTCATTCCTCATGGATCTTTTAGCAAAGAAACTCTGGAGGATTTTTGTAACCTATTTAATTATTGAATAAAGTTGAGACTTTGGAGGTCAAATTGTGGAGGCTCTTGGTGGCCATACTTCATCTTGTAACAAGGTGATATTGTGTATTGCTTATGTACTTTGGATTTTTAAGTTATAGATTTATATTTCAAGAGGGCTAACAATCTAGCACAAGCAACTATAAATCTATGCTTTTCGCTTGAGTACATTGGTTTTGCAGGTATTTTCCAAAGTACAAGGTTTTTTGTAGGTTTCATCTTTACTCTGCAGGTTGCCAAAGAAGTTCAAGCTTTATAAAATCAAGAAACAAGGAGTTCTTGCTTCCTCCATCAATCTTTCAACAAGTTTTCAATTGGTTACTTGATCTACCTATCTAAACTGTAGAAATCCAAGGCCCTATTCTTCTCCAAGTTTGAGATTATTGTCTAGCTCGCCTTTGGTTTGTGGCTTGCTTAACTTTTTGCCCCTCTTGTTTTCCTCTTCCATCCTAGTCTTCTTTATCAACCTTCTTCTATTCGTCCTCTCTCCTCATCCTTCTCTCGTTTCTCCTTTGCTTACCCCTTGTATCCATCTCCAAAAAGCCTCACCCTTTCGCTTTCTTTCCCATCTCATTCCTCTCCTTATAGCTCTCGTCTCCCTTAGCTTTTCTCTCCTCTCTCCTCTCATCTTGCCTTCCCTTTCTCCCTTCGCCCACCTACAAAAAGACATAAACAAAAAACAAAGTATAAGCTTGGTTAGTGTTAGAGTTATCTCATGCTTTAGAATTTACATTTTGCAATAGCTTAGTCTCATTTCAAAGTTCCAAGTTTTGTATTGTTTATCAAAGTTTATAACTTAGATCTCATTTTATAAATCTTAAAAGCTTGCATTGGAAAAAGTTTTGGCATATAGATTAGATCTTATATTTGCACTTAGTCAAAGTTTTGATTTTCATTAACATCTAATGGGTGCCATGTTGAAGTTGGTTTAAGCTTGCATAGGTTCTTGAAAGAGAAGAAATACTTGTGAAGACAAGGAAGATCAAAATTATATCCAAGGAGGAGACTTGAACCAAATAAAAGAATCATTTACACTTTCCTTTGTAAAAAAGCCATTAAGGGCTTCTAAGTTTTGTTTCAATAGTTGTTTTACTTCTCTCAAAAAGACCTTTCAAGGATTTTATTTCCAAAGGTATTTGTAAGTCGATTAATAAAAAGGCTAGGTGGGATAAGGCCTCCCACACTTTGTTTCTCCTTCCTCATTTGGGGAAGACTGTTTCATGCATGCTTTAGTTAGATTTATTTCAAGTTTTCTAGATTAAAGTTTATTTTTGTACTTAGATTAACTCTCTTCCAAGTTTTGACTTGAGCTAGCAACCTTGGGATTTCATCCCGAGGGCCACATTATTTTGTGGTAGCTTCTCTATCCCCATTAGACTCCTTGTCGAAGTTCAGCTAGCTGGAAGGTCTCAAGGACTGGTGGTTCTAGTGGTCACCTTGTTCGAAGGTTGATCCCGCCTTGTTGTTTATTTCTTAGTTAGTTGTTAATTTTGGCCTTAGAAAGTGTGCACTTGTTATTTTTTTTCATTACTTGTTTTACTTCAGAAAGTGTGATTTTCCTTTACGCAAGCTGCTTCTAGTCTAATAAAGAACAAAGCCTCTTGAACTTGCAATAAACCAAGTCAAGAGCACTCTCTGTCGGAGAGCATATTAAGTTTGCATTCCCCTTGCATTAGGCATATAGATTAAATAAGTCTCTTGAACCTTGTCATAAGACAAAGTCAAGAGCACTCTCTATCGGAGAGCTGAACTGTGTGCTTCAATAATCCTAAAACATTTCAACTCACACCCCCGTTAATAATTTACCTTGGTTGCTATCTGACACCCGTATGCTCTGCCAACCTGAAAAGGTTGGGCTAGTACTCAGAAAGGTGTTGGATTTGATAAATTTCTATAACATAATAAAATTTTCACCCCACAACCAACGAACCGGCGTTGCTTTCGATAAATACTTAAAGTGCTATTCTGGGAGGTGGAGTCGGAGTGCCGTTGTTCAGACTTCGAGGGTGGTTTAAACATTGGACACTTACCCTCTTGATAACTGGATGGTCCGTCAGATCACCATGAATAACCACTAAAAGTATTTCTTCCGATTGGACATTTTATCCTTGTTTCTTGCCAGCCTAATAATCAAGATCATTTAAAACTCTCAAATAAACCAAGATAATTTGCAAAACGATCTCACGAACATATCTTTCGAACTCTTGTATCAAGCAACCCAAGCACTCAGACAATTTTTTGACTCCATAAGGCACTGGTCCTGTTATCACAGAACTTGTAGTTGCCCCTAGAGGTATCCCATCCGGGACGGTAGAGGAGACAGGCAACTAAAGAGGTGACCCAAGAGATGCCACGGTTCCCAATGCAATGTGGGAGTCACGTCAACCGAGGCACTCTTCGCTTTAGGTCAAGGTGTAACTAGACCAAGGGGGAGACCCTATACCCCAATCACAGTTGATTGGATCCAAACAAAGGTTTCTAAGGGTAGGTAAATGGTGAGTTACGGAAACCAATGCAAGGCTAAGTGGACCTAGGAGTTAAGGTATGGTTGAAGGTGGTGTAATGGATAGTTAGTGTTTCAACCTATGTATGGTTTAGGCCACATGATGGGGTATGATAACTAGGTGTAGTACCATAAGTTTACACAAGTGGGTCTTGTGTTCTTGGGAAGTGTGAAATGATTCTAGGTAGGCCCACAAGGTGAAGTTAGGTGTGAAGTTGGTACTATAGGTTAGATATAGGCTAGATCTATGAGTCTAAGTTGATTATAGGAGTACCCATGTACTAGATCTAGGGTTTGACACAAATCCCAAGGAGTGCGACTTGCTTGGAGAAGGACTAGTGCCTTGTTGGATGGGCTAATGGGGTCAAAAAGTATGTCAAAGTGTAGATCGGGACACCTAGAAGCCAAGTCAAGTGGGTTGAATGAGATCCAATGGTTGGATCTTACTAGATCTAGGTTTTTAAGTGATGACCCTAAGTGGACCACAATCCCTTGAAACAAGGAATGCAACCCCCAAGGCGGATCGTGACAAAAAGACAGTATAGACCTAGGTTTCAAGGCATGGGCATTCCAAATCCACGAAAATCTCAAACACCCACCTCCTAGAAGTGGACAAACTCAAATTTTCAAGGGGGTGCGACTTGCTCAAGGAAGGCCAAAAAGTGGGTTTGGTGGACCAAATCAAGTCCAATGGCCACCAAACTGTAGATCCGAGATGCTAGTACCCCGATCTATGTATGTCCAAAAGATCAAGTCAATCCAAGGGCTAGATCTTAGTAGATCTGAGTTTTAAGGTGCCAAGAAAATCAAAAGGGGGTTTTAACCCCTTAAAACATGGAGAGATGTCCACAAGGTAGTTTTCACCAAAGTAAGAATCTGGGGCTAGGTTATCAAGTGTCTAGAATGCAAATCAAGTGAGATCTCACCTACCCATGTGCTAGATCTAACCAAACAAGCCTCTCTCTAGGAAGTGCGATTTGGGTCAAGGAGGGCTTTTTGCCTTGAAAAGTGGGTCAATTTTTAGCCAATCACCACCAAACTATAGATCCAACTAGGGGTGGATGCTATAGAGGTGGGTTTTCAATATCTTTTCAAAAGCAAGGCTAGATCTAAGTAGATCTAAGAAATACCAAAAACAAGGGTTTTAATTGATTAGGGTTTTAATGATCTAGAAATTATGGAAGATTCAAGGAAGTAGAAGATCATACCTTTTGGAACATACCTGGATGAAGAGATGAATACTAGTTGAGACGAGGATTACTTTGCCAAAGATCAAATGGAGAATTGTTGAAGCCCTCTTGCCAAATCGATTTTTCCAAGCCACATGTGATTCCTTCTAACCTGTCAAGCCAAGGAGCAAAGCATCAATCAGTTTAACATGTTGAAGGTAGATACAAGCAAGAGAGAGAAAGAAACATAGAATAGTTGACACAAAGGCAAAACTACTCCCTGTCAAACCAAAGCGACTTCTTCCAAGATTGAAGGGCAAGCCTCCCCACCAATTCGCCCTTGTCCAAAATCGCCCTCTTAACCTGTAAATAAAATATGGCAAATATGCAAGATAGCTACAATAGATCCTCCAGTGCAATGGACAATAGCATTTACAATCGAAACAACCAACATCCACTCCAATCCAAGCATGTACTCCAAAAGATAGAAATTTTATTCCAAGAGCCAAGAGCCAAAAATCTCTAGATGAATTTTACAATGAGAGACTCCCTCCTTAAATAGGATGGGGAGAGAGTACAATCCTAACCACTTTTTACATGAGTGGCTAAGATTAAAAGATCTCAAGATCTAATCAATGGCTAACAATAAATCATAACAATATATCACACGGATCACCCACATAATGATAGCGCCCCCACTAAAAGGTACAATAGAGGGTGACGTCATCCACTAGAGAAACATAAGTATCAAAATCCACCTCATGGTGACTAGGACATAACAATATAAGCTCATGGTGGGGCTAGGAGGTATTAATCCTTACTAGCTCATCCCCAAGGCACAATAAAAATAATAAAATATGTCCAATGTAATATAAATGATCAAAACTGTCCTCAGAATCCATGACAGTCAAGCAGTAAATGTCCTCCTGTGATCAATCTGGGCATATCCACATGGTGAAAACTGACTGGAAGGTAGTGATGCCACCCTGGAAGACCTCTGTGAAGACCAAATGCCAAAACCTTGCCTCAATTGCCCAAATCGATTTCTTCAGTGACCACTTTCTCCCATTTTTTAACTGCCTCGGTAACTATGAAAGTGCCAAAACTGCCTCCTAGGGTGCTAGCGCTGTCCATCTGAGCCCACCAGGCTCTCCAGAAGGGGGGGTAAATGGTAACAACAAGTGGCTGGACCACGCCCTCCATCATCAGCGCCCTAGGTGAACTGGCCTCTCGGGGCCCCTGCTGCTCAGGCTGGGAAATCAGCCCCAAATCTGGTCAACAAGTGTAAAACTGCATCAATCACTGTCAGAGGTGCCCGGAACTGAAAGATAAGTGTCTCAATGGATCCAGAAGACCCAAATCCACTAGGAATGAGTACTCATACACCCTGGGTTGCCCTAATGGGCCAGCTGTAGGGTCCACCATATATGGACAATGTATAAACTGCTGATCTGAAGTAGTAATAAACCTGCTGAACTGGATCAAACATCATCTGCATCATATGTCCATCATATGATATCATCATCAAACATGTGGGCCCATAAATCATCATCAATAATCATCCATACATGGTCCACATCATCACGGATCCCAAGAATATATAATCAAGGATAAATCACATCAGTAGACTAAGACAATGCTTCTCTAATCATTCTCACAGTTAAGCTCAAAGTATAAATTCCATTCAGTGGCATTAATCAAGTTAACATATTTCGTTGTTATATAAAATTACTTGCACAATAGTTCAAATGACAAACTCACCCATTGGACATGGTCAAACTGCTAGTGAAGGATGAAGGCTAGGAGCAAGGTTGGGCCAAAGGGTTTGACCTGTCTAACTTAACTCAAAAGTACTTTGGACTGGGAGAAAGGGGAAGCTACAAACTCTGTGCTGGACAAAAGAACACGGGGGATGGCTGTGCCTCACAAATGGATAAGTTGTTTAGAGAGTGTTTATTCAACTTAGGCATCATGTCTACATCAAGTTGATCCAGGTTCATTAGGATCATTCAATTTTATTCCATGGCCTTTTTGGCCTACATAACCCTTCGGATTTCAGATGTGCTGAGAAGCACAACTAGTTGCAGCTTGCATCCAGGGCATGTTTTTCATATATTTATACAAGGTCAGCAATTGTTTAGATATAGCTTTTAAGAACCATTGCTTTTTTGGACCTTTCTTATACTCTTCGAGGAGTATTTTTAGCTTTTCATCGCTCTTGCCCTTTTTTTTTTGTTTCCATGGGCGAATTTATTAAGTTTCCATAGGTAGAACATGAGCTTTCAGTTTTAGCCAACAACATCTCAAATGACTAGGGGGAGTTCGAGCCAATGCCGAACATCGGGACAACCGACCAGAATGATTTAGGCCTACAATCCAACTCACCAAAGGCAAGTTCTGTCACCAACTCAGAGCCGAGACACTGAATAAACAGGGATGCGGTCCAAACACAGAGGTAGAAAAATGGGGAAGTCCTCGGTATCAGAAAGTCAAATGAGACAAGTCAGGGTTTTAAAGTCAAACAGGAAGGTCATGTATGGATGGAAGACAAGTGAATATGGAGCCTACACTAGCAGACAACTGGTGTCGGGAAAGACCATATCTATGTAAGGTGAAAAACCAGTGAGTTTTGTTAAATGACCTAAAAGTGCAAGCAATTATCCATTTTATGATTTACAGTTCATTTTAAATAGTTTGCCACATCAGGAATAATATACCAAGCACATGCTATGATCATGACTAAATCAACAAGATAATAATCCACAGTCAGTGAGAACATATCCATAGATCATACAACATCATCATAATAATAATCATCATGCATCATCTGAAACACTGCTGAAATACATCTCTAGGCACTGAACTGAAACTGTAATGGGATAAGTGGTCACATCAGTCATCAAATCTGAACTCTCAAGGCTCAGCCTTGACACAAGGTCATATACAAATCTGAATAATGTACTGCTCTGATCATAAGTGATCCAATATATATATAGCCATGCTCTAGAATAATGTAAGCTCTGGAATGTGCAGATATCTGCTGTACAAGAATAGTAGCCCTGCTACTATGGTGTGATAACAGGTCCTTAACATCATATTTTAATTTGCTTATTATCTATCTAGAGTACTTGTTGTTAATTTTCCATATGTGAGTGACTTATTTTCAAAGTTCTTCAAGCGGTTGTGCATCAAGTTATCTCGCATCTTGCATTGCAACGTGGCTTGCTCATTTATTTTGTGTTTATTTTCAAATTACAAAGTTGTGATCTTTTCATCATTTAAAAAACTCCTAAATAACACCCATCCACATCACCGTACATCTTAAAACATTAAAACACATTGAGCCATAGTAAACTCTTTGTAGGGACTACCCCCCTTGGCTTCGTTAGGAGTTAGCCTAAACGGAGGAGCTGGGATTCAGGTGACAGTACCTGGCTCATTGCTTGCCCCCAAGGCCACACCTTCCCCACTTGTAGTTAGGGAACAGCTTTCGAAAGATTTCTGCTGCTGGTGTGCATCTCCGCGGACAACAGGTCATATTTTGATCAGTCTTGACCTGGTCAAACCTAGTTTGACCAAGTCAACCTTGGGATCCATGATGAGTTGGACTAGTGATGCTATATGATGATGATTTATGGTCCTTTGATGCACCTTTGATGACTCCATACAGTGGACACAGGTTTCAAACGATGGTTGATGTACTTTTTTAGGGTTATTATTATTCTCAGACCATTTATTTTATTATTGGTCGGGTATGGCTGAGGCTATAGATGATCTTATAGGTTGCCACATGTTAGTTTTTCAGAATTTACTTCAATCTGATCTAGGATCTTAACTGAGAGAACAACATGTACAACATATCAATCATGGACACAATAATGCAAGCACACAAGAGACACAAAGTTTACTTGGGGTAAACCATAAAGGTGAAAAACCCCAATAACTTCCTCAGAGATAGATAGAGCAATGATACAACCCAAGCATAAGAGATAGACATCTCCTAGCAGCAGCTTCTCCTCCTCCACAAGTGCACCACTCTCCAAAGAGTGTGTGTGAGAATAGAATGATCAAATAGAGTGCCTCCCACACTCTATTTATACTTGACTTGACTTGCCTAATAACCTTTACTAGGTCGGCCTTAACTTAACCACATAACATAATGCTGACTGGGCCGACCCCCAATAGGGTGGTCTAATAACCCTTGGGGCCGACCCCCAATAGGGTGGTCTAATAACCCTTTGACCCACATGGCCGACCCCCAATAGGGTGGTCTAATAACCCTTTGACCCACATGACTTATACAGGGCCGACCCCAACAAGGTGGTCTAATAACCCATCAAGTATAAGTTACAACACTTACAATATAAACGACGACACTTCCGTATAGAGGAATAATAACATCTCTATAGGAATACAATATACATATATGTGAAATACATTTCGAAGTTACATATACATCAACACCACAGGGTGTATGGGTACTCATATCTAGTAGATTTGGACCTTCTGAGTCCATTGAGACACTCAGTTATTAGTTTTAGGCACTCCCAGCGATGTTAGAGTCAGATTTCCACTTTTAGCCGATTTGCCATGCAAAAATGGCTTGTCCAGCAGTTGCATTAAGCTAGCACGTTTACCTAGGGCGCTACAAAGGAGAGGGGTGGTCCAGCCACTTGTTATTACCATATTACCCCCTCTCCAGACATGATGGTAAAGTCAGATTTTGTGCCTGGGCATCAGGCAGTGAGTTACAGGCATTTTGATGGTTTTCAGGTGGGATAAAAAATGGGATAAAAAGGCCATTGAGGAAATCGATTTGGGCTATTGAGGTTTGTTCAGAGGTCATATGTGATGTATCCCACTCCTTCCAGATCAGCTTGCGGCATTCAGTGAGGTCCACACACTCTCCGGGTTGTGATTTGATCCATTCTTCTCTCACTGAGGGGTCCACGATTTGATCATTTAGTCAAATGGACATGTTATTGAGTCATATTTTATATCATTGTGCCATGGGGTGATGTTAGTGAAGGATAATAAAACCTCCTAGCCCCACCACGTGCTCCTAGTTGCTTGTCCTAGTCACTTTATGTGGTACACACTTGTATTAGTCATTTTTTATGTGGTGCGCACCTCCCTAGGGCTACTTTTAGTGAGTGCGCACCCCCTTTAGTGAGTTGATCCATGTTATATTGTGTCGGCTCATCTTAGTCGTTGATTGTATTGTATTTATCTTTTGATCTCAACCACTCGTTCATAAAGTGGTTAGGGTTTTGGTCTCTCTCCTCCGATTTCAGGAAGAGGCCCCCCCTATTGTAAAGGCACCTTTGGGCTCTGGAAAACTTGGAATAAAAATACTATTTTTGTAGATCTGCTTCTTTGGCTTCGATGAGTTATCTTGCAAGTTGAATATACAATCTTTTCTCTGTGTTATCAGTGTGGATCTCGCTTGTCCAAACGTTTTTTTTTGCAGGGAGGCTGTGTGGTTGAAGAGGACACTCTAAGGGGACACTATTGTGGGGAGACCCCATATCTTACCTTTGGATCTTCTTTTGTCTCAGGGAGTATCATTATTGTATCTTCGTGACATAGTTGATGCTTTTTGTTTCATCTTTTCATCCTTATAGTCATTTTCATGCTAGATTGATTCTTACATAGATCATTTCTTGCAGGAGAAGGGCGCACTTGTCACCTTGGAGGGATAGCGATTTCACTTGGATAGGCTGGACCTCACTCTTGATTGCGTCACTTGGAAAGGATTATCAATTTGCAAGGTACCCACAAGCTTTACAGGTAAGATCTAAAAGGTACGTATCTTGTTTCATGCATTTTACCCATTGGTCACTTCAAACCCTAATCATTAAAACCCTAGATTTTAGATCTGATAAGATCTAGCGATTGCTTGGGCTTAATAATTAAAACCCACCTCACTAATAATTAATAAACCTTGGAGACCAAATTTGGTGGGCATCCGACTCCATTTACCCCCTAATCTAAGGCACTGGGCCTCTCCAAGGGAGGTCGCACTTGTGGGTAGGTGGGCTTTTTCCAGATCTGTCACTTGGGTATTGCTTGTTCCTCATCAAATCATCAGATCCATTGATTAGCAACCCTTCTAATGCCATCCCTCTCTTGATTTTGCCTTGTGGGCCCCATTTTGACCATTTTCCATATTTTAAGGGTGGGCCCTACTTGGATCTTTCCATTTGGCATTAGATCTACTTATCTAAACTCATAAGTGGCTTAATATTTCTTTGGTTGAACATTTATCCATCCTATAAGCCTCTTCAACCAAGCCCTAACTCTATGTGTCCACTTATCCTTCCTAGATTTAGATCCATTCACTCTTGCTCTTCTCCTATTTCACTTTCACATTTCCCTAGGAGGTCTTGAGTAGGTTCGCTAGCCATCATTGGTTAGCTAGGGTCTCCCCCTTGGTCTTGCTTAGGTTAGATCTAAAGTGAAGAGTGCCTCGATTAGCATGACAACCAATTGCATTGGGAACCGTGACATCTCTTGGGTCACCTCTTTAGTTGTCCAACACCTCTACCATCCTGGATAGGATCACCTTTTGGGACAACTACAAGTTGTGTGATAACAGGGTCATTGGGACTTTTAACTTTAATTTTGGCATTCCATTGATAAACGCGATTTACATACAAAAGATGAAGGCCTCTACCACAAATGGATATATGCATGTTCTTGTATTGTTTTGTTTCTATATTTGTCTATCCATAGATTCTACTAGATATATGTGTACCTTTTATCACCAATTTTGTACAAATAGTTGAAACTCCATTGCACCGCCAATATTGGAACACATCAGTGTTCACTTCCACAGTATCAAGGTTTCAGATGACAATAATTAGCCAATTTTGGCTAGCCAGATTTTATTTTCAGTCAAAATGACCATGGCCCCACGGGGTTTGTAATAAGTGTGCTAGTAGGATTTTTTGAGTGGCTCGGTACCCCAAGACTTGGTTAAGCAACTAAGGTATTCCAAGGAGTTTTTTCTCTTGTCAATTATGCTTTGCCTGTAGCCGAGTTATAATCGACGAGGTTTTCTCCCGCTTCCTCCAAAGCCGAAATGCCCGATTTTGAAAATTTGAGCCTTGGGGGGTTATTAGAGCCCAACTGATGTATATAAGCCTACTAGACACTATTAGAATAAACTATGGTCATGTCCTAAGTCACTAGGACCCTCAAAAAAAATTCGAAAAAAAATTACCGGACACGTTGGATTCGGGTTTTTTATTTTTTAATAAATTAATTAATTTAAGCCTATGGTTTAATTAATTAATTTCAATTTGTAATATGTCAGTTATCCGGGGTCCGTTTTCAGAGATTGAAGGCTCAAATCATAAGCCAAAAATCATTCATGACCCCCGAACTAGCTACTCCTAAATTTCGGATGTCAATTCAGCCTCATAATTAATAATTTCTCAAAAAACTCATTTACAGAGAAATTATTGATTAAAATAATAAAATTGAATATTTTGGAGATAATCCAAATCTCTCCAAAATAAACCAAACTGAATAAAATAAAAGGCTAATTGACATGGCACTGGGCATTAATGGAGATTCCAATCATCTCAATCATCATTCAGTTAACTATCCAGTCACCGGCAATGATCTCCTTCAAGTGAATTCGCCCTCCTTCATCAAAAATTCGAATTTGTGATGTGGCAAGTGGTTAATGGTTTGTTGAGTTGAAATAAATGCTAAGGTAGGCGCCCTCCTCAAATTGAGGGCACACTCCAACATACTCCACAACAAACTCGAGTTAGCATTCATTACAAGGCTCCAAGCCTCACCATCCAAGGATTCACGCCATCCACATGAAGCTCACGTATTGGCATGTGGAAAATTACTATTGGATTCGTGGAGTAAACAATGGAGAATGGGGGGCGCCTTGCCTAGGTGGAGGCCACCTCCCCACTCTCAACCACTTGAAACTCGAGTTCTCCCATGAGTTAACCATTGGACGTAACTCCAACATCTATTGGATGGATTTGATTGGATTTTGATTGGGTTTTTGGCTCTCCTTATGCCAAATTCGAATTAGGGTTTTAGCTTAGTGTTTTTGTATAAAGAGGATGCCTTTGGGCACTCTTAGGATGGATATTTTGGGAAAACTTACTCTGCCAATTTGTAATTGTTATAGCCTTTGGCTTATTGAAATAACGTGACTTTGGAGGTCCATGTGGTGTTGATGCTTGTTATGGAAGTGCTTCATCTATTCTAAGGTGATATTGTATTTGTTTATTGCTTATATTTCATTACTTTGATCAAATATTTAGCTTAGATGGCTTTCTTAAGCCCATAGGGTGGGCATTTGGGTTCAACTTGTCCATTTATGTTGGGGTTCTATGTGATTTGGAAGGAGTAGACTGTAGTTGGAAATACTTATACTCTTCTAATCCCATTTTGCTTTACATACAATATTTGATCAAGGTGTGTGTGTGAGTAATTTCTTGTGCAAATCTCCTAGGTTTGAAGAGAGGCTTGAGCTCGGTTGCATCTCTCATCTCTTCAAAAGACCTTTTTTCTAATATGCGTGTGCATTTCAAGATCTCCCAAAGTTGATCTCAAGCATTAGAGATTTGGCAAAGAAGTGCTAAGTTCGAAGATCCATCTCTTAATCAAAATTTAAAACTTGGTTACTTGGTTCTATTGTTGAGTAGTGGATCTACAAGTCTATCTTTCCCACACTCTTCTTCTTCTTCTATACTAAAGTTTTGACTTGAGTAAGCACCTTGGGATTTCATCCCAAGGGCCACATTGTTTTGTGGCTACTTCTCTATCCCCACTAGTACCTTGTGTGCATCCAGCTAGCTGGAAGGTTTTCTTGGACTAGTGTTCTAGTGGTCACCTTGTTCCAAGGTTGATCCTACCTTTGTTGGTCCTTTTGTCTTGGTTTTCAAGCCTCCCTTAGCCTTTCGTTTTTCCCCTCTTGGATCTACCTTGTCTAGCTTTCGTTTTTCCCCTCTTACCTTGCTTTCTTCTCCTTCTTTCCATCCTTCTCTTTTCTCCTTCTCCTAGCTTTTGTCCATCTCCTTTGGGCTCCCCATCTCCCCTTTCGTTTTTGCCTTTTGGCCTCCTTTCGTCCCTCCTCTTTGCTAGCCTTTCCACTCCTCCCTCCTCTCGTCTTGTTTCTCCATCCTTCCTCTCATCCCTCCTCTCCTTAGCCATCCTTTCTGTTAGTTTTGTACCTAGGGAAGTGTTCCCCTAGTGACTACTTGCCTAAGTCACTTAGAAAGGGGAAAAGTGACCCTCACATTAAAAACACATTAATGAGACTTTATATTTTTAAAGTCACTTTTTGCTAAAGTTAAAGTGGGTGAGCAAATATTTATTTAAGTGAATTAAATAAAGTGATATTTTTGCTCTCATTCAATCGTGACCATTGGATTTGATCATTTGCTCACCGTTGGATTAGAACCCATTTAGGGATTAGACAAAAAGCATGAAGGAGGCAAAAACCCTATTCACTTTTTCTGATTGAAGTGAGAAAACAGAGAGAGAGCTGGAGAAGAAGAGGAAGGGCACGATTTTCGAGGAAGCTTGCTGAGAGATTTTTGGTGGGCACGAATATCGAGACAGCCTTCTTTTATTATTGCACAGAAATCGAGGTGTACGGACTGCATTTATTGCTGGTACGAATTTCGAGACAGAGGTACAGTTGTTTACTGCTGCACAGTTTTCGAGGTGTACGGATTTCGTACCGTACGGATTATTTTTTGGGGCACAGAAATCAAGGTCCGTACAGTCATACGAACTGTACCTTTCTGCATAGATTTCGAGACAGTTTTTCTGCACAATTTTCGAGGTGGTTTGCTGCACTGTTTTCTAGTAATTTTGGCACAGTTTTCGAGTTGTTGTTAATGCACAGAAATCGAGGTAGAGTTGTGTACAAGATTCGTGAAGTTGTGGCACAGATTTCAAGACCATGAGGCACAGAAATCGAGGCAGAAATCTGGGTGTCTGTGGGTGGTCAGATAAGTACATTTTGATTGTAATATTTGTACTAGAATATTTTGCTGATGAAATAAAACTCTCTCTCTCTCTAACTGGTTTTCCCCGTGGGGGTTTTTCCAGGGCTCGATTTGGCCAAAAATCTCTGAGTCTACTTTTCATGTGTGAATGTTTAAAATGTGTTTTCAGCCTGTAATTAGCATTCTAGTGTGTGTTTGATTGTTACAGAAAAATTTTATAAGTAACCTACAGCCTATGCATAACCGGCTGTAGGTGAAAACCACAACTTGTTAACACAAACCAGCAAACACTAAAGAGCAGAAAATTCTACATGGTATCAGAGCAAAGGGGGCAGAAAACAGTGATAGTTTGCAGACACACATAATTTCCAGATCTCAAAAACTTCAGTATTTTTATCTTCTGTTAGTGGGCAGCGTTCTATTGGGTTGATTTTCAGATGGCTACAGGTTTGAGGATTGAAGATAGGTTGAATGGGACAGAAAAGTTTGTGCCTTGGAAGGCCAGAATTTTGTTGCTTTTGGAGGAGAATGAGCTATGGGTGGAGGTGGTGAGGAACACCACTACCAACCCCATTACCATTCCAGATGGCTCAGATGCTACAGCTCTTTCAACCTTCAACAAGAAAGACTGTAAGGCTGGGAGGATCATCCTTGATGCAGTAAAAGACCACATCATCCCTCACATTTTCGGGAAGACCAAGGCACATGAGATGTGGAGTGCCTTGATCAGCTTGTATGAGAGTTCCAATGAGAACAGGAAGATGGTTCTCAAGGAGAAACTCAAGAGTATCAAGATGAATGGAGGAGAGGGAGTCACAGCTTACCTCACTAGGATTTCTGCAGTTCGGGATGAACTGGCAGCGGTTGGTGAAGTAGTATCTCCTACTGAACTAGTACGCACAGCAATGAATGGGGCTGCAAAGTCCTAGAGTGCATTTGTGCAGGCCATAGTGGGCAGAGAGAACCTACCATCTTGGGAGAGGCTGTGGGATGACTTTGTGCAGGAGGAAACCAGGAGGGGTCTCGTACAGGGCAGTTCATCAGGTGGTGGGGCAGATGAGGAGAACGTGGCACTGACAGCCAAGGGTAAGAAGAAGAAGGGTCCCAAGAAGAATGGGGCCAAGGGGGCAGCAGCAGCAGCAACATCCACAGGGTGGACAGAAGAAGGACTTGAGTAAAATCAAGTGCTATTGTTGTCAGGCGTTTGGGCACTATGAATCACAGTGTCCAAGCAAGAAGAAGAAGAAGGGACAGGGACAGCAGACAGCAGCCTCAGCAGAGGTTGATGAGTTTGGTGACAGGTTTCAAAGGGAGTTTTCCCTATATGCTGGACAAATTAAGAGAGAGAGAGTCTCCTTAGAGACCAGCACTGACATGGATATGGAGAGTGCACACTCATTGTTGACAGGGCATCGGACAGGTCCATCCACCACTGGTACGTGGTACATTGACAGCGGAGCATCGAGACACATGACAGGTACTCGGGAGTTGTTCTCCGAGCTATCACGGACAGCTAGAGAGGTGGAGGTGGTACTTGGTGACAACACCATTGTTAGAGCAGTGGGTCAGGGGACTATTACATTTGAGAGGGAGTCCATGAGTCCCATGACCTTGAGGGATGTGTTGTATGTCCCTGGGCTAAAAAAGAACCTTGTTTCAGTTTCCACTATTGAGGACAGGGGTCTTGGGGTGTGCTTCTCAGATGGGAGAGTGCAGGTGTTTCCCAAGACCACAGGTGTATCTACCCCCATGGATATTGGAGTTAGATGTGGACGACTGTACAAGTTATTGTTTCAGCCACAGCATGCTCTAGCACACAGCAGCAGCAACAGCAGTGAGCTATGTGAGTTATGGCACAGGAGGATGGCCCATTTACATCACCCCGCTCTGAGATTGTTGAGGAGCATGGTCACAGGTTTACCTGAGTTCGACACTGAGCAGAGTGATGTGTGCAGGGGGTGTGCTTTGGGAAAGTACACCAAGACTGCTTTTCCTAGCAGTGACACGAGAGCAACAGGAGTGCTTGACCTGATTCATTCTGATATTTGCGGTCCTATGTCCTCAGTATCTTTGATTGGTCATGAGTGCGATATCAGCTTCATTGATGACTACTCCAGGAAGACCTGGATCTACTTCTTGAGGAGCAAGAAGTCCCCACTTGTATTGAGTGTCTTCCAAGGGTTCAAAGCCCTTGTGGAGAAGCAGACGGGGAGGAAGATCAGGATGTTGAGATCAAATAATGGGGGTGAGTATACCTCCAAGGAGTTCAATGCTTTCTGCAGGCAGGAGGGTATACAGCAACAGTTGACAGTTCCCTACACTCCTGAGCAGAATGGAGTAGCAGAGAGAAAGAACAGGTCGATCGTTGGAGCAGCGAGAGCCATGCTTCATGATCAGGGGTTGTCGTTCTTTCTATGGGCAGAGGCTTGCAACACTGCAGTGTATCTGCAGAATAGGAGTCCTCACCGTGCTTTGGGGAGGATGACTCCTGAGGAGATGTATTCAAGCAAGAAGCCTGAGGTGAGCCATTTTCGGATATTTGGCTCTCTGACTTACTCTCACGTCCCTTCTGAGAAGAGGACGAAGTTCGCGCCCACCGCAGAGAGAGGTATCTTTGTGGGTTACGATGAGACTTCGAAGGCATATCGGCTTTACATTCCTGGCCAGAGGAGAGTTGTAGTTAGGCGGGAAGTGAAGTTTGATGAGGAGAGGGCCTTCAGGAAGTCGAGAGAGATGGAGCAGGGGGAGCCACCAGCTCCCACACCTCAGTTGAGTCAGGCTTCTTCGATACAGCTTTCAGGTCCGCAGGTTTCTGGGGTGACTGGATCACAGGGTACAGGCAAGGCTTCTACAGGATCAGTGGTTCAGATTACAGGTACTTCAGGGACAGGTGCAGGGACAGGTTCAGGGATTGGCACAGGTTCAGGATCACAGGTTTCAGGCTCACAGATTACAGGGTACTCAGGGACTAGCTCATCAGCTACAGGTCCTCGGGGTGTTAGACCTCATGCTTCTGGCACTTCCTCAAATGAGGATACACCAGTTTGGGAGGAGCCTTCAAGGAAGAAGAAGCCTAAGTGGCTTCAGGACACCTTGAAGGAAGCGGAAGCATTTGGTAGACCTCAGGAGGCGATCAGGACGGTTGTTGAGCCAGACAGATATGGGATGGCCCTTGTTGCGAGTCTTCGTGACTCTACACCTTCTACATTTGAGGAGGCTTCTCAGCATCAGGTATGGAGAGATGCCATGATGGAAGAGTACCATTCCATCATGAAGAATGATGCTTGGGAGATTATGCCTAGACCTAAGGGGAAGTCAGTTGTGACTTCCAAGTGGCTCTACAAGGTCAAGCATGCTGCAGATGGCAGTGTGGAGAAATTCAAGGCTCAATTTGTGGCTAGGGGGTTCTCACAGGTTGAGGGAGTTGACTATGATGAGACATTTGCTCCAGTGGCTCAGTATTCCTCTATCAGGGCAGTGATATCTATAGCGGCAGAGATGGGTTGGAAGATCCACCAGATGGATGTGAAGACCGCATTTCTCAATGGTCTTCTGCAGGAGGAGGTGTATTTGGAGCAGCCACAGGGTTTCGAGATACATGGGAGAGATTCTCCTGTGTGCAGGCTTAGGAAAGCCTTGTATGGTCTGAAGCAAGCTCCTAGAGCTTGGTACTCCAGGATAGATGCATATTTGACTTCGATGGGATTTCAGAAGAGTGAGGTTGATCCCAACCTATACTACATTGTGGTTGGTGGAGATCCATTCATTCTTCTGTTATATGTTGATGATTTATTTATCACTGGAGATGAGCATCTTATTGCACAGTGCAAGATGGATCTTGCAGCTGAGTATGAGATGACGGATATTGGGCTGATGCATTACTATTTGGGGATGGAGGTTTGGCAGGAGCCAGGACATATTTTCCTAGGACAGGGGAAGTATGCAGCAGAGATTCTGAAGAGCTATCGGATGGACGACTGCAGGCCTATGTCTACACCTATGATCACCAACTTGAAGCAACTTCATGCTTCAGAGGGTAAGTTGGTGGATCCCACACTATATCGTCAACTCATCGGATCGTTGATGTATCTGGTCAACACCAGGCCAGACTTGTGCTTTGCGGTCAACACTCTTAGCCAGTTCATGGTACAACCTAGGAGTGTGCATTGGGCGGCCGGAAAGCACATCTTGAGATACCTAGGAGGGACAGTGGATTATGGTCTGGACTACAGGGGTTCGGGAGGAGTCAGCTTGGTTGGGTTCACAGATTCAGACTGGGCAGGTTGTGTGAGGGACCGGAAGAGCACTTCCGGTTGCTGTTTCAGCTTGGGCTCGGCAGCAGTGTCGTGGTTCAGCAGGAAACAGAAGTCCGTTGCATTGAGTTCTGTTGAGGCTGAGTATATGGCAGCCAGTCAGGCGACTTGCGAAGCACTGTGGCTTCGTAAGTTATTGGTAGATTTATTTGATCAGCAACTGAGACCTACGGTGATTTATTACGACAATCAGAGTTGCATTCAGCTCTCTGAGAATCCGGTTTTCCATGACAGGTCGAAGCACATTGAGATCAGGTACCACTTCATTCGAGACTACGTTCAGAGAGGAGCAGTTGAGCTACAGTATATATCCACTGATGAGCAGGTTGCAGATGTCCTGACGAAGTCTTTGGGGAGGGGAAAGTTTGTCTTCTTCAAAGATAAGTTGGGAGTGGTGCAGAACACCTTCCTCGGTAAGAGGGAGTGTTAGTTTTGTACCTAGGGAAGTGTTCCCCTACTGACTACTTGCCTAAGTCACTTAGAAAGGGGAAAAGTGACCCTCACATTAAAAACACATTAATGAGACTTTATATTTTTAAAGTCACTTTTTGCTAAAGTTAAAGTGGGTGAGCAAATATTTATTTAAGTGAATTAAATAAAGTGATATTTTTGCTCTCATTCAATCGTGACCATTGGATTTGATCATTTGCTCACCGTTGGATTAGAACCCATTTAGGGATTAGACAAAAAGCATGAGGGAGGCAAAAACCCTATTCACTTTTGCTGATTGAAGTGAGAAAACAGAGAGAGAGCTGGAGAAGAAGAGGAAGGGCACGATTTTCGAGGAAGCTTGCTGAGAGATTTTTGGTGGGCACGAATATCGAGACAGCCTTCTTTTATTATTGCACAGAAATTGAGGTGTACGGACTGCATTTATTGTTGGTACGGATTTCAAGACAAAGGTACGGTTGTTTACTGTTGCACAGTTTTCGAGGTGTACGGATTCCATACCGTACGGATTATTTTGGGGGCACAGAAATCAAGGTCCGTACAGTCGTACGAACTGTACCTTTCAGCACAGATTTCAAGACAGTTTTTCTGCACAGATTTCGAGACAGTTTTTCTGCACAGTTTTCAAGGTGGTTTGCTGCACTGTTTTCTAGTAATTTTGGCACAGTTTTCGAGGTGATGTTAATGCACAGAAATCGAGGCAGAGTTGTGTACAAGATTCGTGAAGTTGTGGCACAGATTTCAAGACCGTGAGGCACAGAAATCGAGGCAGAAATCTGGGTGTCTGTGGGTGGTCAGATAAGTACATTTTGACTGTAATATTTGTACTGGAATATTTTGCTGATGAAATAAAACTCTCTCTCTCTCTCTAACTGGTTTTCCCCGTGGGGGTTTTTCCAGGGCTCGATTTGGCCAAAAATCTCTGAGTCTACTTTTCATGTGTGAATGTTTAAAATGTGTTTTCAGCCTGTTATTAGCATTCTAGTGTGTGTTTGATTGTTACAGAAAAATTTTATAAGTAACCTACAGCCTATGCATAACCGGCTGTAGGTGAAAACCACAAATTGTTAACACAAACCAGCAAACACTAAAGAGCAGAAAATTCTACACTTTCTTCCTTTCGTTTCCCCTCCTTTTGTCTTCAAAGCCTCCCTTTCGTCCACCTTCCAAAAGCCCTACAAAACACACAAAAACACAAAGGTTTGGTTAGGAGTTAGTATTATTTCAAAGCAATAAGTTAGATCTCTTTCCATTGTATGCTTTTCCATATTTAGATCTCATCATAGGCTTTAGATCTAGTTTATGTAGTTAGTTACTTACTTGCATTATTAGATCTCAAGTTATTCCAAGATTAGGCTTGCATTCCTTTTTTCAATTTTCTAGTTTGCACTAGTTTTAGATCTTAGATTTGTATTTCTTTTACTTAACAATAACGGGTGCCTTGAGTTGCATTTCTTTGTGTAGGTACTTGAAAGAGAAAAAGATTCAAGAAATCTTGAAGCAAGAAAAGAAAAGTCAAAACCAAAGAGAGCATTGGAAAAAACCAAGAAGATAAAACCAAAAGCAATCTCCTTTGTAAAAGCTATTGAGAGCTTGTTTTAATTATTTCCTAAGTTTATTTCTCTTAAAGTCCTTTCAAGGGTGTTAATCCCAAGGCATTTGTACTTAATAATAAAGTTTGATTAGTGGGGTTTTTAATCCCCCACACCCACTTTCCCCATTTGGGGAAGTCTTGCATTGTCTTTGAGTGGTTTTTAGCTTAGTTTACCTTTTACTAATAGCTTAGTTCCATTTTCGTTGTAGAACACTAATTGCTAGATTAGTTCAATTTTGCAAGTAGCATATTAATTGTCTTTCATTATTTTATCATCTATTTGAGCTATCACTTGGTGTTCTTTGCTTATAACTGCTTGTCTTCTAAAAAAGAACCAAAGACTCTTGAACTTGCCATAACACAAATCAAGTGCACTCTCTATCGGAGAGCATTCCCACTGCATTATCCTTGCATTCAGCATATAGATTAAGCTAACGTCTCTTGAACTTCTGTCATAAGACAAAGTCAAGAGCACTCTCTGTCGGAGGGTTTCACTGTGTGCTCTTAATAAAATATTCAACTTCACATTCCCCTCTCTAAAAATTTACTTCGTTGCTTTCCATCACTTAGTATGCTCTGCTGACCCTAAAAGTTGGACTCGTACTCAGAACGGTGATTGGATTTGTTAATCTTGCAAGTGATAACCTAATAAAATCTTTCCCCCATAACCAACGAACCGGCGTTGATTCTCGATGAATACTCAAGTAGTGTGCCATGCCTAGAGGTGATGCCGGAAACATACCGTTGTCTTAGATTTCTTGGCTGGTTAAGTTCCTTGGACAATTAGCCTCGAATAATGGACGGTCCGTCAGGTTGCCGGGGTAGCCACTGAAAGTGTTCCTTCCGGTTGGTCGCGTACCTTGCTTTTTCTAGCCTAATAATCAAGATCACTAAAACTTTACTTTAAAATTTACAAAGAGCACTTGCAAAACGATCTCACGAACACGCTGAACTCTTGTATCAAGCATCCAAGCACTTTATCCTTTTGACCCCTTTACCCAATGGATAAGGCACTGGTCCTTTAATTATTTCAATTTATCTATCTGAAGTGCATTTATTTTATTTGCCTAAATTGTGGATGCTTTGCTTATCAGTCAAGTTATGTTTCATTTAAAATCTTCCAAGTATATCTTTGTATTGCTCAAATTATTATTAAGTTGTGATTTCTCATCATTAAAAAACTCCTAAACAACACTCATCTGCATCACCATACAAAAACCACTTTAAAACACAAGAGCCATAGAAAACTCTTTGTTAGGGACAACCCCCCTTGGCTTTGTTAGGAGTTAGCCTAAACGGAGGAGCTGGGATTCAGGTGACAGTACCTGGCTCATTGCTTGCCCCCAAGGCCACACTTCTCCCACTTGTAGTAAGGAGACAGCTTTCGAAAGATTTTTGTTGCTGGTGTGCATCTCGGCAGACAACAGTACCCCTTCTAGGATGTGTGCTCAACCTTTCTAAGTATTATCATAACTAAATATTGCTCTTTTTTGCTATATAGTTAAATAATTGTACAACAATACTCAACACTTCTATATGACATAGAAGCTAAACAAAAGATGGATGGTTAGGGATCCTAATGCCAGGTGGGATAGAATATTCCAAGGCATCAAGAAGATAGAATCTAAAGAAAAGATGGATGGTTAGGGATCCTAAGGCCAGGTGGGTAAGGATATTCCAATGCATCAAAAAGATACATGGCTCTTTTAAAGTCTCAGTTCTTGGATGAATGTCCATTAATAATCATGAAGTCAAAGGTAGACTCCACTGAACATGCTATGCAAATGGCAATTGTTTGATTTTCCTGAAAACAGAGTGTCGAGCATCTTTTATGGAGATGCAAGGTGCCCTGCAGTTTTTGGCACTGGGTTGTAGTCCAATATAATTTATTGCCATAACGTCATTGCTCTCCTTTGGTGGAAAAGGGTAATATTACGAGATACCTGGATGATTAGACAGAGTCATATGATGTCATTCAAGCACACAAACACTCTGTAGGATGAGCGAGTGATTTCTTTCAATGGAGAGGGCAGTGTTGCTCCACATTCAAAAGAAGGGAACACATTGTTTTATCTAGGAGATGATTTCAAGAAAGCCTATAGAGGAAAAACTAACAGTGATATGATGCCATTCAAGCACGCAAACATTCTACTAAATAATAAATACTATACAATAAATGAAACCCAACAATGAACACGACAGTCTCCTACTTTGAGAGTAAGATCCCAAGACTCTTAATATTTTCCAAAGAATCAAGTGCAATCACTATTTAAATTAAATCTAAATACTAACAACTGGAATATAAAACTGTAGCTGAAATTCAAACATGTTTGAGAAGAGAAATTTAACAACCTCCAAACAAAATATGATATAATGTAGTAAACAACAGAGAATATTTACGGCTATCATTATGGTACTCATGCTCGTCTTTTTTCTCAAACTCCCTGGGTAGACGATGCTTTAACGTTGATTTCCCTGTTTCATTCGATCAATGGAGCAATTGCAAATATTGCATCATATCCAATGAAAAAGGGAAGACAGGAAAATAAATAGATCTAGCAGATCGATGGGTGAAAAGAAAAGTTTTAAAGATGAAACATATCACAGATTTTGATGGGAGCTTCGAACTTTAATTTCTTGCAAACCTGATGTAGATGCATAATCTGTGTATCCTACATTGGCAATTTTGCCATGCTCTAACTTTGAGGAGGTAGACGTTGATCTCAAATCAAACCAAAGTCGAGATGAAACCTAGTTATTGCTTAACCTTAGTCTAGATTTTGTGGTATGTATTTAATTTCTATCCAAGGAGGAAAACTACTAAGGCTGTTAAAAAAAACATTGTAATCTAATATACCAATTCAAGATTGACCATTCATTTCTATCCTATCAAGAATTAATTATTTTAGAAAGAAAAAAAAGAAACCTGCATGTTCATTTAGAGATGAAATAAGTTGGATTCTTCTATTTTTCTTCTGCCCTGTTTGATACACTTGCACACCCATAACTACTTTGTTTGCTCTTGCCAAAATCAGTTAATATCAGAAATCCCTCTGATCAATGGAGAAATGACAAATATTGCAAACCCATTAAACAAAGAAAGACAAGGAAACAAAGAGATCTAGCTGATCCATGGGTGGAAAAGAAAAATTTTAAAGACAACATATATTGCAGATTTTGGCAGGTGCATCTAGCTCTAACTGCTTGCAAGCCTCAGATAGATGCTTAATCTCTGCCTCCTGCAAAGGCAATTTGGGCACAATCAAATCGCGAAAACACAGATCTCATAGATCAGATTTCTAAAGTGAAATTAAACTTAAAATGGACAAAACTAAACTTGAACCCTATTTATGTCTTACCAGTGCCTTCTTCACCAACAATGACAAGGTTAAAGAATGGATAACCTGTCTGCTCGCCAGCTTGAACCTGGGGGGTTTTGTGCAGCAGTTTTCTCTAAAGAATGGAGAACCATCTCGCACTCAGCGCCATTGCAGGAAAAATCTTATAAACTACTCCAGAATGTGACCTCCAATCAAGTTGAATCTCCAAAAGGAAGAAACCCTCAAATCAAACTCCAAGATTAGACCAAATCTTAGTAAAAACACCTTGAATCAGACTCTAAGCTGAGGTCGAATCTCAAAAAAAAAAAAAACTCCAACTAGATTCCAAGCTATATGGGATCCTAGAATCGCACGAACATGAGTTGTCCTATTGTAGCCAAGGTGAGGCTGAGGTTTTCCACTGAGAAAATGATTGGCATCCCTTGGAAGTTCCCGCCATGCATGGATTTGTCTCGAGCAAAGTCAATGATTGGGTTATTGTTCATGGAGTTGATCTCTGGCTGGATCATGTGCATAGCAGCTCTAGTGATTTCAATCTGGGGAGAAAACCACCATCGGAAGGTTAAAATGACATACCGACCATGCTTGGGGGTTCATCTCGTCCTCAGCAGTATGGCTGCATGCGTCAAAGTATTTGTGCACACCACACCAGGTTGCCCTTTTTTAAGACTTGCATTCATGAGCCTGATGAGATCCTTTAGAATCTCCACATTTTTTTCCCATACGTTTATGAGAAGGGGTCCAAAGCCCATGGTCACCCCACAAGGGCGAATTTCCAGAGAGCCATCAATGCACACAGCAAGTGCTAGGCGTATGCAAATGCAGATAGAAAAGAAAAACGGTCCTCAAAAAATAAATCCAGAAAAAAAAAACAAGGGTGAGAGATAGAAAAGAAAAACCAAGACATTGGATTTACATCTATTTGTGTTTGAAGCACCTAATCCTCTTCCTCCCAGTATTTTATTACGCTGAAGGCATATTTTAAGGGAGTGGTTCCTCTCGCCCCTTCGTCGTCTGTTGACGACGAATGAGGAGGGGGCGCTGCCCCTGTGAATCTAAAAGCTAAATATATACTTAGTTTATAAATGATTGCATTCTATTAAATTATGGTTGCAAAGTCTACTCAAAGTTGTTGACAGTTGGGTTTCTTCCGAGTAATGGCGCAATTGCTGGCCACATACATATTATATTATACGAGATATGCACAGGTCCTTTCTCACTATAAAGAGACTAAATTGGGCCCGCAAACAGTCGTGGCACCGCCATGTTTGGACTGTGCATATGTTGCAGAAACAGGCGCGGTAAAATCAAAGGGTTTTTTCCCTGTTAGATCTCTGCATGTGAAATTCCATTTCAGTGTTGACAGTAAAGGCAGCCTTTGGAATTTGGCAGTCTCCCACAATTGCTATAGACTGGACCAGTTTTCATTCTATCAAAACTAGGGAATCCAACTTAATCGTTTCTCCAATTTAAAAAAGTCCAAGTTGCAGATGGATGTTAAGTCTCAACAGATTAGTCAACACGGAACATGTGGTTCGTGGAAACGTTTTTGGCACGACAACAACTTTCACTAGGGAGGATCTAAGGCCTTTTGTTTTGGTAATTAGACTTGGGAATTTTACACCTAATCGTTTTGGAAAACAGGAAGATGTGGCATCAACGCTTGACACGTGGACTTGCTTAGTCACGACAAAATGCAACACAGTGGTGAGGTGTTCTTCTCGGATGGCATGAGTGTGACGAGTTGGTTTTATTGTTGCTAAGGTGTAGTGGCTTGCTTCAGAAGGTGTGCTTAATGGGGAAGTTATTTGATCCAAGAAAACATGTTGGAGGTTGAGCATAGTTTGGTTGTAGATGGTAGTTGGACATCTTTGCTGCCTTGGTCATGGATGTCGTGGGTGGATACCTTAGCATTTGAAGTGTTAAGACCTTGTGACTTTTGTGCACTCAAGACTTGCATGAAGTAGTAAGTGGAGGAGGTGCAACTTGCTACCAGCATAGATTTATCTTAAACCCGTATCTATCAAGCACCGAGAGGGATCCAATTTTTTGAGGTGTATTTGTTTTTTTTAAATTTAAACTCAAGAAATTTGATCTCTCTTGATTGATAGATCCGGGTTTAAGTTTTAAGTTTTTATTTTATAAACGAACATCTATTTTTTAATTACTTTTCATAATATCTTATTTTATGAACCAACATGGATTTTTTTTAAATACTTTTTACGTTTTATTAGATGGTTATAGGATTTTTTTTTAAATACTTTTTACGTTTTATTAGATGTAACGCTACATAACACTACATCACACACGTTAGAAGATCTCCCCCATACTGGATTTTAGAGCACCTTGTTTCGCTCGGTGCAATCATATGTAAATATCACTTTTATGGAATGAGTTGGTGGGAGATTGAATGTCCTATGAACAACTTTGTAGAATATTTGAGTTGCATTAGAAACCAAGTACAAATCGTGGAATTATCTTCCCTTTCTCCACAGATATCTTCTCTCATTGATATCGAAAGAATCTCCACCTCATTGATGAATTGTTAAACTCTTCTGGAATTATCTTGGTACAGTCTCTTCACTGCCACAGCACGACCATCTCCTAGTTGATTCTTCTCGTCGAAGTCGTTCGTGGCTTGTTTCAGAACTTCGTAGGAGAAAATGGCCAGAGTCCCTATCTTATCTTGTACAGTTGCTTCAATATCCTTGTCCTCATCGTCTCTAACGCCGCTAACAACAAAACACTCTCTAAAACAAACATTATTCATTCTCATATACATAGTTATACCCATTAATAATCCTGCTGCTATCAACACAGTCACTCCAACCGAAGCACCTGGAGTTGTCAAAATGATTTAGTAATCAATAAATCTACCCATATCCATTAATAGATCAACGAAAATAACCGCGAGAAGATCTTTACCTATTGCAGCGCCAATCTTAAGCTTCTTTCATGGTTCAAAGTGTAATAGACACTAGCATTACATTGTATGATCTGCCCCTCGTATCTATTCTGTACAGATTCAGTACAATTAAATATGTTTACAGTCCAGCACACCAAAAGGCCACCGATACCATTTTAATAGATCCGGAGAGAATGTCATTGTTAAGCGCGTGGATTGACCGATTCTGTGAGTACGACAGAGTGAAAGAAGTTATGCCCGATTCGGCTAACCATCTGGAATTTTTATTATATTAAAATTAAAAGTTTAATATAATAATATTCTATATTCTCTATCAACACCTAACATTCTGTGGGTCCAGTGTCTTTCTGGCCGATAAAAACGAATTTTAGTTTATTCCATTCCCCGCTCCCTTAGATCGCTTGTCCTTTAATCCAATTTCCCTTGGCCCATGGAACATAGTTTTACTCCAAAACCCTATCGCCCTCTGTGTTTCCTGCCTTTTTCACATTAAGATTTGGGAATTTTGACCAACACATTTACTTTTTGCTTGCCTGGAAAGGAATGTTAACAAAAATTATAGAATTAATTGCAGTCTATACAGAGAAAGAAAAAATGGTACTAAACAGTTCCATTAGCAATAGAGGAGAGTAAGACCTCTCCCTTTGAGGTCGTTGAACCATATTTCTCTCATTTGCAAATCCATCAAGGATTCCACCAGATGTTACCAAGACGTCCTTAGTTTTGTTTGCATTAAAATACCTGAATTCTTTTGATTTAATGGATCCGGGTAAGTGGTAACTACATCTTCTACTACTCAGGGCTGGTAGGTGTGGGTGGAGTCTTCTTCGACTCTGAGGGAAACAAGCTAAAAGAATACACCTGGGGAATTGGAAGGAAGACTAATAATGGCGCAGAATGGCTAGCTTTAATCAAAGGATTGGAGCTAGCAAGGAATGATGGCATCGAGGACTTGGTGGTCTTCGGTGACTCGATGATGGTCGTAAGTGAAGCAATAAATTTGACGAAGAACCGTAAGAACCCTGTCACTAAGATTCACCACCTCCTAAAGTGCGTAGTCAATGAATATAAAGCTATCAGCTTCCTTCATTGAATGAGATCTAATAATCAGCAAGCGGATGCAATGGAAAACATAGGAGTTGGTCTCGATTGTGGAGTCTTAGTTTGCAATCAAAAGGTTTAAGGGAAGATTTGGGTTCCTTAACTTTGCCCACCTTGCTTATGATGGTGAGACACCAAATGTTTTATTGCCTTAAGAGGAGGCTCTCCTCCTTGGACTGGAGAGTTCATGGCTCCACAATTCTCCATCCTATAACTATGAGTTCTACTCGCAACAAAGATATGGACAACATCAAGTTCGTTTCAATAGCTTCGGACCTCCTTCGCGTCACTTCATTGGAACAGGAGCATCTCGCACGAAGGAGCCACATGGCTAACATGCAACATTTCAATGCGGTGGGAATTCAAGGAGGAACTGGTTTAAATGCAGAGAGTGGGTGTCTCGTCCTCTGTCATGCGAACCTGGTCCGGAAGCAAACGCGAGGAAGCAGAGCTGAGGTCTTAAGTGCAGAGATGGGTGACTCTGTGTCCCCTTCCTTTGTTTCGGGTCTTTTCTCGACTCAGCGTTTGGGTTGCAGGAAGTTGTTAGCAAACTTTTGGAGATTTGCAGGCGCGGATGACATGAAGACCCCCCCTGCGAAGGAAGATTGCCAGGCTATGGCTCAAGAAGGTTCGGAAAATGTTCAGCATGCCCTCCATGACTCCAGTAAGCATGAGTTTTTGGGGATGGGAAAGATTTTGCCTTCTTCTTCTGTCAGAGAAGATGGTGGAAGAAATGGTTTTTTGCAGGTGTTTGACAGTCTTCCGAAAGAAGTCAAAAATTACTTGAAGGATATGGAGAACCAAATCCATCTGCTTCGTGGGGAGAATTATGAATTCAAGAGGGCTATATCTCATTTGTATACACTCGTGCAAGCTACGCATTCTGAGGTTCGAAGTAGTAGTAGCAAGATTAAAGGGCAGGTTGCTAGCCTAACATAAATTCTTCACAAGGGTTGTCCCTGTTCTACCATCTTGGATGCTAAAATCATAGATGTTCATAGTAGTGTCAAGATTGTGGAAGCAAAAATTGATAGCATGCAAGTGGAAATCAGGCAAAGCACCCTGGATTTGCAAGAAGGCATTGGAGGTTCGACAGGTGGAAATGAAGGGAATCAGACCGATAATCCTCATCAGTAGCTCAAGTCTTGTTGCCAGCGACTACTCTTCAGTTTTGGTTTTGGGTTTTCCAGGTTTTCTTAGGAAGTTTTTTGGTTCTCTCTATGATAATTCAGAAGTATAGTTTAGAAAATTTTTGGGTCTTGCACTTAGCAGCAGTAGTCCAGAGAGCACTCAAGACAGTTGTCACTCCTTTTTTATAATGTTTTGATTTTGTACTTTGCTTCTAGGGCAGTTTATAAGGAGATATAGTCTCCATATATTAGGAAAGTATCATGACAAGTACACTCTGGAAAAAGACGAACAAGGAGTCATGGTCGTTTTCCTTCTTTGGGAACAATCTCTTCTCAGATCTATGTAACTTTGTTTTTCATTTTTATATAAAAGCTTCTTACTCGTTTCTGTAAAAAAAAAAACTACATCTTCTACTGCTATGAAAGTTTTGCATACAATGCTTTTTGATCATCTTCAACTAATCAGTTTCTATTCACTTTGAAAGCTGTTTAGTTACAGAATAGGCATCCATCTTCTGCAATTCCCCCTGTCTCATAAAAATCCAATGTATGTTGATCCACAATAGTAATTTATGTGTTTTTAACTCGCATTTTCTTCAGCGGGGTAAATCTGTGGAGGTTTTTCTCCTGCACATCTTCATCACGGTCATTTATCCACCTAAAACCCTTGGCGAGCGAGGGTTTTGACGCGCCCGCCCACAGATCAACTCTCCTCGCCTATTTGTTTTTATTATGTTGAAGGCATGGGAAAGTAAAGGGAAGCTAACAAGGAAACATCAATGGGCACAGTCGGCACTCCAAAGAAGATAATCCTAAGCAAGTAGAAGAAAATGTTTTGGATGCCTCTGCTTATTTGGACATCAAAGAAGATGATCCATAAAAAAGTAGTGAAACGTGATAAAAGAGTGATATTAGTTTTACAAAAATTCGATTTATTCTCCTAAAATATCTTCTACTTTATTGGTTGTGGAATTCACAATAAGAAAATATAAGATTCTATGTTTATTAAAGTTGTCTCGACTTTTGAAATATTTTGTGCTCTGCCATAGATTCCGATGTCATGCTCTATTTTATTGGTTATCGGATTCACAATAAGAATTTTTTTTTTTATAACAAAAACGGTTAAATATATTGAAAAAAAAAGAAAGAATGAGTCGTGGCAATAGCCAAATCCGACTGAGTACATTATTCGAAAAATCTAAATGAATTTTGCTCTTAGTCATGAGAGCTTCTCTAAAACCAGAATTGTTTAAAGATTTTTGTAGTTTGATATCTGCTTCGCGTTTTCATTGTAGCAAGTTCAGGACTGAACTATGATATTTATCGTATCTCATGAACTTTCCAAGGATTCTCTGTAACTGAAATTCAATCGTAATGCTAGATCATCGTTCAAATGTAACTCGTATTCAATTTGAATTGAATGAGATCTGCTATGCTAGAAGTCAACGACGGTTTGAAGTATCTGTCAATGGAAATGCCTTTGTAGTATGAAGACAATCTAACTCATAACTGATTCATGAGTCTTGAATTGGATGTTGAAGAATACAACAAGCTTGTTGTTCTGTAAACTGTTGATTTGTGTTTGGATAAATCTCATAATCATTCAATTGAGATGATGGATGTAACTCATAATCGACACCGGTTCTGTGTGTCAATCGGGTGAATGTCTTTGTGCTTTGAAAAGCAATCAAACATGAACCATAACCAGTTCATATTTCAAAAACTGAGTGCAAAATACTAGAGGCCTGGTGGCTAGTGATCTGAACAGGTTTTCCACTAGTAGTGTAATCTCAAGGAATATGGCAATAGTTCGTTTCACTACTTGAGTATTCTATCATTCCAGGTGCAAGGCTAGTTGTTGCCTTCGCTGCCATGTCTGCTTCGTAGTTCAGGTTTCTTGTAATATGAAAGGCTTTGAAATGCTTGAAGGTGGTTGATATTTGTTGGATGCGTCTTATAGTTCTATCAATTTCCAGGTTGTTGTAGTGTATGGGTGAATTGATGCCTTAATGATGACGAGAGAATATCCAAATACCTGTAGATTCGTGATATTCTGGTTTTTGGCGATTTGAAATCCTTGTAATAGTGCTAATGCTTCAGCTAGATTGTTTGAGCATGATCCCAATCCCCATTTGTAATTGATTTTCGATGTTCCTCCGTTGAATAGTAAGATTCCTCCAGCTCCAACTTGACCTGGATTATTTTTGGATGCGCCATCGAAATGCAAACTGTCCATTAGTTGGTTGCTTCTCCAGGATTTAAAATCGATGTCGGGGTATCTAATTTGCCAAGGTGGAAACTTCTAATTTTTTGAATCGGTTTTTCTAGTAGTTGGGAGGACAATGTCGATCCACTTTGATTCGACAGTGGAGAGATTCATATCTCCTCTGGATTTGGAATGGTTTAAGGATTCAATTAGTAGACCTTTTGCTTATCCAACCACTTGAAGTGGCGTAGTGAAGGTGTCTTGGAAAATTACTTTGTTTCTGGAGATCCAAATCTTCCAGCATGTGAGTTTAGGAATGGTGATCCAAATTTGGTGCCAAAGTTTCCTTTTCGAGAGTGAGGTTGGATAAACATATTTCCAATCTTTGAGAAGACATGTGGTAGTGCTAAAGTTCGGCATTTTGATGTCGAGTTCTTGAAGCATATGATTCCAAACTTCTTTTGAGAATGTGCAATTCAAGAAGAGATGGTCAAGTGTTTCAGTGTTTGTATGGCAAAGTGGACACCAATGGGGTCCGATGAAGCCCCTTTTAGTGATATTTTCACCTGTAAGGATCTTTCTATGTGCAAGAGTCCACATAAAAAAGTTAACTTTGGTGATTTTGAATGAGGACCAAACCAAATACCAAGTACATTTCCTGGAAGCGGCATTGTTTTGGAGTGATTTGTAGCCCAGAGTAGCGGTGTACATTCCGTTAGGACCCCAGCCACGTTCGTCATTGTACAGGAGGTGGGTGGGATCACAACCAGCCAGTTTTTTGAATAAAAGAACTTTGGAATGTTCTAAATTTGTTGGGATTGAAAGTTTTATCCAACCGTTCCAAGTGCCTGAAGAGTTCCAGGTGCTGAGATCGCATAGTGTCCTGATTCCTTATTGAGTAAGCCAATGGTTTATGTCCTGTAAATATTGAATGTTCTGAAGTTGTTCTTTTCCCATTATTTTTTCTGAGAAAATATTAATATCCTTTCCATTTCCAGGTACCCAGTATAAGCCTTGGGAGAAACAGTCCCAAGCGGCTTTGCAAAGGGACCAGATTGAGGATCCCTTGGATTCTGGCTTGCTATTGAGGCATCTGAGAGTGGAACCTACTAAGTTTTTCTTCTTTCATAATAGGCTAACTTTGTGGTGTTTGTATTGCAAAATTCGCTAGAGAATTTTGCCTCCCAATGCCTTCTTTTCCAAAAGAGGATCTCGTATCTGAAGCCCACTTGAATGCTTTGGTTGTAATGTGGTGTTCCAGTTGACAAGGTGAAATTTGCGCTCATTGTTTTTCCCTCCCATCCAGAGGAACTCTCTCAGAAGATTGCTTATTTGTTCTGTAACTCCTTTGGGCACTAGCAAGAGTGAGAATTGGTAAATAGGAAGTGCAGTGAGGACTTAATTCAAAAGGATAAATTTTCCTTCTTTGTTGAGCCATTGTCCTCCCCATATGCTGATTTTGGATTTGATTTTGTGGATTATTTCTTCCCAGTTCTTTGACTTTAAGTAACCTTGGGTGATCGGGAGACCCAAGTATTTGAAATTATCCCAATGTTGGTGGACTTTGATTCCAAGAATTCGGGCTATATTGGTTGCAGCGACATTGTTTAAATTCCAACCATATACAACACTCTTGTGCAAGTTAATCTTGTCGTCCGAGGCTTTGCAGTAGGTAACCATGTTGTTCTTGAAGTTTCGAGTTATTAAGGAAGAATCTCCTCCCAACAAAAGGGAGTCATCTGCGAAGAGAGTGTGATTTAGGGGCATGGAATTGAATGCTAAGTTAAGGCCAGGTAGGAGACCAATGTTGATATCAGAGTTTAGCTTTCGGTTGAGAGAGTCGGCCATGATAATATAAAGAAAGGAAGACAAGGGACATCCTTGTCGAATTCCACGGGAGGCTTGAAAGAAATTGGTTGGATGACCATTCACAAGGGGGGCTATCCATGGGAATTTTATGCAGGCAGAGATCCAATTTAAGAAGGAATTTCCAAAACCAAAGTTTTTCATGATTTTAAGAAGAAAGGAATGCTTAACGCAATCAAAGGCATTAGCCATGTCAAGTTTGATTAACATACCTTTTTCTTTGCGGAGTTTGCTGGATTGAATGGCCTCCTGTATCAGGATGACATTGTCGAGGATTTGTCTTCCGTGTAGGAATCCTCCTTGATTATATGAAGATGATTTTGGCAAGGATGGGCTTCATCCGGTTTGCCAGCATCTTGGAGATAATTTTGTAGGATGAGTTACAGAGTGCTATTGGTTGAAATCTTTTGTAAGTGGAGGGGCTGGTTTATTTTGGGATGAGAGCGAGGAAAGTGGAGTTAGTGCATCCACCGATCTTGGCCTTTAGATGAAAATATCTAGCCATTCTCATGAAATCCTTTCTAACGAAATGCCAGCAAGATTTATAAAAGTGGATGGAATACCCATCAGGCCCAGGAGCCTTGTCAGGTTCAAAAGACCAAATCGTGCTGGTGACTTCTTTCTCTATAAACGGCTTGAGAAGCTCGGCGTTGTCTTCATTTGTAAGTTTCTTTGGTATGTGGTCAAGTAGAGTTTGTTGTCCTTATTCATCATCGTTGTTATCCTCATTGAAAAGATTTGCAAAATGATTATATGATGCGTTTTTTATTTCTCCATGTCCTTTGACAATCAGGCCGTTGTTGATTTTGATCTCTGAAATATGATTGATGGATTGTCTAACATTGGTTTTCCTGTGAAATTAAGTTGTATTCTTATCCCCTGCTTTGAGCCAAGTGTTGCGAGATTTTAATATCCATAATTCTTCTTCTCTTCGGAATGCTTGATAAATTTTGGCTTGGTGATTAGATTCTTCTTGTAGCATGCTGTTGTCTATTGGATTTTCGTCCATTGAACTTTGGATACCTTCAAGATATTTGGAAGTTGTTGAATGCACATATTCAAAGCATATTCAAGCACAACATAAGAACACACAGAGATACCATCAATACATAAGAAAAAGTCCAAGAGAAGAGCCATAAGAAGAAACACAAAAACAAGAAGCGAAAAGAGAAAGAACTTCAGTAGCAAAGGCAACAGTAGCAGTTACAGCAAACTTCATCAAAAAACCACCTCTCAGTTTATTTGGATCAGTTCGAGCCTATAGCCACTTATCAACCACAATTGGAATCTCAAGTAGAGATTGATTTACTTACTGATGCAGTCTTCAAAGAACAGAGACATCGCCAACAGGAAATAGAAGACAGGATCCAACAGTTGCAGGAGGAAAACGATGCATTTTTAGCTAAGTGTGAAGAATTAGCCTAGCAAGTCATTACACCTCCGTCGAGCTCCAACACGACAACACCCCTCGACAGAGATTATCAATTATTTGAAACTGTCATGTCGTCCCTACAATCCGATCTTACCAAAAACCGACGGGATCAAGCTATCGAAGTATACTTCTTTAATGGCAAATCAGTACACAGCCTTTATAGCAGCCCTTAAGCTGCTCAAACAATACAACACTCAAGCATCCATTGTTGCTGAAGTTCTGAATAATTGGTATACGCATTACGACAAGGTGTATAAGGAACTACAAAAGACACGCACGCTACTAGGCACACTTCATCACCAGCGTCAAACCGCAAATGAAGCATTTACTGAAAACCTCGACAATCAAATCATTATGGAAAATAGGAAGCTGGACAAATTAGAAAAATAGGAAGAACAATGGATGACTCAAGCGCGCCTTGGCCTATTCAAGCTTGAATAAATTCAACCTCGGCTCCAACGATTACTTGCTGCCGCCGAAGAAACAATCACAATTTTTGGCCCCGACATGATTAATTTGCAAAATACATCCACTCACGACAAGATGGAAAACCTGTCGAAGCTAACAACATTGACTGTGGATATCCAAAATTTGTTACATACATGGGAAGACTTTCAGCATCATCTCTCTGTCTCTGCCGAAGCTATTGTCGAGGTATGCCTGCAACTGCATGATGCTTCCAGCTCTAGTCTCCCATCATCATAACCGTTGAACTCATCCTCTTTTGCACAGTTATATTTTTTATCTCCTCATTTCTTCGGGACGAAGAAATATTTTGTGGTGGGGGAGATGTTGGAAGGGCCTAGGTCGACATGTCAACTAGGCCCTCCGCCCAACCACTTGAAGTATATGTCGATAGGACAAGTCGACCAACATAGGTCGGGTCGGTCGGTTAGGTTGACAAATGGTTATGTAAGTGTAATAAAAAGCATATATAGGTTGATGAGCTGATGTACTGGTTAGATCTGTTCTATGTAGTATTCTGCCCTTGCTGAGTAATAAAGGCTTGTGCTTGTCTCTCTTTATTGGTCTCTTTTCGCTTGTATATGAATCATTGTGCATGCTTGTTTATAATATATAATGTCTCTCTGGTAACCACGTGATCCACGGGACTACAACAACAAACATGTTTCTGTAGTTTGGAGATGGGCAGTTGGTTTTGGGCCAATTTTTTAATTTTTTTGGGTGATAATGAGCTTTTGTTCCCAAACGTATCTTGGGGATCCGATTATGGGGGTGTTCCATATATTCTTAAGAGTATTCCAGAAGCTGTTGCATTCAAGCCATTGAGGGCTGGATCTAAAAGGGATAGGTCCATAATCTTCATCTTCTCGTATTTGGAGGAGGATCGGTTTATGATTCGAAGCTAAATTTACCATAATTTTTTAGATGACAGTCTGATTTTCGGTCAACAGGCTGCTTTGGACAAGGAATCTGTCAAGATGAGCCATGATATTGTCTTTTCCTAACTGCTTGTTGGACCATGTGAATTTTCCTTTATTAGGCTTGATGTCGAGAAGGTCCCATTTTTGAACGAGAGTTTCTATTTGAGATCTGAAGGCATCCTTTCCGATGAGACCTCCTTTCTTTTCGGCGTTGGAAAGGGTTGTGTTCAAGTCACCAGCTAGGATGAGATTATGCGGAGTATATGCATCCAAGAAGTCTTTCCAAAAGTTTCCAGCAATCATTTTTTTCCGAATGCAGGTTTGGTACATACAGGTTGATGAGAGCAATTTGGGTGTTGCTTTGGATATGACGGAGATCCATGTAGATCTAGTGTTGAGTGGCGAAGGAGTTGCATAACTGAAACTTGTTGGAGGACTAGAGGGTGACTAGGCCACCGGAGGCCCCTCTAGCACTGACAACCATGCTAGTGTTTTTCTTCCACTTATCTTTTCCAATGATCAAAATGGCCTGATCATTGAGTTTGGTCTCTTGAAGCATGAGGATGTCTGGAATATCTATTTTTTGGAGGTCTTTTACTGCTTCTATTTTACTGGGATTGCCCAGTCCTCTGCAGTTCCAAGAGACCAACTTCATTATCTGTTGTTGTAGGCGGAGGAGGGGCCTCCCCCTGCTAGGTCTCCTATTTTTTTCCCTGCTAATCTGGCTCTGGTGTTCTTGCTAAATGCCATGTCTATTGTTGCTTGAGATCATTGGGTTTTCTCGTGTTCGACTTCTTCTTCTCTTAGATCTTTGCTAGTTTTTCGCCCTAGTTTTTTGGATGATCTGTCTATCAGATCCTCTGGCGAGGGGGGGGGGGTAACCAAAGGTTTAGTTTTTGCAATTTTTGCGTAGGAGGGGGGCGTCGTACCTTTATTTGAATTGAGTCTTTTAGGGCTTGGGGTGCTTTGAGGCTGGAGTTCTTTTGGATCTTCAAGGATTCGAGATACTTCTTGAGAGTCATGTTGCTCCGTTATTTCTCCTTCTTCTGGTTCTTCGGCGTTGTCTTGCTTTTCAGTATTTTCCAGGACTTTGAATCTGTTCTCGTTGTTGGTGATCACCGGATTTTGATTTTGTTGATCTGCTTTTCTTGAGTTTTGTCCTTTCGGTAACATTTTTTATCTCGATCTGGAATTAGGGGTTTTTTGAGCGACTGACCATTGCTCGTTTTTCCCTCCTGCTTCTGGATATGTGGGCTTCTTTTTGCAGGATCGAGCGAAGTGCCCATATTCGTGGCAGTACCTGCATTTGAAGGGTATTTGTTCATAGTCAAGTTCCTGGATGTGAGACCAATCTGCTACTGTGAGTTTTATAGCTTCTGGGAGTCCGCGTTCTAGATCTACTTCGATGCAAATTCTAACACATGAATATTGATCTTTTCGATCTGCTTTGTCAATGCACATTCCGAGGGAATTTTCGATAGCTTCTAGAGATTCGGGATTCCAACAATGAAGGGGCAGATGTGGTAATCTCACCCATATTGGGACAGCGGAAGGAATGTCTTGGGATGGGTTGAAGTCGAGATTCCATTTATTCATGTAGAGTCCTTGCGGCCCCATGAAGCAGGGCCCATTCCTGAATATTAGTTCATGGTCTTGTTTGTTTCGAAGACGAATGCAAAAAAAACCTTTTCCGAGGAAATAAGATTTTACTTAGTCTGAGATCAAAGGTTTCCAATTTTTTTGAACCCAAGTCTCAGTAGTTTTCAAAGATGGCCACAGTCCTATGAATTGACCGATTAGTCCTCTTTCTGACAGGTTGAGAGCAGTTTTGCAAGGTTGTTCTGTTGGCAATGCTACCATGGGGATCTCAGAGATCTTTTTCACGAATTTTTGCTGGGCGGTGGAGAGATGTTTTTTCCCCTTAGCTGCTACGAGTTTCATGAAGGAAGTGAGGTCAGACGGAAGAGAAGGGATAGGATCATCACCCGATGCCATGGTGGCATGAGTAATATGGACTCCTTGACTCATAAGAGAAGGTCGAGAGTCTGATGGACGCTCCTTCAAGTCTGAACGCGATTTGCAGGGGCGTGAGGCGAAGGAGATCTACTCGGCCGAGATCCTCTTGCCCATCGAATCTCTCTGAGGTTTCAACGAAAATGTGACCGCCTGGTACGAGCCAAAGTGAAGATTGGTTTCTGTTGCTCAGATTTTATCCCGAACCCCCTAATAAGAAAATATAAGGTTCTATGTGTATTAAAGTTGTCTTGACTAACTCGTTGTTTTGCAATCTTTTGTACTCTGCAATAGATTTCGACGTCATGATCGATATTGCAGACTTGTTACTTGTGATAAATTCAATGAGAGGAGTTGACCATAAATTGAATATGAGCACTATTTTTTATTAGGAAAAATACTTACAAATTAAAAAAATTCCGTGAACATTGTTTGTATTTCTAATATGATCTGTATTTCTTGTATTTCTAATATGGTTAATTTTAATAAATGTCATGAATATGTAAAATGGTATTTTCAAGATATCAAAGTGTGTGTAAAGCACCTAAATTGGTAAAATCTATCGCGGTGTGTTAAAATGGTATTTTTGATCGTGGTGTGTGAGACATACTTTCAATTAATCTATACTTTTAATACTTCCTCTAAAGACTTCCAAATCATACTTCCTACTATAGTCAATCTACAAAATCTATACATTACGCCTGCATCGGTTCAACTCTCATTTATTTCTCTGAAACTGAGAAGGAATGTGTTAAGTTTAGACCATTCATTTTTTCATTCAAAAAGTAAAGAGTGCTATAATAAAGTAAAGTGCATTTATCTGCCTTAGATTAACTTGAACAATTGGCATGATCTCAGGTTAGCTATAAAGTAATAGAACTTAAAGCTACTAAATATATAAGATACTAATAAACAAAATATATCCTATGCCTCTCTGCAATGAACATATCAAAACAGTGTACGGTCATTTCTTATTGGTATGCTCCGCAATAAGGAAATAAAAGAGAAGTTCAAGGTGCACATAATTAAAAATAAATAAAAAATTACAATTTTAATGTATATGTTCATAACAATTTAGATATAAAATGTAAATTTTTCCATCATGTATATAATATGTTTTAATGTGTATATTTATTAAATATGATGAAAAAACATTACTTTATAAAGAGAAGAAATTTATATACAAATAATGATCATATAAAATAGATAGATTTTTTTAAATATATAGGAAGTCCAACTTAAATCAAGCAAAATCCATATAATTCAATTTTAACCGAAGGCGTTCTTTAAGGGAGTGGTTCCTCTCAAGCCTTCGTCGTCTGTCGATGGCTTATGAGGAGCCGCCACCTGTCGTTTGTCCACAACGTATCAATGTATGCCACTTGGGTGAGATGCGGGAGATGGGATTCGATCTGGTGCTGATCGAATTCTTGTTGTTCGATTAAACTTACCCGCTACTCGTTGTGGTGATAAAACGATTGATTTGTAACTCAGTGATATCCGAACAGTGGACCTGTGCCTCCTCTTGCTGTTGCCACATTTGATAATATGTCAAGTTATCTTGGGCGAGATGCGAGAGATGGGATTCGACCTACTCCTTGGATTCTTGTTGTTCGACTAAACTTACCTACTGCTCGTTGTGGTGATTAAATGATTGATTTTGTAACTCAGTGAGATTCGAACAATGGACTTCTGAAGGCGAAGACGAAGTCGAAGGTTGGTGCAGGTCGGCATCTGGTAGGAGATAGAGATGTGCGAAGTCATGGAAATGATTGCCATCAGAAGTCCGACGGATTTGGTCATCCAGTCGGATGAGCGGTGATGAATTTGAATGCATGGAAACAACAGTGGCAGTAATGGAGGATAGGTTCAGTTCGTGCGGTTCCACGGCGGGCAGCCTGTTGTCGGGCCACTGAAATCGATCGCTAGACACGATGTGGTGTTGATTATTCATTAACGTGGAGATTTCTGCGAGTGTATCATTAAGAGCTGTCAAGATCCGGTCTCGTTCTTTGCAAGTGGTTGTCAAGAGAAATCCATAAAATCTAAGCCAATTAACTGCAATATAAAAACTAGCGATATTTAACAACTTAAACAAGTTTGGTCAATTTTAGCTCAAATACCGAAGTTCGATTATGGATTTTGTTAAAAATTCGAACAAAAAACCTCTATGTTCTTCAAATTTCAGTTAAACTTTACCATAGACTCCATGCTAGGTCAAAATTCATATATCAAGTCCATGGTTTGTGGCCATTCTTCGATTCTGGAAGCAAAAGATGGCTAGAAATTTGAAAATGGGCAAAATAACACACTAAATTCGACGCAGTAAAAATGTATGGGATCCCTACCCTATTTATTTCTCGTGTCATGGAACCGATAGCTGAGCATGGAGGTATCTCAATCCATTTCCCTACACTTCCATCCTCTTTATTGGTTGTTGTCACTGGGTTATCACTAAGTCTTAAATAATCAAAGCCTTGGATGAATAACGTTGTGCTTCATCTTCCATTGGATGCTTCAGTTTCCATGGAGACTTGATATGTGTGTTCTTTATATTCATTGCGTTGAATCATAGAAGATGGATCGATATATTTGCCAAAAAATAAACTGATCCAGATGAAAAACCAAATAAATGCTTAGAAAATGAGTTCAAGTTACTACAGGAATAGATAAGCCTTTCTGCATTTTGAAGAAAATATAAGTTATTGCAGCTAATTGCAAAAGGAATTGCAACTATAAAAACAAAAGGAAATCTACTTTTCCATTCAAACCTTACCAACCTTACTCAATGAGCCAGTTTCCATGCCCACCTTCGTTGCCTTTGCTTGCCAAGGGAATGGATGAAGATTTCTTAGCAGAACTATTGATTCTAGAATTTAATTTTAATGTTTTTCCCCTTAACATGCAATTCAATGTTCATCTATGCAAACTAGGTATCAATTGGCCAGAGAGGTGAGAGGCAATTTGGAGATAGTGGAAACTTCGGATTCGCTGAAATTCCTCAAGAGCTACTTTCGAGTTTTCTTGAGCATTTTTATGTAGCACACCAAGCCTCAGTGGACGAGCAGTGCCCAACACAAGCTATAGAATGTTATTATAGAGATTATGAACAGGTTGCCTCATAGCGAAATGCTCCACCCTTTTTGCAGGAGCTTTTAAGTGTTGCCATGCATGTTTTTCCTTTTTATTCCCATTGATTCAGTGATTCAACAAACTTATTGCTCCATTCATTTATCAGTTCACCTACACAACCTTTGGAAGAAAGGGGGAGAAGTTGCAAGCCTAAAGATTGAACACTTACAGCCATGGGTGCAAGAGATATCGTCCCTCACTTTTCTTTGTAACTTGAACTTTGTTTCATTCTCCCCTAAGTAATATAGTTAAATGGATTTTTTTTTATTACCAGGAAAAAGTTTTCTCTAGTGTTCAATCTCTGTATAATGGTGTGGATGGATTTAACAATTTATTTCTGACATTAACAGAAAGTATGCAGAGATTTAAGTCATATTTAACAGAGTTCTTCACTGACAAGTCGTTGCTTTGCTTAGATTGTGTTCGTTGTAGCCATTTTAATGGCAGATAATTGTTGTATCTTTGTTATATCAACAAAAACACACATGGAATATGTCAAACCTCCTGTGTGTAGTAATTTGGAAAAAAATTCCTTAGAAAAAGTTGTGTTTTATTTGGGAAATAGCGAAGCACAACTGGGTAATGTTAATTTTGTAAATCGGTGAATTCATGAAGAAATTAGGTAAATCGGTGAAGTCATGAAGAAATTAGGGGTGAATGCTATAAGAGCAAGAACTGTGCGTTTCTCAAGGAAATTGCATGCATTATTAGTGTGTTTCTATTTTTTGGAAGAATGTTTTAACTTGTGAAGAAAATTCAGATCAATGTTATCAAAGCAAAAGTACTTTTTAAATGTGGCCACGACAGGAAAACCTAGAAAACAAAAAACAATGCAGACCCAGAGCGAAAGCCTGAGAAAATCCTGAGCCTATGCTAGAGCCTGAGTGGGGCCAAAGAAAGAGCCTCAGCCATAATACACATAATTTGAAGGGGTTGTTAGTTGTTCAAGGATCTTGAATGCATTATAAAGAATCTTAGTGCACTTTCTACAAGAGAAACCAGTGACAAAACTAAGGTTTGATGAGCTTAATAATTTTAATTTCGCACCAACAAAAGGATGGATTAAAATTGGGTTATGTTGATAGCTATTGTTGATTTTCCATTACCTAGTGTTACTGAGGAATCCCCACCAATGCCCAGTGAAAGAGCAATGAACCTGTATCTAGAGAGTGGAGAGCCCATTAACTCAACAATTTAGCACGATTTCAATTTTAAAATAAGTTTTATTTATTTACATAAGAATCAAATGAGAAGTTCATGTGATACCCTCAATGTATAAAGTGCACCACATTTGATTACATTTAGAAATATTGTTTGAAGAGTTTTTTTTGCATAATTACATTTAAGAAATTAAATTATTGATGATGTGATACTTGGATACATGCTTATTTGGTTAGTTTTAATGCCTCGATTATTGAAATCTATTGTTTGATTTCTCACAAAAGTCATCCCTATACAAAGTGGGTGATTTGTGAACATAATCATTGAGTAGATTGAAAACTTCCGAAAGTGATATGGAGACTCCATGGTTAGTGGATAATTTGAATGTTCCTATGTAAACAAGATATTGCATTATATAAAATCAATTGAAGACTTGTAAAAATTGTATGATTGTTCTTACACACGGTCTTTGAGTAAATTGAAGACTTGCAAAAGTGGTATGTAGACTTAAGGGTAGTGGACGGTTTCCATACATAATAAATATTTAAATGTCTTCATACAATGTTGATTTAAGTAAATAAATTAAGCACTTGTAAAAATGGTATAGAGTTATTTTACTACTGCACTCATATGGCAAGAGTGGAGGTAGAAACATAAGGATCCCATGATAAGAGTGAAAGAGGCAGCATAAGAGAGATCCTTAACATATTTTAGTGGCTTTCTTGAACATGTGGACAAAAAACAATAGTGCAATGGACAAGAGATGAAACAATAAAGGTTGGTAAAGTATGGGCTTCTGTATCATCAACCTTCCTTTCTTTCCTTTTGTTTTTGTTAAAAGGTTGCAAAAAATTATTAGATGATATATGAAGAGGAGGATCAAGAGGAAAAAGGATAGAAATGTACATAAACATTTATCATATGATTTTTTTCATTATTTGTTGTTGGAACACATAAAATATACCTTCATAATGCATTTTAAAGAACTTACATCAAATTTAATTTCAATCTTACAAAGAGCAATTATTTCCAAAAACAATTCATCAAATTCAACCATTTCAACAAAGAAAAGGAGGACATGCACTATTGTAGTGCAACCGTAAGCCATTTTTACAAAAATGACGTGTAAATTAAATTTTGTAGTAGTGATTGAAATCTTATCTCAATACGTTATTGCAAAATGTGGAGATTCCATAGTCGTTTATCTTGATGATATTGAAACAACCACCTTAGCACCTTCATAATATGCATCTAGAGCCCCCTCACAAGAGAGTATTCAACAACATGAGTTCCTTGCATTACATGAAAAAACAAGCTTGAAGGACCCACGAAGCATTGCTATGAAAAATTAATTTGTAGGTGATTAACCACAGTCTGGAGGAATCATTGATAAGAGAAGTGATGAGAGTGGCAAGTGAGTTTTTTCGAGCTTCCCATGGAAGAAAGGAACAAATTTATTTATGAAGGCATGATGAAGTCAGTGATATACAACACAAGTTTCAGTCGTCGAGTGTTCTACTGGAGATATTTTCTAAAGCATTATTGGCATCCCCCTGTCATGGGCCTATGAGGAACCGCCTTTGTTAATTTCTATTAAATAAACCCTTGGATCATTCTTTGTCAAGAAATCCATGTGTCAGTTCATGTATCCACAGAACAAAATGTACTTAATTGATGGAGGATTACATCTTCTAAGCTGTAAATGTTGTAAGGGATCCTTACATGTTTTCTTGATGTGCGGGCATATGATTAGCCTTAAGAAAATCCAACTATTTAGTGGTTGTCCTCATTTTGATAAACAAACCAATGTTACACTTCATATAGAATCAAATCAAAATTCCGCATCCGTAGAAAACTCTAACATTCCAAGTTGCTTGATGTTTCAACGTGCCCATCCTCGAAGGGAAAATTGTTGTAATGTATACTAAATTGTTTATTATGTGCAATTTTTTATTAAAAAAATTGACATTTATTTTCAATGCAACCTATTTTTAAGGTTTTTTATTTGGTTGTGGCTATTATAAGTCAAGTAAAAGAAGAGAGAATGGATGTAAAAGTGAGATTAAGTATATGAAGGGGATAATGAATGTGTACAGTAAAGTTAATAAAAATTTTCTAAGAAAGATGATATGTTTAAATTATTATCCGAAAGTTCATCTCGAACAATCAAATTATTATGGTGATATCCATAATAATTATGCATACACTGCTGGGTAATTTTCAAATTATCTCAAGGGTTTAGGCATATTGATAATGCCTTATTAGTTATTATTTTATATTAGGTGCATAAAAATCGATATCTCACTTTAATAAATTGGGATATATAGGATTTAATGGAGTATATTAAATATTGATGCCCATTTATGGATCAATTTAATGACGAAACATAGTTTTCACTAATACCTTAGAATTATGGTATTAAGGTCAAGAATTTCAAAATTGGCCCATTACCGATAGCCAATAACTTCCGTTCAAATATTATGAAGTTCATAAAACGATATCCATTGCAGGATAATGCCTTCGACCTAATTAGCACGTTATTCCATAGTTAATTATTGGAATCCCGTTAAGGATGCTCTCTTCCTAATGTATCCTTAGGAACTTATTTCCTAATTAAATATTCGAGATAGCTAAATTATATTAGTATTAGCTTATAGATGTAATTAATACTAATAGCATAATGGATATCCCATTAACACAACAATTTAGCACGATTTCAATTTTAAAATAAGTTTTATTTATTTACATAAGAAGCAAATGAGAAGTTCAAGTGATACCCTCAATGTATAAAGTGCACCACATTTTATTACAATTAAAAATATTGTTTGAAGTTTTTTTTTTGCATAATTACATTTAAGAAAATAAATTATTGATGATGTGATACTTGGCTACATGCTTATTTGGTTAGTTTTAATGCCTCTATTATTGAAATCTATTGTTTGATTTCTCACAAAAGTCATCCCTATACAAAGTGGGTGTTTTGTGAACACAATCGGTGAGTAGATTGAAAACTTTAGAAAGTGATATGGAGATTCCATGGTTAGTGGATAATTTGAATGTTCCGATGTAAACAAGATATTGCATTATATAAAATAAATTGAAGACTTGTAAAAATTGTATGATTGTTCTTACACATGGTCATTGAGTAAATTGAAGACTTGCAAAAGTGGTATGTATACTTAAGGGTAGTGGACGGTTTCCATACATAATAAATATTTAAATGTCTTCATACAATGTTGATTTAAATAAATAAATTAAATACTTGTAAAAATGGTATAGAGTAATTTTACCACTGCACTCCTATGGCAAGAGTGGAGGTAGAAACATAAGGATCCCATGACAAGAGTGAAAGGGGCAGCATAAGAGAGATCCTTAACATCTTTTAGTGACTTTCTTGAACTTGTAGACAAAAGAAGTTAGTAGAATGGACAAGAGATGAAGCAATAAAGGTTGGTAAAGTATGGGCTTTTGCATCATCAACCTTCCTTTATTTCCTTTTGTTTGTGTTAAAATTTTTGCAATCATGAGGGAAAATGATAGAAATGCACAAACATTTATCATATGATTTTTTTCATTATTTGTTGTTGGAACACATAAAATATACCTTCATAATGCATTTTAAAGAACTTACATCGAATTTAATTTCAATCTTACAAAGAGCAATTATTTCCAAAAACACTTCATCAAATTCAACCATTTCAACAAAGAAAAGGAGGACATGCACTATTGTAGTGCAACTGTAAGCCATTCTTACAAAAATGATGTGTATATTAAATTTTGTAGTAGTGATTGAAATCTTATCTCAATATGTTATTGCAAAATGTGGAGATTCCATAGTCGTTTATCTTGATGATACTGAAACAACCACCTTAGCACCTTCATAATATGCATCTAGAGCCCCCTCACAAGAGAGTATTCAAGAGCATGAGTTCCTTGCATTACATGAAAAAACAAGCTTGAAGGACCAACGAAGTATTGTTATGAAAAATTATTTTGCAGGTGATTAACCATGGTGTGGAGTAATCATTGATAAGAGAAGTGATGAGAGGGGCAAGTGAGTTTTTCGAGTTTCCCATGGAAGAAAGGAACAAATTTATTTCTTAAGACATGATGAAGTTAGTGAGATACAACACCAATTTCAGTCATCGAGTGTTCTACTAGAGAGATTTTCTAAAGCACTATTGTCATCCCCTGTCACGGTCCTACGAGGAACCGCCTTTGTTAATTTCTATTAAATAAACCCTTGGATCATTCTTTGTTACGAAATCCATGTGTCAGTTCAAGTATCCAACAACATGTACTTAATTGATGGAGGATTACTTCTTCTAAGATGTAAATGTTGTCAAGGCTCCTGACATGTTTTCTTGATGTGCGGGGGCATATGATTAGCCTTAGGAAAATCCAACTATTTAGTGGTTGTCCTCATTTTGATAAACAAACCAATGTTACACTTCATACAGAATCAAATCAAAATTCTGCATCCGTAGAAAACTCTAATATTCCAAGTTGCTTGATGTTTCAACGTGCCCATCCTCGAAGGGAAAATTCTTGTAATGTCTACTAAATTGTTTATTATGTACAATTTTTATTAAAAAAATTGACATTTATTTTCAATGCAACCTATTTTTAAGGTTTTTTATTTGGTTGTGGTTGTTATAAGTCAGGTAAAAGAAGAGAGAATGGATGTAAAATTGAGATTAAGTACATGAAGGGGAGAATGAATGTGTAAGTAAAGTTAATAAAATTTTTCTAAGAAATATGATATGTTTAAATTATTATCCGAAAGTTCATCTCATGAATATCACATGAAAGCATATACGACTACATACGTAAATAAATCTTTTATGACACATTAAAAGGGTATAGAGAATCCAATAAACCAATAGATGGTTGTACAGTTGTACAACCTACCAACGACATAAATATATTAGGTGTAAATATGATCATCTACAACATGTATGTTTGGTTGAAAGGCCATGAAATGAGTAAACCACTCATAGGTAGGAGTAGGACCTTCGTCTCTTAAAATTTCAAACATATACATGTGTGGTTACTGCGCCAATAATATGTAATACGGAAGGAGTTTGCCTTTACAAAGACTGCTTGATCAACATATGCTTACGAAAAACTCTCCATTTATACTAAAGCATGTCGAAATTCGTTGCACTCAATTTTTCTTGCAGAATATCCATACAAATACTGTAGTCATTTACCCATGATTTCTTTTTAAAATAATTTTTGCCATTTCGAACATCATTTTGTCACTTGGAGAATACCTCAAAGAAGACGAGGCTTGAATTAATTCCTTTGTAACAAAATTTTAAAATTTTCTATTATGTTTATGTCTATGTCATTCATTTATTTCCAAGATTAATTGTCGTAGGTCATGCTCCTGGGAAACAACCACAATTATACCAAATCACATACCATTCCATGCATAAATCGAAATAACAAGAAACAAATCCCCCTCAATATGGCTTGGGCATTGACTATCCATAAATCCCAAGGATTGATATTAACAAGGTCAACCATTGACAATGGTAACATCGAAGGTCAATGATTAATTGGTGTAGGGGGAATGATCACAGCCCGTCCAACCCGCACCTTCCCAGGAAATAGGGTGATCCTTTGCAATCGAATCACCAACCTTAGCTAACAACTAGCTAGGTTCTCGTCCACTGCGGCTCTCCCCTTCAAAATGGGCTTTTCGCAAGGCTCTGACAGTCAGAACTGACTTTTCGCAACGCCATTGCGGAAACAACTCCTTTTCACAATGTAGCGTTCTTTCGCAACAATCCTTCCGCAAGCACCTTCCCGCAACGGTCTTTCCACAACTTCCCTTTTCGCACGCTCCCTTCCACAGCTTGCAGATTGTGGATTGTGGGTGCGTGCTTCGCAATTTCTTGAAAACACCTCCGCAACACGGCTTCCACAAGCTCTCGTCGTTAACTCCCGCGCTTCTCTTTCCTACGGAACGAGCTAGCGACCATCAATCTTTTGCGGATGGAATATCGTTCGTTGATCTTGATCATTGTGGAACACTTTGCATTGGCTTGCGTAAATGCTAATTTCCACGCACATCTACTTGATCGGTTCTTTCCCCACCGTCGATCTTCCTTTAGGCTTTGATCTGAGCCGTCCAACCTCTGTTTAATCGCTTCGGCTGTGCTGTATGATTTCTTCACTGATTGACAAGAGAATTGATCAACCTAGCTCGATTCTTCGTTCATATCTAATGGAAAGTGATTGCAAACAAGCATTTACTTAACTACTTAATGGTGGTTGTTCTGCAAACGATTAGATTTCTTAATTGCACATGTAATCACGCAGATACGGAAGAGAGACTCATTCAAACATAAATCATGCCACAATTGGACACAACTCTACCTGACAAAATCTCATATCATTCTTCATTCACGATGCACAGGAAACCTATCGAATACACAAAAATTCTAATTGCACTAACTGATAGCTAGAAAATTTACATTCCGACCGAATAATGATCGACCGAGCCCCCCGACCCTTTCTGATTCAGCTCTATCCTTTTTATCCCTTCGGCTCTCCAAAATAGAATGGTCGAACCACAAACAAAATCCTAACAAACTCTCCTCCCTCACTGAAGGGGTCATTATCATTATTCAACTAACTGGCTAACTAGATTGATCTCCACGCAGGGAGTATCAAATTGCCACTACTTCTATCTCCTTGAAACTGACAACGCACAAGGCGGTTACATATTCTGCAAATATCTCAAACTACTTAACAAAATGAATTCCCTTCATGACAGCTCGTCCTCTTGCTAGTCACAACATGTGAACACGTAATCACATTGCTGACTCAGCATTGATGCTCTTGCATCATTAACCCTCACAACAATTCCATGTACTACAACGTTAGAAGGAATCTAAATTACGCCATCGTTCTCCTTCAAACACTATGCAAAGATGAAAGACTGTCACCTACCCAAATTTTGAAAATAATATTTTAATTGCAAAAATACTTTATGTTAAATTTTAATTTCAAAGTTTTGAAATTATGACCAAGTTTGGTCAAGGATGAATATAATTACTGAATTATTATTATTTAATAAATTAAAGTAGGAGACAAACACCCAAGGGAACTGTTAAATGAGTGTTCACTGACCCACTAGGAGGAATGGAAGCTGTTAGAAGGCATGGGACAGATGGCAGCAATTGCACTTCACCACTAGCTGTTGGTTATGGGACAACTACCCCTAAAAATGTGGCATTATCCCCCAGGTGGTGGGAGTGGGCAGGCAGCTCATTTAATGACCCACTAACAACTGAAAAGGCCTAGGCAACCTGCATAAGGCAAATTCGAATTGAGCAGGCAGCTCTTACACACAATATTTTATGCAGAAGTATTTCCTCATGTGCATCAGGTGATCAATGAGAGATTCGAATAGGGAGGCTAGTTGTGAGTGCAATCATAAGTCTACAAACTATTTTGATAAGAGAACCAGAGGTGCTGGTGCAGGTCCTTTGGACTGCTAGTTTCAAAGATTGGACAACTATTGCTACTGCAAGTGGAGATCCTAAAATTCTAAGTTTCTTCCTCCTGGTGGTTCATTAAACAGGCTCGGGGGTCCTAAGGCAAGTAACTTGACTGTCTTCAGGAATTGGTTGGGTGGAACAGGCTCCTTGGGCTGTTTGTTTCTCTACAGTTAACCAGGTTTTACTATTCTAAATCTGTTATAGTTTTTCAATGTTTTTAACTAGTAGAATTATTTATTTTCTATTCTATGTTTAACTGTGAATGTTAAATAGTTAAAATATTGATGAGATAATCTTCTCTATATTTTTCCCATGCTGTTATTTGCACAGTACTCTAGTACAAAGAAGTGAATTAAGTCATAGATGATAGATGGGCAGTTTGCCAGTTATTGAATGAATATTTATAGTAAGTGTTCTATTTCTAACATTCTGGTTTATATAAAAAAAATATATATATGCTGCATGACATTTTATTATTTCTACTAATACTGGAAAAATCATAATTATTCAGTACAGTCATAGAATATTTTTCTTTCATCTCAGTTCTGTCTAGATAGCAAATACTTAAATAAAAATCATATATTTTATACTTTCTGTCATGCTGGTATTTTACAAAAGAAATATCTATAGTCGCATTTAATTTTCAAAATAATCTTCATTCACAAACAGATGTATTCTCTTATCCTTTAAGATTTCATAAGCGTTCTGATAATACATTTCTTTTCCATTTATTGTTCGTAGTATTTCTAAAAACAAATATATATATATATATATATTTCTACATTTTTCCCATGTTTGTTTCAAATATCCTAATATCTTATTCAAACCCTAAATGTTTTATTTTCTATTCTAAAACCTAGATAATTTTTCTCTTGCATTCATGTTTATTTCATTCAAGAACTTCAAACTTTTCTGTAAAAACATAGTTTAAAACCAGTTTGAATTTCGAAGGTTGAAAGTAGGGTTTTGCACATAATACATTGAAGATTGAAAATGAAAACAAATTCTTTTTGCAATCAAACTATTGTTTCATAGTTTACATTTTCCAAACTATTTATAAACACGGTAAGCATTCTGCATAGTCATGTATTCATTTTATAGCTATTATCTTATCTAAATATTTATCTTTAGAAATAGTTTCCTTTACCGAAAACAAGTTCAAGACGAAACGAATAAGCACCCTCGGCATTTTTTTTTTTTTTAAAACACAAACATTTCATTCCAGAGCTCTTCATTCACAAAGTATCAACATTTTGCATTAACACAAACAGGTTCCTTTCCACATCAAAAAATCAACAACAGAGTTGTGGTTCATAAATTATTACACAGGGATTTACCCTTAAGTTTTGCAAATAGCCTAACGAAGGTTCAAAACCGCAATCGACCCTTTTAAAATTTACATCAAGATGCCGAAGGCAACGAAAATAAACTGAGTAAAACATCCATTACAGTCGATTGTAGGAACCAAAACCAACACTAAAGACCTAAGTTTTGTCCGGCCAATTTTTGCAACTATTGGAGTTTCCTTGCAAAACTATCAATCAATGAAACCACACCAAGGCTCTACGAGGACGTGCAGGAAACCATCGGAGCTTACCGGAGGAAGGTTACCCATCCGTGTTGAATGCACCAAATTTCAAACTGGAAGTGAATACCTGCAAGGAAAGTAATAGCCGAGTGGTTAAAACATTTTCCAAACATTACAAAAGTATCATTACAGCAACGAAACCCTACTACGGTTTACTTATTACCTTCGAAGATAGCAACCGAGCCATTCTGAAATCCATGATGACGACGAAGCTCCCATCATGAACAACAACCACTTTAAAATGCAAAAGGATCATCAACCACTAAAGTTCGAACCCTCGGACGAATGCTTTCACATTAGCAGAGACTGGAAGAGCTCCAAACTCACACGATGGTGGAAAGACTTTTAACATAGGGCGTAGCCTTGTTACGGGTGCAAATACAAATGCAGTCACATGGACTGAGAGACCTTGTCAACACCTCAACGATTGCATGGCAAAAACCTTGAAAGTTCACGACTGTAACTTTAAACAGCTAACAGACCCAGGGTTGAAACCCTGGAGGAGTGAAATTCTCCAGACTACATTCGGGCAGCCTATCAGCCCCGTTCAACACACAATGAATACCGAGAATGTCGCTAAGTGTTTTCACTTACCATGGTGCTAGGGTTCTGGATCGACGATGGAGGATGGCCGAGATCAACGGTGGGTAACAAGCCAACGTACTACATTGTAAACCGAGCGAACAACAATTTATTAGCGCATTAATGGCACTACCTATGCCAGAGCCAGCAACGTAGGGTGCATGTGCAACGTAGCATACAACTAGGATATGTAGCGGCCAACGTCACACGCTAGCCAGGACTCACCACCATTATCGACGACCAAATTCACGTGGCAGGGTGGTGTGGCAACACAGCTCGTCATTCCACTTCGGGTGCATTGATTGTCGACCGTAGCTTGGCAAACCCTGCCATTACAAACGCATTACCGTCAACTCTTGCATTAAATGTCTGATACGATATCACGTTAGTCATTAACGCAGGAAGGAGTTATGAAACTATAGTTTAAACCTTGCACTGTATTATGTTTATCATATCATAGTTTAAAACCCTGCATTCCATTATTTCGTATGTTATCATAACATTGCTTAAAGCTTAGTTTTGTTTCGATTCCATCATATATTTGGTTTGTAATATAGTATCAATAATGCTTACATCAGCTCATGTTGATTATGGTATTGTCAATTCATATTATTAGCAATAGTTCGAATTTTAATGTATTATGTTTACAATATATTGTTAATATTACAATAATATTGTATTACATATATATATATATATTACAATGTATAAATTACATTTTATAATGTTACATTGTTAATTAATTATATATTGATATTTTCACATTTGATTTTGTAATATCATATGAAATTATTTCCTTAGGATTTCAATACTCTATATCTTTTAGCATTTTATAAATTTAAAATAAGATACATAGAATGCTAAGCCTATATTTTATTAGTACTTGGACTACTAACTTGACTTTAATGACGATACTACGATCATTAATTATAGCTTTTTAACAAGTACAGGAACGCTGCAAACATAATCTTGGAAGAGTATCGGAAGTCATCTTACAGTTAGATTAGGACTGAGAATTCATACCTCTGTCATTTTGCACGTTGTCGCAAGAAAGTACTAACACTCAATTCTTTTACATTGACGACGAGTTTAAAAGAAAACAAGTACTTCTATTTATATTTTTATGCTGTCTTGTAGAATATCTTACCTGCGGTCTGCACATGAAAGCAATTTCAACAGCCTTAGCTAAACGTAGCTAAGTAATCTCCAGGGTACCTCGTAGGACCCCTTCGTCAACATACAAATAAACTGTCAGCACTTCTTCAATATTATCTTAACAACATAAACTGTAACAGCGTATAGTAATAATCAAGAACTTAAACAGATTTGTAAACTTTACTCGTATACATAATCATAAAAGATCTCTCATTTAAGAAGTTAACAACCGTTAATATCTGAAGTAGAAATTTCAATTATTTAATTGAGGTTGATGACGTGTCATTATGATTATCTTATCTTAGTTAAGTGTTCAATTTAGTTATCTCATTCCGCATTAGATAATTCTGATAATTATTGCTATTATAATTTATTTATTTTTTTGGGTATTTTCGGGTTGTTACAAGACACTTCATATGTCTCACTTCGAAAAAAGCAAGAGGCATACCTTCATTCTCCATCCCTTTCACACTTAAAATTGCAATCCTCAATCCTTGCACTCCCTCTGCCAAATGAAACTACCGATGTTGATTTCCAATATATTTAGACTCAAACTTGATCACTACCTAGCCCTTTATTGTTTTACTCACATATGTATACGTTTTTGTATGACAAATTAATGTACAAATCATTTTACTTGCCATCGATTACATGGGTTTCAATTTATTGCTTATTAGTACTTGCAACATAGTTTTCCTTTCAATTTCATCGACTACTATCTCTACCATAAATTGTCTAGACTTTCTTTCAAACACATAAAATTATATTGTCTCGTACACACAAATTTTTCTCATTTTACAACATATTGAAGTTCTTCTCGGCGTTTCATTTCCCCCGCTTTGGGGGTATGCTAGTTATTTTTATTCTCTATTTATTTCCATATGGGAGATGCTATGCATCGATCTATTCTGGTAGTTGTTGCGTTGCCCACAAGATTTTCCCAGCCAAGGAAACACAAGGTTAAGGCACAACGCCATAGATTATAGAGGATGCGGCTCTTCCATTTTGTTATTGGGGGATCTATCTAATATTTCCGCATGTGAAGGGTGGGGTACTTCAAACCAATGATCTACTGCTTAATTTGGGAGATCATTGAAATTAATCCGTCACTAATTATTTTCATTATTACTTAATATGTCATAAAGTAATGAATAATCCCTTCATAACAAATAGAATAAAAGTAAAAAATAAAACAAGGGAAATAGAAGCAAAGCTTCAAGTCCCTGCTAAGTCATAAAAGTCATGAGAATGATATAGCTTAGCAAAATTAAAAAAACAAATATCATTGTAATTAGTAATCTACATCTCTGCCTCACATGTATTGTATGAATATACTAATGGATGGTTGGACTATGCGTGAAGGCATCGACTTCAAGTTTTTTATCCATTATTTGTTTTGATTTGAAAGTTACTCGTAACGAACATCAATGAGCTTTGATCTCATATTATTGGGCAGTTGAATATCAACTCTAGTGAAGATTTAATTGACAATCCATTAACATCAATTTCCATGATGCTCCAGTTGCCCAATGAAAATAATAATTTATTTTTATTAAAATTAATTCCTTATTAAAAGGTGAAAATTCAATATTACTCTTCCAGTGGTAGAGACAGAACAAAAATTGATTTACACTTTGAAGTCAAGGCAAGATAATCACGAAGACTCCACTGTTCAATGTTCATGATAGAATCGAACTGAAACTAGAAGACGTCAGGTTTGGCCTTGTTGTGGCCACAACAGATCCCATGCTTAGCCAAAGTATGGGAACCCCATTTTCGAATAAACACAAAGGTATTTTGGTGAGTGTACTCTGTAAATATGGGAATTTGGGTTTTCACTTGTTTAGATCTCTCACCCATATGTTTTTCCTGCGTGTTTCCCTCTTTCTGGATGATCGCTAACTGTCTGGTTTGTCAAAATCCTCAGATTTTGAGTATTTTACCCTTTCTTTAATCAACCCGAAACCCGACAGTTAGGAGACCCAAAACCCGCAACCTGACAATTTCGGGTTGCAGGGTGTTTGTTTTGATGTTTTGGAATTTGGCCAACCCGAAACCCGCAACCCGACGGTTGCGGGTTCGTCTTGTAATGATCTTGGGAAATTATCATCCCGAAATCCCGCAATTGCGGCTTTCGGCTTTTGGGCTTTGTCTTTTTATTTATTTTGTTGCGTGTTCTCGAAACCTGCAACCTGCAATTGTCGGGTTGCGGCTTTCGGGAAGTTGTTTTCGGTTTACGAGTGTGTCATTCCCGAAACCCGCAACCCGCAAGTGTCGGGTTGCGGCTTTCGGGAACACGTTTCTCATTTTTTTTTCCGATTGTGATTATTCCTGAAACTCGAAACCCGCAATTGCGGATTTCAGCTTTCGGGAATTCTTTTCCGCCTTTGCCATTTGCGCGACCCCTTATCGCGCAACCCGCAATTGTCAGGTTGCAGCTTTCGGGATCCCTTAATAAATTTTGTGAATAAAACTTTCGTGCGACCTCGCATCCCACTTCGGTTAATCTCGGTCGTTCATTTATTTTGATCGCACGGTTATCTTTAATCCAGTGAATTCAATAAATAGGGTTTTCCTATTTTATTTTTACCATTTTACTTTTGAAGAATTACTCCGTCACACTGTTGTTTTTACCGTGGATTGCGTATCATGTGCCATTTTTTCGATTTGTTTGCTATTTCAGGTAAGCTTACTGTTATTCTTACACTACCAGTCTGCAATTTTGATATTTTTGGATTGATTTTGATTTTAATTTTTTTATTGATCAGAAATTCCAAGTTCTTTCGTCATGTCGAGAGGTACACGTTCTAAAACGCCATTCAGAGATCCCTTGACCAAAGACCCTAATTTTGGTTTGCTCTCCGACACTAGTGAGCGAGTCACTGAGACATACCAGATGGATTGGTCGAAAATATACACCATTTTTTATAATGACGACCTTTCACATATTGAGAATGATAGACCAGTGTACGAGAGAATTAGGGCTTCCCAAATTCATGCTATTGTTGAGCGCCCTGCTATACTGCCTTACACGGATGCTGTAAAATGGATAATTGAGAATGCCAGTGTTAAAGACTGTTGTTTTAACGATAGCACGGGGTGCCAATTAACACATTTTCGCCCGGAGGCTTTTGTTCGAGCTTTTTCTCTAAAACCTCATGTGCAGACCCTCTCCCCCGATTTTATACAGTCATCCAAAACCCGATTCAATTTTAACGAGATGATTAGGTCATGGATGCTTAAGCCAAACGCCTTCATGCCTAAGGCTGATAACCTTTATCCCATCGTCTGGTTTAAGGAACCCTACTCTTTATTGGAAGCCATGCTCTGCAGGCTCTTTGGTCTATCGAATTGTTCTCTTTTCAAAGCAGAATGGGCACCTATAGCACATCATGTGCTAGTCACAGGTGAGTCTTTCCCATGGGCCTCTATCCTATCGGTCGAATTAAAGAATGCCATTCATGAATATCAAAAGACTCCAACTCATAAGAAACCACCCTTTTTCCTATCTGCATATGTCCTTGATGTTTTTTGCTCAGAGTTCCAGTACCCTAACTTGGGTTGGAATTTGACCCCTTTAGACCCTCTTGTACACATTTATCATTCGGCACTTTGGGAAGAGAATTTTGCACCCTTGTTATATATGATTTGTGACCACTTCATAGGTACCATCTATTTCAATATCTTCAGGCAACAACCACCTGCATTCTCAGAAGATGCCAAGACTTTCATCAACACCATGGGTGATTGGTATGTAGGTGAGTATTTTTCATACATCAGGATTTGGGGAAGTGACACAGTGCACCTGCTTCCCAGGATTGTCCCGGACAGGATGGTAATACAGGAGGTTTCTTTTCAAACTGTCACTGATGGCATGTATAAAGAACTCATAGGTCCCAGGAAGAAAGGTTGGACTAAGTTTTCTCTCAAACTTGGTCAGTTGGTTATCCCAACTTTAACTTGGGCTGCAGTTCTTGGTGACCAGATAGCTGCCTTGAGATTAGGTACTGCCCCGAAAAGGAAACATGACCCCAAGAAGTTCCTGGATGCACACCTCAAGCAAATACATATGAAAATAGATTATGCACATGAGTTAGTTCCAGATGACTTCATATACCGAGGGGTGGACACATTCTCACAGGTTCTAGCTAAGGAAAAAAACTTACAAGAACAGCAGGACATATTAAAGTACCAGAATGAACTTAAGGCTAGAGTTCTGAGTTACAGAGCCATGCAGCTAAATCTCATTGAACAAGCAAAGAGGGACTTAGAATAGAAAGAGGCTCAGAAGGCCAATGCTCCTCTCGTAATTACATCCTCTCATGGAAAAAAAGGTAAAGCTCCTCTAGGGGAACCCTCCTAAGAGAAAGCAGGTGAAGAAACTAAAATGATGCTACAGTCAGCTCATGAATCCCAACAGTAGATGGTACAATTTACATTGATGTTAAAGACTCAATTGCTAGAACCTCCAAAGCTTGTAGTCAACGTTCAGCTACCAATTGCATCAAATGTTCAAATCTCTATTGAAGAAACTCAAGAAGATGATGATCTGGTCATAACTTAGGCTAGCCCTGCTAAGAGGCAAAAAATCCTGCCTTCTTCATCACAGGTTCCTATAGTTGACATAATAGACTATGATGAAGAAGTGGTCCCACCTCCTCCGATACCAGTAACAGAAGAAGTCACTGAAGATCCTAAGACTGTCACTGAATTGTTGGATAGTATTGATATGGATCAATCCTTCCCTGAGAAATCAGTGTTAGAATTTAATGCTGCTCCTGGCATTGCATCATCAGCATTTACGCTGCCATCTGTCCAACCAGCCTCTACTGTGCCTTTAGGGGGAACACTTCCATTTTCCTTATCACACTTGTTCAACACCCTCAAGGACACTAATATTCCATTGCCCGAACACTCAGTCCCTTTATCAATTCCATTGTTTATTGTTGCAGAAGTCCAGCCTTCGGCTGCCCCTCTGCAGTCACCCATAGTTAATTTATCAACAACCACTACTGATGTATCTTCTAAGATTTCCTCACCATCTTCACCCACCAAAGTTCATAGTCAACTTCCACTTCCAGAAGCTAATGATGACACTCATGTTCCATTATCTGAAGCCTTTGTTTCAATTCCTTCCCCAGATAGAGTTTTGTCAGTTCCTCAAGCTATCACTACATATTCAGTGACTACTCAAGTCACCATACCTATTCCTACCCCTGTTGTCACCCAAACACCCTCACTAATCTCAACAGTTAGTGTCACTTCTACTTCTACACAGTCAATGGTTGAATACACAAATGAAGATGTAGTTCCCCTTGGGAGTTACTTCTATAGCAAGGATGATAAGGCAGTGATGAAAAGGACCAGGAAAAGGGATCAAGGTCAAGGTGGTTTGGAAGCACCTGAACCAGTTTAAGTAATATGGGCTCCCAGGACCAATAATTCAAGAATTGAAGCAATTGAAGCAGTAGCAGCCTTAGGAGCCTTTGCCAGTGCTAATTGGGATTCGGTCCAGGGTTTGGATAAGTAAGTTGACCTAAGGGATGAAGAGATCAAAAAACTGAAAGAAGAATTGGTTGAAGCTAAAAAACAACATTCTACTGATGTGGCTAACCTCAGGAAAACTTGGGCAAGTAAGTTGCAAGACTTAGAGCAAAAGAATGCCACTCTTCTCACTGAACTCAGTCTTTCACAATCCCAGCATTCCATTGAAGTTGAAAAAATAGCTTTCTTGCAAAAGCAGGTTGAGGATGCAACTGCAAGTGCAGCCTCCTCAATTTTTCTCAAGTTTACACCCTGTGATTTTAAGAATCTAGCCCTCAAGGTGAATCAGGATCATCATACACTGTTGGAGAAGGTTTACATTGCTTTGGATGAAATCAGGGAAAATTTCATTGATTTTTCCAAGATGTCCTCCACCCTGGAAAAACAAAAGGAGAAGAGACTTCAAGCTTTTAAGGCTCAGGAGGAAATCAGTGAATGGCAGGGGTATATTAAGAATGCGCCAAAAGATATCCCAATCCTCAGCAGTTTCCAGATTAAGAAGATCAAAGGTTCTCTAAATACTTGGCTTGATTATAATGAAACATATGAAGAAACCATTAATAAATCTAAAGATATCTGCACCAGGCGATGGTATGCAGTTGACAACATTATGCATGTTCTAGGCTTACCATTAATGACCCCTATCCTAGAAGCTTTGCCGCCAAAATGCATACTTGAAGAGCTTGAGAGCAGGTGTGAGGAGTTTGCAAAGAGAATTCGGGATCTTGAACAAGTCAGCATTGAGGATGTGGATCGCTTGGTTAGAGAATCGGTCGTCATGGAAGGCAAGATTTATATGTATCTTCGCACTTGGCACAAGCTGGCGAAGCATGACATGGAGAATAATGTGTGCAATGTTTAACTAGCTTTAGAATCTGTCAGTTTCTCAAATATAGATGAGTTGTTAGACATATATGAGAAATGGCAGGATTTCTTGGATCTATAGTTTGATATGATTTTGTAATCCCTATTTTTTGGGGAATCTTTGTTTTTCTATTCTGCTGTAATTTCCTATTTAAGGAGGAGGACCTCTCGTAGTTAGGGGTTGGTAATTTTGGAGTTGTAAGTCAGCAGAAGACTGGACTAGAGATACTCTGTTAAGCAGAGCTTTTTGTAATTTCTGTACAAGACCGCTTCATACAGTAAAGTTATCTTTTAATCTATCTTCTGTTATTCCTCAAATTTCTTTGAGAATTTCTGATTTATGCTTCAAATTGTCATCTGTTATGTATCTAATATTTTGATGAACACTTGTTAATGCACAAATTTGTTGTATCGATTTCTCTATATGACTAGTTTATGTTTCAAAGTACTTCATTGAGTTTTTTCAATACAAGTACTTTCATGTTTTATTTCTGCAAATGATTCGGTGCATATAAACTTATATAATCATTGTTAATTTTTAAATTAGCAGAGTGATTACAGACTGGATCTTGAATGAGCCTGAATATTTGAAAGATTGTCATTTGATTTTCATTAACTGATAATAATTTAAGTTGACAAGTAATACAACTAAAGACATTTCTGTTGAAGCTGTTCAATTACTTGTTTAATCATATCTCAAGACCAATCTGCACATAAACAAGCTTTGATTTTAGAATAGGACTAACTTAGATTAGTTTCCTTTTCTAGAATAGGTTAACTTAGCTTAGCATCACCATATCCACACCTTGGTTTTCCTTAACTGGAAAACTGATCTAATAGATCAACTCACCAACTCTTAGACTCACCAGCGGAGGCCGAATATCCGTGGAGGATCACCACACCAAACAGGTTGGGGATAGAATTTCCCTTGCGCAGGGTCTTTCGAAGCCTTTCAACTTGGGTTTTCTTCCTCTGTTGAGTGTCTTGGAACATTCCAGCACCTTTTTCATCTAACCTGCACAACCGAGGCATCAACAGGCCTTCTCCCGAAAGGCACGACTGGAGCCCATGCCAAAGTGTCGAATGTGTAGAGGTTTGAAACATGAATTTGAGCAGTTTAAATTTTTAGTATGGTGCAATTTTTTCATTTTCTTGAGTTACCTATGTGGGTGCCTGGGCAATCTGACTTTGTTTTCAAAGTGTATTTTCAAAGGTTTTACTATTATTACAAGGATGGAGTTTGATAGGTAAATCGTCAAAACTCAACTATAATCTTCAAAAAAAGTTCATTGAAATGATTAAAATGTTATCAGCTAAAAAGAAACACTAACATGTAGGCTAACCCTGGAGAATGGGTGGAGGGGAAAGCCAACTTGTGGAATCCAACTAGCACGATGCACATGCAAACCAGGAACGTAGAATAAGGTCACACGAAGTAGTGGCGCAAACAAGGAACATCACACGCTCCAACACTAACAAGCCACCCAGGGCTAATAGCTTGGCAACTTGGCATGACAGTGGGTGAACTGAGGGGGGGAATAAACAAGGGTCGTTGAGAGAAAAGTAGAAACAGGAAGGAAATAATAAAGTGGAAAAATCAGAAGAAGAAGTGACCTCTCAGAAAATAGCAAATCAAACGCACAAACACAGGCCTCACACCTGTGGCACGTCATAGGGGCGGCAGGAGAAATGCATAGTGCAAGAAGGCTATTTCATAGGGAATGTTGATGCATATGGTATCCATACAGAGATGAGAAAAAGAAGGAAAGGTATCATCTCACGAAAATACCCCAGTTAGCACGCAACATAGGGGAAGAAAGGCCCACATTTCAAGTCACGAACGTTAGGGAGAAGCCATGTGCACATTAAAGCTTCCACATACAACACTGTGAACACAAAAGAAGAAGAGGACCCAACCATGATAGATTAATAATGAGCAAATACAGATATGAGTGTTGTGTGCAAATGGAGGAAGTCATCCATGTATTTATAAGTGCTTGAGCATGGCAAAATAGTGCAGTAATTATTTTCCATATTTTGTTCATTCCAAAATGGCAAGCATGCCAGAAACCACTTTAGTATATTAGATTGGAATGATAATCCATTGGTTTTATCTACATTGTATATTTTGCTCCACTAATCTATATTCTTCTCTACTACAGTACCTCTCTAGAGCCCTTGCGCTCTTGGAAAGGTCAATAAGCAAAATGAAAGATACTTGAGTGTAGTGGAGTGAGGAAAAATCATTTCTTTAACGGTGGGTGGAACTATTACATGCTAATTTTTACTACTTGATGTAATTTGGTACAATGGTCTAAACAAATACTTGGCGTGGAGAAACTCGACAAGAAACTATGTTTTCCTAAAAACGTTCTTGGTCTATTTGTTGTAAAATTGCATGTTATAATTTAGTATTAACACCCTATTTCACACCTTTTTAATTTTTGTAATGTTCAGTATGCATAGGGTCTCTCGGATCAAGGAGGTAGTTAACAGTTCGACCTTCATTTTAGGTATGATACTCTTTCTACGTCTCTTCTCCTTGCATTCCTATTATAGATATAGTTTGGGCCCTTTAATAAATTCCCCTCTGCTTCTAATCTTCATGCATCTTGAGCCACATTCATGATTGAAGGGATAAGAGATCCTTGTTGTCTACTTTTCCAAACATGAAGCCATAGGCCTCATCAACGATGACCATGTTTAACCTGACTAGATGCACATGATGCATCTTTGACTTTGTTTGAAAGAGGCATTGCAATCCGTTCGAATATGCGGGTAAATTTATGTCTGCTCATGGATTTATTGATTGAAGGGCTAAGAGATCCTTGTTGTCTACTTTTCCAAACACGAAGCCATAGGCCTCATCAACGATGACCATGTTTAACCTGACTACATGCACATGATGCATCTTTGACTTTGTTTGACAGAGGCATTGCAATCTGTTCGAATCTGAGGGTAGTTTTATGTCTGCTCATGGATTTCTTGTGGAATATGATTATTCTGATATTGAAGACCATGAGTTATTGAAGGTGGAGGGAATAGAAAAATCTGGTCGTAGGATGGAAGGTTTGTTAATAATCATTATTGTAAATCTGCGTTGAATTTATATTATGAATTATGTATATGCAATGTTAATGTTGCATCTGCTTTCTAATTGCATATGAATTGTGGGTTGTGTGGCTATCATAAGCCAGATTGGATTACAACTGGGAAATCCAATTAATTGGCAGTTAAAGGAATTTGATTGTGTGCCCCAATATCCAAATGAGGCATCCAGTGTAAGATCCCGATTTTGACCCTATTGCATTAAAATTGTAAATGATGTAAATATTGTTATTAATCACGGTGAGGAGCTCAAGGCCAAGGCCCCGCCATCGATTTAACATTTCATGTATCGACAATTAAAATAGATGCATATGGTTCTTGTGCTGGGCATGCACAATGTAAAGTAATACATCATGTAAATACGAATTTTAATGAAATACCCACAATTAGCTATGCAATGCAACAAAGAGATGGGGGCATGATTTCACAAGGAATAGGGAGGGAAATTATTCAAACCCTTGAGCAAATGGTGCTAACCCATGTGTCAATGAGAAAACTCATAAACCCTCAACTACCCATTTTGGCTTATGCACCCAATCATTAAATTCTTCCAAGAGTTGGTTGAGGCAGTTAATGCCTTGGGAGTGGAGAGGTATGGCAGCCAATTTCGTGTATGGGAAAACCATCAACCTGGGAAATTGAAATTTGTCTCCTTGGGCAAGAAAACACCCACGAATTGCCTCCCCAAGCCATGATTCATGATCAAACTTTGCTCTCTCACGCAGTCGGAGCTAGCTGGGATTTCTCCATCACATTTTTCATCATTTTCCTGCATTTTTCCATGCCTAGAAGCTTGTTTTGTATTGCACAGTGGCTGGGAGGAAGAGAGCCACGATTTTTGGGGTTATGGAGGCCGTTTCTGCCCATGAAATGCCCATAAACATTTTCTGAGGCCATTTCTGCCCACGAAATGCCCATAATCGTTTTATGAAAACGATTCTACTCTCCTAGGGTTGACTTCCCATTTTCCCATTTCGTTTCGGTTGCCCACATTTTTCTGAACTGGTAGAAACCCCATCTTTGGGCATCTCACTGTAAAAACGTTTCTTCATGCCCAACACTTATGCTTTTGCTGTTATATGTATCCCTGTTTTGGTTTGAACCTTTGAGCAAGAAATTTGGAGTGGTAGTGGACAGAATTGGCTTGATAAATCTAGCGGGGAAAATAACCTCTCAAGAAGATCAAGAGAGCTGGCTACTCTTCTATGCACACCTTGGACACTCTAGATTGGAAGGTATGGCCTGAGGGATTGTGTATTGGTGAAGGGAATACTTCCTTGAGTGGGGTGTGTAGGCATTGTGGGTGCCAAGCTAGATAGATCTTGTAGAGGTATCCATGGCTCTGTGCTTGAGCTCACTAGCTTAGCAATTCTTCCTTTCCATTTCCTAGCAGCCTGATAAACCCAATTGCAGATTGGCTTGGCTCATTTTGGTGTGTGTTTGGCTATGTGTGAGTGTGATGTTCCCTGGTTCCTTGTAGAAATCATGCCCAGCTTGGGGGTGGTAGTTGTATCAAGGGATTGATAAGCACAACTGGCCTATGGTTGGGTGGAACGTTGCAAATGCATAGCTGGTTGCTCAGGGACTACTTTGTTTTAAGATAAGTACTCTCATGTGCTAATTCTGTATTGTTTTAATTGATGAATGACATGAATATCTTGAATGTATGATGGATGTGTAATAGAGTTTAATTCTGTTGTGTTTTTCAAACATTTATGCATTTGCATATGTCCATCTTCATTTTATATGAATGTTTGTTTTACTTCATGGATATGGGGCTAGATGCCCGGATTTAGTGTCACATTTTCTCCCTGACTCGGTCTGATGGGAGGGGACATTACAGTGTGGTATCAGAGCTTATGGTTCAACACTACGGCTGTTGGGCCCTTCATAGAAATGTAAATCATTGTGTGTAGATGTATGTAGTATTTGAAGTTAAAATGAATTAGAGAAACCTGAACATCTCATAGCTTCTATTTGATTAAGATGGGAAATCATTCCCATGACTGTTTTGGGGATTATTGCAAAATTGCTTGCGTTGATTCCATCTTATGAAGGAGAGAAGGAGGCACAACTTCTTGTTATCCTTATACTTTTTTTTGCTGTTTTATTTTGGCATAACAGAGGTGCAAGTTCTTGGCATTCTTTTACTATTTTTTTTTATGTGAGTTTGATCTGTAGTAGCTCACCTCTGTAAAGAAACGAAGGGCACATTTCTAGAAAAATTCTAACTGTCTGTGAATTTGCAAAAATTTTCTAAGTATTTATGAGTTTTGCTAAAGGCTCTGTCAGCGATTTTAGCGTTAAGTTTTGCGCGCATGGCGACATAATTAATGCTAATTTTTGCGACACGGTCGGCGGGAAAGTTGTTAATTCGACGTTGAAAGATATAATTTTTTTTTCAAAATTTTGCCTAAGGGATGTGGCAGTGGCGAAAGTTAGATTAATTTTTTGCGCGTGCGACGACGAAATAACTGTTAAACTCTGCGCCGAAGGGAAGCGGTCAGCGGTCGCAAGGATGGCGGTCGGAGTTTTTAACGATAATTTTGCGCAACGATCGGTGGAGATGTTGCTAATTCTGCACCGAAAGGGAAGAGAGAAGTCAAATTTTTCCAAGTGTTTCGAAATTTTGCCGAAGGTTGTGTCGGCGAAGTTAAGGTTAAGTTTTGCGCGTGTGGCGGCAGAATTAACGTTAACTTCTACGTGCGCGACAGCAGAATTAACGTTAATTTCTGCGTGCACGGCGACAGAATTAACGTTAATTTTTGAGTGCGCGGCGACAGAATTAGCGTTAATACCTGCGACGCACGCGGCGACAAAACTTGTGATAAGAGCCACGCCACCCACGACAATTTTAACCTCAACATCTGCGTCAATGACGGCAAAAATAATCTTAACATCCGCGCAATGGCGACCATTTTAGCCTTAACATTTGTGCCAATGGGGAAAATCTATGATTGGACAAAGTTGTCAATATGGGATTTTCCACATACATGCAAATAATTTATAGTATTATAATGAAGCTAATAGTTGTGTTTATAAACACATTTTGCATAATTATAGTCACATCAAAGCAACATTCCAGATAAGTGCAATTGGAAAGTTCTGGTCTTGGTTGGGCTAAGAATATCAACATCATGGATGATGCACAGGATCCCTATGATCCTGAGACAGATGCCATGGGGGAAAATATACATGTTGAGAATGCTGAAACAGAATCCAATGGGAGAAGAAATCGAGAGACTCCCCCAAATATTGCAGCCACCATGAGGAGCCTAAGGGTGGAGTTGCAAAGCTGTAGAGAAGATAATGAGAGGATGATTAAAGCTCAGGAAGAACAAAATCAGTTAAATGCAACCATGCTGCAGAGTTTGACAGACATCCAAAGGCAAATAAACTTTGGGCATCAGACATCAAATCCAGAAAGGAGTGGCAGTAGTTCAAGGAGGAATTCTTGCAAGAGGTCCAATATCTCAAGAAGAGTTTCTAGAGACAGAACATATACTCCAGAAATATCTTCCAGTGGATCAATTGACTCTGAAGAATCCATTGAGGGTTCAAGCTCTTCATCTCGCAAGAATAAGAGGAAGAGGCATTACAAGAACAATTCACATGGGGAATTTAAGAAGGAAAAACCTCCTACATTCAATGGAGAGGTAAAGTCTGGTCAAGAAGCTGAAGCTTGGCTTCTTGGGACGAGAAAGTATTTCCAAGTCCAAGACTACTCTGGAAATATGAAGGCAAGGGTCGCCATCTTCAACTTGAATGGAAGAGCATCTATATGGTGGTAACACATCAGGTATATGAAGAAGATCAATGAAAGAAAGATTGTGTGGAAGCAATTCAAGAAATACTTCAAGCAGAAGTACCTCTCTGATAGGTACTATGATGACAAGATCAAAGAGTTCCATGAGTTGAAATTGGGACAATTGACCATGGAAGAGTATGCAAACAAGTTCTTGGAACTGCTAAGGTATGTCAAGTATATTCGAGATGATAAGGTGAAAATTCAATGTTTTCTAAGTGGGCTACCTCAGTCATATAAAGATAGGATTGAATTTGATGAGCCCCGAACTCTAGAAGAGGCAATAAGGAAGGCCAAGTATTGCTATGATCAAAACAAAAGCAAACCTGATTTCCATAAGGCATGGAAGGACAAGAAAAATGAGAAGTTTGACCAAAGGAAGAAAGGTTTCAAACCTCCCGATACCAGAAATCAGCAAAGGCGGCCATCACAAGTTGTGACTAAGCCAACTAGGATGATGGGAGACAAGCCAAGAGATCCAAAGGAGCCAAGAGAACCACTTCAATGTTGGGGTTGTGGAGGAGACCACATGCTTAGGAACTGTCCACATCGGAATGGGAATGCAAATCAAGTTCACAACATCCAAGGAACTGAAACTGTGGGTCAAGTGGCGAGGACAATTCCTAGAATCTATGCAGCACTAGACGACTGCCAAGCAGATCATCAATCAACTGTTGTTGAAGTTGAAGGTAAGATTACTAAGCAATCTGTTTCTATTTTCATTTGTCTTGGATCTACTCACAGTTATATCACTCCTAAAATTGTTGGGATTTGTGCTTTTAAGAAGTCAAAGCATAGTAAATCATGGTTAGTTCAACTAGCTACTGGAACCAAGAGAAAAATCAGTGAAATTGTAGAGAAATGTCCCTTAGAGATGGACGGGCTATTCACTTATGCAAATCTGAATGTTTTTCCACTGGGTTCCTATGATATTCTCATTGGAATGGATTGGTTAGAAGCGCACAGGTTTAAGCTTGACTGCTACAATAAAACTTTTGAATGCATGGACAAAGAAGGAAACCCAAGGGTTGTAAAAGGCATTCCAAAGGTGACTTCTGTTAGGCAGGTTTCAACCATGCAACTGAAGAAGTTCTGTAGAAAGGGTTGTCAATTGTACGCAGCCCATGTCTTGGAGGCAACGAAAAATGAAACTCCTATGTTAGAGGACTATCATGTATTGCAGGAATTCAGGGATGTTTTTCCTGATGAGATTCCGGGACTTCCTCCAAAGAGAGACATTGATTTTACAATTGAACTTGTGCCAGGAGCAGCATCAGTGTCTAAGACACCGTACAGGATGAGTACACCGGAAATGCTAGAATTGAAAATGCAATTACAAGAGTTGTTGGAAAAGAAATATATCAGGCCAAGTGTGTCCCCATGGGGAGTACCCGTTCTATTTGTGAAAAAAAAAGATGGAACACTCAGGTTATGTATCGACTACAAGCAGTTGAACAAGGTCACTATGAAGAACAAATACCCATTGTCCCGAATTGATGACCTTTTTTATCAAATGAGAGGAGCAAAGGTATTTTCAAAGATTGACTTGAGGTATGGTTCCCATCAAGTAAGAATCAAAGAGGAATATATTCATAAGACAACTTTTAGAACAAGGTATGGACACTATGAGTTTGTAGTGGTACCATTTGGTCTCACAAATGCACCAGCTACATTCATGTGTCTCATGAATAGTGTTCTTAGCAAGTATTTGGACAAGTTTGTTCTTGTTTTTCTGGACGACATTCTCATCTATTCCAAGAATGAAGAAGAGCATGAAGAACATTTGAGAATGACATTGCAATTGCTAAGGGAACATAAGCTGTATGGAAAGTTAAGCAAATGTGACTTTTATAAAGATAAAATTCATTACTTGGGTCACATTATATCAGACGAAGGAATATCTGTGGACCCTGAGAAGATTGAAGCCATTATGAATTGGCCAACTCCAAGGAATGTGAATATGTGGGATCTTTTATGGGCCTTGTTGGGTACTACCGGAGGTTCATTGAAGGATTCTCCAAGGTTGCAAACCTTATCACTTCTTTACAAAAGAAGGGGATAAAGTTTGAATGGTCACCAAGACGTGAGGAAAGTTTCCAACGGTTGAAGAATCTTCTTACGAGTGCACCAATTTTGAAAATTGCAAACCTAGAAAAAGACTTTGTGGTGTGTACCGATGCATGCAACCAAGGACTTGGAGGATTTCTTATGCAAGACAACCACGTGGTATGATATGAGTCGAGAAAGTTGAAGGAGCACAATAAAAACTATGCTACTCATGATTCAGAACTTGCAGCCATAGTACATGCTTTAAAGATGTGGAGGCATTACTTAATGGGCATGAAATTTGAGTTAAGGACAGACCATTGTGGTCTGAAATACTTGTTTGATCAGCCAACTTTAAATGCTAGGCAAGCTAGATGGTTGGAATTTTTGTGTGAATTTGATTTTGAAATCAAACACATAAAAGGGAAAGAAAATAAGGTAGCAGATGCACTTAGCAGGAAAGTACATGAAATGCATGTGGCAGCGCTTAGTACTTGCCAACCAGATTTGAGACAGCAGATTGTTAACCATATGGTTGAGGATGAAGTGTATGTGCAAATAAAGGACAAATTGCAGCAGCAAAACCTTGACAAGAAGTATGAAGTCTATCATTTGGAAGAAGACGGACTCCTTACCTATAAGAATAGAGCCTATATTCCAAATGTGGCGGATTTAAGGAGGATTTTTATGGATGAAATCCATAAAGCTCCATACTCCGGTCACCCAGGATATCAGAAAAAATTGCTACAGCGAGAAAATATTATTTCTGGCCAGGGATGAAGAAGGACATCGTTGAATACATTTCTAGGTGCATGAAATGTCAGCAGGTGAAGGTTGAACACCAACACCCAACAGGTTTATTGCATCCATTACCAATTCCTGAATGGAAATGGGAAGTAATTTCCATGGATTTTATTACAAGTTTGCCAATGACGGTGAGACAACATGATTCCATCATGGTGGTGGTGGACAAGTTAACAAAGACAACACATTTTATACCGGTTAAGTCCACACATAAAGCCGATGCCATTGCAAATATTTTCATGAAGGAAATTTTTCGATTACATGGATTGCCTAAGGTGATAATTTCTGACAGGGATACCAAGTTCACTTCCAATTTTTGGAAAAGTCTCTTTGCAGATTTGGGTATATAGTTGAACTTTAGTACCGCATACCATCCTCAAATAGATGGGCAAACAGAAAGAGTAAATCAAGTGCTTGAAGACATGCTTCGCATGTATGTTATGGACAAACCATCAAAGTGGGAGGATTATCTACACTTGGTAGAGTTTGCATATAACAATGGGAAACAAACATCATTGGGAATTAGTCCATATGAGGCTTTGTACGGCATAAGGTGTAGGACACCAGTGACTTGGGATAATCCCGTGAACAGAATTGTACTTGGGTCGGAATTGCTAGAGGAAATGGAACAAGAGATTGCAAAGATCAGGCAGAATTTAAAAGCAGCCCAGGATAGACAGAAAAGCTATGCAGATAAGCTTAGAGTGCACAGAGAATTCAGTGTTGGGGATCATGTGTATCTTAGAGTGAGACCAAGGATGAGTTCCTTGAAGCTTGGGGGTTGTGCCAAGATATCACCTAGATATTGTGGGCCATTTGAAGTGTTTGAAAGAATAGGGCCAGTTGCATATAGACTTGCATTGCCTGCTAGCACTAGAGCTCATAATGTTTTTCATGTCTCTTTGCTTAAGAAATATGTACATGATCCTAACCATGTGATTAATTGGGATGTGATCCAGGTGGAACCCGAGGGAGAGTTCCAAACCGATCCATTGCGCATCCTAGACAAGAGGGTAACATTGCTCCAGAATCGAGCCATCGGATAGGTAAAGGTGCAATGGAAGCACTACGGTCCCAATGAGGCTACATGGGAGATGGAGGATAGCATGAGAGTGGCATATCCATTTTTGTTCAATTTTGATGAGCACTAAGGACAGTGCTAATGTAAGGGGGAGGGGAATGTAATATCTCGATTTTGACCCTATTGCATTAAAATTGTAAATGATGTAAATATTGTTATTAATCATGGTGAGGAGCTCAAGTCCAAGGCCCCGCCATCGATTTAGCGTTTCATGTATAGGCAATTAAAATATATGCATATGGTTCTTGTGCTGGGCATGCACAATGTAAATTAATACATCATGTAAATATGAATTTTAATTAAATACCCACAACTAGCTATGCAATGCAACAAAGAGATGGGGGCATGATTTCACAAAGAATAGGGAGGGAAATTATTCAAACCCTTGAGCCAATGGTGCTAACCCATGTGTCAATGAGAAAACCCATAAACCCTCAACTACCCATTTTGGTTTATGCACCCAATCATTAAATTCTTCCAAGAGTTGGTTGAGGTAGTTAATGCCTTGGGAGTGGAGAGGTATGGCAGCCAATTTCGTGTATGGGCAAGCCATCAACCTGGGAAATCGAAATTTGTCTCCTTGGGCAAGAAAACACCCACAAATTGCCTCCCCAAGCCATGATTCAGGATCAAACTTTGCTCTCTCACGCAGTCGGAGCTAGCTGGGCTTTCTCCATCACGTTTTTCATCATTTTCCTGCATTTTTCCATGCCTAGAACCTCGTTTTGTATTGCACAGTGGCTGGGAGGAAGAGAGCCACGATTTTTGGGGTTATGGAGGCCGTTTCTACCCACGAAATGCCCATAAACGTTTTCTGAGGCCGTTTATGCCCACGAAATGCCCATAATCGTTTTCTGAAAACGATTCTGCTCTCCTAGGGTTGACTTCCCATTTTCCCATTTCGTTTCAGTTTCCCACGTTTTTATGAACTGGTAGAAACCCCATCTTTGGGAATCTCACTATAAAAACGTTTCTTCATGCCCAACACTTATACTTTTGCTGTTATATGTATCCCTGTTTTGGTTTGAACCCGTGAGCAAGAAATTTGGAGTGGTAGTGGACATAATTGGTTTGATAAATCTAGTGGGGAAAATAACCTCTTAAGAAGATCAAGAGAGCTGGCTACTCTTCTATGCACACCTTGGACACTCTAGATTGGAAGGTATGGCTTGAGGGACTGTGTATTGGTGAAGGGAATACTTCCTTGAGTGGGGTGTGTAGGCATTGTGGGTGCCAAGCTAGATAGATCTTGTAGAGATATCCATGGCTCTGTGCTTGAGCTCACTAGCTTAGCAATTCTTCCTTTCCATTTCCTAGCAGCCTGATAAACCCAATTGTAGATTGGCTTGGCTCATTTTGGTGTGTGTTTGGCTGTGTGTGAGTCTGTTGTTCCCTGGTTCCTTGTAGAAATCATGCCCAGCTCGGGGGTGGAAGTTGTATCAATGGATTGATAAACACAACTGGCCTATGGTTGGGTGGAAAGTTGCAGATGCATAGCTGGTTGCTCAGGGACTACTTTGTTTTAAGATAAGTACTCTCATGTGCTAATTCTGTATTGTTTTAATTGATGAATGACATGAATATCTTGAATGTATGATGGATGTGTAATAGAGTTTAATTCTGCCGTGTTTTTCAAACATTTATGCATTTGCATATGTCCATCTTCATTTTATATGAATGTTTGTTTTACTTAATGGATATGGGGCTAGATGCCCGGATTTAGTGTCACGTTCTCTCCCTGACTCGGTCTGATGGGAGGGGACATTACATCCAGGTATGTTACACTTACACTCTTATTGAGTTGAAAGGGTAATGTATGATTAAAGGATTGTTAATAAAGCAATCATGTCATGACTCGTGATCAACCAATGAAGTGTAAGTTATTCAAATATTTAGCATTTAAGGTGACGTTTCCCTTGACTAAGCATTTGAGGATAAATCACATATCAGATTTCCTGACACATACACACAAGCAAATTATTGAGTGTTGATTTTGGTTGATTTATTTTAACTTTATAAGTGGGAGCAAGTTAAGGAGCGATAACAAATATGTTCCCTGAAGAAAATCAAAGAACCCATAACTTGCAACAAGAACGCTAAGGTGAAATAAGAAGATAAATGACTTTTTTTCATTTCTTATATTCAATATAAAGATAAATAAATAGATACATTGGTAGACATCTTTCTACTGCCACATGTTTTGATATAATGGTATAGCCTTTGATGTTTCAACTTTCAAGGATCTCAAAAACTAATCATTGTGATAAACAACTTAGGCAAAGTGGTCCAAGATAGGGTTTCTAATCACCCAATAATTTCAACTTTAATCATTCAAAATCAACAATTTATTTTTTGAAAAACCAGAGTTAGCAGTTAAAAGTGCCATATTTTGTACATAAAGTTTTTTCATGTCCGACATCGGACTTTTGAACCTAGAATGAGGAAGTTGAACTAGAACTGATCCAAAATCCTTCACTGTTACTGATAAGCTTCAAATATTAATGCAACATACCAAATTGCCTGCAAGAGTGTGAGACAACTCAACAAACCGAGCAATATCACCAGGTGCCTCTAAACATTGAAGTATGGTCCTTAACATGTCAGCATTTAATGGCTGCGAGAAATAATTTCTCTCCTCCATGGGTGAATCCTCATTAAGATCCATTAGATCTGAACAATGACAAATCTTTCAATGTAATCAGCACTATCAAGAAAAGAGCAATAAATATCTCATTCTACACTTTAAACATAACATCTGAATTACACGCATTCAAACATTACCACATGTAATCCATCGTAAGAGTCAGTGGGTATATATGCAGAATTTGGGCATTGAAAAGTAAAAAGAGGAATGCCTATGTGTTATGTAGAGGTAAGTGAGGGGTATGGGCATCCAATGCAATGTGTGTTGGTGGGGGGAGGGAAATATGCTGGCTAAGGTCCCTTTGGTAGAGTCCCTCCGGGTCGTTGTTTCTATGGCTTGAGAACCTTCCACTGCGGTCTCTTAGTGTGTGCCTTTAGCGAGATCTGTTGTCATCCCTCCTATGGACCAAAGTGCGATAAAGAGGAAGAATTACAAGCCACCGCCCTACCTGGCTGATAGGGTCACGAGCTGAGAATGATGGGTACGCAAGGGGAAATTAAGTAAGAGATCTAATTAGTCTGGATTTTTATTTGTGGTATTTTATATTCTTCTAAAATTGCCTATTGATACTATAGTATGTCATTTTTACACTTTGCTCTTGGTGCCTTCTCACCAAATATATCCATATTATAGTACTGTGCTGGCTCTCGTTCAATCTATCGAAGAAGGAATGCATCATCTTATGCTGTGGGATCAATTAGTAAAATAGGCACTGCTGCTGATTCAAGGTCATTCACTGGATGAAGGTAATCTACGGAGTAAACTAGATCCGCTACTGGCACAATATTTGAATCTCCAATGAATGCTCCTGCCTACAACTAGAACCACCTATGATCTCTCTAAAAATGGAAAGGATATCATGTTTAATCTCGAATTGGAATTGGAAAGGATGGGTAGGGTGCTTTTATATTTTCCGAGAACAAGAATTGATCTAGTCTGGATGCATCAATTCAGAAAAAAAAACAACATAACTACTTGTTTTATGTTGATGTATTTGTAACTTCATAATGTATTTCATATATGTATATTGTATTCCTATAGAGATGTTATTATTCCTCTATACAGAAGTGCTTGTATTCCTATAGAGATGTTATTATTCCTCTATACGGAAGTGTCGTCATTTATATTGTAAGTGTCATAACTTATACTTGATGGGTTATTATACCACCTTGTTGGGGTCGGCCCTGTATAAGTCATGTGGGTTAAAGGGTTATTAGACCACCTTATTGGGGGTCGGCCCTGTTAGCATTATGTTATGTGGTTAAGTTAATGCCGACCTAGTAAAGGTTATTAGGCAAGTCAAGTCAAGTATAAATAAAGTGCGGGAGGAACTCTATTTGATCATTCTATTATTCACTCACACACTCATTGGAGGAAGAGAAGCTGTTGCTAGGAGGACTATCTCTTGTACTTGGGTTGTAACATTTCTCTATCTATCTCTGAGGAAGTTGCGGGGTTTTTCACCTTCTTGGTTTTCTCTGGTGAAACTCTGTGTCTCTTGTGTGCTTGTATTACTATGTCCATGATTGACATGCTGTACATTATTCTCTCAGTTAAGATCCTAGATCAGATTGAAATTTCTGAAAAACTAACATGGTATCATAGCTAGCCTGAAAGAAGGCATGGTATGGCATTTATGACACTTGTTGCACTTGTGAAGCTAGTGCTTGATAGCAAAAACCAGTCATCGTAGAAATTTCGCTATAAATTCATTTTGGCGAAGTTTCAGGTTCTGAAAATCTTACAGGTCGAAGATAAGATCCCCACGTACCTTGTGTCCGAAGGAGAGCCTCTAATTCATTGTACTTTCAGATTTATGATCTGTACAATATAGGGTTTCTGCCTCTTCTAGATCTCATTCATAAACAAGTGACCTAGGAAAAAAGGTCACAACTTGGGCTAGGAAGCTCCAAATGAAATTTCATAAAAAGTTGCAGGTAGGGCACAGACTGTACTTTCACAGGTCTGATTTTTAGAGGCCAATATTGAACTAGTGACACGTGGCACTCCTTACAAGTTCGCTCTCCTGTTTTATCCCATAAACAGGTCACGTTGCGACACTTGGCATAACTCTCTCTCAGAGAATCCATTTGAGGTCAGACCTATGGGTTTGGAAAGATAACAGGTCAGGCTACCACAGGACGAATTTTTAGACTTTGTAGATCTGAAATTTTGGAGTTACACTAGAAACAATCAGGTGCATATTTCTGTCAAAACAGAATTGGATTTTGAGTACCTTCATTCATGGCTACGAGAATTTAGGGTTTCGGAGAAAGTTGAAATTTTTGTAATCAGATACCATGGTTGGATGCTCCTCATCAAAATCGAAATTTAGAGACCAAGATCGAATTTTTTGGTTGGGCAGAAGGCCGGGCTTGATCAAACCCTAGTTTGAGACTTTGATCGGAAAGGTGAAAAATTATGGCTTCTGCAAAAATGAGAATTTTTGAAATCCTTGACCATAGCTAGAAGCTCCTTGGAAAAATTGAAGTTTCGAGGTTTGGATCAAACTATTTGGTTGGTTGAAGCTTCGGGAAACTCAAACCCTAATTCAGGGTCCTCCCTAGTGAATCCAGAAGATTGAAAAGCAAATTTGAGGGGTGAAAGTTTGCAGTTTTCAAATTTTGAGTATAACAGGTTGATCAGCTCATCAAGGCGCATCTTTCTATCCTTTCAGAAGTTTGAAATTCAATGTTTGAATTTTTAGGGTTTCCCTAACAAACCCTAATCCAGCTCTAGATCCAGTTTCTACAAATCAAGTGGATTGGGTTAATCCTAGAAGAGAATGGATTGCTCACCTGCATAAGTGAAGAAGTTCCAAAGGGAGATGAGGCTAAGGCCTTACATAAGAAGATTACAAGCAAACTCGACAGGTATGACTTACGGGTATGTTTCGAAATATGTTCATGATTAAGTTTATGATATGTTTGTCTTCATTAAGATTAGTACAATCTTGATTAATTTTAGACTTGTCGTATCACCTTAATAAAAATATGAATGCATGATAGAAGATATTCATTGATTAGGGTTTTGACACTTATGATTGTACTAATGCATTGTGTTGTTGTATGAGGTTGATGTTGTCCGCTAACATGAAAGGTACATCAAGAAAGGTTCTAGTTCAAGAACATATGACCATGGTGACATGAAGACAAAGATTCATCCATTATCATGGATCACATAGAAGATCTACTTATGAGGCATGTATAACTTGATTTTATAATGGTTAACCTATGAGATATGCAGGTCACTAGCATAAGTCATTTAAGAGAACAAGAAGACATCATGTGGGTATGTTAGACATAACCAACCAGCATATTAATCCAGGTATGATTTTCCTATATCAAGTTAGAATCCTACCTTGTGATAGGATCTCTTATATAAGTATACTTGGTGTTGCTTGCTTTTTCAACCAAGCATGTGCAAGGATGCACCTACTAACTTGTAGTAGCAGTCTTCAAATTGAAAGCAAATACAACTATAAACTAATCTGAATTTAACATGTGCATATAACAATAAACTTGAAAAGATTTAAGAACAAGAACAAAAAACGAAATAAAAAATGACTTTTGTATTACAATACCTCAAATGGTGAGGATGTTTGGTGTTGAGCAGCTCCAAGGTTGAGATGCTCCAGGCTCCAATGGTCTCTTCTCTAAGATTGCTACAATGGTCAAAGAACTCAAGAGAGATTTTGACAGCGTGAGGATAGGATGATGGATGGATAGAAAGTGAGGAGCCCCTATCACCTTTTTATAGTTTTTGGTGATGGGGAATACCATTGTGGTTTTGAGGAAACCAATGGTATTGACCAACATGGTTTAGGTACATTTTTCCCTCTTTTTTACTTTTTTGAATATTTTGAATATTTGTATTCCTTTTTAATATTTTTGGGAATTCTGGACCCTTTTTGAGGGTTTTTTGAGGAAAAATATATATTTTGAGGGGAAAAAAGGTGTATTATGGTCTTTTTTGTGATTTTTTGATGACTTTAGAGGCTCAAATGATGGAAAAGTGGACAAATGGGTCACGTGAATAAGGGAATGAGCTAGTGAACACTTTTTGGGTGTTAACACTTGGTATGATTGATAATAATTATTCATGAAGTTATAAGTTTGAGTAATCATGGGTTTAGGCATATTATGCTTCTTACTTTGATTGATGATATGACTAACCAGAAAAGTCCTATGGTCAAATAGGAATATGCATGAGTAAAAGAATTGTGATAAATTATTTGTGTATGAAATGATCTTGACCATACATGTTTAAGATTACTTAGAATCATAATGTTTTTGATAGTATTAAGATTATACTAATGAATGTATGTATGAGACCTCGAGGATAACACAATGATGATACTAGTAAGTATGCATAGTGATCAAGGATGGATATAAGTTCAAAGACAGGTAATCCAGAAAGCAAAGATCAAGAGGGAGTACACTCTAGTAGTTGCTGCAAGGAAGCAAAGATTGAGAGGGAGTCCACCCTACAAACGAAACAAAGATAAGTATTTGAATTGTCATTTCTTGCATATTTGTTTGTTTAAATAATATTGTTCAATGATGTATATGCTTATGTTCCTAGACTTAGGGTGTATATTATGCATATTAGAATAATTGCATTAATGAACATTATACCAGTAATATGCATGTGATAGGTAAGTGGCCTATGTCACTGTACAACATTCCATTGCTACTTATTTAGAATGAAACCTCTTTGCTGACATGTTGGGAGTAGTGCAAACTCTTAACAATGTCCTGGTAGAGATTGGAAGGCATCTAGAAAGTTACGAGATATGGATAAATGTTGCATTGAAGCATTGGCTAAAAGAATTGCATGACTGTATGACATATTTCTGTATGTGTAAGAATTTGTTTTGAAAACTATGAGATGTTTCTAATCATGCAATTTAACTTGTCTTGTAGGAAAGATTGTATACCATCACCTACAAAAGAAGGACTACAAAATTTGTTCCAACAACAAAGTTATCTATTGAAGAAATTTAAAGTTCCCAGGATTCGGGATGCAGTAATGGAAGAATGCCATGATCGAGGAATAACAGTTGATCATGAAGAATGATGTTTGGGATGCGGTCCCAGGACCTGAAGGGAAGTCTGTTGTGATTTCCAAGTAGATCTATAAGATTAAGCATGTTGCACATGGTATCATAGAGAAATACAAAGCGAGGTTTGTAGCTCGCGGCTTCTACCAGAAAGAGGGAATAGACTATGAAGAGGCTTTTGCTTCTGTAGACAGATACACTTCCATCAGAACAGTACTTGCTCTGGCTGCAGTGATGAAATGGAAGATACACCAGATGGATGTCAAGACAACTTTCTTGAATGGTGTAGTTGATAAGGAAGTGCATGTGGAGTAGCCACTTGGTTTTGAGACACATGACAGAGAGTCATATGTGTGTAGATTGAAGAAAGCCTTGTATGGCTTGAAGCAAGCTCCTAGGACTTGGTATGGTAGGATAGACAACTTTTTATCCAGTTTGGGATTTATCAAGAGTAAAGCGGATTCCAACCTTTACTACAAGGTTGAGGAAGGAAATCCAGTGACACTACTTCTGTATGTGGATGACCTGTTTGTTACAGGTGAGGAGGGATTGATTGCCGATATGAAGAGGAAGCTTGCTACCGAGTTCGATATGAAGGACTTGCGGATAATGCACTATTTTCTAGGCATGGAGGTGTGGCAGAGTGCAGATGGAATCTTCCTTGGACAAGGGAAGTATGCAGTAGAGATCCTGAAGAGGTTCGAGATGATAGACTGCAAGGCATGGCCACACCTATGGCATCGAACCTAAAGCTTCTGTGTGATACTTCATCTGTTTCGGTTGATGTCACTGTGTATCGTCAGATGATTGGGTCCTTGATGTACCTGACGAACACGAGACCGAATATTTGCTTTGCGGTGAACACATTGAGCCAGTTCCTGACAGATCGGAGAGGTGTTCACCTGGTTGCTGTAAAGCATATTCTAAGGTACCTGAAGGGTACAATTGATTATGGGCTCAAGTATGATGCGAATCAAAAGTTTAACCTGCAGGGTTATGTTGATTCAGATTGGGAGGTAGTGCTACAGATAGGAAGAGCACTTCAGGGTGCTGCTTCAGTATAGGATCAGGTGTGATCTCTTGGTTTAGTAGGAAGCAGTCCTGCATAGCACTGAGTACAGCCGAAGCAGAGTATGTCGCAGCTTGTTCGGCCAGTTGTGAAGCAGTATGGTTGAGGAAGCTACTGTCTGAGTTATTTGATCTCCCGTTGGTTGCTACTGGTATCTTTTGTGACAACCAGAGTTGTGTGAAGCTGTCTGAGAACTCGGTGTTCTATGACAGGTCGAAGCACATTGAGATCAAATATCACTATATCAGGGATATTGTGTAGAGAGGAGTAGTGAAGCTTCTATATGTTACGACGGATGAGCAGGTTGCAGATGTGTTGACGAAACCACTAGCCAAAGTGAAGTTTGAGTACTTCAAAGAGAGGCTTGGTGTTCTTTAGATTGAAGATACTTCGAGGAAGAAGTGATGGGACACATTTGTAGGAGCCATTCCAAGCATGGTGAGAGGAGGATCCTTCCCATGGCTGTGGATGTAAGCGTTGTGTGATGAGCATCAGGACGATGCTCCAGTTACTGCTTTGGATATGCATCAGTTGGATACATTGTATGATTAGGAGGATCATGTATGATGATATGTATAAGGTGGATACATTGTATGATTAGGATGATCATATGTGATGAGTATCGGGACAATGCTCTGAACGACATGCATCAGGACGATGATCACGATGATCATGTGATGATGACATGCATTAGGACAATGCAGTGATGATGATCATGATGATCATGTACATCAGGATGATGTATGGTGAGTATCAGGATGATGCAGTGACGATGATCGGGATGATCATGCGATGATGACATGCATCAGGACAATGCAGTGATGATGATCATGTACATCAGGATGATGTATGGTGAGTATCAGGATGATGCTCTGGACAACATGCATTAGGACAATGCTCTGGACAACATGCATCGGGATGATGCAGTGACGATGATCAGGATGATCATGCGATGATGACATGCATCAGGACGATGTAGTGATGATGATCAGGATGAACATGTACATCAGGATGATGTATGGTGAGTATCAAGTTGATACTCTGTGGTCGTGGACAGGTTGTGCAGATGAGCATATAATCTTGCCCTGGGAGATTTGCAGATACTCTTGTGAGGTTTTGCCTATGGCATATAATAGTTCCCTGGGAGATCTAGCAAATGCTCTTTCGAGGTTTTCCTCTGGGAGGACATATAAGATTTTCTTGGGATATCCGATAGGTTGATCAGTACGCTCGTAATCAGTCCTGGAATGCTCTTTCGAGGTTTTGTCCTATGGCATATAATATTGCCCTGGGAGATCCGATTGGTTGAGCAGTACGCTCGTAATAAGTCCTGGGATGGTCTTTCAAGGTTTTGTCCTATGGTATATAATATTGCCCTGGGAGATTCGATAGGTTGAGCAGTATGCTCGTAATCAGTCCTGGGATGCTCTTTCGATGTTTTGCCATGACCACATGTAATATTGCCCTAGGAGATCCGATAGGTTGAGCAGTACGCTCATAATCAGTCCTGGGATGCTCTTTCGAGATTTTGTGGTGACCACATGTAATATTTCCCTGGGAGATCCGATAGATTGAGCCGTACGCTCGTAATCAGTCCTGGGATGCTCTTTCGAGGTTTTGTGGTGGGGGTCACATGTAATACCTCCTGGATATCCGGACAGGTTGTGCTAGTCACGTAAAAGGCCTCGGATGCTCTTTAGAGTTCTTGTTATTCAAGACACTCTTTTAAGGTTTTGTGACAGTCAACATATAATATTGCCCTGGGAGATCTTGCCGGTCGTGCTTAGACACATAAAGGATCCTGGGATACTCTTTCGAGGTTTTGTTGATGCACGTAATAAGTCCTGAGGATTCCACAGTATGGCCAGTGATGATGAAGACCTGCAGGTGGTGGGCCTACATCCAGTATGAAAAAGGACTGGTTCTGTAGAACTTCCTATGACGAGTAGATCGGAGATTGATTGAGATAGCAGCAACAGTGACGATGACGATGATTCGATGTCGATGATCTAGTGACGATGATCCAGAGAAGAAGACTTGTGCTAGAAGACCTGTGTCGAGAAATACCTTCCTAGTTAAGAGGAAGTGTTGATGTATTTGTAATTTTGGAATGTATTTCATATATGTATATTGTATTCCTATAGAGATGTTATTATTCCTCTATACGGAAGTGTTTGTATTCCTATAAAGATGTTATTATTCCTCTATACGGAAGTGTTGTCATTTATATTGTAAGTGTCGTAACTTATACTTGATGGGTTATTAGACCACCTTGTTGGGGTCGGCCATGTATAAGTCATGTGGGTTAAAGAGTTATTAGACCACCCTATTGGGGGTTGGCCCTGTCAGAATTATGTTATGTGGTTAAGTTAAGGCCGAGCTAGTAAAGGTTATTAGGCAAGTCAAGTCAAGTATAAATAGTGCGGGAGGCACTCTATTTGATCATTCTATTATTCACTCACACACTCATTGGAGAGTGGCGCACTAGTGGAGGAGGAGAAGCTGCTGCTAGGAGGACTATCTCTTGTACTTGGGTTGTATCATTGCTCTATCTATCTCTGAGGAAGTTGCGGGGTTTTTCACCTTCTTGGTTTTCCCCGGTGAAACTCTGTGTCTCTTGTGTGCTTGCTTTATTGTGTCCATGATTGATATGCTGTACATATTATTCTCTCGGTTAAGATCCTAGATCAGATTGAAATTTCTGAAAAACTAACACTTTACGTTGAATCCGTGGGAGATTTTTATAGTGAACTGTCAATTCATTATGATTTCCAATTCATTTGAAGGATTAAGAAATATAATTCTTCTGATGGCTCCATACTATTTCCTACCCTCATTAGACCGGTAAGCTTAGCATGTTTCTTACTTGTAAATCCTGACCTATTAAAATCCCGTTAAGCTTGTTTTTTTACCTATTCTACCCGTTTAAAGCACAGTAGCATAATTCGGCAGTATTGGCATTTCCTGTACGAAAATTCGGAGCAATTCGAATTCGTCGAATATTCAATATAGATATGATACGAATATAGATTCTTACTAGTGAAAATTATATTTAAAAAACCAAATTTTAATTATTTAATAACTATAAAATATAAATAACATTCAATTTATTATTTTCTTATAAAAATAACTATTAATAACTACCTATTATCTACAGTTCATTGACATTTTATATTTTTGTTTTTAAATAGTAACTTTGGTTGTTTGTAAATAATATGTCTAAAAATAAACCAATGGTTTTTAATGTACATTTATGTTATATTGGTTTATATATTTGATTAAAAGTATTATATATAAGAAATTTTTTCCGAACCGTATTCGTATCCATATTCGTACTCGAATTATGCTACTATGGTATAAAGCCCTATCCAACCCAGCCTATCTCTAGTCCTGTCTAGGAATAGGCTGGCTCCAGACCTGTCTCTATTAAATATCTTTCTGCTTATCTCCTCTTTACCATTAATTTTAATTAAAGGAATTGAAAATAGCTTGTCCAAAACACTTTCAGCGCTCCCCCCTAAGACATGTTGCGGCATTATTGCCGCCAACTGAGTTACTATTGCATATACAACAGAGTGGAAGTCCCTGCAACCAGCTTAACAGCCCAGGGATGCAACATATCTCAATGGACAAGTCCAGGTACAATTTCTGCCTGAATTTGAAGGAATAGAGACGCTTTGGTTGTGACATCCAAGCCAGAGGCAGAACCTTCCTTATTGACAAGGAGCTATTTACCAACCAAAATAGGAAAATAAACTATGTCCCTAGCTTGCAGACTAGTGGTTAGTAACGGGTCATATCGCACAAGGGCACATACTCAGAACCCAATGTAAAAAGTAACATTACAGAGATAATGCCCATGATCCCATTATATCCTACCATAACAATCGAGGAAAAAAGTAGCCATCCTTAGTACGACGATTTGGTCCATTTTATAGAACGTTCGACCTTCGCAATGGAGTCACAATGTACAACATACTGAGTCACAATGTACAACATATCGTGTTGAAACAAAAATGGGAAAATCAGTTATTCAATGGGTATAATAAACAATACCAATGCCAAAACTGTGAAGCCAATTTGGATGCAACCAACCTTTCTACCTGGACAGTTAAGGTATGGATTTTGTTTAAATTGTGTGAAGGGATAAATTAAATTCCGTTGAAGTACGATATTCAAAATTGTTTGTAAATGAAGAGGTGTTATTTCTATTATTCTTGAAACTTTAATTCTAAATTTCAACCTCGAATTACAAACCCTAATGATATGCCCTAAATTGCAATAAGGCAATCAAACCAAAAACAATAGAATCCGAACTAATTCCATTAATAGGTTGGGACTAGGCAATTGCAGGAAAAGTAGAATAAAAAGCAACAATACCCATTCAAAATTAAAATAAATGGCCAAAAAAACCCTGAAAGATTACCTTCAGAACCTGCAAATGGAAGTCCAAAGAAGCAGAAAAGTGATTACAATATCAAAGCCATGGATTACCTGAAAGATTACCTTCAGAACCTTGGCGAATCTTACCAATTCTTAAAATGTCAACTATAAAATATTTGGCGATATTTTTCTAAAATTATTTCAATTTTTAAGGATCTTATATAGTTTATATAATAATTTGGCGAATTTTAGAGTGAAAAAAGTTTGCCCCATCAAAATTGGGCGAAATGGGGCTTCAAAAAATGCAAATTGATGAATCTTTTTTTGGAAAAAAACATGGAAAAATAGCCCATGGGCCAAATTTTGCCCCTAAAATTATCCTTGATCAAAGCCCTATTATTATTTGGATGGAACTCACATCACTGCAATTAACTTTGAAATACTCGGCCTCCATGCAACTAGCTTTGAAAGCTACGATACCAACACTGTAGATAAGAACAGACTCCAACAACCTAGCCTTGTGGAAAGTTCAACTCACAAATGCACAATGTTCCACCCAAGCAACTGTCTCCATCGTTCAGAGTAAGGAGTAAAGAGTATGCAGAGTAATCTAATCTTGAGGGCTAGTGTCTTCCCATAGAATGTAGGCCAACTATCTAGACCATGCGTCACATAGTGTTGTCAGTGTTGAGAGCCGAGCATAAGCAATTGTGTTGTGCATTATGGGATGTGGGTACTTAAATAATTAAATTATTATTAATAATTTGATTTATGTAAGAAAATTTTAATAATTAAATTATTAATCTTTTTCTTCCCTCTTTGCGACCTAGTTAGTATGCCTTGCAAGCTTGAAGGGTCAAATACCCATCCATACCCTTCCACGTACCAAAATCTTTGTTGGGTGGCTTACCAGCGGCATATAAGTGACCTAACTTAGCATTTAATATTCTACTTTCTAATCCTTAAAATTATAAATATAAAAAATGAAAATAAAACAAATTCTTTTAATTTAATTTTCTTTTCAAACTAAGTTTGTTCAAAATCATTTTGATTTAGTGAATAAAAAAACTTTTAATGTAATTAATATGTTCAAAATCCTTTTGATTTAGTGAATAAAAAAGACTTCTAATGTAATTAACAAGAAACAGCTGCGTTGCAGCGAATTCCCTGCCGCAGGGAAAGCCTGGCCTATGGGGACACTCCAAGAAGCAACATATTGCCGTGTTTAGAGGTTTTATTCTGAACTGAGACGTAAAGTGTTGTCTAAACTCCTTCCTTTCAAGAAATCGGCAAAACTGCCTTATGAAAGTAGTGGAGTGGGTGATCAATCGAGTGACGATGATACAGAGATTGATAATCTTTATAGTGATGATGATTTTATGAGCAGGGATGGTCGTGGTTATGAAAGTAATGATGTAAGCCACGATATTTTGAAAAAAATAAGTGGTTGAATATTTTTTTGATTCCTTGGATAGCCTTTATTGAGGAATTAAATGATCTTGAAAAAGAGTGACATTGACTTGTATGCTTCACAATCATGGTAGATGCCTTATCTCCCATTTTCGATCACCAAACATGACTATAGGGTAAAAGATGATTTGCAATATCCTCATAACCCTGTACAGAGAGCAATTGCAACTGTGCACAACACATATTAGCCATCTATATATTCAATCTAACAAGTAGTATGACTAAGAGAAAAGAGTGACAACGAGTTGTCCCTACAATTGGAATCTACAAAAAAACTAAATGTTGTACGCAATTTTGACCATGATTCACTTCCATATGAAGAAAAATTGGTTGGAGGGAAATTTAAAAGTCATAATAGATTTTGGCACCATAAATTTTGTTTAAAATTGTACACAATTATCTAGGTTGTGCACAATTATCAAAATAGTATAATTTTCCATTATTTTATTGCATAAAAGTGTGTCAATATTACGCCAAATATATGAGGTGTTGTTTATCAATGTGAGAAAAAAAAAATGTGAAATACATTGACAAACATATTGGTCATTTTCTACCATTACATTCATATCATAAATTAACCATCCTTATAAACATAAGATCATTTGATTAGCATGAGCCTATACTTAGCAAAATACCATCAACTTTCGATGATAAAGATCCCTACGAGAAATGTTTCAAATAGTAATGTTTCTGAGTAAATTCTGGTGAAAATTTATCTTGCAATATACAATCACATAAACAATATTAATTAAATCGTTCCCATAACAACCAAATCCATGAAAATATGACTTGAGCTTTCAACAAATCCGGAAATAATAATTAAATGGTTACAACAATAGCCAAACCAGTCCTTAACAAATCCGGAAATGCAAACACGCTTAGAATGGTTTTGGACAATACCTCCTCCTTGGATTGTCTGAGGAGGTTGGCATTGTTTGGATTATGTACCATCCGATCTGGAGAAACCACGAGTGGACGATAAAGGCGACTTGGTTTGTTTGAGGAAGATGGCATTGGTTGGATTATGTACCGTCCGATCTAGCGAAACAACGAGTGGACAGGAAAGCCGCTTTTTCGCCCTGCAATTCAAGCACGACACGTGAAGCTGTCTTTGGAATTCTTGCCCCCTTCAGTGGAATTTCCACGAGACTCGTGCTCGAGTCCAGCTGAGTCCATCTCCTAGCCTTGAAAGAGATCGCCTGCGCTCAGGTCTTCGGCATTGATATAAACTGAAGATATTTGCAGCATGGTTGTCATCGCGGTCAGTGCTTGTGAAGAAAGCTAACGGCGGCACGGTATGCATTTCTAGGATTTCATTTTGTTTTAACGAAGATTTTATATTAAATGCCCAATAAGGAAGTCGCAGGCGTGGCCTCTGTCCCTTATTAGCTGAAATCCCAGTATAAGACTTTGAAATTTCCATTTAAAGCCATTAAAAAACTTGTTTTCCGGTTTTTAAACAACAGGTTATCAAGATAAAAGTGATTAAAGTGATTGTAATTAAAGATGCATCTTGTTGAAAATTGTTTTTACCCATTTTATTTCACATCAGTATTAGCTCCCTGTATCACACAAGTACCAACCCAGTCTCCAACTACCAATTCCCTTACTCAATATTTATATAAAAATATACTTTAAACTTTTTATGAAACATGAAACGTACAATTTCAGACAAACATACATACAACTTGCAGATACTCAGCATGTGGACTGGCTTAATAATAATAAAAGTTAATATGCAAATCAAGCATGGACCGTGGAGAAACTGTCCCGAAACCTGCAATTTCAGACAAACATACATACAACTTGCAGATACTCAACATGTGGACTGGCCTAATAAAAAAAAAGTTAATATGCTTCTACTTGAAGCTTAAAAATACTTGAATGAAAATGGAACATGGATAGCCTGTCCTGAAACCTTGCAATGAGTCATTCCTGCCTTTTAAAGCAGAGGTGAGATAACCCTACATGATACATACAGCTTGCAAACGCTCATTCTTAGAAGAAAACCACTAAGTATAGCTACATAAATGGCAGATCTAGGCTCTCTGTTGTTACATAATCCAGAAACTTCACATGCTTTCTTTACAAATTGATCTCACCTACTGATTAGATGAAACCCCAGATAATAATACTCTAACTGCTAACACACCAATGTCGTTTGTGTTTTAAAACTGCTTTTGATGCCTCCGCACAAACCTTTGCAGCCTAAAGATTTCTGAAAATGACACATATCAGGTTTTCAACTACAAAAAACTTATTTGATTTCCTCTCTCTATGATATTAATCTCTCTATGACTAAATTTACAATACCGGTACCAGTAGTTCAAAATTTTACCAGGAAAAAATCTATTCAAGAGCTATAATCATTTGCAATACATAGCAAAAACGGAACTGAAAATGAGGCAATAACTTTGAACCAGATTTTAAGCTTCGTTTGTAAATTCAACTACATATTATAAGACAATAAAAGAAAACAACTTATCCATTCTCTCAGTATTGATCTCTCTATGACTAAATTTATAAAACCGGTACCCATAGTTCAAAACTTTCCCAGAAAAAAATCTATTCAACAGCTATAAACATTTGCAGTACAAAGCAAAAACGGAACTGAAAAGAAGTCAATAACTTTCAACCAGCCTTTAAGCTTCGTTTGTAAATTCAATTACATGCTATAAGAATGTCAAAGAAAAAATCCTTGAGAAATTCAGGCAAGGATTAAAAAATTCAAAACCACCGTTTACTTAAAATATTTAGCAAGGCTCACGCTCACTAGCACCATGGGTTGATGATGGATCTGAAAACTGCTACCACATGTAAAAACTGTAAATCATAGCATCTACAACTTTTACCACATTAAATTATCACAACCTTAAAGTCCAAGCTTGAAAACCAAAAGCCAGGTCTCATTTCTTTACAGTAATAAAGGATTAGAAACACCTTTTTGACCTATAAAATGGAATTCCATGATAATGTTTGACAAAAATATATATTTCATTGCTAATTCTGATAAATAATAAGCTCAGATCTATCATGTAAATACATTATGACGGATTAAGATTTTTATTTGGCAACAAACATATTTGTCCATGGATATCGTACAAACCCACTTCCATGGATTTGCAGTCCAATCTACATAACCACAAAATAAAAAATGTATATATGCCATTTTTTTTATTGGGAAACAAACATGTTTGTCCATGGATATCGTACCAACCCACTTCCATGGATTTGCACTCCAATCTACATAACCACAAAACAATCTCACCCCAAGAAACCCACATAACACACTAAAAAATACCGTACATCATCACAATAAAATAAATGTGTATTGGAATGCATATGCTGTTCTGATAAGTTCAACAGAAATCCAAAACAACATGAGCACGTAAATCAAATAACAATAACATTTCAGTTCTACACAACCTGAACAAGAACATGGCTATCAAATAAAAACACTTCCCATTTCTACAGAACCTTGGCACATCACGTCCATGAAAATATCTGCCCCATCTGGAAAATAAATAAAATACAATTTTCCTTCTATTTAAAACCATAAACAACTGCAAAATAAACACAAAATCAAAACCCCCAAATGGAAGTGGTGCAAATTTTAATCCAATAAAACTGCTTTAATAAATAGTAAAACCATGGGATACATTAATAATAAGATGTTAAAAACATATTTACAGAATTCAGGTAGAGCTTTAAGGTTTTTGCACATCTCTAATGCCAAGAACACTAGAGCAGTAAACGAATCGAAAACTACAACAAGATTAATCTACGGCTCACCTCGAAAGCTGGCCAGCCATTCACAGACCCGTTGAGTCTGAAGGATCCTGTACATTGGGAGCCAAAAGAAGTCTCTAAATTGCGTAAAGAATAAAGAAAATTATGAACGAAACCTCTCAAATTCGAGCTCCTCCCGCAAAGAACATTAAGTCAGCATTGCAGGAATTCTGCAAATATTATACAGGGGTTTGGAACATAAAAATCACGTGAAAGGAATACCCTGCCCTAAAATTCTTTACAATTAAGAGTTCACTGTTCTAAAACCCCTGCAACTGCTTTCAAATTGGAATTAAAAATCAATGGCAAGCACCACACGCATCTCCATCTCTGTCTCCCCCTCGATCTCCTTCTCCGTCTCCAACGCTCTTTTCAGAACAAACCTCGGCAGCATCTTCATCCGAGGCACCATTATCTATAGCATTGCAATTAGTGTTGCTGTTAACGCAATTATTATTGTTAGTATTGTTAATAGGGTTAGCAACACCACACTCCAGATGCTGTAAACGCCGCCTCATGTCTTGCATTTCCTGCTCCATCAAAAACAGTCGTTCCTTCAGCGTAAGGTTCTCTTCTTCCAGGCGGGCTAGTTGGCTTTCCTGGTCAATAACCCTTGTCTCCAGCGGATTAAAACCATCGAACATGGGCGATGACATGTAGGGGTCATTGTCTTGACGACTTCCGGTGTCATTGTCTTGAATGCTGATTTGGTGGGAAAAACGACCTGAAAGAGTGGCAAAACGACCTGCTGCAGCAATGAGCGTGCTGCGTTCACAGTAAGCAGCATTGGAGAACCGATCGCGGGCTCGACGATGTGGTTTCTCCGGGATTTATCGTGGAGCCTACTTCGGAGAATTGGTCACAGAGGGATTCGAACTTGAGATCGAGTAGTTTTTGCGATGAGACTTATGGATTCATGCTCTGCACTACTTCTGCAGTGGGTAATTTGTTCTTGATGGCGGTGTATGGATATCACTCAATTACGTTCCTGGTCCAAGATAACTTTAATGAGGAAGGATGGTTGGCTTTAAATAAGGAGAGCGAGGAAGGACTCTGTTCATGATAAAAGGGGCTGCCTGTATTTCCCGTTTATGAACCAATAAAAAGGAAAGCCTACCGGAAACCTGGTTAATTGACCCGAAAAGATCTCTCTCCGGTTCCTCGCCCTCGGAACTTAGAAGGACGAGCGTTGAACTTCCGTTATTACTTTATTTTTACGTTAATTGTACTAATATTTATTCCCGGGAATAAATGAGGGATATCATAGAAAACCCCCCAATCCCTCTATTTTACTGCGAGAGTTACTTTTTTATTTTGGATATAGCTAGTTAGATAAAGTAAAGAGGTAAATATGAGGGCGACTCCCTGGTTTGGGTTTGACGGTAAGAATATAAAGTTTGTAAGTTTGTAATGTACTTCCTAATAAAAAAAGTGTAAAACCCATGGCCTCGTTATCGGGTGGGGCAAGCAATATGCACCCCGCAGCAGAGGCTTTAATGCAGCTGTTGGGTGCCTTACCCTATAACAATATCTGTTAGGAGGTCATTTCAGGAGGAGGATCTAGGAACCCGCACAAGGCCGAGCAGGGCAGCTCCGTGATGGTTTGCATGGAGAACGATGGCAGGAGAGAATGATCACCGATGGTCCGCAACCCATACCCATGCGGCATCCCATATCGCTTGTCATGGATCATATCGCCTGTCATCCATTTTCCGGCAAACAATTGTTTTCCGTCAGCAAGCTGGCCATCACAAGCACTTTAATGCCCAATGCTTCCAGGATTTGGTTTTCCGCCGTCAACCTGGCTATCACGCAGTGAATTGACGGGATTTGTCCGGACTAAGATCCGCCAGCAACTCAAATGGATTTGCCTTGGATTTGGGCGTATTCAATCACTTAATCCTTCACCAACTCGAGTTAATGCACCATCCACCTCTTCAACCTTCTTCTCATCTCCCGTCCATTCCATGCTATGTCATTCTCACGACTCACAGCGATGTCATTCTCATTCTCGCGGCTCACAGGCAAGCAATAGGACCAGTTTGCAATTAGCACAGCCAGCACAGCAAGTAGATATCACTCTTACCAGTACCGTATATCTCTCCATTTTTGTAATCTGCCAATTCCAATCGACGTGTTGCCAATTTCTGGTATTTCTGCTGGCTTGTTTAAAATGGATATAGACGTAGGGGTTTTATTTATTTACGGCTCTGCATTTGTATTACGGCTATCGCAGTTTTGTGATAATTTGGTTCATTGTTTGGTAATTAATTTGTGGATGGCAAATATATATATATTTTTAGTTATGTTCAAGCGTCTGCTTTCGGTTTAATAGATAAAAGTCACCAGAAGATGAAAAGCCTTGAGAGTCTCATTCATAACATTTAGGTACTCCAGCATTCATGAAGATTATTATATATTCTTGCATAATATTTGTTTTGTAATTTGGAATGCTTACTATATATTTAAAACTTTAATTCAACTACTTTTTGTATTTTGAATATTATAAGCTTTGATGCCCTATCTGTCTAAGTAGGAGCTGGCCAAGAGCAATGGAGGCCTTAGCGAAGCTTGGCTAAGTAATGAAGTCCAGATATTGGAGCCACAAAAGAAATTAATGGAGGAAAGCCCAATAACAAAACTGGCTGAAAGAACTAAAAGAAAAGCCAATTACAAGAAGCGCGTCAAATGACGTGTGTAGGCCAAATAACTAATAGCAACAACAATAGCGATACCAATAGCAGTTCCAATCAGGTTACTGAGTTTCCTCCAAGCCTATAAACACTGTAGTTTTGGATCTACAGTGTAGAAGAAATAATAAAGTATAAGAATCCACTAAAAACCAAGATCCACGCTGAAAGTTTACCTGAAAGTGTAGAAGAAATAATAAAGTATAAGAATTTATATTATAGTATTTACAACAAATTGAACACTGTAGTTTAAATTTAGTAGTACGAGTAACAAGTTTTAATGTGGAATGGATCGTTGAACACAACAACTATGTGTTAAGTTGTACCAAATCCGCATATATGTCAACACATGCCAGGGCATGGATCACTCGAGTTCCAGTACAACAACCAGCTTGTGGTTGGTGAATCATGCTTACTTGACATCCACGGGCTGCAATTGCATCCCTTGTTCGTTGCAATGTCTCCCAATGATACCAATGTTTTCATACTTGGCAGTTCTTATAAAAGCACCCCCTGGGCCCCTACCCTGTTGGAAAACATGTGATACTAGCCCAGCTTTAAATAAATTCTTGACAGTTGTACGAAATCGTTCTTATATTGAATCCATCGTAAATAACTTTATGATCCATAATTTAGTTCGAAGTAATGCCACAAAACCTGGAATGCGGATTATTGGAGTCTCGAATCATTTGAAGACGTGTTCTAAGTTTATCAATGTGGATTTAATGCTAGTCTAGACATTGCCTTTCATAATGCATAGTAAATAAATAATCTAAATGCCAGACTATAGATCTATATAGTTTCTTCGACCATTTGCACCCTTTTCCTCCTTTGCATACCACTCACCATATCCTTATACTTTTTGGTATAGTATAATATTTTTTGTTTTAAGTATAATACTTAAGTTAATGAACATCCTTCAGATCGACCTTAAATGGGATTTTTTGTCCCGTATATTTGCAAATAGTTTACATATCTATTTCTATATATATCTCAATATCTAGAAATGTCGGCGATTTAACATAGAGATTGTATTAAAAGTAATAGACCGTTCATTTTTCAAATATTACAGCAGCATATAATGGTATTTAATTTTTTTTGTTTAATCAATTAACCAGTTGGTTTGATCCATCGAACGCCGAAAACTCTCATCTCTATCAAAATCATGATTTCTCTCCTCTCTTTGAATGTTTCTGTCGTCTTCCTGAATCCACAGTTTTGGATTAAGCTTTTAAATTAAGATTGATGCATTTGGGGCACAATTCGTTGTCCTGAATCCAACAGTTTTGGATTAAGTTTTTAAATTAAGCTTTTAAATTAAGATTGATGCATTTAGGGCACAACTCATAATCCTGAATCCAACCGTTTTGGATTACATTTTTAAATTAAGATAGATGCATTTAGGGCACTTATGCATCCCTTCCCTCATCGAGTAAAATCATTGAGTTTCCTCCTTATTTGTGTAACCAAGCTCTTTAGCCGGGGCTCCTCTTTCAACAGGGTTCCTCTCATCATTCACCAGTGCTCCTAAATTTCCCCTCAATTTTACTATTTAGAGCACTGAAGCATTAGTTGGTCGGTCAATCAATCAATATCGCTGTGGCAAGATTCTTTATCCCAACCCTTTTCATTTTTCTCCTTTTTCACAATCTAAAACATGTTTTCTCCCATCTCTTTGAATGTTTTTGGTTTTGAAAACTTTTTTTTTTATTAGTTTCACATTTCTCCTGTAAAATGACACCTTAATTTTTTCTCAAATAAACATTCTCCAGGATTGACTAAATTATTGATTATTTCTTATCAACTTATGATTAAGGTGTACTATATATTAAAAATAAATCAATGGACATTTTTCAGTATTGATTAATTTATTAATTATTTCTTATCAACTTAGGGTTAAGATGTACTATATATTAAAAATAAGTAGTGGATGAAAAGAAAGTTATTTTTTTTCCTTAATTTAATTGTATTTTAACCATTTTATCTTCAATCAATTTTAGTGATTATTTCAAAGCTTTTTCCTTTTTAATGAAAATATTGTAATTGTAATTTGTTAACATTTTATCTTCAATCATAATTAAGAAGGATGTTTTATTGTTTTTTAGAATAAGAGAAAATATTGTAATTTTTTAATTTTAAATTTGATATAAAATTAATAAAATATAGTATATATAAACACATTAATATAAATTTGTATTTTAAATTTTATATAAAATTAATAAAATAAAGTATATATAAACACATTAATATAAATTTGTATTTTAAATTTTATATAAAATTAATAAAATAGAGTATATATAAACACATTAATATAATTTTCTACTTTAGTTGTTTTTGGATCTTTCATTTTATTAATTTAAATAATAAAATTAATTAATTTTGTATTTTAATTGTTTTTAGATTTTTCATTTTATTAATTGTTTTTTTAGTTCTTTGAAATGTTTAATTAATTGAGAATTAAAATGAATTTACATTTATTAATAAAAACTTTGTAATTAAATAATAATGATTCTAATTTTCTATTTAGCTTATATTAAAAAATGTAATTCAATTAAATGTGCAATAGTTGTGTGGGGAGAAGCAAGAAATCTAAATTAATTAAAATAATAATACTACCTTTAAATAAATTAATAATTGAAATACAATCTATTTATATATATCATAATTCAAAAACATAAAACTATCCAAAATAATAAATTTGTAAATTTGATTATACTATAAACATAAATGAAATTTAATTATAAATTATCTAAAATTAAGTATTTATTTAAATATTAAAAAAAATAATTCAACAAAACATATATATATATATATATATATATATATATATTAAAACATAAAAAAATTAAATATTTTTTTAAAATCACATATATATATAATTATTAAAACATTAAATTGATATTAATAATTTTAACATATAAAAAAATGTTAATTATAACATAATATTTTTAATTAGATTATTCATTTTAACATATTATAAAAATTATAATATCAATTTTAACATATTATAAAAATTATAATATCAATTTTAACATATTATATTAAGTTTAATACATTATTAAAATTTAAAAAATAAACTCTATTAAACAGTGAGGTTTGACACAATAAACTTAAGCTTAAAAAATAAACTTAAATTGATGGATTTTTTTTAATTTTTTTTTATTGATATTTACATTTATTTAATTTAATATTTATCTATTTTTAATTGTATTTACATTTATTTGTTGCGGTCGTCTTAGTAATCACCATTACCAATATCTGTCTTCTAGATATAATAGGCTTCAAATTAAAACCCTAAGGGCGATCTAAGTGCGTCCAACAACTAAAAGATAACATAAAAGATAACATGGAGGATAACATGGAGGTTGCCTCTTTTGGTTGCACATTTCAAAAGTAGCCATAAAGCTTAAAACCTTATTATTTGTCCCTTTTCCTCCTACATACTTGAAATAAATATAATGTTTATCTCTTAAATACAAATGCTACTATCTTCAAATATATATGCCCTCCATAAAAATATCTCATTTGATGGCATACCTAGAAGGATAACCTTTATCTTAGGGATGTCATGTTGTTTCTTGCAAGCCAAATCCCCCACAATACAAAGCATGGAATTTCCACGTGGACAACTAATAACTTAACATGAACCCATCATAAAAAATAGGCTAACATTGATTCCCTCTCTAGTCATTTCTTCATGGAGGCCAAGTTTGGTCCCTGGTTGAATTTCACGGAGTAAATCCCCTTGTGATAACTAGTTACACAAGAGTGCCCTCATAAATCAAGCCATGTGCAATTTTGTGTCAATCGAGAAGCATTTGAACCAAAATAAAACTGGTTAAATTTTTTGATAGTGAATTTTAGTGCTGCACTAACTATCTTCTATTGCAATTGTTATTCATTTAAAACTATTCACAACATATATGAGCTCAATATTGATTTTGATTTTGATTTATAGTTTTCAATGAAATGTTTCATTCCATTGTTTTTTTCAAGGAAAACCTCACAAATAAACCTAACATATGCTTCCCACATTTCTAAATGGAATCCCTCTAATAAACATGTTGTTGTAAACTAGTGTGCCCAATAATATGGATACATGAAGCTAACCAAATACCCAACAACATAGGCAGTAATCGACTAAGCTAATAGATTGGGTTAAATGCTTGTAACCCTTCCATTTATCTAGTTTTTTTTTTCATCTCAATTATCCTTCATTTTCTGTATACATGGTGTATACTAATACCATGTAGATTTGGTTTAATATCAAGAATAAATATTTGTAACCAATCGCAATGCAAACACTCAGTCATTGTGAAAAAATTAATGAAGTAGAAATATAACATCTATTGTTTTTTTAATGGAACATAAATGAAATGTTTAATAAATATGTATATGTAAAAGTTTTACTTAATTTTCAATAACTTTTTAAAGGTTTAAACGTTACGTTAAAATGCACATTGCTATACAAACATTTAAACTTAAGGTTTAATGGATAGATGTCATGTTTATGTCAAGTTTACAATTGTCATGTTTATATAGTATTCAATTTAAACTTTGATGTTTTATTGCTTTTATTTCAACAACTTCTTGACATTATAAGGCTTATAGTTAGTCGTTACATTATATCATTTAGATTTGTGTTTTATTAATAAAGATCCGTCTTACCTTTGAATTTATCTAGTATCACGATAAGTATGGTATATATCTTGAAGATATTTTGTCAAATTATTGGTATTTCCCCGTTTCTTTAAGTGAATACATGTTTCTTAGGTTCCCCTCTCAATAGTTAGATTAATGGTCAAACTAAGTTTGATATTCTTGGAACAAATCCTTATCAAATTTTACCATACCAGGTCCAAGTTGACGAATCATTTACACTTCTCCCTCGTACACTTTTGAACTTTATCTATATTGGAATTAAAGTTAATTGGGGATAGAATTTTGATTCGTATTTAACTACTATCCATCATGAAATTGAAGTAATATTTTACAGGAAGGCCACACACCAATAGCTTGAGATCCTTCTCCTTATTTCTTATGCTTCCAATGGAACTTTCCTTTACCCTTATATTTGAATACAATGAGCTTGTCATCTAGTATTTTATTTCAAATTAATCTTTTCGCTTGTAGGGTTGCATATCTTCTCAAACATTAAGGCTCTTCAACTAGCCACAAAAGCCAAACTGTCATCGCATAATACAATTCCACTGTAAACTGCTTCGACTTGGGATTTGATAGTCTGACTCAATTCCAGTGGATGAGGCAGACACATAAAATAGGTTAACAGTGGGGTTAACTATGTTTCAAATTGTTGTTGGTTTAGAATTTGTAGTCATTTGGTTTTATGGAATGTTTTTGTGCATAACTTGTTAGAAGATGTTGTGGGTAAATAAGATGACCATGATCTATTGAAGGTGTTGGGTTTAAGATATGATACTTTCTAAGTTCTATTATAATACTTTATAAAGATTTTATCTTTGTATGCGATTGTGTAAAGGTCTTATAATGGGCAAGTGGGAGGAGATTAATCAATTGGAAGTTGAAGATCCAGAAGACATGGTAGAGTTTTCCGCTGAGGATTTGACATGGACAGAAATTTGGGGGGACCAAGTTGCAATTATTCCATATTGTAGACTTCAGGATTTTATCATAGGAGAGCAAGCGAGAGAAATTGCCCCTACCCAATTTGTTGTGCATACTCGACGGACCCGAAAAGTTGAGGAGATAAAAAATATTCATTTTGACACATATTTTGAGTATGCTATGTAAGTCTTTACAATTACTCATCATTGATCATGTGAAACATGATTAGATATTTTTTTAATTTATCATTTGAGTTAATTGATAAAAACATGCACGTATATTTATAATTCATTGTAAATATATATGGTAGGTATTGTTGTGCATATGGTCTGGAGTCCACTCGTAAAGTCCGAGTTGATAGGCTTACAATGACTGCACTTGCAACTACAAAGAAGAAACGTAGTTTGTGTCAAAGTATTAAAGTTGGTTGTCAATGCAACTTCATTGTGCGTCGACTTTGCCTTAGACTAAATGATGCTGTTATTACATATACGGCATGTAGGCATATTGATAAATCCGGTGTTGTGTGTCATGGGAGGGATGCAGTTGGTAGGCCTCAGACTTTCAATTATGCACCACATCTAGCATATAATATGCGAGGTAGAGTAAAGCAGATGGTTGAAGATGGCTTTAAAGTCACAATGATATGGGATAAATTAATCTATGATGTGGAGCATGAATCTGGGAAACTGTACACAGGAATAGCTCGAGATGCTTTGGTGACAAGACAAGATATTTTAAACATGTATAATGATATAAAAAGACAAGAATATGTGAAGGACCAAAGTGATCCAACTAGTGTGGATTGTTGGTACAATCAATTTTCAGATAAGTTTTTTTTCTACCGAAAACAAGATGTTGTGCAAAACATTCCATTTATCATTGGTATACAAACAAGTTGGATGCGATCGATGATGGTGGAATACTCACACAATAATGTTATATCCATGTACTCTACATTCAACACAAACAAGTATGGGGTGAGTACACATTTCTCATGGATCTCATTTAATTATAATCATTAAAATGATTTCCTATGTGTGGACTTTAAATATATCTATGTGTTATTGTAATGTAGTATCAACTTTATACATTGATGGTTTTCGACAAACACCACAATGGTGTCCCAATAGCTTGGGTCATTTCATCGCGCAATACTAACGAGGATATTAAAAAATGGTTATCAACATTATTTAACATCGGAATGAAAGAACGTCCAGATTGGCATGTTCGTGCTTGCATGACAGATGATGCTGCAGCTAAGATTGAGGCGTTAAGGTGAATTGTTTATTTATTTTTAGAGAAGAATAATGTTCCATTACATATGTACATATATTTATCTCCTTTGGTATAATGTTATTTCAGGTGTTTAACCAATTCATCAATATTATTATGCGTATGGCATGTTCGTCGTGCATGGATGAAGAATGTTTTAAGCAAAGTCCATGGAAAGGAAAATAGAATCTCAATTTTCCGTGCTTTAGGAGAAATCATGCATTCATGTATGGATGATAACTCAGTACAAAAAGCAGTTACAAGGATCTTTGATGAATTCAATGATCAAAAAACATTCTTGGAGTATTTCAAAGCCACCTGGCTAGACAACAACAAAATTTGTAAGAGTTTTTTTGTAACTTTGTGTCATGATTATATTCTATTTCTCTATTGCGATATTGTAGTTACTACTTTGTCTCTAACCTCCTTCATTTTCCAGATATGTGGGCGCGAGCTTATAGAAAGTTTCCCCATTCGAATCAAGATAATAATAATGCAATTGAGTCCTACCATAGGTACTTAAAGCAAAGTTACCTTGATGAGAAGAACAACGCATGCCACAGGAGGATTGACTGGTTAATTCATGTGGTGTTGGGAAAGGTTGAGCCTTATTACATTCCTATTCAACGTTTAAAGGATGCTGGTATTATACAACCTAGAAAATGCAATGAACAATTAGCTAGATGCCAGAGCAAAGAAAAAGAAATCCCAAATGAAGAATGCGTATGTGATGAAAAAAATAACAACGAATATTTTGTACGTAGCAAAAATAAGAACACTCGGGGTACCTGGTACAAGGTCATATATAGAGGGATTGATTTTTTCTTCTGTAGTTGTGATTGGGCACTAAATGGAAATGTTTGTAAACATGTACTAAAGGTTGAAACAGTGGTAGGAAAAAGTGTCTTTGGTGAGCATGAATCACCAATTGTTTCTAGTGATATTATCGAGAGGCCTATATTTCCAATTGATTTAAATGAACCAGTTGTTTTAATCCCAGAAATCCAAGCAGAGCTTCATCCAAGAATTGATTCTCCCAATGGTAATTTCTCAAATCCTGTTGATTTCACAACTACAAGACTAGATAATTCCATGTCTGAGGCCGAAGAAATGAAATTTCTTATGTCATCAACTCATCAAACACTTAGGGGTTTATTAAACATAACACCTGCAAGTGTGGACCAGGCACGTACACTTAACAAGCTCGTCTCAAGTGTAGGTGAAGAGTGCAATAAAATGTTTAATTGTACTATAACTCCATCTAAGATCAGTAAACAAAGACATCATAGTTTTTTGAGCCCGCTCAATAAAAAAAGACAGAATGGTCAAGCATTGCATCCAAAAAAAGATGCAATAGAATTTCAAAGGGTCGGATGAATTCGCGCAAAAAAGAAAAGCTTGGATGAGCAAATGGAGATTTCTTCTCGAAAACAAAGAAATGTCGAGCATAGATCAAATATAGTGCAACGTTCTGTTCCATACAATAGAGGTATTTCAATATGATATTAAATTTTAATTCATTTAACATAAGGTATATGATTGAACCCAATGTCAAAATCTAATAATTTTTGCGATCATTGTTATAGTTGAGGGATCTACATCTCAACCTATTCAAAGTTTTCGGCTTCGATTATTTCACGATAGTGCTGTCGAGGCTAGCCCATTGTTGGTTGACAATTCAACAACAGAATTAGTAGTGAACGATACATTCAACCCACTCCCAAAGAGTAACGCGACTTATATAGGTATTGTAGTTAATTTCAAGCACCATCTATTTCTAAACTGGACTTATGGTTATAGTGAGAATACTTTCTTGGTTGTTTTTACAGCAAAGGAATCTATTTTTCAAGAAATTTCACAACATCGTGGACAATCAAATTATCATGAAACATACTTCGAAGGTGCTAGACCGATTCATACAAAAAGGAAAACCATAAACGAGCAAATGGAGATTTCGTCTAGAAAACAAAGAAATTTGGAACATAGGTCAGATATAGTGCAACTTTGTACTCCACACAATAGAGGTATATCAATTTGATAGTATTTGTTTATTTACATGAATTGATGCAGATTTGATTGCTTCGATGGCCCTAATGCCATAGTGTAATTATTGGTAATTGTTGTTGCAGTTGAGGGATCCACATCTCAATCAACTCAAAGTTGCCGACTTCAATTATTCCACGATAACATTGTCTCGGGAAGCTCAACGTTGGTTGATAAAGAAATAGTAAATGTAGAAGTGAATGAAACATTCAATCTATGGCAACACAGACCATCGTCAAATATAGCTATTGCAGATAGTTTTTTGGTACCAAATGTATCAAAGACAGGTCGAACATCGCCATTGATTCCAGACCTGAACATATGACATGATTTGTTCAAAGGTGAAAATCTTTGACAAATTATGAATACTTTTAAAATATTTTATAGGCTCGACACAATTTTCCAATCAATTATGTCGAAGTGTTAGAAGACTATGTCATCGGAAATCCTACACCTCTTGATTGACATCTTGAAATTTGGCAAGGCTTCATTAAGTTCTAAACATAATTTATTTTAGAAATATATTGATAGTTCCTAAATGTATCACGTAGTGTACTAGTGCATGTTCTTCCACATAGTGATATCAACTATTATTTTGATTAACTAATAATTTACGACATTGGAATTTTAAATTTGATGTTTTTGTATTGTCTCCCCTATATGAAGTGGGGCCAAATATATAATACATGTGTGGATCTCATGAGGGAAACATCTATAATAATGAAACACAATATGTTCAATAAAATGTGTTGGTGATTCGTGTTTATCATATATGTGTGGGATATTTTGTGGAGCCATTTTTTTGTCATTTTTTCTTATTTCAGTGAATAGGTTAAACCAAATGTGTTAAATTCACATCTTGAACATTATCAAGTTTAAAAGTGGTGGATGTTGTATTTTATAATTTTTTTAACATTTGTTCCAAATTATTCAAATCCAACTCTTTGATTATATGTGGTTATGTCTATTTATGTATCCATGAAAGTAGTAAGAATTACAAATATGTGTCTATGTTTTTATAGGTTAGGAAGCTAGCATGATTTATTGAAACATTACTTGTATTAAAAAATTTCACTACTTATCTATGGTAATGACAAAATTTCTAATACACTCAAAGAAAAAATAATTGTTTTTTCCTTACAGGAATGGATAATGCGGATGTATCAAAATTTATCTTTGATCTCCAAGACATAAGGCAACAAGAACATTTCATTTCTTACTTTCAGAATAAGATTACAAATAGAAATGGTTATCAATGCCACCTTTTTGATGATATCCTTTTATTTCTATCAAAGATCAAGGAGATATTGGACCACTTTGAGCATGTGTGTCGAAGAGAAGCCAATAGAAAGATGAGAAGAGATTGGTTACAAAGGCAAATTGCACGTAACGTTTTTGTTGATGTAAATTGGTGTTGCATGTGTCATGAATCTGGGTGTAGATTTGACTATGGAGAGAGCATGGGAAGGAATAGACCTAACAATAGGTATGTGTATTACTTTTTAATATTTTGTTTAGTAATTTCTTTAATCATATTCAATGATTACAATAAATATATTTAATACTACAATGTTTTTGTTGATGCAGAGATTCTAAATTTAGTTGGGCATCCTATGAGATTAGTAAACATGAACAATTTGTTCTTGATATACATCGCAATATCTCTAGCTCTATTGCATCTGAATGTCACCTTTTTGACTATACACTTAGTTTTCTTTCTAGGATGAGGGCATCACTCCTACAAATTGAACATATTTGTGAAAGCCATGGTGTCAATGTAAACTGGTATTGTATATGTCATAGATCTGACATATAATTGTTTCTCGGATGGTTGGTGTATATCATTTTTGGTGTAATTTGAAGTAAGGATGTTAGATTTGAGTAATGATGTTATATTTATTAAATTTCAAATTGCATCAAATTTAAATAGAATTTTTATCAAATTTATAATTAAAAAAAAATGTCTGAAATAAAAACATGTGCCTATCTTTTTTGTTAAATATGTATGTATTATTTACATATATTTGAAAACATGTTTTATATCATTGCCATATGTTTAATTTATTTAATTTATGCATTATTTACATATGTTTACAAACATGTTTTTGTATATGCTTGTGTATATGTTTAATTTATGTGAGGAATTTGGGCTATCCTTGATTTTAAGGGGAATAACAAGGTAGTGTATAATTTTTTTTTTAAGTTAATAGATTTTTTTTTAATTAAATCTTTATTTTTCAAAGTTTATATATAATAATTTAATTGAGATGTAATTTTTTTGGTTAAAAATATGGAGTTATAATGGTGAATGTATATAGAGATTAGTGAATAAAAATGAGTATTATTTAGTTCACATTAAATTGATTATTAAGATATTTTGTATAATATGTTACAATCTTTTTGATAGTTAATTATAAAATTTAATTTATTTTTTATAATGCAAAAATGAGTAGTTTATTCATTCTATGTTTTAGATTTTCCGATGAAATCCAATAATTTTTATTTTGCAAAATCCAAATTTAAAAGTATTTAAATTGTGTTTTTGAATACATAAATGGATTCACCATATGAAATACTCCCATATTATGCACTTCCACCTGAGACTTTATTTTTTATTTTTTAAATTTCAAATAAAACAAAACAAACATTTAAAAAAGAAAAAGTAAACCACTCCGATGCAAAAATTATGAAATAACAAATTAGAAAAAACAAAAAAAATAAACATAAACAAATTATAATATTTTAATTAGAACTCCAACTATCTATAAAGGTCAATGATTACTTATTACTTCATAAACAACCCAATCTATGAATTAAACAATGAAAAGTGTGAACTTGTATATCATCATCTTATGAAATGTCCAAAGCCATGTGCTTGTTTACTATTTTGTCTGGATGGTATTAATATAAGAAACAATGAAAAGGGTGAACTTAGAGATCATCATCTCATAAAAAGTTTAAAGCCATGTACTTGTTTACTAATTTCCTTTTACTATTAGCAATTAATATAATACTTAATTATAAATTTCATATAATTTTTTTATGCAAAAATTGTAAAATAACAAATAAAAAATAAACACTAAATTATATGGTTTTATTTAAAATCTAACCTAACTAAAATTTAAAATCTAACCTATCTCTAAGAACCACTATTATTGATTACTTTTGATCATGCATTTAGACAAGCCAATCTATGAATTAAACAATGAAAAGTGTGAACTTACATATCATCATCTCATGAAGTTCAAAGCCATGTGCTTGTGGACTATTTTTCTCCTTGGTATTAGCCACTAGTATGAAAAGTCTAATCTTGTAAATTTTCATCTTGTAATTTACAGTGCTGGTTGACTATTTTTCTCCTTGGTATTAGCCACTAATATGAAAAGTATAATTTTGTAAATTACATTTCTATTAGTGGTGTTGTCGAATTGTTAGAATTTGATAATTAAAATGTTTATTCTCGAGTGTTTGGTCAAAATTTCCATTGCCCACTCTCTTAAAAGTTAGTGTAATTTTAGGAATGTAATTTTGATGTTTGAAAAAATCATCCACATTTATATTCATATTTATATTCATATTCATGAGAATTTTATCATTATATGATGTAAAAGCTATTATGGATATTCAATGGAATAATTTATCATATAATATAGTGTATAAGTTTTTGCAAACCTTTGTTATGTAGTATTTTGCTTAAAGTTAAGATGTATATTTTCTAGCTTAGTGTAAAAAACAAGTAAATAAGCTAAGATTGAAATAAAAGAAACTAAAACAAATATCACACCATTACTAATGCACTAGAGGGGGTCTTGAAACAATATTTAGGTAAATTGTCTCAACTTGAGATTGAAACAAAGTTGTGTATTGTCCGTAAATGAGTCTCTTAAATTATTGTCTCTATACAGACAATATAGAATATGCCAATTATACACAATATTGTCTCAAGTTGAGATAAAAGATTTAGGTTGTGTATTGTCTCAAATATTCTCTAGAGGTAGACATGATATCACTTTTTCTTTTTAAAGACGAAATATAAAACACTTAACCATTTGAAATATGGTGTCAAAGATTATGAATGTAAGGAACAATTGCATAAATCATTCACAAATAATGAACTAGGACTAGTTAAGGTGGAAGGACACTAGGAAATAGGTTTTTTATATTTCAGGGTAGAATTTTTATTAGGATTTCATAAAAAATGTTGTTAATAAGCATCCCTAGAGATTTATAAAATCAAATATAAAGATCATATAGTCTTACCAAATGTAAGAGTACATAAGATCACAAAATCCCTTTCTCGATAGATAATAGTTCTCTCTACTACAACTACAAGATGCACAATTGAATTGTTGTTGACTCCTAAGAATATAATTGTTCCATACAAATCCCCCCATAATGATAAAGAGATCATTGTCGTTGTTCTTGCTACGTAGTTAATTTATTTCTTATTATATAAATATCTTAGAAGGTGTGTAATTTCATCTGATACTGATACGCGAAGTCAGAACAACAATTTATCAGTAGATGTGCAGTATCAGTTGAAAGTGCAGATGCGCAACAACAAAATAGAATATTCGGAACCTTAGCGCAGACTGTAGAGGTTGATGAAATTTCATCATCTGGATCTCCCAATAAACAACATCATGTATGGAATCTTCCGTAAGCGCTCTGTATATGCGCATGTAAGGAAGATTCCATAAGCGCTCCGTATATGCGCATATACAGAAGCTTCCGTATATACGCTGCGCATATACAGAAGCTGGGCATATACGGAAGCTGGGCATATATGGAAGCTCCCGTATATGCGCATATACGAAAGGTGAGCATATACGAAAGCTTCCGTATACGCATATACGGAAGCTTCCGACTACACATACAGAAGCGGCTGCGCATATACGGAAGTTGCGCATATACGGAAGCTTCCATATATGCACCGCTTCTATATATGCACTGCGCATATACGGAAGTTGCGCATATATGGAAGCTTCCGTATATGTGTAGCTTCCGTATATGCGCAGCGCATATACGGAAGCGGCGCATATACAGAAGCTTCCGTATATGCGCATCGTATATACGGAAGCGGCGCATATACGGAAGCTGCGCATATACGGAAGCTTCCGTATATGCGTCGCTTCCATATATGTGCAACGCATATTCGGAAGCTGTGAATATACGGAAGCTTCCGTATATGCGCAGCCGCTTCCGTATATGCGCATATACGGAAGTTGTGCATATACAGAAGCTGCACATATACGGAAGCTTCGCAGTCGCTTTCGTATATGCGCATATACGGAAGCGGCTGCACATATTCGGAAGCTTCCGGCTGCATATACGGAAGCGGCTGCGCATATACAGAAGCAGTTGCACATATATGGAAGCGACGCATATACAGAAGCTTCCGTATATGCGCTGTGCATATACGGAAGCGGCTGTGCATATACGGAAGCTTTCGTATATGCGCAAGTTCTGTATATGCGTTGTGCATATACGGAAGCTTCCGTATATGCGCATATACGGAAGCTTCCGTATATGCGCATATACAGAAGCTTCCGTATATGTGCATATATGGAAGCTTTCGGCTGCATATACGGAAGCGGCTGCGCATATACAGAAACTACGCATATATGGAAGCTTCCGTATATGCGCTGCTTCCGTATATGCGCTGTGCATATACGAAAGTTGCGCATATACGAAAGCTTCCGTATATGCGCTGTGCATATACGGAAGCTGCGCATATACGGAAGCTTCCGTATATGCACAGCTTCCATATATGCGCAGCGCATATTCGGAAGCTGCGCATATACGGAAGCTTCTGTATATGCGCAGCCGCTTCCGTATATGCGCAGCTACTTCCGTATATACGCAGCGCATATACGGAAGCTTCCATATATGCAAGCTTTCGTATATGTAATATGTGCATATATAGAAGCTGCGCATATACGGAAGAAGCCCCTATATGCGCTGCGCATATACAGAAGAAGCCCCTATCTTCGACTGATCCATCTTGGATGAGACATAAGTTATTAGGACACTGATTTGCTAGCATTTTTTAAAAGCAAGGATTTGAATATGTCAAAGAATATGTTTTTAGAGAAGTGGTGGTTAGGCAGCAGGCCAGTTTTAGTTCCTTTGGAATTAGCATGGCATCCAGTTCCAAGATATGCCAAATATTATAATATACTCAGTATTATAAATTTAAGACTATATAAGATAAAGATATGTTAAATTACACTATGATATAGTGTATATAGTTTTATGTTTATCTACAAAATATATATTGTAATTTTAATTGATATGTATTTTTTGATATTTTGAATTTAAAAGTAATTATCTATTTGAATTTAATGGAAGATTATGATAAATAAAATATAATGAAGATAATATAATATTAATAATTTTTTTTTATATTTTGAATTTAAAAGTAATTATCTATTTGAATTTAATGGAAAATTATGATAAATAAAATATAATGAAGATAATAGAATATTAATAATTATATAGCTCCTTTTCAATCTATTAGAGCTCCTTTTTGGCTACAACAAGCTGGGAAGAAGAAATCAGTGGGGATGCTTTTTGTTTTTACAGTGATAATTTTTCAAGTTTATATCTTAATTATAATTATAATTCATGATTGCGTCCAGGATTTTATTTCATAATCAATGAATGGCTGCAATTTTTGGGATAATAGTTATAGTTGCAAATTAATAATAATTGGATAAATTGCAAGTATTTTACTTCATAATTAATTAATGGATGCAATTTTTGCTTATTTGCACAATATATGTGTTATACTTTACAACGTGAAATAGTTGGTGCTTCAAAATTAAATTTGGGTAAATAAGTGTTTTACTTCATAATCAATTAATTAATTACTGCATTTTTTACCTATTTACAGGATTTATGTATTAGCATTTACAACATGATTCCAAATTGGAATAGTTGGTGTATGGACAATTATAATTGATTATGTATTTTTAAGTTAATAATAGAATAATGAGTTAGATATTTTTTTACTTTTTTGTTAACAAAAACGGTTAAGAGCTTTTATATATAAAAGAAAATTCAAAGATTACATTGTTCTGAAGACAGTCTGATCCCATGAGAGGACTATGTCCATGACTCCTTGATCATCTACAGCTAGTCTCGGCTTATCTTGATACGTTCCTATTCTACCGAGACTGAATCTTCTAACCTACTGCCCAAGTAGGAGCTGGGCTACATTCGCTACTAGCAAGACCAAAATTGCTGCTGTCCTACTTATTTCATACAACTCGATACAATCCAGGAATTAATGATATGAAGTTTGTTGGCTTCTTGTTTTTCTTGGAGTAGTTAAACTTTCTTTTCTCTTCAAAGAGGGTGAAGCTCCTCTTTTCTTTTTGTCGACTTTGATCCAATCTAATGGATCGACAAAGGCTTCGAGAATGGGTGCTACATTTTCGGGTGCATCCTGAGGGGCTTGGATAGCACTAACTCGTCGAGCATGTGGGTCTTTGTCGTTGGCGGGGATACTTTGTTCTTCAAGAGTGTCCTCTATTTTAGCCTCAGAAGAATCCTTAGCTTGTGATGGAACCTCTTCGGATAGATCTTCATTTCTGATTACTGTTTAATGCTTGGAGCTTGCTCCTTCCCACCGAGTGGATTTTCGATGAAGCTTTTTGGATTTGGGGATCTGAGAGGCTTTTGGGCAATCTTTTACAAGATGTCCAGTTGCGAAGCAAGATCTGCATCTGAACATCACATTTTCATAGTCAAGCTTTTGCACCCACACATAATCCTTGCTGGTCAAATGTATCTCAATAGGAAATCCAATGTTAAAGTCCATTTCCACATAGATGCGAGCATAGGTTGTTTTGATGTAATCCTTCGTTTTTGGACTGCAATCGTAGAAGGATCCCAACGCATTTCCAATAGCTTTAAGCGAGGCCAAGTTCCAAAGATGAAAGGGCAAATTTGGGAGCCGAACCCAAACTGGAGCAGATGAGATCTGGTCAGTAGTTGGGTTGAAAAGAGGGCTCCAGGGTTTCATGAATAGCCCCGGACTTCCCCAAACCATGGAACAGAGTCAAGAATGATCTGTTTATCCTTAGGAGAATCAAAATCCACAACAAAAACCCCCTGAGCAAAGGGGTAAATAGAAATTTCCTCAGAAACAAGGGGCTTCCATACCTCCGAGATCCACTTCTGGAGAGTAACCAGGCGAGGCCAGAACCCATTGAAGCGACAAACCAAAGTTGACTCTGCGAAATTCCTTGCTTCAATCAAAGATTCTTCTACGAGCGCAATGGATGGTGTAGTTATTTCCTGAACAAACATGGGAGGTTGGCCGTGGGTTGCATTTCCCCCACTGTAGAGTGAGACCGGGATCGAACCTCCGGCTGTGGACGAACGGACTGTTGAGGCAAAGCTGGCTGTCATTCTGCTTGAGGCGGGAAGCAACCGTAGGCTTGCAGCAGCCGGACGAAACCGTAACATCGAGAATCCTCCGTTTCAACGATCAGCGTGACGCCTGAACACTCAGGGAGCAGCCGTAGGCATGGGATGGCCGACCGAAGTTGTTTCAGCGTTCAATGTGACCTAAAGCTACTGTTATTATTTAATGAGTTAGATATTAGTTGTGTAATAATTATAAATTAATAAATAATTGGGTAATTGCTAGGTACAATTAAGTAAAGGAAACATATATACATTGCTTACACTCAAGAGTATTTATGAACTATTACGGATTGCACCTCACGAGATTTGATCCTTCAAAGCCAAAGTTAAGATGGATCAATGCTGGTATAGTGACAATGTCTATATAGATTGAAGGTTAAAAGAGCAAATAGAAGTTTGGTGATTAGAGCAGTTAATAATAACATAAAATGACATAAAATGAGAAAGGGATTAGAACAGTTAGAAACTAAACAAGGAAATTCCCACCATCTAGTGGACTTAGATTGGGGAGTTTGAAAAGAGAAAAGAAAGGCCTCAAATACCCCATTCAATAGTGGGTTGTCATATTTTGAAGCACAACAATTGAAGAGTCATGTGACTTTATGGGTGGAGGTTAAAGGTATACGCATCCAAAAGTCAACCTTTATTCTAAAGAGTTTAATAAACTTCAAAGTCTAGAAAAAGATAATTTAACTTGATCTTGTTTTAGAAGCCTTAACCAAGAGTAATAACTGAGTGCTTAGCACTTTGTGAAAGATCTCTTAACTTGATCTTGTTTTATAAGTGTGACATACCCGAATTTCTGTAAAAATTTAAATTTTTTCTAAGCGTCTAATATTCATTAAAATGCTCTGCGGAAGGTAAGGTGTACACACAACATCTATATTTATCACATAATTGTAGCATCTCATAACTTCTTAACATTAATTATTCAATGGAAATTATTAATGAAAACTTTACTTGTCGACACAAGGTCTTCTGTAAATTCGCAAGCAACACCAATCATAAATATACGATTCTTTAAATCGTATCTTATTTTAATAGTATGAATAAAATTCCAACACTTGTCTCACCTTAACAATTCCTTCTACTAGCTCAATTATAACTGAATAAAACGCATTCGTGAAAGGATATAAATAACAACCACCATATTAGTAAAATGCTTAAGATACATAAATTAGAGGTAAACGAAACGGAAGAAATAACTGAAGCATATCATCAAGAGAATACATGAAAGAGATGCACAAGTACCTCTACAAATATCAAGAGATATATACACCCCAAGAGAACACAGATATACACATGAGACCAAGGTAACGTGGTTCACCCGTACACGGGCTAGTCCACAAAGGTGTGTGCATCATTTATTATTAGGCAAAAAGGTAATAAGATTACAACGAGCAACATGGTTGCTGTAACAAGATTTCTTCTTCTTCCGTCAAGCTTCTATCACCTAGAGCTTTTCATGAATCCACCATTCATAACCTTTATACTTATGTTTCATCACCATAAAGATATATATAACAGTTCTTTAATAACTCTTATACTTATGTTCTCATTTCTAGTCTTTTCTCATACATGTCTAAAATCTTTGAACAATAACATAACTTTTACTTTATCATTTCTTGTCATATACATAAAATATTTAAATAATGACATAACCCTTTTTCCTTTATAATTTCTTGTCATTTCTCATGCTATCACTCTATCTAGCTTCTTTTAACAATCTATTTATTTCCCTCACGGATACAATGTTATACTAAGGTTCATAATATGTATATACAATATTTTGAGGTAATCAAATACCAAACAACATAATCCAAGTTTCTTCTTTATAACTTACGGGTGAAAAGGAAATATCTCCCACATTATCCACTCCACGTGTAATGTAAAAATGTTCTACTACTTCAGAAGTAGCCATCGAGCCATTCTCCACGCGTCAAAGGTATATTTAAGTTCCAAGATATGTAAGTTACTATATGCACATACCTTTAAATATTTAAAGCATTAATTAGGGTTTTATACTTTCATACAACCGTAATGCACTATCTTAACAATCAAGAAGAATTACCAGAATTACAATTCCATGACAGTAAGCAAACAAAGACCATCTACAGGGTTTGATCAGGGAGCAAGCCCTGTCATGGCTATCCGTGCCCAAGTTGTCCAGAGACGCCATAGACAAAACGTTTATAAATAAACTTAAATAACAAACGTGTAAACTAAGAACGCGTCTTCTTCACAATAATTCCGACAGAGTATCTATTGGGAAGATACGAGCGATCTACCAGTTTTACAGACATATTACTTAGTCGAATATTGTGAAATCAAATCCGATACATCAATAACCAGCAATATCAAATAACCTATGTTTCATCTGTACCTAGTCACTACACAGAGCATCAATTTGAAGATGTAAAATATACCATAGAATGTTCTCGAGTCAAAAACAAAATTCATAACATCGGGATCAGGCATTTCTCAGCCCTCCTTTCCCATATTCTCGGTTCTTCCACGCGTTCCCCATAGGGATCACAGGAATAACTAACTTAAAACACAACATTGGAACTCTGCATACATAGATCACGATTTCAAGAAAAAGATTCAACACAAGGGTTTAAAAAAACCAGCATTCAGATGCAAGGTAGAGGGATTAAATCTTAAATGTGGATATATGCTAAGTGGATCGAAATCTCTTAGGCTACTGGAAAATGAGAGGAGTATCCCTATGCAAAGGAAAGACTTTGGCGACTTCATTTCAATAAACACTAATAAGAGAAGTAAATCTGGTGTTTTGATGGCCAGATAGCAATTCTGTCAGAGTTCAATTTAAGCAGTGTTTGTATCTACTACATCCAAAGTACTAGACAGAGAAACCCTTTTCTCAACGGAAAACTACTTCGTAGGGAGCTTCCAGAATGGAATGTATAAATGAAAATACTTACAGATCGATGAGATATAGTTTGTCGACCCTTCTGTGCTCCAATGGAGTCTTCAACCGAGCCAGTGGAATCCTCTTGCATCCAAAAACCTTTCAAGATCGAACCTCCCTCAGATCGTATGTCAACAAATTAGCAATAACCCTCATTTATCTAGTCATCCTCCATCCCGGGCGAGAGACACCCTTTTGCAGAGATGAAAAACTCTTTTAAGAATTGATATCAATTCCACTCTGATGGCCGTAACTCCCCTAACTCCTTCCACTCAGCGTCTTTTAAACTCCCTTGTCAGGTGTTGTAAACCTCGCCTTCTCAAGACCCACATGTTATCTCAACTAGTTCACCACTATGACAAATGTCGAGAACTACCACTCGGCGGCAGGAGTCCTACCACAATCTCCATCTGGTCGGTTGGTAAGAGGCTAACCTTAAATTTTAAGCATCCACGTTTAACTACTCAAGGAGTGGAAGTTTAGGAAATCAAGCATTCTCCTTTTGATTTACGAAATATCAAAACCAGCCAAGTGGAGGGTTCGGTTCTTAAATAAGAGGGTGTGCTAACCAATCATGCTAACCTTAAAATCTGCAATTTGTCGAGCTTCCTCCTTCATTCCACTAATCAACGTTTTCATTAAATTCAAAATAACTTAATTTGGACAAGTGTTCCCCTTGCGTAGAAGTGGTTCAAACCGTTCTCCATCACACGCTTTTTATCACAAGTCCCTTTAATGATTTAGCTTCCCAGTGGTAGAAGCACCCGATCCATTTTAAGAAGTTTAATGATCCACTAAGAACATGTTCTAAAACAATTTAGAAAAGATTTCAAATCTTTCCCTTTTAAAATTTAAGTATAACTAAATTCGTTATCTTTTAAAGATTCGATATCCCTCATGGTTGGGTATTATTATAAACTCTTAAATCATTTGTCTATATGATTCCTCCATAATACTACTAGTATATATATATATGACCTTGTAGTAAATGCTTGTGCATTTTGTTATCTCTTATTTGCTTTTATTCTTTCTTAATATATATAATTATGATTGTTTTCTAAAAGATAAACTTTACTAAAATAAAAGTGTTTTGAAGCTTACACATATATTTGATTTTGTAACAATACCACCATCCTTCCATACATACATATTCTCATAATATGTTTGATTAAAAAGTGGTCTTGCCCTTTCCATAATGTATATATATATATATATATAATATCACATATATATATATATTTATTAATAATTTAACATCTCAAAGTGTGACTTATACCTATACATGATAGTTATAAGTTTAAGTGGTACAAAAAAAATAAGTTATGCTTATCAACACATATTAACCCTACTTAGGTGGATTTCTTTAGGATTTTTTTTTAGAATGATCTCCGCTAGCTTCTCACCGTCAAAGGTCTATGATTTAGAACATGACTTTTACGGCTCCCTAGCCATCTTACCCTTCTTCTTGGTGGTTTTAGTTATTTATTGTTTAAATCGCATTACCGTACTAAATCTCCTAAGCTTAAAATAAGACTTAAAACATGACACTAGCTCGAGGTCCATTGGTGAGGCCATGGCCTTGAGCTCCTCACCAAGCCATTTACATATTTACAATATGTATAAAAAAATAATAAAAATAACGATCAAACTAGGTCATAAAGGAGGAATATCACAATAAGCCCTAACCAAGAGTAATAAGTGAGTGTTTGGCATTTTAAAGATGGTCCCTATTTGTTCTAACAACAAAGAGTCCGTTCAAGTTTGAATGGATTGTTTTTGAGTTTTAGTATAGTTGATTTTGCATTGTATAAAGCTTTTCTAAACACATTGCATTTATTTTATTTGGACAAAAATTAACTTAATATAATAAAGCCATTGTATTGATTTTAATTGGCTATTTTAAATTAGATTTATATAATATATGTATTTATTTTTAATTAGACTTATATAATATATGTATTTCTTTTTAATTAGACTTATATAATATATCAATCAAGATAAAAATATGAATTAAAAAATCATTAAATTTTATTATATTAATTAAAATTAAAATTTATTAATTATTTTAATAAATGTTAACTTATATTTTATTTTATTATGGTTATTATGAAATCCTGGTTTTGACTTTGTACATCTTTTTATAGTTATTATACATAGATAGGGACTGTAATGGTTTCTTAAGATATTCTATATTAGCGATTGCCCTATAAAGGAACACGAACCAATAGATGAAAAGTGAGAGGATTAATAGATGGAAAGTGATAAGTAAGTATGACTATTTTCCTTTAAATTGAAGTGTCAAGCAAATATAAATGGTATGCAAATAAAAAATCAATAATAAAGTCATAGGCATGTGAGTTGCATAACCTTTGACACCAATTTAAATGCATAGATATCGACATATTTAATTGAAAATGTATTTGTATATAGTCATAAGCATGTGTGTTGCATAACCTCTAACATCCAATTTAAATGTATGGATATTATCATATATCATTGAAAATGTAATCGTGGATTGAATGAATCATAGTGATATAGTTGAGATGAAAACACCATAACACTTTCTATTTAAAAATCTTTTTTTTAAATGTTTTGTTTTGTTTAGAGAGTAATAATTTGATTCCCATAATTTCCTTTTTCTTATTTGTAATAGTATAATGATCTAAAATTGACAAAAGCAATTTTTTAAAATCATAATATTTAGAGAGTAAGTTTATAATGTATTCATATAAAGGGAGAGGATCATATAAAATAATCATAAATATGAAATATGAAATATGAAATTATTCATTTAAAAGGGAGGAATAATGATTCATTTAAAAGGGAGGAATCACTTGAATGCCAGTTTGTAACAACTTTGTTTATAGAGTAACAATTTGATTCTTATCATATATTTTTATGTAATAATGTATTTAGACCGAGCTAACAAAATAATTTAAACTTTAAAGTAAATTAATCCACTTAATTATTAAATTAATAAGAAATATTATTTTTAAATTTTTTTACAATAATTTGAGAAAAAACATTGAAATTTTATGAAAGGTTTGGAAGATAGGTTATTAATATGATAAGGAAAGTGTCAAAGAAAATATATAATTTACTTTTCAATGTAAAGTGTATTGCAATCCTTTTATGTCCACCCAGAAATTGAACAAGATAATTAATGTCACGGGTGAAATATCATATAATATATTCAATATAAGTAAGATATATCTTTATGTTGTAAAATTATTTTTAATTAGAGAGAACATTTTAGAAATCTTAGAATTATGTTAATAAAGTATCTTATAAGCCTTCTAACCCAGGCACAAATAACAACCAGATGGAAACACACATGACCCCAAATGCGAACCCACAACCACATTATTATATCTTTCATTGTCATATAATGAAATTTTTCACCATATTGTGCATGCTTGATACTCAAAACATGTGCATTCATGTGCATATTTAAATGGTGCAATGGCATATTTTTAACATTTTCAAACAATGTAGGTAAAAATTGGTTTTTCATTGTAAGTTGGCCATTCATCTAGTTTACAACCACCATTGGGTAAAAATTGGTTTTTCATTGTAAGTTGGTCATTCATCCAGTTTACAACCACCATTGAATACTTGAATTATCCAAGAAGCACTACTAGAAACAACTCTTTTAAAATATATTTTTCAAGAGATATAATATTCACTCAAAATATAATATTGATTACATCCAAGAAGGACTACTAAAGCAACTCTTTTAAAATATATTTTTCAAGAGACATAATATTCATTCAAAAATAAAATATTCATTACAAAAGGGAACCCCTATTTAATCAAAACACTAACAAAATTTGTAAACTTGTGGCACAAGTTACTTAGCCATGACTCATTGTTTTCGAATTCAAGGTGACAAACCTAGTGGGTTTGGTGACAGCAATACTAGTAGAACATACATGTTCTATGTATTGTTTTCGTGACTTGAACCCACGTGCTTTCAAGTCTTTGGGCATGATTTTTGTTCTTTTCGCATCATTCACCTTTTTTGTTTTTTGTTACATCATAAACAACAAATATGAATATTTACATCATATTATGAAAATATGGGGAGAACACAATGCATTCAAGAGCTATGTGATTATAAAGTTTAATAAGTTATATGTCAATGCTATTATGAGCTGTAGTATATGATATAAACTTACCGATCCCAAATTTCTTTGAAACCGAGGAGAATGCCGTAATGGCTGAAGAGAAGTTGATTTTTGGTGGATTTCTAAAAGAGGGGTCACATGCTCACCATCATTTGTATGTAGAAGGCTTTGGGGAGACTTACATTCTTTATCCTAGACATATGATTATAAATTGGTATAAGTATACAACTCAAACTAAATTAGTTGTAAATTTTAATTACTAATTAAAGAAAAAATACACACTTGATCCATTTCATTTACTTTTGTCTCAAGATTTTGACCATGTTCAGGGGTTCGACATGATTCTAATGGTTTCAAAAGCAAAACCTGCAATACAAATAATTAAAAGGAATAAGTTAAAATAAAATTTATATAATGAAAAATAATAAAGAAAATTTGAACAATTTAATATCATTTTTTCTTCCTGTCATCCTATTAGAGTAGAATAATATATATATGTTAATGTTGTGAAGGAGGTAGTAAGGAAACAAAACATACTTCACCCAAAACCCCTTGAAACCTAGGTGAGCGTCGCAATGGTTCAAAACTTGATGTTGGTTGGATTTGCGAGCCACTAGAACTAGCAACCAAACTTTGTGGAGATCTCTCTACGAAATCTTGTTGATTAGGCTAGGCACACAAATAAAAATTAGAAATCAATATGAAATTGATAATAAAAAATATAATCTTATGTTAAAATGTATTCAAAATAAATGCACATAAAAAAGGACTCAACTGTGTACTCATTGTTACTAGAAGTGTCCCCAATCCCTCCTTCTTTGCGCTGCAAAGCAATTTGTATTCGGTTAGTTGTGTCCATCCGTCTACGAGGTAGACTTTGATCCCATCGTTGCATTTTCTCATGAATTCTCTGTTTTGAGGCATCGTTGAGATCATCTTCTGTAGCAAGTGACTGCAAAAAAATTGCAATTAATGTAATATGTGGTTATATATTCGAATTATTAAAACACACATAAACAAAATGCTAACAAATACTCACTGCAGAAATAATTTCTTCATTAACAAATATTTTATATGCTTGCCTACGTGCGCGACACAACCTTACATCTGTAGGGCCCCTCCTGTAGGGTCCTTCATGGTTAACCTGACACTCAACCACTTGATACAAAAGAGATTAGAAAACATAATGACTAGATAAATAAACTAAATAAATGAATAACTTATGCAAATTATAACAAATCATAACCTGTCTCTGATACCATCTTGTCCACTGCTGTCCGCGTCTTCCGTAGGATCCCTCCAGCAAAGCTCGTTTAACCATAGGCGAAGCAACCGTTAGCTTCGCCACCCAACCATAGGTTAATGCTTTCAGTCGCATGGCCTCCCCCGAGCTTTGGGTCGTAGAGCTCACACACAATAATCCAGAAACCCAGCTTGGGTTCCCCCCCCCCACCAAGATTTCCATCCAAACCCTCAATAGCAGCAAGTCATGAGGTAACTCAAAATTATGATAGTCATCCAAGGTCTGGGTCCTTTACCCATTCCCAATGCCTTCCTTATAAAGGAAAATCTCATGCAACACATGTCGCTTCATGCAAAAATATTCATTTTATTAAATTAATAAATTAATAAAATTCACCCATCCATGTGTTAGTTTCTCTAGGAGATGCACCAACATCCCTAAGTTTGCTCAAGTTTGTCCCTTAGATATTTCACTTAACTCCTAGATTTGTGGTGTAGGTGGATTTGACTAGGTGTCCATGCCTAGGATTCCATTTTGCTCCTAAATAAATCTTTATAATATTTTTAAATAATCAGAAGTATCCTTTCATGTGCAAATGCCTAAATAACATTTAATATTATTTAAATGCCAAAGTAATCATTTATGTGCAAATGCCTAAAGTACTCAAATATATTTCTAAGTAATGTTCTAGGTGCAAACTTATACGTTTCAATGCAGTTAAGTTTAGCAGTCAACTTTTAATAGGACCCCGATGCCACACCATTGGGCCTCCTTGTTCCTTAATTTAATTTCCCCGACATGGCACCACTCCATCGGGTCCAGTCATCCGTAGTTTCCATTCCTCGGAAAGGTACCAAATCGTTGGGTCCTTGTGTCCACTCTTTCCGTTCTTGACAAGGTACCGCACCATCGGGCCCTTCTGCCGTCATCCTTCCATTTTGACTTACGAGAACTTCATGTAGGGATTTCAGGAGCCGTTACCTTCCATCCTCCGTCTACACGCTATTAGGGACTATTGGCGTTGAGGAGTGAGCCCGTTCTCACTGCGCGCCCCCCAACTCGTACGTGACCAGCTCCGTCGTGGTCCACCTCGTACGCCCTCACGCTTTCCTCTTGCGCAAGCGGATCAGTGCTTATCTGCTCAAGCGTGGTATTCCATCGGAAGTCGACATCGTCGTCTCTCTCCCCGTGTGTGATTTACCCGTACTCTATGACCCTTCATATTCCTTTGTGCGTCCGTCGGTGAACCGTTTCACCTGTCGCTACACACTATTCTCACAAATGTAAATTAGTAGCACTATCCTCAATAATCACAATTTGATTTATAAATATGCTGCTTCATTAAGCATCTATAATTTACTCAATCATTACTCATTCGTCTAATCACATAATCAATTGAACAGCTAGTCGTTAAGCATCATTCATATCAAAGTTAATCATTAAACAACATGAAATCGTCCATTCACAATAACTACCCAAATGCACATATATCAATCAATCGTAATCATAAATATACTCAAAATAAAATCATAGGGTTATTTTATTAATGTTTCAAACAGTTGGGTCACTCAACAGGTGCTCTCAATGTCTACAGTAGTCTAGGGGCACTACATACACCCCTACTTATTTAGAACTTCGTCTCGAAGTTAAGAATAAATGTAGAAATCTATGACGTATCTCAGTTGCATCCTCCCAAATCGCAGAGCTAGAACTGTAACTATCCCACTGCAGTTTGACTTGATCAATCAAGGCTAATCATTAAGCAAGAAGTAATCAATCAAATATCCCACTCCACAGATATACTTTAATTCCTTAATTCATTTATCAATTATTGTCGTCATTCACATCTTCAGGTTTTCCTCAATCGTTTAAGACATAACAAGGCTCATAAGACCACTATATCGAAGTTGTTCAGCCGGGTCAATTGATAGGTTCCCTTGAGGTCCACAGTCATTCTAGGGGCACTACATGTACCCCCTCTTATATAGAACTTCGTCCCGAAGTTAAATTTGTTCTCGTACTTCCAACACTAGGCTTAACTTTCTAATTTCCCATTCTCATCTTCTTTTCATTCTCTTCTATTTTTCTCCAATGATGAAGTCTCTAAGCACTAGTGGTTCCAATCATAAGTTTTCTTTTTCATCCAACGTGGTTCCAATACATCCTCATGAAATCAATCGTAACATGCATACTGTAAATCCAATAATGCCTTCATAATTGTCAATACCAACCTAGATCTGCGAAGGTCTACGATATCCAAAATTAATTACAAGCTATACAACATCAATAGCCACCCATTAGTTACCAAATCACCATCAACAAAGACTCCAGATATATTTGGTCATCCTTCCCTCCAAGACGAGAAGGTAATCATCATAACATATTTCGTTAATCGAAGATGGGTAAGACATGGTCACGTTTTTAACAAATCAAGAGAGAGAGAGACCCTCAAATATTTCAAAACCAATTTCCATAAGGTTACTTCCCAAAACCCCTAAATGTTGGTTCTTAAATTGATAGGATTTGAGGCCTCAAAACTTAGTGACTTAGATGAACATTTAAAATTTAACTCTCAGTCCTTTTCTTCAGTAATATCATGTCCAGATTAATGAGCTTATCATATCTTTACTTCATTTCATCATTTCTTTTGTCATAGGACTACTTCGATAATCTCATCAAATTGTACTAAGTGTGTTTTCTTAACCTCATCGAGTTTCCATATCGAGGGCTAGTTGTCCTTTTCATCAACGTTTGACCATGACCTAAGATTAGCTTCATTTGAGTTTAGTTTGTAGGTCCCATGGGTAGGTCTTCCAAGTTACACTTCATCATTACCATGCCATTATACATCACCTACTTCAATTTCCTCCTATACATGATTAATATATCCCTTTTCAATTAATTCAAAAAGCTTTCCAATGCTTCTAATTCCCATTAAAACTTTCTTCAATTTCCTTATTCTCAATTTCCAAATTGAATTCCTCATTAGTTTGTTTCCTACGGATCATTCTTGTGAGGTGTCATACTCCTCAATCTTACTCATCAAGTTAGAATCTGCCCTTCCATCCTTTTGTTATTAAGGCCTCGTCGATATATATATATATATATATATATATATATATACATTCTCTTGTTCAACCTTAAATTGTAATTGTTTTAAAATCATAATAGTTCATGATTTCAATATTACACATAAAAACTTATTTTCAAATGCCATAAATGTATTAATACTATCTAAAGTTCCATCATTCATAGATAATTCTTTTAAAGTATTTGAATATAGCTCTATAATGGTTCTATTGCATATATAAATACTTTTCCTTCACTATCTTAAAGTAAATGTGTTATGAAATATACTTATTCCCTTCAAGTATTTAAATGTAATTTTATAATAGTTCCATTATATATAAATACCTTTTTCGCAACATCTATATAATTTCATCAATTTCTATGGTCACATGTAACAATTTTATTTTATATATATTCTAAAAGAATTAGCTACTTTAACAATGCTTACTTACATATTAAACTTTAATATTCCGTCCTAACTACAAATGTTGAGTACATTCCTTTTTATTTTCCACTTCCTAGAATTCAATTCAATTTATTCTATTAAATATATCACTTTAGATATAATAAAAATAACTACACTTTCCATATAAGGAATTGAACTTAGAAATTCGTTTCAGTTTATTCTTTAATTATTTCACTTCAATATAAAGACCATATAAACTAAATTTCAAGAATTAGTGGAAAATCTATAAATAAATAAAATACTAAAACTCTAACATGTATTTTTCTCCTAATACATTAATATATAAACTACTAGATACTTATGCCTTTGAGTCTACTTAATTACATATTACATATCTTATTGTAATATTCCTTCTTACCTCATATACTACCGCATTCTTCATTTCAAATAAAATATCGAAACGTGTATATATATTATTCTATCCATATGTATTTAAACTTTCAAAAGTATATTCATATGATATGTATATTCGTGCATATATAGAATTCCTTTCTTCACATGTATACAAAAATAATTTAAACTTTCTTAAAGTATATTTATATAATATATATATTCATGCATATATAGGATTGCCACGATGATTCACATGTATACATTTTAATTCATCAGTTAATGATGATTACGCAGTTCGGTTACCTTGGATAATGACAGAACTTTCTGAGATTTGAATGGAGTGAAATCCCGTTAACCGTCTCAATGGTAATTTTAACATGTGTTTATCACTACTTAACGCAACTATGAAGGTAGCTATCCCATCGATATTATACTCATATGTTTTAGTAAAGATAATATAAATATAACTTTCAGTCAATAAAATATTGAAGTCATTCTCCACGCCCCACGCGGTATGTCAGCCGTATCTATACATGAACTTGTGATCTTGCGATACAATTCTACAATACAATCTTATGAAATGCAATATTATGTATGCTCTTTATGAGGCGAGATTATAATGTAATGATGCAAATTTATAACACAATCTTACCCAATCTTGCACATTGACCAATACAACGGCTGTCTTGCATGATGCAATCTTCTATTTTTAGTAATTCTGTAAAAATAATCTCTTTTAGGAGTGGATTTTAAGAGTGATAGTCTTTTATTATGTCAAGAAATGGTATGGAGTTCAGCGCATGCCTTATGCATCCAATGTCCATTAAATTAAATCCAGCAAGCACATAAGTAGTAACAAAAGATCATGAGATTGGAGACAAGATAATAACCGACTCGAAGAGATATTCGATGGATCGATTGATGGGCATTTACTCGCGGCGAGTTTAACACGGAAAACCTCAAGGATTGGGTTGGAAAACTAGAAGTGGCGTAAATAAAGACAACTTCATTTCATTAAATACCTAACACGCCATGCATCGCCACCAAGCAATTAAAACTCGAACGTTTTACACGCATTGGTGCTGGCATCTGCGCGGACGGAAGGAGAGGAGGCCGATCAACCCAATCACTCTCCCGTGATTATCTCAACGTATCGAATTGTTAGAGACGACTGGGGTTCTCTGTAGTTGGTTACAAAGTTTACATGACAGAGTCTTAAAAACTCAAGATCTATCAATAAGTTCAAATCAGATTACAGAGGCCAGATTGCAGGTTTAAATTTATATTCACCAAATACAAAAGAAGATGAATAAGAAATAATTAATGAATAGTAAAACATACACAGCTTAGCTGCGTTTTCAATAACTCTACAGGGATTCTGGTTTGGCAATGGGAACAAATCTAACAGGCTGAAATCAAGATTTGGAATCCAGCATACAGACAATACAAAACTGGGGCACTATAACTCTGTAGAAAATGACCAATATATATATAATACAACGATCTGACTAAATTCAAAGCAATAATCAAACACAGTGATCCTTATTGTCCACGATGGACATAGGTTTCTCCGTTTACCAGTATATATATAATACTACCATTCCTTCCAAATCGAGAGCAGCATCAGAAATACATAAAACATCTATGATAACAACGTTCAGTATAACCTATGAACAGCAACGCCCACGAGGACAGAGGCTAGCCCAAACGTTGCAGCATACAGAGTATGGATATCTCTCGGTGGAATCTCGATGGCAGAGAAGGGTTCATAACTCAATCAAACAACAAATAATAAACAGAGATTTAAAACAAAAGAACCATCGTTGCATAGCACTAAGATAGTGATCTGATCGTTGTGATCTATAAGCAATTATCAAAATAGGAAGGCATCAATTGGTATAAGCAATAAACCGAGAAAATATAACGCTGGTGTAGACCCTAGTGGATCATGCAATTTCATTGTAGGAATCTACAAGTAGCATATACAGAAAACAAAATTATTTGCACATTCATAAATAGCAGCCAAAGATCATATGCGCGTTCCTGTGGCAACAGGGGACAATACATATGTTATGCAAATCACATTCTTGGATCCAAGAATACACCTCAGTTCAGATGGGGCGTTTAATACCTCGACGCAGAGAATGAAAACAAGGATCATTTGCGCAATGAGATCACTTATGTAGGGCCCCTCTTGACATAAATTGGTTATCTAAGGGAATTATTCAACTTGAAAGTAAGGCGATTTCGTGCAGATCAAGCTTCAAGTAATGCAATTTGGGTTCAAACAATTTGCTAACGTAAATGCCCAGAGATCTTTATTAAAAATAAAGGTACAGGGCAGGATTCATACAACCTTCAAGCGTAGACAGAATTCATGCAAACGTTTAAGCGGAACAACGTTTGAATCGGGGTGAATTCTCAGATTGATACGAATTTAAAGCAAGGACATAATTTAATTGCTGATCTTTCAGATCGAACCACGAAATCGTACAAAGATATAAATGAAATTTTGGAATTTTTGAAATATTCGATCTATCCAATAATTTGAAGTAAAAAATTTCAGATCATTCGTATGAAAAGGCTAAACGATTTCTAGATTTTTTATTTTTAATGGAGAAACATTCACATCAATACTTGTAGTTCATATACAAAGGTAAACGATTTCCCTATTTTTAATTCAGAAACACACATCACATAACAGAATGTTCGATTTCCAGGATTCAATTCTATTTAGAATCAAACCGTCCACTGAATCATGAAATAAAGGTTACAGACAGAAATCAATTGATTCAAGTAAGCACGCAGAGGTCTACCTCTGTTACACAGGGATACGATCTCATAGGCTGAGATCCTTAATTAAATTTACACAGAATGCTATTGATTAGGCAAGCACGCAGAGGTTTAAATAAAGAGAATTTAAAACTGAATTAAACACAGAGATTGGAAATGATCGACCTTGTAAATAAGCTCTCCATTTCGCTGATAATCTTCTTCAATAACAGAGATTTAATAGGAATAACTAAAACTATAATTCAACACAGAGTTTTAATATTCGATCTGGAGATGTAAAAGAAAACAAATAATGCAGAGATTTGCACAATTGGAAACACAATAATGCAGAGATCTATACGACCGGGATTTGAAGGTAGTGATCTGAAATAGAGGATTTAAGATATCCAAAAGAAAAATACATTCAAGCGACTGAACAGAACGGGATTCACCGCACCCTTGCGTTTTGATTTTAAAGAAATTACAGCATCTCAAAGGCAGCATTAAGCTTCAGATTTGGGCCCATAAGCATGATCTACCAGATAATTTAACAACAAGGTGGTCAGGGTTATACTAGTGGATATACCTCTAAAAGAAAACACAGTAATTTCCCAATTTAAATTCTTCCAATACACATCAATTAAAATACTGAAATGTACAGGAATGCATAATCACAAACTCACATTCTCACACGATATTCCAGATCTATAACTTCTCAAATAAAATTGAAACAAATATGAAATATTCAAGCAATGAAGAACCTGTAGGAATGGCTTCTCCAGTCGAAGGTGAAACTCCTCGAAGATCGCCGCTCCAATCCCGCTGATGATCACCACAGTCACCAATGAACACCTGCAAAAATATATGAGTCCTGTACCCTCAAGGATCGACCGACTCTGATACCAAATGTAGGGCCCCTCCTGTAGGGTCCTTCATGCTTAACCTGACACTCAACCACTTGATACAAAAGAGATTAGAAAACATAATGACTAGATAAATAAACTAAATAAATGAATAACTTATGCAAATTATAACAAATCATAACCTGTCTCTGATACCATCTTGATACCATCTTGTCCACTGCCGTCCGCGTCTTCCGTAGGATCCCTCCAGCAAAGCTCGTTTAACCATAGGCGAAGCAACCGTTAGCTTCGCCACCCAACCATAGGTTCATGCTTTCAGTCGCATGGCCTCCCCCGAGCTTTGGGTCGTAGAGCTCACACACAATAATCCAGAAACCCAGCTTGGGTTTCCCACCCCACCAAGATTTCCAGCCAAACCCTCAATAGCAGCAAGTCATGAGGTAACTCAAAATTATGATAGTCATCCAAGGTCTGGGTCCTTTACCCATTCCCAATGCCTTCCTTATAAAGGAAAATCTCATGCGACACATGTCGCTTCATGCAAAAATATTCATTTTATTAAATTAATAAATTAATAAAATTCACCCATCCATGTGTCAGTTTCTCTAGGAGATGCACCAACATCCCTAAGTTTGCTCAAGTTTGTCCCCTAGATATTTCACTTAACTCCTAGATTTGTGGTGTAGGTGGAGTTGACTAGGTGTCCATGCCTAGGATTCCATTTTTCTCCTAAATAAATCTTTATAATATTTTTAAATAATCAGAAGTATCCTTTCATGTGCAAATGCCTAAATAAAACTTAATATTATTTAAATGCCAAAGTAATAATTTATGTGCAAATGCCTAAAGTACTCAAATATATTTCTAAGTAATGTTCTAGGTGCAAACTTATACGTTTCAATGCAGTTAAGTTTAGCAATCAACTTTTAATAGGACCCCGATGCCACACCATTGGGCCTCCTTGTTCCTTAATTTAATTTCCCCGACATGGCACCACTCCATCGGGTCCAGTCATCCGTAGTTTCCATTCCTCGGCAAGGTACCAAATCGTTGGGTCCTTGTGTCCACTCTTTCCGTTCTCGGCAAGGTACCGCACCGTCGGGCCCTTCTGCCGTCATCCTTCCATTTTGACTTGCGGGAACTTCATGTAGGGATTTCAGGAGCCGTTACCTTCCATCCTCCGTCTACACGCTATTAGGGACTATTGGCGTTGAGGAGTGAGTCCGTTCTCACTACGCGCCCCCCAACTCGTACGTGACCAGCTCCGTCGTGGTCCACCTCGTACGCCCTCACACTTTCCTCTTGAGCAAGCGGATCAGTGCTTATCTGCTCAAGCGTGGTATTTCGTCGGAAGTCGACATCGTCGTCGCTCTCCCTGTGTGTGATTTACCCGTACTCTACGACCCTTCATATTCCTTTGTGCGTCCGTCGGTGAACCGTTTCACCTGTCGCTACACACTATTCTCACAAATGTAAATTAGTAGTACTGTCCTCAATAATCACAATTTGATTTATAAATATGCTTCTTCATTAAGCATCTATAATTTACTCAATCATTACTCATTCGTCTAATCACATAATCAATTGAACAGCTAGTCGTTAAGCATCATTCATATCAAAGTTAATCATTAAACAACATGAAATCGTCCATTCACAATAACTACCCAAATGCACATATATCAATCAATCGTAATCATAAATATACTCAAAATAAAATCATAGGGTTATTTTATTAATGTTTCAAACAGTTGGGTCACTCAACAGGTGCTCTCAATGTCTACAGTAGTCTAGGGGCACTACAACATCCACATCATATTTGATCTTTTGGTTCTGTCTTAAAATCTTATTTGGTGATTTTACATTGCGTTTTGCATTGATATCCCTTTCTCTCCCTCTTGGACGTTGGGGAATTGGCGGGAGATTATGTATTTTAGCACGATGGTGATTTAGGCCACATAATTTGGATCTTGTTAAGGTACCGCTGCAATCACCAACTAAGCAATAAAAAATCTGTTTTGTACCGTTAACTACAACATCCCATTCATGTCCACTTTACTCCATTTTTCTCAATTTCCTGTAAATGAATATGTAAACAACAAAAATGTTAGAACTCAATTGAAATTATCTTAGTAAATAAACAAAGCTTTACATGAAAAGAATCTTTCAGCAGTTAAACAATTCATTATGCCACACATTGTATGTAATGGTGAGAAAAAGAAATAAGTCAATTGATATATTGCATTCATAGAAACTTGTAAATATCACGATTGCAAACCTAAGAAATCACACACATGAATGGTTTTTAAGAATCCATCTTGCAGATATGGCGATCCATTACATTAATAATCCATTTGAAAAGAAGATGGTTGAAATGGAACAATTTCATTCTGGCAAATTCGAACATTCAGTTTCAGGAAATCATTCATTGAAGAGGAGTCGAGTTGGCCTTAACGAATAACCAATCATGAAATTGTATTTCAATCTGTTAGAGCTCCTTTTTGGCTACAACAAGATGGTAAGAAGATATAAGTGGGGATGCTTTCTGTTTTTACAGTCATAATTTTTCAAGTTTACATCTTAATTATAATTATAGTTGAAAGTTAATTCAATACAAAATTTCCATCAAAGGATTATGGCATGAATTCAATCAATAAATTATAGCAAAGTCCCAATCCGTGTTTCCTAGCCCAAACTCTGAAAAAGGAGGCAAAGCATCATGGACATTGTCATGTAAAATAATGCATAGAAGGCTAAAAACAAAAGATATCTATAATTCCGAAAACATAAATTGGCCTAATTTTACTTGAGGATACGTGAATTTATGAGTTCAAAAGAAAAGGGCCACAAAGCAATTTTCTTTTCCCAAAAGATTTAAAAATGATTTAATTTGACCATAATTAGCATATTCAGGACTTTAACACCAACCTGCAATTTTTTGATCTTTTCGTTTGCACAAAGTAATAAACAAAACACACGACCTAAACTAACCTTCAGAGCTTGGGCTCGAAAGAACAACAAAGCAAGATGATCTACACTGAACATAAATTAGTTGATTGTTTAGGGATTAGGGAAAAAATAAACAATATCACAAATACTCAGAAGAAATCAACATATGGCCTAAATTAACAACCCGATCCTCCACTAGATACCTAAAATAAAACATTCAAAAACATTCAAAGGAAAAAAAGATTCAGAAACATTAAAAGAAAAAAGAATAAATATATATCTTTATAAGCCAAAATGAACTTAAACTAAGCTACTTTTTAGAGGCTGGAAACAACGACCACACTGCATATAAAAAATCCTCATAGTTTTCCAAAATTTGAAATAGATAAACCTGTATTGAAATTAAAACTAGGTGATTTTCATAGGCATTAGTTCACTGGCAAGGTTAATGGCGGGTTAAGTGATCCACCAGGGCTCCAATATCACTGTGGTTTGCACCACCATGTGCTAGTCCCGAACGAATTTGGCAAGATAACTACCCCTCAGACCTGACACCCAAGATGAACGAAGTCCGCTCTGTGTTGCAAGTGCTTGGGGCATGTTTTTGAAGCACTTCCCATTTAAAAAGAAAAAACAAACACAAGATCTCCACAACTAAAGATCAGAGACCTTCATATACCAACAGAAAAAGGTTTTAGATAGTGAAAAAAGGAAGATTCAGACGTAGCAGATAAAAAATAATCCAACTTTTTTAACGTAGAAGATTGCATGGAAGAAATCGAGCAGAGAATCAAGGAAGCACTGAATCCGTGGGTGAGAATGAACCTGGAATCTTCTGGGCTGAGCTCTGTAGAGAAACAATTCCGATATGTGGTGCAATGTCTCGAGAAACCGGTGCGAGTGCAGGCAAACAGGTTCTTGCAGGTTCAAATACAGCATTAATTATGAGTTGGTGAGTTCGGATTAACTCGATGGTCTTGCAGTTCAAATCCTACAGCGAATCCACCACGCAAGATCCACCCAAATCTTGCACACGTATAGGTTGATTGTCCGGATTGGATCGTGGACGAGTTCCAATGTACCCTGCACATCAATGCACCTGATGCGGGAGTGATCTTGGTGATCTTGCGTGGAGCAGCGAGGCGCCGGCGGATAGCAGCTTGGTCGAAAAATACAGTCACCGGTTCTCGTCGACAATATGCATGGCATGTATGTAAAGCCATGCATGGAGTTTGGAGTTGACTGTTGTGATATGAACCATGACAAACGATATGGGATGCCGCATGGGTATGGGTTGCGGACCATCAGTGATCATTCTCCCCTACCATCGTTCTCCATGCAAACCATCATGGAGCTGCCCTGCCCGTCCTTGTGCGGGTTCCTAGATCCTCCTCCTGAAATGACCTCCTGACAGATACTGTTATACGGTAAGGCACCCTGCAGCTGCATTAAAGCCTCTGCTGTAGGGTGCATATTGCTTGCCATCGGGTGGTAAGGAAGACCATTAATTAAATTCCAGGTTAGGTAACCGTTTAATTTTTATCGAATGCATCAATTGGTACAATAGATCACTGGTGCAGATCACGAAAGGACAGATGAATGAATTAGATTTAACGTTAAAGGTACAATAATTACATGCGACAGTTTAAGAAAAAATTAGTTTAAAAAATAATTTTATTTATTTTTAAATTTAAATAAATAAAACCACTCCGGCAGGGATTACAATAATTACATGTGGCAGTTTAAGAAAAAATTAGTTAAAAAAATAGTTTTATTTATTTTTAAATTTAAATAAATAAAACTACTTCTGCAGGGATTTATGTCCCATTAAGAGTGTTCTAAACCAATCAAAAATTCAATATATTATATTTTAAAAATTTTAAAAATTATTTTATTTTTTTAAAATATTGTGTTAAATAATAAAATTTTGAAAACAATACAAAACATTGCAAATTTTTGATATAAAAAACAAATTAATTGAAATAAAATACATTTGACTAATGAACGATTAATATATCCCTGCCTTGGCAGGGAATAATAATTAAACCTAAAGGTGTTCTACATTTGAAAAATGTGAGAATTAACAACTTTTTAATAACATATAATGTAGAGCTTTTTAAGTCAACATAACCTTAGTTTTTTTATATCATCATTTAGAACAATTGATTTAATTGGATTACACAAGTTAGTTCACAACACCCCCATTTACCCGATGATCTGTATACAATCCTTAGCAGTTGGATTCACTAGCCCAAAGTTATGTTGGTGTGCTAGTAACATAAATGTAAATGTATTTGGCAACAACCGGAAAAATGGTGTGCTAGTAACATAAATGTAAATGTATTTGGCAACAACTAGAAAAAACATTCATGAAAATTTGAATCGATTTTTATATTAAATTTTGTTTAGTATATTTCATCTTTGAATAACTAAGCTCGAACTTTGTCCATTCCTTGCACTTAGCTAAGTACAGTGCAACATATAAGTCTCTATATTCAAAGTGTGCATTAAGACCACCAACTGAAATAGCAATTTCTGAATAAAATTTTGTAGTTTCTAATATTTATTTTCATGTTTATAGAGTGATTTGGATATGGAATTTTGTAGTTTGAAATATATATTTTAATATTTTTAAAATATGCTAATAAAAATATATCAAGAAAATTTAACATGAGTCTCTATATTCAATATGCTAAATAAGTCTCTATATTCAATATGCTAATTGGCATGATCGTGTGCAACCATGCAAAATGATAGGATCAAAAGCACGGAATAGAATGAGAGATATAAATAGAGTATGAATCAAATGGATGTGAATGGAAATATGGAAATTAAATATCAGTGGAATGAATATATGATTGTCAAAATCAAAAGTTGGTTCTAGAAAGTTGTGTTAGACTGCAATAGTTTAAACTCTCATTTATTAACAGTGTTAAACAATACATTTCATTTTAATCTCTACAGAGATCAAACCCATAAAAAATGCAAATCATTTCTCAAGATTTTACACCTTAAAAAATGTTGTGTTGGACTGTAATAGGGTAGATCTATTTTAAACTCTCATTTATCAACAATTAAGATTCATTTCTATTTCTGCAACAATGCAGATTCATTTCTATTTCTGCAAAGTTGTGTTGCATTGGAATAGCTTACATATTTAATCTTTCATTTATCAAGATCAAATCTATTAAAAGTGTAAATTATTTCTCATTATTTTACATTTTAAATAATGTTTATACTATGGAATTTGGTTTCTCTAGATAATTGATAAATCTAGGTTAATATGAGTTTGAGCTACTATTTATTAAAATGAATAACTCACACTTGACTAAATGTGTGATTCATCGTAATATCCTGGTGTGTTATTAAGTTGGTCATCATGCTAAGTTTTAGGAAGTTGTCGTGACTTTTGTTGGATTTGAGAGATTCTCTTCAAGTCGTTCTCATATTTTTGGTGTGTGGTTGAGATGTTCTCTCAACAATTTTTTAGTATGATTAAGATATCATGTTGAGGGAAAGTTTGATATATAAATATATAACATTATTTGATGAGTATAACACTCACCTTAGATTTGGTGTGTCAAGAAAGAATGTTTATACTCTCATTTTCTATCATAGTATCATAGGGATATATTAGCGTAAGACAATAGATAGTTTGTTGTGAGTGTTGCTATGATTTTGTGCATTCTTGGTTTGGTCGTGGGAGTATGCTTTTGTCCATGACATATGTTTGGAAAGTATTGTGTACCCCACAATGTAATAAATGAATGGAATGAGAAAATACTATTTTGGAAATGCTCCCACATGTTGCTAAAGAGAAACACATTGGGCCTCGCGAGGTGCTAAAGGGAAGCTCATGGGGGGCATGCAATATTTGTTTTTTAAGAGGAATTCTTAGTGCTTTTAAAATATCAAATGGACCGTGGAATCTCTCGAGCAGCGATGGACCTAATAATGATATAAAAAATGCTCCCTAATGTATGAGGTCAAGAGAGTAATTAATGACTGACGTACATTATAAAAAAGGAACAAAAGTATGATAAGTGGACCTAGGTGAAGTGCACCGAGACTAGATTAGAAAAGGAACTTGTGAACAAAACCAAAGTATGAGATAACTCTTTTCCACAAGGTGAGCATGCCCATGCTTAGGTAGAAAACAAGCATGGCGACCAATTCAAGTACACTACAGATCCATGTAGAATGCAAAATCATGGCCACGAAAAAGTTACAAAGTGAAGCCATGTCGAATATAGATCATAGCCCTGAACATATACAATATGGATGTATGTCTCGGTATATAGTAGGAGAATGTTTAGTCATGGATGCGATCATAAGATAATCCTCCCATCAAGTACCAAGGTTAAATAGAAATATGTGATATAGCTTGTGCAACTCCGATAGTAGTAAAGAAGGAGAGTTACTATAGGCATAAGGTATTCAATCCAAACCCACAGAAATATATGAATCTACATCATGTGAATAAATGATTTAAAGTCAAACATTGGAGAAACCATTTGATTACCTATCATTTAATTGATGAATACCATTAACAAATGCAATACAACCCACCAATAATGATAATGGGTGTCAAGGTACACCGGTACAATACAAAAAGTGTGAATAAGTGGGATGACATCAAACACTATTAGAATCTATCAAGTAGGGGACATTTATCAATTCCTACTGTCACTAGCAAGGGAACCTACCACTAATGACTTCAAGCCCCGATGTACTGAAAAATGACTCTAAATCCCAATCCCAAAGTAGATGAAACGTTGTTTATAGGATAAGGTCCATTGGAAGGAGTGAATTAGGGCATCTCCCATAAACTAACACAAGTATAAATCAAGAACATGGTTTAAATTGAAAAGGTCTTGGACAAATTTTGCACTAACACACCATCGAGTACATCTCTCGCATGCACCAAGTGTAAATAATGCACAAAAAAGACCCTCTGAGTGATGATTGATAATGAAATCCATTGATAAAGGTGAGGGATTCCAACAATGATGAAAATAGAACCCAAGATAAACCACAGATCCCACTATGTGAATAGATGTCTTGACATCAAGCACAAAAGGAAACTACTCACTTAACAACTAATGGTTAGGTGTTATCTATTGAGTGCAAGGTAACTCACCAATGATGAAAGTGATCCCCTAGATGTTATCAATTCTAAGTCTATCTCCTAGATAATGAGTTGAAGTCAATAGGAGAATACCTTCTAGCAAGAAATTCATGGAGACTTTTCTATACTAGAACTAATAAACATTGTATATGATTTACTGAGAACAACTTAATAATGGGGAAGGTTGACACAAAAAAATAGGGAATCTGAGGCATGGATGACATAGGATTAAACTTCCTTTGAACATAAGCATGACACAATTTGTAACTTGGGAAACAATTGAGACCCGCAGATAGAACATTGATATAATGCCAACAGTGTAGGAGGCAATGAAGGTTGCTCCATAGTTATTGGAAGAGTAACAAACTGGAGGAGTTACAAACTCTGGATCATGGTTAAGCTTCTAAGGTCAATAATAAAACCCAATCATTTGTGAATATAGACACGACACAAGTGATTTTTTAAAAAACAAAACAACTTTGCTTCTACAATAATAGACATGGAACATCTAACTTCTTTCCCCGTCTTTTTTTATAAATATTTTATTTTTTTGTCTTTTTCACATTAGTAAAGGGTCCCTACATGAAGATGGTACCCACTTTCATTGCAACAGAAGCGCGTGAGTGCTGAAATTCAACAACAGTGTGCATGCACTTTCAAAAATGTGCATGCATTAATAACATGTCGAACCTTCACGCAAGCAGCCATGTGGATAAAGGAACATGCGCATTCTGAAAGTGTGCACATGATATTAATGCATGCACATTCCCAAAGCTTGCACGCAATAATAATGCAAGCATGCTAATAATGCGCACGCATTAATAACATGTGTGCACTCCTCTATGTATTAGAAAATAGTCTGCGACCCATTTTCTCACCATTCTATCCCTTTTCCATGGCATATGCAGCTTCCATGACAATGATATACAACGTGCACGTGCCTCCTCCACCAATCAAGCATCCCAAACATCCATCCATGTAATTTTCTTCCAATTTTTCTTTGATTTTTTTGTGACTCAATAAAAAAAATCAATTGTCAATGAATCATAATTTAATCAAAATCATTATTTTTACATGTAGATTGTCTCTCCTCCATCATAATGGAAGAAAACCAAGAACCAAACTCACAAACAAACAACAACCTTAAGGATAACCCAAGCACACAAAACCCCGAACCAAATCCAGAAGTAAAAGTTAACCCCAAGGATAACCCAAGCACAATAAGCCAAATTAACCAACATTTTGACCAATTAAGAACCTTTGTTCACGAGCTTAGAACCACAAGGGAACCATTGAGACTATCCTTAGCCACATCCCTTAATAACAACGTTTCCTTTGTTGAAAATACCCATGGCCAATTGTTGAGCATAACTAAATATAGGTCCAAGATGAGACAGTTCTATTCCACCAGTCTCAATACAGATCAAATTTAAGATTTGAACATTTCAAAACAAACTATTTTTAGTTTTCTCATTGACCCCAGGACCAACCAACACCCTTATTTGTACAAATGCCACCATTGAATGGATTGGTGCACATATAATCCATGGAAACAAAACTGGATGAGTTGATGGTTTATGGTTTTCAAAAAATTGTAGGTTCCACTAAATTTTCTTCATAAACTATATGTTGAGTTCGTGTTGGGTCTCCTCGTGAACTATTTTGACATTAGTGAGTTTCAAGGGGTTGGTATTGGATCTTCCTAGGATATACCAATTCCTATGTATAACTCAATGAAAGGGCCACCTTATCCTAGGCATACACTTAACCCCCCCTTCCCCCCACAGACAACGTAGTTACTAGATTGCTTAGCTGACACCGCCACTACCTTATCACATCTTACACATAGTGTATTACAACACAATTCATTTGTGGCATCATCTAGACATGACACATCAAAGCAATATCGAGGACCCACAGGTGCAGGTCTTATAGGCCCCACTAATCATGGGCCTTCCATGACAACCAATCAGGAAAATGATTCTTCCAATAGCCAAGGATTACCCCATCGATGCACTCACTATGAGCATACTTGCCTTTGCCTTGACAGGGGATCATGTATGAGATAGTCTTTTTTCTAAGATTAGTATGATTTGTAAATGGTGGTAAATCATTGAGTATATATTTAACTTTACATTTGACAATTATTAAATAAACATTGCTTAAATTATTTATATGCAACTGATGTTTTTTGGTGTGTACAGTTGTTCTAAGATGAAACAACTACATAATGATGGGATGAAATTAGTCCTCGTAACCTTGATCCTGCCATGGAAGCAACAAGGATATTGCAACACCTCACATACATGTATTTAAATGAGTGTATAATTTTAAGATTTAAAAATTGATTTAGTTCCAATTGTCAAAGTTATTTATGAGAAATCAATATTAATGTTGTTTTGTTTCCACAAGTGCTTGTCGAAGAGATAGAGTATATGTATCCACCTCGGCTAAGAAAATCACCCCTCACCTAGGTAAAATGTGTGAAATTAATTACATATTTGATGTGAAATTCGTTGTCTTTGGATGGTTAATTTACATGTATTTATACTAATCAAACATATTACATATGTTTATGCAGGTGCCATCTTCCACCATCCCATCACCATGCCCACCCATCCCTCATTATCTTCCTCTTAGTCCATTTTTTCCATACGTTTCATGTTGATTCCTATGATTGGGCACCCTACCCCCATGATTGGCATACCCATTCCCCCCCTAGCATGGTGCCGTCTCTTGTACAACCAATGGGTCTATATTGTCACCCACAACCATCCCCTCTTATGGTTCCTCCACCTATCCAACATTCATCAATCCACCATCATAAACCTCCCCTGATTGCACCCACCGTTGCAACTGTTGTTATGATAGGGCCATAAATGAGGTCAAAGGAACTCAACTTAAATTGTTATATCAGTCAGCAAACAAAGGGCCGAGAAACCTAACAGGCATAGTTCTTGTTGGGAAAAGTTCATAACAGGCATAGTTCCTGTTGGGAAAAGTTCCTAACAAGCAGAGTTCCTATTGGGCAAAGTTCCTGTCAGGCACGGTTCCTGTCATGCACAGTTTCTGTTGGGAAAAGTTCCTGTCAGGCACAGTTCTTGCTGAGAAAAGTTCCTAACAGGCACAGTTCCTCTTGGGAAAAGTTCCTATCAATGGTAGCATTAAATTTCCTATCGAACGAAGTTACTGTCAGGAACAGTTCCTGTCATGCACAGTTCCTGTCATGCACAGTTTATGTTGGGAAAAGTTCCTGTCAGGCACAGTTCTTGTTGGGAAAATTCCTAAAAGGCATAGTTCCTGTTGGGAAAAGTTCCTGTCAGGCACAGTTCCTGTTGGGAAAAGTTCCTAACAGGCACAGTTCCCGTTGGGAAAAGTTCCTGTCAGGCACAATTCCTGTTGGGCAAAGTTCCTAACAGGCATAGTTCTTTTTTGGCAAAGTTCCTGTTGGGAAAAGTTCCTAACAAGCACATGTCATGCACAATTTTTGTTGGGCAAAGTTCCTGTCAGGCACAGTTCCTGTTGGGAAAATTTCCTGTCAGGCAGACTTCCTATTGGGCAAAGCTCCTGTCAGGCACAGTTCCTCTTGGGAAAATTTCCTATCAATGGTAGCATTAAAGTTCCTATCGAATAAAGTTCCTGTCAGGCACAGTTCCTGTCCTGCAAAGTTCCTGTCAGGAAAAGTTCCTGCTGGGCAAAGTTCCTAACAGGCATAGTTCCTGTTGGGAAAAGTTAATAACATGCATAGTTCATGTTGGGAAAGTTTCCTAACAGGCACAATTCCTATTGGGAAAAGTTCTTGTCATGCACAGTTCTTGTTGGGAAAAGTTCCTAACAGGCCCAGTTCCTGTTGAGAAACGTTCCTGTGAGGCACAGTTCCTGTTGGGCAGAGTTCCTAACAGGAACAGTTCCTGTCATGCATAGTTTATGTTGGGAAAAGTTACGCAGCGCATATATGGAAGCAGCTGCGCATATACTGAAGCTTCCACATATGCGTATTTGTTTCCGTATATGCCTTGCGCATATGCAGAAACTACGTATATACGCAACTGCGTATATATAGCTGCTGTATATGCTCTGTGCATTTACGGAAGCTTCCGTTTATGCCCAACAGCTTCCGTATATGCCTTGCGAATATACGGAAGTTGTGCAAGCAGTTGCGTATATACGAAAGCTTCCGTATATGTGCAACGCATATAGGGAAGCTTCCATATATACGTAGTTGCTTTTGTATATGCACAACTTCCGTATATGTGCTGCCGCAAGGCATATATGGAAGTTGTTGCGCATATACGGAAGCTTTCGTATATGCGCTGCGCATATACGGAAGCTTCCGTATATGCGCAATAACTTCTGTGTATGCCCTGCGCATATACGGAAGCTATGCATATACAGAAGCAGCTGCGTAACCCTAATGGAGGGAGGGATATTCATAATGTTTAGTCTTGGGTTACGTGGCTTTGAAAGGATGGTGAAGCAACTAGTTGTTGTTGCAGGGCATTCGAGTCAATAAAAGAATATACACACACAATATATCCCTTTTTCATGTATATCGAGGTGATAGAGGACTAGACAACAGGCAGAGGAGTGGTAGGGTGGTGAATCTAGTTATCTAACATTCATAGTTGTCTAATATTGAGCTTTTTCAATTGTAATACCAATTTTCATTGAAAAATTTAATAAAAACTTCCTACATATTGAAATAAAGAAATACTTTTTCTACGAGGGGATGTGTCCTTAGTCATGGGAAACATGTCTGCATATATCTTCATCCCAAAGAATTTGTCCCCATGATCTGAAATGGCCATGGTCTATTGTTTAAGCTTCCTTATAATTTTGGCCAATTTCCTGCTGGGCAGACTTTTTGTCGGGAAAAGTTCCTGTCAGGCACAATTCCTCTTGGAAAAAGTTCCTAACAGGCACAGTTCCTCTTGGGAAAAATTTCTATCAATTCTATCATTAAAGTTCCTATCGAACGAAGTTCCTGTCAGGCACAGTTCCTGTCATGCACAGTTTCTGTTGGGAAAAGTTCCTGTCAGGCACAGTTTCTGTTGGGAAAAGTTCCTGTCAAGCACAGTTTCTGTTGGGAAAAGTTCCTGTCAGGCACAGTTCCTGTTGGGCAAAGTTCCCATAAATTCGTCCCCTTCTGCAAATTTTGTTGTACGAGCAAAATAACACCTTAATGGTGGCCGAGGAGGATGTCAGAGCATGATAGGGTCTTCTTTAGATCTGTCTTTAGGCACACTAGTAGATCTATTTGTACAACATACCTTTTCTCCTTTAGTTGTGCCATGACCTGCACCATGACCATTCGACATAGATGCATTGCAAAGACATCATATGGGTACCCATTGGCTAAATTATTCAAAACATAATCATAATATTCATCTACCTCACCTAAATCTAAAAATGAACTTCTATTAAGAATATCCAATTTAGACATGGCAATAACAAAACCCACTCACAAGAAACCCTAGAGGATTTGTTTATTCAAAACTATAGAAAAATTGTTCAATCAACTTACTAAAAACAAAATTTAAGTGTTGCCAACTTATGAAGGGAAATCTTGGTCCTTTTAATCTGTTTAATGTGATCTCTTGGTGTCACCACACTCGCACAAGCAATGAACTCCAACAATAACAATGAGAGAATGCAAACCAATCTCAATAACAATATCCCTACCACTCAAATCTATTATCTAACCCCCAATATCAATATCCCTAACACTCAAATCTATTGGGCTAATTCAATCCCTTTGTTGCATTAGATTGATCTCTATCGTCGACGCATGTAAAGGTGGTAACTCTAGGTCATTGGCACTTTGCTTTCTTGTAGTTTTTTGGTACTAATATATCTTTTTTTCACTTGGTTCCAGTAGTATATATCTGATTTACGTTGCCTTGAAGTAAGTTAAATGTTAGACTGTTTGCACCCACTTTTTGTGGATTGTTTTAGTTAAATTGTGGTTGAAATAGTTGGAATCACATAATCAGTTTCCAAGGGATAATGCACACAGTTGCAACAATGAAAATCAGGATTTAAAAAAAAACCTCATGGGTTGCGAGTATATGTTGTAACATCAAAAGTTAATTAAACAATCTGTAACTAGCTATGTTGTTTTAATTCCTGCATTTTATAATTAATGGAACAACAATAAACCTTTATATTAATTTTAACAATGTTCTATTATTGCTTATAAAGCTTATGGTAAACAACCTTTACATTAATTAATGGAACAACAATAAACCTTTATATTAATTTTATCAATGTTTTGTTATGGCTTATAAAGCTTGTGGTAAACAAAGTATGGACTCCACCCAACAAAAGGGATGTTGAGAGATATTGTGATAAATGACGTTGAATGGATGTGTTATGTTTATGAATCATTTCCTTTTATGGTACATTTTTGGATTTACTCAATCATAAATGCAGATATATCCCTTATACTTTATTTTTATGTTTATAAATGAAAAATGAAGATGAAGAGCAAAATCAAGTCGATAAAAAAAATCAAGTCAAATATCCTGTGTGATGAAGTAATGAGACGTGCATGTACTTCAAGGGACAACATAGTTTGAATTAAGAATGACTATCAGTATAATTGAATGTTCTTGCAAGTTGTATGTTTTGAAATGATTGTTTGTAAAAACGACACATTTTGTTACAAGTGTAACAACTATATAATGACATTATTATAGTGCATTGTCAAACGTCGCAAAATGAGATTACATTGTCTATTAAATATTAAATATATGAATGTCATAAATGGATGAATAAATATTACAATTAATTGAAATTGACTACAAATTTTTTTGTATAAATCTTTTGAGTTTTTTACAATTAATTGCAAATTAATAATAATATATAAACATATTGATGCATTGTATTTTTTTTAACTCATTAAACAAAATGAGGCATAGATAAATTGTTAATGTTGTGATTTTTTTTAGTTGCAATATTCATTAAAAATTGCTTCGTTTCTTAGTTATAAAGAACATCCCTATGTTTTTTAGTTATAAATAACATCCTTTACAACTTTCACTAAACATTCCATACTCCATGGAACATCATGGAATAGTGTATTCACCATTTCTAGGCATGCAATACAATATCGTTGCAATTTGGGAGTCCAAGGAATAGCACCTTCACTATTTCTAGGCATGCCATACAATGTTCATTGCAATTTGGGAGTCCATAGAAGAATACAATTAATCTGTTTTCCAATACAACATGATGTAATGGACTTCATAGGAACTTGTGATGTTCAGTTATATTTCCATGTTGTTTATAGGATTTTAGGATCATATGAGAAGAAATTGTGGTATGTTTTGTCTCAAGTATGTATGTTTGTCAATTTTAGGTATAAAAGAGAAATGTCAGAACTTGTTTGTTTCGCTATGTAATATCATCTTTCTACTACCACTTTGTATCGTGCTTCTCATTTTTAATAGAAATTGCAAAAAAAAATAAAAAATTATTAAGTAACTAAGTCTAAAAAGATTATTATTTTATTTTATTTGAAAAAAATAAATGTTCACATTCCTAATCAGTTAAACGACATTCCAAAAAAAGTTTACATTCTATATTTAATTCCTTTACAACTTAATAATCTAACATCCACTACATATTGAACCTTGGTTAGTATTGAAGGAATGGATTTCATAGGTGAAATAACAAATAACTGAAGATAATTCACTAGTGAGTTGTAATTAATGTGGACATTTGCTTCTTCATTGTATATAAAAAGTTAGACATAGCTTTTCAATATTGATATGAAATTCAAATATTATAAAAAACTGTATCATGCTTTCAAGGTTTCACCTTTCAAAATCAGCATTTTTAAATGGAATAGAAATATTAAAAATTGTATTTCTAGGCATGCAATACAATATCCAGTGCAATTTGGGAGTCCAAGGAATATCATCTTCACTATTTCTAGGCATGCCATACAATGTTCATTGCAATTTGGGAGTCCATAGAAGAATACAATTAATCTGTTTTCCAATACAACATGATGTAATGGACTTCATAGGAACTTGTGATGTGCAGTTATATTTCCATGTTGTTTATAGGATTTTAGGATCATATGAGAAGAAATTGTGGTATGTTTTGTCTCAAGTATGTATGTTTGTCAATTTTAGGTATAAAAGAGAAATGTCAGAACTTGTTAGTTTCACTATGTGATATCATCTTTCTCCTACCACTTTGTATTGTGCTTCTCATTTTTAATAGAAATTGCAAAAAAATAAATAAAATTATTAAGTAACTAAGTCTAAAAAGATTATTAATTTATTTTATTTGAAAAAAAATAAATGTTCACATTCCTAATCAATAAAACTATATTCCAAAAAAAGTTTACATTCTATATTTAATTCCTTTACAACTTAATAATCTAACATCCACTACATATTGAACCTTGGTTAGTATTGAAGGAATGGATTTGATAGGTGAAATAACAAATAACAGAAGATAATTCACTAGTAGGTTGTAATTAATGTGGACATTTGCTTCTTCATTGTACATAAAAAGTTAGACATAGCTTTTCAATACTTATATGAAATTAAAATACTATAAAAAAATGTATCATGCTTTCAAGGTTTCACCTTTCAAAATCAGCATTTTTAAATGGAATAGAAATTTTAAAAATTGTATTCCTAGGCATGGAATACAATATCCATTGCAATTTGGGAGTCCAAGGAATAGCATCTTCACTATTTCTAGGCATGCCATACAATGTTCATTGCAATTTGCGAGTCCATAGAAGAATACAATTAATATGTTTTCCAATACAACATGATGTAATGGACTTCATAGGAACTTGTGATGTTTAGTTATATTTCCAAGTTGTTTATAGGATTTTAGGATCATATGAGAAGAAATTGTGGTATGTTTTGTCTCAAGTATGTATGTTTTTCAATTTTAGGTATAAAAGAGAAATGTCAGAACTTGTTTGTTTCACTATGTAATATCATCTTTCTCCTACCACTTTGTATTCTGCTTCTCATTTTTAATATAAATTGCAAAAAAAATAAATAAATTATTAAGTAACTATGTCTAAAAATATTATTAATTTATTTTATTTGAAAAAAAATAAATGTTCACATTCCTAATCAGTAAAACGATATTCCAAAAAAGTTTACATTCTATATTTAATTGCTTTACAACTTAATAATCTAACATCCACTACATATTGAACCTTGGTTAGTATTGAAGGAATGGATTTCATAGGTGAAATAACAAATAACTGAAGATAATTCACTAGTGAGTTGTAATTAATGTGGACATTTGCTTCTTCATTGTACATAAAAAGTTAGACATAGATTTTCAATATTTATATGAAATTCAAATATTATAAAAAAATGTATCATGCTTTCAAAGTTTCACCTTTCAAAATCAGCATTTTTAAATGGAATAGAAATATTAAAAATTGTATTTCTTGGCATGCAATACAATATCCATTGCAATTTGGGAGTCCAAGGAATAGCATCATCACTATTTCTTGGCATGCCATACAATGTTCATTGCAATTTGGGAGTCCATAGAAGAATACAATTAATCTGTCTTCCAATACAACATGATGTAATCGACTTGATAGGAACTTGTGATGTTCAGTTATATTTACATGTTGTTTATAGGATTTTAGGATCATATGAGAAGAAATTGTGGTATGTTTTGTCTCAAGTATGTATGTTTGTCAATTTTAGGTATAAAAGAGAAATGTCAGAACTTGTTTGTTTCACTATGTAATATCATCTTTCTCCTACCACTTTGTATTGTGCTTCTCATTTTTAATAGAAATTGCAAAAAAAAAAAAAAATATTAAGTAACTAAGTCTAAAAAGATTATTAATTTATTATATTTGAAAAAAAATAAATGTTCACATTCCTAATCAATAAAACGACATTCCAAAAAAAGTTTACATTCTATATTTAATTCCTTTACAACTTAATAATCTAACATCCACTACATATTGAACCTTGGTTAGTATTGAAGGAATGGATTTCATAGGTGAAATAACAAATAACAGAAGATAATTCACTAGTGGGTTGTAATTAATGTGGACATTTGCTTCTTCATTGTACATAAAAAGTTAGACATAGCTTTTCAATACTTATATGAAATTGAAATATTATAAAAAAATGTATCATGCTTTCAAGGTTTCACCTTTCAAATCAGCATTTTTAAATGGAATACAAATATTAAAAATTGTATTCCTAGGCATGGAATACAATATCCATTGCAATTTGGGAGTCCAACGAATAGCATCTTCACTATTTCTAGGCATGCCATACAATGTTCATTGCAATTTGCGAGTCCATAGAAGAATACAATTAATATGTTTTCCAATACAACATGATGTAATGGACTTCATAGGAACATGTGATGTTCAGTTATGTTTCCAAGTTGTTTATAGTATTTTAGGATAATATGAGAAGAAATTGTGGTATGTTTTGTCTCAAGTATGTATGTTTGTGAATTTTAGGTATAAAAGAGAAATGCCAGAACTTGTTTGTTTCACTATGTAATATCATCTTTCTCCTACCACTTTGTATTGTGCTTCTCATTTTTAATAGAAATTGCAAAAAAAATAAATAAATTATTAAGTAACTATGTCTAAAAAGATTATTAATTTATTTTATTTGAAAAAAATAGATGTTTCACATTCCTAATCAGCAAAACGACATTCCAAAAAAAGTTTACATTCTATATTTAATTCCTTTACAACTTAATAATCTAACATCCACTACATATTGAACCTTGGTTAGTATTGAAGGAATGGGTTTCATAGGTGAAATAACAAATAACTGAAGATAATTCGCTAGTGAGTTGTAATTAATGTGGACATTTTCTTATTCATTGTACATAAAAGGTTAGACATAGCTTTTCAATATTTATATGAAATTGAAATATTATAAAAAAATGTATCATGCTTTCAAGGTTTCTCCTTTCAAAATCAGCATTTTTAAATGGAATAGAAATATTAAAAATTGTATTTCTAGGCACGCAATACAATATCCATTGCAATTTGGGAGTCCAAGGAATAGCATCTTCACTATTTCTAGGCATGCCATACAATGTTCATTGCAATTTGGGAGTCCATAGAGGAATACAATTAATCTGTTTTCCAATACAACATGATGTAATGGACTTCATAAAAACTTGTGATGTTCAGTTGTATTTCCATGTTGTTTATAGGATTTTAGGATCATATGAGAACAAATTGTGGTATGTTTTGTCTCATGTATGTATGCTTGTCAATTTTAGGTATAAAAGAGAAATGTTAGAACTTGTTTTTTTCACTATGTAATATCATCTTTCTCCAACCACTTTGTATTGCGCTTCTCATTTTGAACAGAAATTGCAAAAAAAAAATAAAATTATTAAGTAACTAAGTCTAAAAAGATTATTAATTTATTTTATTTGAAAAAAAAAAATGTTCACATTCCTTATCAGTAAAACGACATTCCAAAAAATGTTTACATTCTATATTTAATTCCTTTACAACTTAATAATCTAACATCCACTACATATTGAAACTTGGTTAGTATTGAAGCAATGGATTTCATAGGTGAAATAACAAATCACTGAAGATAATTCACTAGTGAGTTGTAATTAATGTGGACATTTGCTTCTTCATTGTACATAAAAAGTTGGACATAGCTTTTCAATATTTATATGAAATTGAAATATTATAAAAAAATGTATCATGCTTTCAAGGTTTCACCTTTCAAAATCAGCATTTTTAAATGGAATAGAAGTATTAAAAATTGTATTTCTAGGCATGCAATACAATATCCATTGCAATTTGGGAGTCCAAGGAATAACATCTTCACTATTTCTAGGCATGCCATACAATGTTCATTGCAATTTGCGAGCCCACAGAAGAATACAATTAATATGTTTTCCAATACAACATGATGTAATGGACTTCATAGGAACTTGTGATGTTCAGTTATATTTCCATGTTGTTTATAGGATTTTAGGATCATATGAGAAGAAATTGTGGTATGTTTTGTCTGAAGTATGTATATTTGTCAATTTTAGGTATAAAGAGAAATGTCAGAACTTATTTGTTTCACTATGTAATATCATCTTTCTCCTACCACTTTGTATTGTGCTTCTCATTTTTAATAGAAATTGCAAAAAATAAAATAAAATTATTAAGTAACTAAGTCTAAAAAGATTATTAATTTATTTTATTTGAAAACAAATAAATGTTCACATTCCTAATCAATAAAACGATATTCCAAAAAAAGTTTACATTCTATATTTATTTCCTTTACAACTTAATAATCTAACATCCACTACATATTGAACCTTGGTTAGTATTGAAGGAATGGATTTGATAGGTGAAATAACAAATAACAGAAGATAATTCACTAGTGGGTTGTAATTAATTTGGACATTTGCTTCTTCATTGTACATAAAAAGTTAGACATAGCTTTTCAATACTTATATGAAATTAAAATATTATAAAAAAATGTATCATGCTTTCAAGGTTTCAGCTTTCAAAGTCAGCATTTTTAAATGGAATAGAAATTTTAAAAATTGTATTCCTAGACATGGAATACAATATCCATTGCAATTTGGTAGTCCAAGGAATAAAGTCTTCACTATTTCTAGGCATGCCATACAATGTTCATTGCAATTTGCGAGTACATAGAAGAATACAATTAATATGTTTTCCAATACAACATGATGTAATGGACTTCATAGGAAGTTGTGATGTTCAGTTATATTTCCAAGTTGTTTATAGGATTTTAGGATCATATGAGAAGAAATTGTGGTATGTTTTGTCTCAAGTATGTATGTTTGTCAATTTTAGGTATAAAAGAGAAATGTCAGAACTCGTTTGTTTCACTATGTAATATCATCTTTCTCCTACCACTTTGTATTCTGCTTCTCATTTTTAATATAAATTGCAAAAAAAAATAAAAAAATTATTAAGTAACTATGTCTAAAAAGATTATTAATTTATTTTATTTGAAAAAAAATAAATGTTCACATTCCTAATCAGTAAAACGATATTCCAAAAAAAGTTTAGATTCTATATTTAATTGCTTTACAACTTAATAATCTAGCATCCACTACATATTGAACCTTGGTTAGTATTGAAGGAATGGATTTGATAGGTGAAATAACAAATAACTTAAGATAATTCACTAGTGAGTTGTAATTAATGTGGACATTTGCTTCTTCATTGTACATAAAAAGTTAGACATAGATTTTCAATATTTATATTAAATTCAAATATTATAAAAAAATGTATCATGCTTTCAAGGTTTCACCTTTCAAAATCAGCATTTTTAAATGGAATAGAAATATTAAAAATTGTATTTCTTGGCATGTAATACAATATCCATAGAATTTGGGAGTCCAAGGAATAACATCTTCACTATTTCTAGGCATGCCATACAATGTTCATTGCAATTTGGGAGTCCATAGAAGAATACAATTAATCTGTTTTCCAATACAACATGATGTAATGGACTTCATAGGAACTTGTGATGTTCAGTTATATTTCCATGTTGTTTATAGGATTTTAGGATCATATGAGAAGAAATTGTGGTATGTTTTGTGTCAAGTATGTATGTTTTTCAATTTTAGGTGTAAAAGAGAAATGTCAGAAGTTGTTTGTTTCACTATGTAATATCATCTTTCTCCTACCACTTTGTATTGTGCTTCTCATTTTTAATAGAAATTGCAAAAATAAAAAACAATTATTAAGTAACTAAGTCTAAAAAGATTATTAATTTATTTTATTTGAAAAAAAAAATGTTCACATTCCTAATCAATAAAACGACATTCCAAAAAAAGTTTACATTCTATATTTAGTTCCTTTACAACTGGATAATCTAACATCCACTACATATTGAACCTTAGTTAGTATTGAAGGAATGGATTTCATAGGTGAAATAACAAATAACTTAAGATAATTCACTAGTGAGTTGCAATTAATGTGGACATTTGCTTCCTCATTGTACATAAAAAGTTAGACATAGCTTTCCAATATTTATATGAAAGTCAAATACTATAAAAAAATGTATCATGCTTTCAAGGTTTCACCTTTAAAATCAGCGTTTTTAAATGGAATAGAAATATTAAAAATTGTACTTCTAGGCATGCAATACAATATCCATTGCAATTTGGTGGTCCAAGGAATAACATCTTCACTATTTTTAGGCGTGCCATACAATGTTCATTGCAATTCTGGAGTCCATAGAAGAATACAATTAATCTGTTTTCCAATGCAACATGATGTAATGGACTTCATAGGAACTTGTGATGTTCAGTTATATTTCCATGTTGTTTACAGGATTTTGCGATCATATGAGAAGAAATTGTGGTATGTTTTGTCTTTGTCAATTTTAGTTATAAAAGAGAAATGTCAGAAATTGTTTGTTTGACTATGTAATATCATCTTTCTCCTACCACTTTGCATTGTGCTTCTAATTTTTAATAGAAATTGAAAACAATTAATAAATTATTAAGTAACTAAGTCTAAAAAGATTATGAATTTATTTTATTTAAAAAAAAAAATGTTCACATTCCTAATCAGTAAAACGACATTCCAAAAAAAGTTTACATTCTATATTTAATTCCTTTACAACTTAATAATCTAACATCCACTACATATTGAACCTTGGTTAGTATTGAAGGAATGGATTTCATAGGTGAAATAACAAATAATTGAAGATAATTCACTAGTGAGTTGTAATTAAGGTGGACATTTGCATCTTCCTTGTACATAAAAAGTTAGACATAGCTTTTCAATATTTATATGAAATTCGAATATTATAAAAAAATGTATCATGGTTTCAAGGTTTCACCTTCAAAATCAGCATTTTTAAATGGAATAGAAATATTAAAAATTGTATTTCTAGGAATGCAATACAATATCCATTGCAATTTGGGAGTCCAAGGAATAGCATCTTCACTATTTCTAGGCACGCCATACAATGTTCATTGCAATTTGGGAGTCCATAGAAAAATACAATTAATCTGTCTTCCAATACAACATGATGTAATGGACTTCATAGGAACTTGTGATGTTCAGTTATATTTCCATGTTGTTTATAGGATTTTAGGATCATATGAGAAGATATTGTGGTATGTTTTGTCTCAAGAATGTATGTTTGTAAATTTTCGGTATAAAAGAGAAATGTTAGAACATGTTTGTTTCACTATGAAATATCATCTTTCTCCTACCACTTTGCATTGTGCTTCTCATTTTTAATAGAAATTGAAAAAAAAATAAAAATTATTAAGGGACTAAGTCTAAAAAGATTATTAATTTATTTTATTTGAAAAAAAATAAATGTTGACATTCCTAATCAGTAAAACGACATTCCAAAAAAAGTTTACATTCTATATTTAATTCCTTTACAACTTAATAATCTAACATCCACTACATATTGAAACTTGGTTATTATTGAAGGAATGGACTTCATAGGTGAAATAACAAATAACTGAATATAATTCACTAATGAGTTGTAATTAATGTGGACATTTGCTTCTTCATTGTACATAAAAAGTTAGACATAGCTTTTAAATATTTATATGAAATTCAAATATTATAAAAAAATGTATCATGCTTTCAAGGTTTCACCTTTCAAAATAAGCATTTTTAAATGGAATAGAAATATTAAAAATTTGTATTTCTAGGTATGCAATACAATATCGATTGCAATTTGGGAGTCCAAGTTATAGCATCTTCACTATTTCTAGGCATGCCATACAATGTTCATTGCAATTTGGGAGTCCATAGAAGAATACAATTAATCTGTTTTCCAATACAACATGATGTAATGGACTTCATAGGAACTTGTGATGTTTAGTTATATTTCCAAGTTGTTTATAGGATTTTAGGATCATATGAGAAGATATTGTGGTATGTTTTGTCTCAAGTACGTATGTTTGTCAATTTTAGGTAGAAAAGAGAAATGTCAGAACTTGTTTGGTTCACTATGTAATATCATCTTTCTCCTACCACTTTGTTTTGTGCTTCTCATTTTTAATAGAAATTGCAAAAAAAAATAAAAAATTATTAAGTAACTAAGTCTAAAAAGATTATTAATTTATTTTATTTGAAAAAAAATAAATGTTCACATTCCTAATCAGTAAAACGACATTCCAAAAAAAGTTTACATTCTATATTTAATTCCTTTACAACTTAATAATCTAACATCCACTACATATTGAATCTTGGTTAGTATTGAAGGAATGGATTTCATAGGTGAAATAACAAATAACTGAAGATAATTCACTAGTGAGTTGTAATTAATGTGGACATTTGCTTCTTCATTGTACATAAAAAGTTAGACATAGCTTTTCAATATTTATATGAAATTGAAATATTATAAAAAAATGTATCATGCTTTCAAGGTTTCACCTTTCAAAATCAGCATTTTTAAATGGAATAGAAATATTAAAAATTGTATTTCTAGGCATGCAATACAATATCCATTGCAATTTGGGAGTCCAAGGAATAGCATCTTCACTATTTCTAGGCATGCCATAGAATGTTCATTGCAATTTGGGAGTCCATAGAAGAATACAATTAATCTGTTTTCCAATACAACATGATGTAATGGCCTTCATAGGAACTTGTGATGTTCAGTTATATTTCCAAGTTGTTTATAGGATTTTAGGATCATATGAGAAGAAATTGTGGTATGTTTTGTCTCAATAATATATGTTTTTCAATTTTAGGTATAAAAGAGAAATGTTAGAACATGTTTGTTTCACTATGTAATATCATCTTTCTCCTACCTCTTTGTATTGTGCTTCTCATTTTTAATAGAAATTGCAAAAAAAAAATAAAATTATTAAGTAACTAAGTCTAAAAAGATTATTAATTTATTTTATTTGAAAAAAAATAAATGTTCACATTCCTAATCAGTAAAACGACATTCAAAAAAAAGTTTACATTCTATATTTAATTCCTTTACAACTTGATAATCTAACATCCACTACATATTGAACCTTGGTTAGTATTGAAGGAATGGATTTCATAAGTGAAATAACAAATAACTGAAGATAATTTACTAGCGTGTTGTAATTAATGTGGACATTTGCTTCTTTATTGTACATAAAAAGCTAGACATAGCTTTTCAATATTTATATGAAAGTCAAATATTATAAAAAAATGTATCATGCTTTTAAGGTTTCACCTTTCAAAATCAACATTTTTAAATGGAATAGAAATATTAAAAATTGTATTTCTAGGCATGCAATACAATATCCATTGCAATTTGGGAGTCCAAGGAATAGCATCTTCACTATTTCTAGGCAAGCCATACAATGTTCATAGCAATTTGGGAGCACGGGGGCTTCACTAGAAGGCAATATAATATCATGTTCATTCATTTTGCAGTATTAAATATTCATGAAAACCTATAAATTATATTGCTTATATATTAAGGGGCAAAGGGTTTTTTAATTTAATGTAACAATACAAAAATACTTTGGGGTCTTTTTTATATGGGTGGGCTGAAAAATATCCGCCAAATGGAGATGGCAGGATCACGGCCAGATGAGAAATCGGGTTGAGGCAAGGCTCGGGCTTACCAATACGCAGGGAAATCACGTCTTGAGGCATGCTTGAGGCCAGGGGTTTTGTGGTGAAGTGGGTTTCCAGTTGATCATAGTCGAGAGACAGTGGTCATTGACAGCCAATTGTTACCAATGAGACTCAGCCAGTTGTTACTAATAGCCTTGAGAGGCTCTAAGCCTACATGGTCTGTTATAGGCCCTCGATAGGCCTTGGGGGCTTGAATACCCAACCACTCGTGCCTATTACAGGCCTTGGGAGGTTTAGTCAGCCTCCTAGAGCTTGTTACAGGCCCTGGGGGCTTGGATACCTAGCCCACAACAGGATTAGTCAGTGATTGGGGAACTGCAACATGCAATCTAAATGTTGTACTATGTGCATTGTCTCTAGTGACATACAAGAAGTGATCTCCTATCTCTTCATTAGACCATTAGATGTTGCAAATCATAACGATATGTGGTTGAGTAATTGCATTGTGGGTGAAGTAATGTGCATCCAAAATACACATCGAAAGAAGCAAGGTGCATTGTAGAATGCATGTGGGGTCATAAGAGGGGTATCATATCAATATACTAGGTAGAAATATAAAGGGGTATAAAAAATGTTAATGAAAAAATTGATACATACAATATATAGTGAAAATAGGGGTTTCTTTAAATTGGGAAGGCATATTGGGAGGGGGTTAAAAAAAACGATTTTGGAAGGTATTTTCCAATATTTAGTGAAATTAGGGGTATTGTTTCAAATGCCACAAACGAACGTGCTATGATAGAGGTTTATTGAGTGAAGCCCCCGTGTTTGGGAGTCCATAGAAGAATACAATTAATATGTTTTCCAATACAACATGATGTAATGGACTTCATAGGAACTTGTGATGTTCAGTTATATTTCCATGTTGTTTATATGATTGTAGGATCATATGAGAAGAAATTGTGGTATGTTTTGTCCCAAGTAAGTATGTTTGTAAATTTTAGGTATAAAAGAGAAATGTCAGAACTTTTTGTTTCACTATGTAATATCATCTTTCTCCTACCACTTTGTATTGTGCTTCTCATTTTTAATAGAAATTGCAAAAAAAAAAAAAAAAAATTATTAAGTAACTAAGTCTAAAAAGATTATTAATTTATTTTATTTGAAAAAAATAAATGTTTACAGTCCTAATCAGTAAAACGACATTCCAAAAAAAGTTTACATTCTATATTTAATACCTTTACAACTTAATAATTTGACATCCACTAATATTGAACCTTGGTTAGTATTGAAGGAATGGATTTGATAGGTGAAATAACAAATAACTGAAGATAATTCACTAGTGAGTTGTAAATAATGTGGACATTTGCTTCTTAGTTGTACATAAAGAGTTAGACGTAGCTTTTCAATATTTATATGAAATTCAAATATTAAAAAAAAATGTATCATGCTTTCAAGGTTTCACCTTTCAAAATCAGCATTTTTAAATGGAATAGAAATATTAAAAATTGTATTTCTAGGCATGCAATACAATATCCATTTCAATTTGGGAATCCAAGGAATAGCATCTTCACTATTTCTAGGCATGCCATACAATGTTCATTGCAATTTGGCAGTCCATAGAAGAATACAATTAATCTGTTTTCCAATACAACATGATGTAATGGACTTCATAGGGACTTGTGATGTTCAGTTATATTTCCATGTTGTTTATAGGATTTTAGGATCATATGAGAAGAAATTGTGTTATGTTTTGTCTCAAGTTTGTATATTTGTCAATTTTAGGTATAGAAGAGAAATGTCAGAACTTGTTTGTTTCACTATGTAATATCATCTTTCTCCTACCACTTTGTATTGTGCTTCTCATTTTTAATAGAAATTGCAAAAATAAAAAAAAAATTATTAAGTAACTAAGTCTAAAAAGATTATTAATTTATTTTATTTTAAAAAAATAAATGTTTACATTCCTAATCAGTAAAACTACATTCCAAAAAAAATTTACATTCTATATTAAATTCCTTTTCAACTTAATAATCTAACATCCACTACATATTGGAACTTGGTTAGTATTGAAGGAATGGATTTCATAGGTGAAATAACAAATAACTGAAGATAATTCACTAGTGAGTTGTAATTAATGTGGACATTTGCTTCTTCATTGTACATAAAAAGTTAGACATAGATTTTCAATATTTATATGAAATTCAAAAATTATAAAAAAATGTATCATGCTTTCAAGGTTTCACCTTTCAAAATCAGCATTTTTAAATGGAATAGAAATATTAAATAAGTAACTATGTCTAAAAATATTATTAATTTATTTTATTTGAAAAAAAAGAAATGTTCACATTCCTAATCAGTAAAACGATATTCCAAAAAAAGTTTACATTCTATATTTAATTGCTTTACAACTTACTAATCTAACATCCACTTCATATTGAACCTTGGTTAGTATTGAAGGAATGGATTTCATAGGTGAAATAACAAATAACTAAAGATAATTCACTAGTGAGTTGAAATTAATGTGGACATTTGCTTCTTCGTTGTACATAAAAAGTTAGACGTAGCTTTTCAATATTGATATGAAATTCAAATGATATAAAAAAATGTATCATGCTTTCAAGGATTCACCTTTCAAAATCAGCATTTTTTAAAGGAATAGAAATATTAAAAATTGTATTTCTAGGCATGCAATACAATATCCATTGCAGTTTGGGAGTCCAAGGAATAACATCTTCACTATTTCTAGGCATGCCATACAATGTTCATTGCAACTTGGGAGTCCATAGAAGAATACAATTAATCTATTTCCAATACAACATGATGTAATGGACTTCATAGGAACTTGTGATGTTCAGTTATATTTCCATGTTGTTTATAGGATTTTAGGATCATATGAGAAGAAATTGTGGTATGTTTTGTCTCAAGTATGTATGTTTGTCAATTTTAGGTATAAAAGAGAAATGTCAGAACTTGTTTGTTTCACTATGTAATATCATCTTTTTCCTACCACTTTGTTCTGTGCTTCTCATTTTAAATAGAAACTGCAAAAAGAAAAAAAAAATAGTAAGTAAATAAGTCTGAAAAGATTATTATTTTATTTTATTTGAAAAAAAAAATGTTTACATTCTTAATCAGTAAAACAACATTCCAAAAAAAGTTTACATTCTATATTTAATTCCTTTACAACTTAATAATCTAACATCCACTACATATTGAACCTTGGTTAGTATTGAAGGAATGGATTTCATAGGTGAAATAACAAATAACTTAAGATAATTCACTAGTGAGTTGTAATTAAGGTGGACATTTGCATCTTCATTGTACATAAAAAGATAGACATAGCTTTTCAATATTTGTATGAAATTCAAATATTATAAAAAAATATATCATGCTTTCAAGGTTTTACCTTTCAAAATCAGCATTTTTAAATGAATAGAAATATTAAAAATTGTATTTCTAGGCATGCAATACAATATCCATAGCAATTTGGGAGTCCAAGGAATAGCATCTTCACTATTTCTAGGCATGCCATACAATGTTCATTGCAATTTGGAAGTCCATAGAAGAATACAATTAATCTATTTTCCAATACAACATGATGTAATGGACTTCATAGGAACTTGTGATGTTCAGTTATATTTCCAAGTTGTTTATAGGATTTTAGGATCATATGAGAAGAAATTGTGGTATGTTTTGTCTCAAGTATGTATGCTTGTCAATTTTAGGTATAAAAAAGAAATGCCAGAACTTGTTTTTTTCACTATGTAATATCATCTTTCTCCAACCACTTTGTATTGTGCTTCTCATTTTGAACAGAAATTGCAAAAAAATAAAATAAATTATTAAATAACTAAGTCTAAAAAGACTATTAATTTATTTTATTTGAAAAAAAATAAATGTTCACATTCCTAATCAGTAAAACGACATTCCAAAAAAAGTTTACATTCTATATTTAATTCCTTTACAACTTAATAATCCAACATCCACTACATATTGAACGTTGGTTAGTATTGAAGGAATGGATTTCATTGGTGAAATAACAAATAACTAAAGATAATTCACTATTGAGTTGTAATTAATGTGGACATTTGCTTGTTCATTGTACATAAAAAGTTAGACATAGCTTTTCAATATTTATATGAAACTTAAATATTAAAAAAAAATGTATCATGCTTTCAAGGTTTCACCTTTCAAAATCAGCATTTTTAAATGGAATAGAAATATTAAAAATTGTATTTCTAGGCATGCAATACAATATCCATTGCAATTTGGGAGTCCAAGGAATAGCATCTTCACTATTTCTAGGCATGCCATACAATGTTCATTGCAATTTGGGAGTCCATAGAAGAATACAATTAATATGTTTTCCAATACAACATGATGTAATGGACTTCATAGGAACTTGTGATGTTCAGTTATATTTCCATGTTGTTTATAGGATTTTAGGATCATATGAGAAGAAATTGTGGTATGTTTTGTCTCAAGTATGTATGTTTGTCAATTTTAGGTATAAAAGAGAAATGCCAGAACTTGTTTGTTTCACTATGTAATATCATCTTTCTCCTACCACTTTGTATTGTGCTTCTCATTTTTAATAGAAATTGCGAAAATAAAAATAAAAATTATTAAGTAACTAAGTCTAAAAAGATTATTAATTTATTTTATTTGAAAAAAAATAAATGTTCACATTCCTAATCAATAAAATGACATTCCAAAAAAAGTTTACATTCTATATTTAATTCCTTTACAACTTAATAATCTAACATCCACTACATATTGAACCTTGGTTAGTATTGAAGGAATGGATTTCATTGGTGAAATAACAAATAACTGAAGATAATTCACTAGTGGGTTGTAATTAATGTGGACATTTGCTTCTTCATTGTACATAAAAAGATAGACATAGCTTTTCAATATTTATATGAAATTGAAATATTATAAAAAGATGTATCATGCTTTCAAGGTTTCACCTTTCAAAATCAGCATTTTTAAATGGAATAGAAATATTAAAAATTGTATTTCTAGGCATGCAATACAATATCCATTGCAATTTGGGAGTCCAAGGAATAGCATCTTCACTATTTCTAGGCATGCCATACAATGTTCATTGCAATTTGGCAGTCCATAGAAGAATACAATTAATCTGTTTTCCAATACAACATGATGTAATGGACTTGATTAGAACTTGTGATGTTCAGTTATATTTCCAGGTTGTTTATAGGATTTTAGGATAATATCGGAAGAAATTGTGGTATTTTTTGTCTCAAGTATGTATGTTTGTCAATTTTAGGTATAAAAGAGAAATGTTAGAACTTGTTTGATTCACTATGTAATATCATCTTTTTCCTACCACTTTGTATTGTGCTTCTCATTTTTAATAGAAATTGCAAAAAAAAAAAAACATTATTAAGTAACTATGTCTAAAAAGATTATTAATTTATTTTATTTGAAAAAAAATAAATGTTCACATTCCTAATCAGTAAAACGACATTCCAAAAAAAGTTTACATTCTATATTTAATTCCTTTACAACTTAATAATCTAACATCCACTACATATTGAATCTTGGTTAGTATTGAAGGAATTGATTTCATAGGTGAAATAACAAATAACTGAATATAATTCACTAGTGAGTTGTAATTAATGTGGACATTTGCTTCTTCATTGTACATAAAAAGTTAGACATAGCTTTTCAATATTTATATGAAATTCAAATATTATAAAAAAATGTATCATGCTTTCAAGGTTTCACCTTTCAAAATCAGCATTTTTAAATGGAAGAGAAATCTTAAATTTTTTATTTCTAGGCATGCAATACAATATCCATTGCAATTTGGGGGTCCAAGGAATAGCATCTTCACTAGTTCTAGGCATGCCATACAATGTTCATTGCAATTTGGGAGTCCATAGAAGAATACAATTAATCTGTTTTCCAATACAACATGATGTAATGGACTTCATAGGAACTTGTGATGTTCAGTTATATTTTCATGTTGTTTATGCGATTTTAGGATCATATGAGAACAAATTGTGGTATGTTTTGTGTCAAGAATGTATGTTTGTCAATTTTAGGTATAAAAGAGAAATGTCAGAACTTGTTTGTTTCACTATGTAATATCATCTTTCTCCTACCACTTTGTATTGTGCTTCTCATTTTTAATAGAAATTGCAAAAAAAAAAAAAAAATTTAAGTAACTAAGTCTAAAAAGATTATTATTTTATTTTATTTGAAAAAAAATAAATGTTCACATTACTAATCAGTGAAACAACATTCTAAAAAAAGTTTCTATTCTATATTTAATTCCTTTACAACTTAATAATCTTACATCCACTACATATTGAACCTTGGTTATGTAGTGCCCCTAGACTTTTGTAGACATTGAGGGCACCTGCTGAGTGACCCGACCGATTGAAACATTAATTAAATAACCTTTTCGCCTTATTTTTGAGTATGTGTATCTGAACTGCTGATGTAAATGAATAATTGCATATGTTAAATGATTAACTATGACTATGGAAAATTATGTTGATAAATAATGCTTAACGACTAGCTGTACGGTGATTATGTAATTGTCGACGAAATGTATATTTGATTAGATGAATAAGAAGTTTGAATAAATCATAAATGTTTAAACAATACTAGATTTAGAAATAAGATGATGATTATTGAGGACAGTACTACTAATAACTTGTTGTGAGAAGTGTGTGTAGAAACAAGTGAGACGGTTCACCAACGGACACACCAAGGAACATGAAGGGTCGTAGAGTATGGGTAAATCACACACAGGGGAGCGATGACGATGTCGACTTCCGACAAGAATACCACGCATGAGAAGATAAGTATTGATCTGCTTGCTCGAGAGGAATGCATGAGGGCGTACGAGGTGGGCCACGACGGAGCTAGTCACGTACGAGTTGAGGGGCGCGCAGTGAGAACGGACTCACTCCTCAGCGCCATTAGTCCCTAGATAGCATGTAGACGGAGGATTGATGGTAACGATTCCTAAAATCCCTACAAGAGTTCTCGCAAGTCAAAACGAAAAGATGGTGGCAGAAGGGCCCAACGATGCGGTACCCTGTCGAGAACGGAAAGAATGGACACAAAGACCCAACGATGCGGTACCATGCCAAGGAATGGAAACCATGGATGACTGGACCCGACGGAGTGGTGCCATGTTAGGGAATTAAAAATTAAGGAACTAGGAGCCCAACGGCGCGACACCGTGATCCTAGTGAGTTTGATTGTTAAATTTAGCTGCACAAAAACTTATGAGAATAACTCTAGATTATTACTTAGCAAATGCATAAAAATAGTTTAGACATTTGCACATGAATAGTTATTTTTGCTGAGCATTTAAAATAATAGAAATCATTATTTAGGAGCAAAATAGAATCCTAAGATTAGACACCTAGTCAACTAAAAGCTAGGAGTTAATTAAAATATATGGGGGACAAACTAGAGCAAACTTAGGAGTGTTGGTGCACTTCCCAGAGAAACTGACACTTGGATGGGTGAGTGTTTTAATTAAATAATTAATTAAAAATATTTAATTATGCATGAAGTGACATGTGTCGCATGATATTTTCCTTTTTAAGAAAGGCTTGGGGAATGGGTAAGGGACCCAGAAGCTGGATGATTGTCGTAATATCTGAATTACCTCAAAGACTTGCTGCTAAAGGGTTTGGCGGGAAATCTTGGTGGGTGGGACTCCCAAGCTAGATTTCTGAAATACATGTGTGAACTCTACGGCCCGATTAGCTCGGGGGTCTGGCAGGAAGAAGAGTACTTCCAGAGTGGTTGGGTGGTTTACCGAGGTGTCCGTTGGTGACTCGTGGAGATCGACGAGAAGATCGGGTTGTGACTTCTCCGATATTCAACAAGGACGGTTCAAGTGCCGTCGAAGAGCGGGATTGGAGCAGCGATCTTCGAGGCATTTCATATTCAACCGGAACAACTATACCACAGGTTCTTCATTGCTGGAATATTTCATATTTAATTCAGTTTTATTTAAGAGGTCATAGATCTGAGATTTCATGTGGAAATTTGAATAAGTTCTTTGTATATTTGAATGTGTGACACATTTTATTTACTGTATTATTAAAAGAGAATTAGTATGATCTTACGGAGAGTTACAGATCTTGAAATGCATGAAAACGTTCTGTACATGTTCGCAGCACACGGGAGATTTCATAAATCTATTTTATTACTGTGTGGTTCCATAGAAGGGTCAAAATTATAAAGAATCCTAGATGGCTATTTGATATGTTTAGTTCTGAGAATAATTTTCCATTCGCTGTTTGGATTATCAATTACAAAAGTAGGTTCTGTGCAAAATCTATTAAGAGTCATGATCAGATCTAGTCCTAACTAAATTATGATCGATTTTATTATAACTCTGTTGGGGGAGATCAACTCTACTTTCTTTTATTTAGACCTCTGTTTAGAAGAATCTTGATCGATTACATTATAATTCTGTTAGGGGAGATCAGTCCTATTATTTTATCTTAGATCCCTGTCTATTATATAACACACGGATCGATTTCAAGTTGTGTATCTCTGTCAATTCCGAACGCAGATATCTTATTCATTTGCATCTGCTCAGTTTTATCTGATCTCTGTATTATCTTACGAAAAGGAAACACTCTACATCATGCAGCGCCGATCATAGTCGATCCCTGCTATGCCCCTTTGTGTGTTTATGTGTGTGAAACCGTTGTGAGCGTTATACTCTGTCGTCTATACTTAAAAATTCGTTGCACTTCCATTCTGACTTTAGCTCTGTGATTATACTCTGTTTTTAGATTGGTTGTAAAATAAACTTGAACCACAGATCATTTTTATTCCTTACTCCAGTTTAAATTCTCAACCTTTGCGTGAAAGCACACTTGAGTCACTAAAAATACCCTTTTCGTTACTTGGTTATTTGACCTCTGCTCGTAATACCCCATTGCCCCACTCTGTTTGCTTAAGATAGTGTCATAGGATCATTCCACATTTCTTCTGCACAAGTTTTAATAGTTCATTTTAGATTTCAGATCTGATTCTGGAATGGCTGTTCATCTTCATAATTTAAAATTCTCAGATTTAAACCTTCCATTGTAGTGATGAGACTCTGCACCATCGATCAATGATGGATCACATTGTTTCCAGAGCTATTTCTATGTATGTGTATAAAAATCGATTTCAGGATTTGATTTTTAGTTTCATTGATGCATCGTTTCCAGATCTACTACTTAGTGGGATTCGATTCCCCATCTAATGAGAAATCGACCTCAATTATTTTAAATTGTTCTCTGTTGAAATTTATCCCCAATATTTCAATCTACAGCGTGTTATTGATAGTGATCGTGACCATATCCCAGATCCAAACGATTGCATTGAGATTGATTTTAATATATTGTTCGTGATTATATTTATCCCCAATATTTCAATTTACAACGTTTATTGACAGCGATCGTGACCATATCCCAGATCCAAATGATTGCATTGAGAATGATTTTAATCTGTTAGTTGTGTCTAAAATTCCCAAAGTTTCAATCCAATAAGCTATTTAATTGACAGCGAATTCCCAAATCTGTTGTTGTGATTACATTTCCAGATCGATAGCAATTTTATTACACCTGGGCAATTTCATTAACAACGAATTCAAATCTATTAGTTGTGTCTAAATTCCCCAGCGTTCAAACCATTAGCGATTCCATCTAGTGATCTCGGCTGACAGTGATTCATTTGGAGGTTGTGTCTAAAATTCCCAAAGTTTCAATCCAATAAGCTATTTAATTGACAGCGAATTCCCAAATCTGTTGTTGTGATTACATTTCCAGATCGATAGCAATTTTATTACACCTAGGCGATTTCATTAACAACAAATTCAAATCTGTTAGTTGTGTCTAAATTCGCCAACGTTCAAACCATTAGCGATTCCATCTAGTGATCTCGGCTGACAGTGATTCATTTAGAGGTTGTGTCAAAAATTCCCAAGTTTCAATTCAATAAGCTATTTAATTGAAAGTGAATTCCCAAATCTGTTGTTGTGATCACATTTCTAGATCGATAGAAATTTTATTACACCTGGGCGATTCCATTAACAGTGAATTCAAATCTGTTAGTTATGTCTAAATTCCCCAACGCTCAAACCATTAGCGATTCCATCTGACAGGGTTTGTAGACGAATATTGTAATGTAAATTTTAGAACTGGAACATGCAGAATTTGGTTCACATTTTAATTGTATGGTAATAAGCACACTAATTTTAAATAAGGACGATTGTTGATCACGATGTCCTTGATAATCTTGATAATTCTTTCATGTGTCATTTAAGTGAAATTTACTTTTATGGAACGATAGTTTATTAGAATTTGGCATTCTATATGCTTGATAGAACAGAACAGTTCATTTGAAAATATGTTGGAGTATATGAATAGAACAACCTTTTATAAAGTCATGACAAATGTTTTTATAAAAGAATAAGCCTGGAATATGTTATCAGTGATATGGAATTGAATTGTTACTACCTTGTATTTTAAATATATTGATTATGGCAGAATTTTAAAATAGAATATGTGGCAGAGTTATAAAGTGGAAAATGTCATGTTATTAGTGATATGGAATTGAATTGTTACTACCTTGTATTTTAAACGAATTGATTATGGCAGAATTATAAAATAGAATACGTGGCAGAATTATAAAGTAGAAAATGTCATGTTATTAATATAGAATTGAAATGTGACTACATTTTATCTCCCAATGTATTGATTATGGTCAAAGGATGATGTAGAATATATCATGCTAGCTTAGAAATGAGATGCAATTATTTATTATTCAAATGTATTAGCTGTAGTGAAGTCACATAGAGAATATGTATAGATAAGTGTGATTCTAAGCAACCGAGAAAATGAATGCAAGTTTATCCCAAGGCGGTAATTATAACTAGCCAAGGATCGACTCCATATAAAAATGTGTTGTTCACGGTTAGTAAATGGATAAGAAGAACATGACAAAATGTTGCTCGTATCTAGATAAATGAAATATAGTTGTAAACATAAAGGTGTGTTTTGTGGTTGTTATGAAATCGATTGTTCTTAATTTGGATTTATAGGTGAGTTGCATTATGGTCATATTGTGAAGGATCGTGATCATGAATTTAAATACATTTCAAGTTTTGGAACAGTAATTTAAGTCGTATATGTGTAATACAATCAAAGTGACAATTGGTGAAGTTCTATTTATACCCTAGAAAACAAATTGTATTGAGACAAGTGCAAATTGTTTAAGTCTTACGAGTTGTTATATTAAAAAAAAAAAATAAAAAAAAAATTACTCAACCCGAAGCCCTACAGGTTAGTATTGAAGGAATGGATTTCATAGGTGAAATAATAAATAACTCAAGATAATTCACTAGTGAGTTGTAATTAATGTGGACATTTGCTTCTTCATTGTACATAAAAAGTTAGACATAGCTTTTCAATATTTATGTGAAATTCAAATATTATAAAAAAATGTATCATGCTTTCAAGGTTTCACCTTTCAAAATCAGCATTTTTAAATGGAATAGAAATATTAAAAATTGTATTTCTAGGCATGCAATACAATATCCATTGCAATTTGGGGGTCCAAGGAATAGCATCTTCACTATTTCTAGGCATGCCATACAATGTTCATTGCAATTTGGGAGTCCATAGAAGAATACAATTAATCTGTTTTCCAATACAACATGATGTGATGGACTTCATAGGAACCTGTGATGTTCTGTTTTATTTCCATGTTGTTTATAGGATTTTAGGATCATATGTGAATAAATTGTGGTATGTTTTGTCTCAAGTATGTATGTTTGTCAATTATAGGTATAAAAGAGAAATGTAAGAACTTGTTTGTTTCACTATGTAATATCATCTTTCTCCTACCACTTTGTATTGTGCTTCTCATTTTTAATAGAAATTGCAAAATAAAAATAAAAATTATTAAGTATCTAAGTCTAAAAAGATTATTAATTTATTTTATTTGAAAAAAATAAATGTTCACATTCCTAATCTTAAAATGACATTCCAAAAAAATTTTACATTCTATATTTAATTCCTTTACAACTTAATAATCTAACATCCACTACATATTGAACCTTGGTTAGTATTGAAGGAATGGATTTCATAGGTGAAATAACAAATAACTGAAGATAATTCACTAGTGAGTTGTAATTAATGTGGACATTTGCTTCATCATTGTACATAAAAAGTTAGACATAGCTTTTCAATATTTATATGAAATTCAAATATTATAAAAAAATGTATCATGCTTTCAAGGTTTCACCTTTCAAAATGAGCATATTTAAATGGAATAGAAATATTAAAAATTGTATTTCTAGGCATGCAATACAATATCCATTGCAATTTGGGAGTCCAAGGAATAGCATCTTCACTATTTCTAGGCATGCCATAGAATGTTCATTGCAATTTGGGAGTCCATAGAAGAATACAATTAATATGTTTTCCAATACAACATGATGTAATGGACTTCATAGGAACTTGTGATGTTTAGTTATATTTCCAAGTTGTTTATAGGATTTTAGGATCATATGAGAAGAAATTGTGGTATGTTTTGTCTCAAGTATGTATGTTTGTCAATTTTAGGTATAAAAGAGAAATGTCAGAACTTGTTTGTTTCACTATGTAATATCATCTTTCTCCTACCACTTTGTAGTGTGCTTCTCATTTTTAATAGAAATTGCAAAAAAAAATAAAAAAATTGAGTAACTAAGTCTAAAAAGATTATTAATTTATTTTATTTGAAAAAAAATAAATGTTCACATTCCTAATTAGTAAAACGACATTCCAAAAAATGTTTACATTCTATATTTAATTCCTTTACAACTTAATAATCTAACATCCACTACATATTGAACCTTGGTTAGTATTGAAGGAATGGATTTCATAGGTGAAATAACAAATAACTTAAGATAATTCACTAGTGAGTTGTAATTAATGTGGACATTTGCTTCTTCATTGTACATAAAAAGTTAGACATAGCTTTTCAATATTTATATGAAATTGAAATATTATAAAAAAATGTATCATGCTTTCAAGGTTTCACCTTTCAAAATCAGCATTTTTAAATGGAATAGAAATATTAAAAATTGTATTTCTAGGCATGCAATACAATATCCATTGCAATTCGGGAGTCCAAGGAATAGCATCTTCACTATTTCTAGGCATGCCATACAATGTTCATTGCAATTTGGGAGTCCATAGAAGAATACAATTAATTTGTTTTCCAATACAACATGATGTAATGGACTTCATAGGAACTTGTGATGTTCAGTTATATTTCCATGTTGTTTATAGGATTTTAGGATCATATGAGAAGAAATTTTGGTATGTTTTGTCTCAAGTATGTATGTTTGTCAATTTTAGGTATAAAAGAGAAATGTCAGAACTTGTTTGTTTCACTATGTAACATCATCTTTCTCCTACCACTTTGCATTGTGCTTCTCATTTTTAATAGAAATTGCAAAAAAAAATAAAAAATTATTAAGTAACTAAGTCTAAAAAGATTATTAATTTATTTTATTTGAAAAAAAATAAATGTTCACATTCCTAATCAATAAAACGACATTCCAAAAAAAGTTTACATTCTATATTTAATTCCTTTACAACTTAATAATCTAACATCCACTACATATTGAACCTTGGTTAGTATTGAAGGAATGGATTTCATAGGTGAAATAACAAATAACTGAAGATAATTCACTAGTGAGTTGTAATTAATGTGGACATTTGCTTCTTCATTGTACATAAAAAGTTAGACATAGCTTTTCAATATTTATATAAAATTGAAATATTATAAAAAAATGTATCATGCTTTCAAGGTTTCACCTTTCAAAATCAGCATTTTTAAATGGAATAGAAATATTAAAAATTGTATTTCTAGGCATGCAATACAATATCCATTGCAATTTGGGAGTCCAAGGAATAGCATCTTCACTATTTCTAGGCATGCCATACAATGTTCATTGCAATTTGGGAGTCCATAGAAGAATACAATTAATCTGTTTTCCAATACAACATGATGTAATGGACTTCATAGGAACTTGTGATGTTTAGTTATATTTCCATGTTGTTTATAGGATTCTAGGATCATATGAGAAGAAATTGTGGTATGTTTTGTCTCAAGTATGTATGTTTGTCAATTTTAGGTATAAAAGAGAAATGTGAGAACTTGTTTGTTTCACTATGTAATATCATCTTTCTCCTACCACTTTGTATTGTGCTTCTCATTTTTAATAGAAATTGCAAAATAAAAATAAAAATTAAGTAACTAAGTCTAAAAAGATTATTAATTTATTTTATTTGAAAAAAAATAAATGTTCACATTCCTAATCAATAAAACGACATTCCATAAAAAGTTTACATTCTATATTTAATTCCTTTACAACTTAATAATCTAACATCCACTACATATTGAACCTTGGTTAGTATTGAAGGAATGGATTTCATAGGTGAAATAACAAATAACTGAAGATAATTCACTAGTGAGTTGTAATTAATGTGGACATTTGCTTCTTCATTGTACACAAAAAGTTAGACATAGCTTTTCAATATTTATATGAAATTCAAATATTATAAAAAAATGTATCATGCTTTCAAGGTTTCACTTTTCAAAATCAGCATTTTTAAATGGAATAGAAATATTAAAAATTGTATTTCTAGGCATGCAATACAATATCCATTGCAATTTGGGAGTCCAAGGAATAGCATCTTCACTATTTCTAGGCATGCCATACAATGTTCATTGCAATTTGGGAGTCCATAGAAGAATACAATTAATCTGTTTTCCAATACAACATGATGTAATGGACTTCATAGGAACTTGTGATGTTCAGTTATATTTCCATGTTGTTTATAGGATTTTAGGATCATATGAGAAGAAATTGTGGTATGTCTTGTCTCAAGTATGTATGTCAATTTTAGGTATAAAAGAGAAATGTCAAAACTTGTTTGTTTCACCATGTAATATCATCTTTCTCCTACCACTTTGTATTGTGCTTCTCATTTTTAATAGAAATTGCAAAAAAAAATAAAAATTATTAAGTATCTAAGTCTAAAAAGATTATTAATTTATTTTATTTGAAAAAAAAAAATGTTCACATTCCTAATCAGTAAAACGACATTCCAAAAAAAGCTAACATCCACTACATATTGAACCTTGGTTAGTATTGAAGGAATGGATTTCATAGGTGAAATAACAAATAACTGAAGATAATTCACTAGTGAGTTGTAATTAATGTGGATATTTGCTTGTTCATTATACATAAAAAGTTAGACATAGCTTTTCAATATTTATATAAAATTCAAATATTATAAAAAAATGTATCATGCTTTCAAGGTTTTACCTTTCAAAATCAGCATTTTTAAATGGAATAGAGATATTAAATAAAAAGTTAGACATAGCTTTTCAATATTTATATAAAATTCAAATATTATAAAAAAATGTATCATGCTTTCAAGGTTTTACCTTTCAAAATCAGCATTTTTAAATGGAATAGAAATATTAAAAAAAATTATAAGTAAATCTCTCATACATGATTTATCAAAAATTAAAATATTTCGATAAATATAGAGCTTCCCCACCTTGCAACTTCTATGAATTTTTAAGCAGTTTAGAAATGTTATACGATGTTAAACAAAATTTTATTTTCAACAATCACATAGCCATTCAGTTACAACATATATTTTGGCTAGAACTTGGAAGAAACAATGAAGATTATTTTGCAAATTTGATTGAAAAAAAAAAAAAAAATCATGTTCAGAAGATAGAAAATTATTTTGTAAATTTTATCCAATAAAAAAATAAAATCAAAATCATTTTGTTAATAATGAGTTGAAATTAGGCCTTAACAATATTTATAACACATATATTTAAATTAGCTTAACCAAACTTAACAATATTTAAAACACATATTTAAATTCATTTAATATTAACAACTGCACCAAAACAAAGATAATTTGAATCATTGAGAAAACAAAGATAATTTGAATCACTGAGCTACCTTGAGGGAGCATCAGAACATGCTCACTGGTGCTGAAATTAACTATACCTACAGACCTTCGGGACAATCTCCACACATTCAGGACACTCTCTGAGTGAAAATCAGAGTATTTAACTTACTCTTGTACTTATATACTGGGTTAACCCAACAGAAATTATAGTCATCAAGAAATTGATGACTACACTCTTTGCATAAACTGTCTTAAAATATACCTATCTGCAACTATTAGTCAAAATAGGAAGAGAGGAAGCGCTCGTCCTCGATAAACAACTGAATATTTTTGCTCTGAAGCATGAAATCCATTGCTTCCGAGTTGAAGCTGAAAGCACATCCCAGTTTAATAATTTCACATAATCCTTCAACTAAATCTGGAAATTCTACTAGCAAACCTTGTGAGATTGCCTCAGCAAAATTAGTGGCATACAACATCTTTTCCTTTTCATTGGTTCGATCTGGGGTATGTATCAAGAGCGGCTTGGGGTGTTTCTCCCATCTTACCATAGCTTTTTTGTTTACTTTAACATTCGGTGCTCCTACCAGAGAGTATTCCACTTTGAGTTGCCATGTAACCTCATAGACAGGGCAATCTATGAGAGCCCTGACTAGCTGATGCCTCTTATCAGCAGAGAATTTGAAAGAAGGTTTTGCAAGATAAGCAACACATATTCTGTATAACCCCATTCCTAACTTAAGCTTCCTCATAGACATCTGCTGCATAGAAACCTCAGTATTTCTAACAGCTTGAGATATATTCCGAACACCAATATGGTTATAAATTGAGAGCAAAATATCCAAAAGCTATTTGAGCATCAGAAGGATTAGGGTGCCATGTAAAATTTACCATTGACGAGCCTGCCCTGAATAACTCCTTCAACTGCAAGTCGTCCGGGACATACGCTTGGCTTGGGCTACTAACACGGATATCTCCATGATTTGTGTAGACTGGGACTTTACAGCTGCTTCCAAGACTCTGTCTTGTTTTATGAGAGAGGAGGAAGTCGACCAGTCTTATCCGCCTGCGTGCTCCAACGACCGTATACTCGTCAGTCGTCAGCTTCACACACCCGTTTACCCACAACTTCCCCAAAGATGTCAACGTTTCCGCACTTGGCAGCTCTTCTAGCCGGAGTTTGAAGGGGTTGACGGAGGCCGATGACGCGACGGAAAGCGAATGCCGGAGTTTGAAGGGGTTGACGGAGAGATGGCCGGACGATCTCGCTCTCCGGGCGAAATCGTCGAATACTTAGACTCTTCCCTTATAAATTGCGTCCAACGCGGGTAGTGCTGGCCCTCACCCGCAAGACCAAAGTAAGCTTTATTTAGTGCTGAGATGCGGAATTAATGCAAAGCTTTCAATAATCCGGTTCCATGGAAACATGGAATGAAAGAGGAACGTTTAGCCTATAGTTTTTTTATTAACAAAAACATATAGTCAGATGTATAGAGAGTCTTCTTTGCAACTTTAAATGAACCCCTTTACTTCTCCTTAAGGGGCTACGATTTGAGGATTGTTGCAACAGGCCGTTGTTCGCTTACATTTGGAAACTGCACAGCAGGCAATTCTGCAACGGAGCCCTACATCATAACTCACAGCACTATTGACTATATTTCAAACCTTTCCAATAGAGATGGCTGTAAAATATAAATATAAAGGAAACCATAAGGAAAGAAGCGAATATTTACATTTAGTCGAAAGCAGTGAATATTCAACTACTTTGGCAAAATAATTTTACCAAAATTGCATAGAAAATATATGATATCAAGATTCTGCAAGTGAACATGCTTTGGTGTGGTTGCGGCTCGAGAGACCATGTAATTTGAACACCTGCAGTCATGAATTAATAAAAATGAGTATTTCTTGGCGTTTTTTTTGCAGAAAAAGAACACACACATACAAGTAGAGGAGATTTTATGTACCTGTCATGTAAGATTCGATGAAACGCTAAATTTTGAGAGGCACTTAGGTTTATTGAGAATGAGTTACCTTTGACAAAGTTCTTCCGGGTCATGAGTGGGTTAGTTTGGGCAGCGGAATCAGAAAGCTAAATTTTCTTATTTTTCATTTGGTGGATGCAAGCATAGATCTGCGCGTAGTTTTGCAGCGAAAGGGTTGTATGAGCAATGGAAGCGATATCTGATGGGCATGGACATCTCTTCTCCCTACCCAATCGAGTGTTTTTGGTGTGAACACAGATTCATCAGCATGGCTCCTTGACTCCTTACACCACGATGAAGATCGGGGTGGAATGAAACACAGGTAATGAACGAATACAGGTTGAAGAAGTTTCCTCATGAAATCCGTGCAAACGATCTGAGGGGCAGGAAGGAAGGGAGGTGAGAAAGGCACATTGAACAGGAAGGCAGGTTGAATGCACTTGTTGAAAACAAAGGAAGGAAGGGAGGTAAGAAAGGCACATTGAACAGGAAGGCAGGTTGAATGCACTTGTTGAAAACAAAGGAAGAAAGGAAGGTGAGAAAGGCACATTGAACAGGAAGGCAGGTTGAATGCACTTGTTGAAAACAAAGGAAGGCAAGTTAGGGAGGAAGGAACAATGGTAGGGAAGAAAGGAACGCGGGTTAAAGCAGAACATGAGCTTTCCAAGTGTGACAGCTAATAAATGACATGATAACTCAGATGTATACAACATGCAGCAAACTAACACTCAGCCACGGAGTTGAGACAAAATAGTTTAACCAAAGTTTTCGGCTGCCGCCAAATAGCACAACCTCAACAGCTGGAGGGCATGCAGACGCAGATCGGTGGTGGCACCTAAATGAGTTTTATATTACGTAAATGAGTTTTATATTGCTTGGCTTTGATACGAGGTCAAATAAGATTTCAGAACATTGAATTGGTCAGAACCAAAATATGACCAAAAAACTTAGGATAAATTATATAAGAAATAGTGTCAAACTAATACTCATTCAGCTATTCCTATAGGCCCTAGTCCCTGTTGTTGCTTGACAGACAAAGACTAATAAAAAGATAAGTCAAAACAAAAAAACCATTGTCTTAAAATATTAACTTATTTGTTTAATATAATATTAAAAGCCACAATAAACACAACCTCTTCCTCTGCCTCCACCTCTGATCATTCCTGCTTCAAATCAGTAATCTTGAAAGTATGATATTCCCTCCCTCCCATTCGCCTCAAACGTTGCGTAATAAAAATCCCTTCGCCTTCAGAGTACAGATGTTGTGTAATGATCAAAATCCTTCATTACAACCACACAACACAATGCAACGATATGTCAATTGTCCATCGTGTGATCAAGTCTCTACCACGCTTGGCAGCATTAGCAGTTACACTGAAGTGAAGTAAAGATTCAAAAACTTCTGACACTTTCTGACATACCAACTACACGACACTCTCCATCCAATTTGCTTCTTGTGTTTCAAATTTCCAATCCAAATCTATCACATGATAGAGTCTCTCCCACGCTCCCAGCATCATTCTCCCGGTGCCAACTCAGCACCATCAAGCAATTACACTAAAATAAAGATTTTAAAATCTCTGAAACTTTCTGATCCCGGCTACGGACCACTCTCCTTCCAATTCGCTTCTTGTGTTCCAATCCAAATCGAGCGACTTGGAAATACATTTTTTTAATTATTTAAAAATTAGTCTGGAAATACATTTTTTTAATTATTTAAAAATTAGTCTGGAAATACATTTTTGTAATTATTTAAAAATTGGTCTGTAGTGCTAATGGCACTTGGAAAGACAATTTTTTAATTATTTAAAAATAGGTCTGTAGTGCTAATGGGAGAGATCTTATCTGCTTTTTACTTTTCAATTCAAGTAGTAACTTTATTAAATTAGAAAACCATTTAAAAATATCTAGTGAAAAGTGTAATAAGAAAAAAACATAAATGGATGAGTAATTATTTCAAGATTGCACTAAATAATGGTTTAATGGTTGATAGTCTTTCTTCTTGTTATGTTGACGTATTATGTAGATTTTGTGAGGTTAGTTCTTAATAGCACATAAATCTTAAATTTGAAGAGATTAGGGGCAATGAGAAGGCAAAGATGTTACTAATGTTTCGACTCAAGGAGGGTATTAAGGTGTGTGTCCCCGTACAAGGAGGGTATCATATACCAATTTTAACATGGTGGCTACTGTTGTGACTTTAAAAATTGTTTTTATCCATTTACAATAAAATAGGATTTAAAGGTTGTTCAAAAGAGGTTGGATGCAATGGTCTTGACTTGTTTACATAAATGGATCAAAGCTCACCCCATGTTTCTCCTTTTTTTTTTTTTTAAAATCTGTTGGGTGTGGCAATCTTTATTGGGCACATTCTCTAATAGATGTAGTTGGATTTTGTACCTTGTTAGACTTTGCACCAATCATTGTTGTTGTCTTGTTATAGTATGTGGGTATTTAATATGTAGTATGCATTGCCTCGGTATCAACAACCTCGTCCTCATAATTAAAATATTAACAAGATGGGGCCAATATTTTGGATTTACAGTTTATTAGTTTTTCCCTTTAAAATAAATAAGAATAAGAAATGAAGAAAAGTAGTCTCGTCCCTAGCACATGAAAATGAACTCCCGCCAACTCCCTAGAAAATAAAAGGTTTAAATAAATGACAAAAATAAACAGCATGTAAACCAAAGTTTGAGAAGATATTAACAATGAGGATAGAGACAAGAAGCTTGTGTGATAATTTTAAGTGTCCATCAAACCGCCCATCGATTTTATAATAAATGAACAATGCCATCAAGAAGCACATGCTTATCGACATAGAATCATAGGCCTCTAAAGTAATAATTGGTATTTTTATGAAGACCCAAGTCTTTAGAACTATTAGAACTAATGTCTACAATAATGACACTTTTTTAAGGCCCACTCACATTATATCACTAAAAAGCATTAATCAATAGTAGGACCTGTTATCACACAACTTGTAGTTGCCCCTAAAGGTGATCCTATCCAGTATGGTAGAGGTGCTAGGCAACTAAAGAGGCGACCCAAGAGGGCCTCGATTCTCAAGCAGGATTGGCTGTCACGTCAATCGAGTCACTCTTCGCTTCTTGTTATCCAAGCCCCAGATAACAAGGGGGGAGACCATGATCTACTCTCAGAGAGAGAGAGATCCAAATCAATCACTAGATCAAGATGTTCAATAAGGGATATATGGTGAGGGATGATGAACCCTAGATTTAAGGAAATGAGTTATTGCAGAGGCTTAGGGGATATGAGGTATAAGTGTTAATTAGATCAATTACAATAACTCGAGATTAAGAATGAATCTAGGAAAGAAATGCTAGGGTAAATGATCAAAATCGACTGCCTTGGGAAACATGTACTTAAACGATGGTAAATGGTCCCAAGGAGTAGATCTGAAAGGATAGGGGCTTCCTAGCAAGCCTTGATGATAGATCTGATAGTCTCTAAGCTCACAAGCCAAAATGAGACTCAAACAACCGAGAAAAAGTGGCAAAATCAAGGAGGGCACAATAGTTGAAGATCAGTGCCTATGGGTTTGGGTAGATGGATTCTCCCAAGGGTGATGCCCTTGAGGACCCACTTGGGGCTAGGCCTTAAGTGAGAAACCCCAAAATCGTTTTCCCAAATTCCAAGTTGAAAGAGCTAGGGAATTTTTTATAAGATTTTGCTAGTTAGGGTTTTAATGAAATTGACAAATGGGTAAGCTAAGGAGCCAAATACGTACCTTGTGAGTGTACCTGGATGATGAAGATGAATGCCGATATGATGTAGATTACTCCCGCAAAGATAAAATGAAATCTTGGTCACTTCTCTTGCTCCAACGAATTGCCCAGATCCATAAGTGCATCCTCCTCTCTCTGCAAAACCAAGGAACCAAAGTTCAATCAGTAAACAAAGATGAAGGTAGATGCGAGCTAGAAGTAAAAGATAGAGAATAATTGGTGCAAAGAAAAAATTACTCCCTATGTAAACCAAGATCTGATAGAAAGTAGAAGGGTGGGTCTCCCCAACCAATGCGCCCCTCTCCCAAATCGCCTCTTTCACCTGCAAATCGAAATAGTGGAACAAAAATATGCAAGATAGCTACCAAGATATTTCAGTGCAATGGAAAAGTATTTTCAATCATCATAGCCAAGCATCCAACCCAAGATCACAAGGATTCACATATAATATTACTTTGTATTCCAAAAGCTAAGAGCCAAAAGTCCCATTACAACGAGGGGGGTCTTTTCCTTAAATAGGAATGAGAGAGACCAAAACCCTAACCACTTTTTAAATGAGTGGTGGAGATCAAAATATATAACAATAATAATCAACAGCTAAGATGAGTGGGAAATACAATACATGGATCAACTCAACAACAAAGGGGGGCGCACTCACTAAAACGTCCAAGGGGGACGCACCACATGATAAGTTACTAAGACACATGACATTAGCACATGGTGGGGTTAGGAGTTAATCATTCCCCTATGGCACAATAAAAAATAATATGACACGATAACATCATAATGTGACCATATGACCAAATCGTGGCCCCTCAAATACACAAAATGATGAATACTAAGACCTGTGGACCCCACTGATGTCGGAACAAGTGTTGGAAGGTGTGGAGATCATCATAAAACTATCCTGAATCAATCTCATTCCATTTACTTGCCCCACTAAGCCAAATTTATTTCCTCAATAAGCCATTCCTCTGCCAGAAAACCACCTCTGAAAGTACAAAAATGCCTATAACTCAATGCCAAGTGTCCCAGACACAAATCTAACTGAACCAAAATTTTCGGAGATGGGGTAAAATGGTAATAATGATTGGTTGGAACCCCATCTACTTTTGTATCTCCCTAGGAGAACGTGCTAGCTCAATGAAAGTGCTGGACATGCCATTTCTGCATGGCAAACTAGAGAAACTTGGTAATCTAACCATATCATCACCTGTAAGTGCCCAACACTGATAACTTAGTGCACCAATGATCTCAAAATGCTCAAATACACTAGGAATAAGTACTCATACACCATGTGACGATCAAAAGACACCTCTGTAAGCTCATCCATGCTCAAAATAATAAAAATAATGGTCCGTATATAATAATAATAATAAAAATCCATCAAACCATCATCTAAAACTGTTGTCTGAGGCATGGAACCATCTAATGGACACATATGGGCCATGAATAATGCATCTCGAACACTGTCTTCCCAAACTCACCTTGGACCCTGCAGTTGACTTGGTCAAACTGAGTTGACTAGGTCAAGAATGATCAAAATAAAGATCCAGACCACGAATAACTACTTGATGCCAGTACAAACGATTATGATATGCTCCTTCAATTATATCAGTAGCTAGACCAAAGCATAGAATGATGTTTAACTGGCGTAAGCATGTAAATAATAATATAAGTAAGATAAGTTTATATCAAAGTAACTAGCTACTAAAAGCAAGATTTTCAAGTGTATACTCGTTTACTGACTTGAACAATTTGCTAACCATGAGTGAAGGTGGAAAAACAAAGGTTAGGCTAGGGGAAGGACTCAACAACATCAACACTGCAACCTCTCGGATGAAGGAACCAGGGAGACCACTTGCACATATACTGGATAGAACATAACACGAGGAATGGCGATGTCTTACAAATGGTTAGAGTGATGAGAATGTTTCCAATAGACTCTATACAAGCAACCTTTTGGAAATTTATTTATTTGTCAGCTTTCACATTCAATCTTTTAAAATTTATTTAACTTTATAGATTTTCACTAGCTAGCCTCCAAGAGCAGGTGCCCTGAATAGCTTGGTGGGCCTCAGATAATGACTCGGTATGACCTCCATTTCCCACTACTGTCCATAGGAGTGACCACCATGTTTCCTTGTAGGGGAAATGGACTTACATCATACAAAGGATGGGTGCCCGTCCCTTGTCCACTGACTAGCTAATATATATATGCACGGTAGTGTTTAGCAACACTGTTTTTGCTGACTAAGCATCCCTTAATTAGATATGGCATTTAAGATCCGATGCTCTAGTGTTTAGCAACACTGTTTCTAGGAATACTTGGTTTCGAGGACTAGAGTAGAATAGCCACTGTGACTGAAATCTCACACTCCAAAGCCAAAACACATTTCAAACTGGGAATCTATCCAACACAGAGGTCTAGGTGGGGGAAGTCCTCGAGATCACTAGTTAAGGTGTGAGTTGGGATAAAACCAAAACTGGAAGATAATGGATGGACGGAGAAAATGAATAATGGTGCCATGGATATCAAAGGCCCTAAAATAAGGGAATGGACAAGTCAATACTTCATGGAGTAAGGGTATGACCAACGAGTATATTCAAGAACCTCCTACTAATAGTAACCAACCACTTATATTCTAAACAACAAGTAAGCATAAAATAAGATAGAGTCAACAACCATCATAATATACCCAATCATAAACTACCTAGATAAGAGGAAGAGAACATCAGCAACCCATATGTACCAAAATATACTTGTTGGATCATATACCTGAGTCCCTGATCTGAACTAATTGAATCACACTAAAGCACTGCATCTGAATATAATATGTGCACTGTCATCAATCTGCTATGGATGATTGAGGAATGGATATCTCAATCAGAGACCTGGGGTCATGGGGTTCAGTTATGGCATGAGATTGTAAATGTGCAAACTCTGGATCCATTGAATGTATACGAGTGATCATCAAAATGCTACTCATCATAAACTGATCTCATCAAAAATGTGTAAAGGATTGGCTCAAAAATATACTAGAAACTGATCTTCAATCATGGTATCCTGGATACTATGGATGTGATAACATCTGGCTCCAACTGGGACAAGTGCTCTAAGGGAGAGAGTGCTTGAGAACCTCAAAAGTCTCTAGTCCACAACACTCACGGCATCAATCCACAATCCTGCACTCGATATCTGCATCATCTTCAAAACATGCACCTGGTATCTGCAAAATGCCAAGAGCTCTACCAATCTCACAGACCGATCGTCACTAACATCATATAAATAAATGAAATATACTGCATAAATAAAAGTAATGGAAGTAAAATATTAAAATAAAATGTTGGAAATAATATGTTGCAAATAAAAATGCTAATCTAATTAGTTTTATTTTACTACAAGAAAGAAACAAGACTGACAACAAGACAAGACAAAGGGCCATACTACAGATGCAAAAATACAAAGGGGTTCCGGATTCAATGGAACAGAAACACACAGGTTCATGCAACTAACTATTGCTCAAGTGAGCTTATTCAGTTTCCTACCTACCCTACTCTAACCCACTCAGACATAGTGCTAAGTAAAATCATAAATCCAATGCAACCATTCATTAAAGATTCTTCCTCGATGCTCTTTAATAAAACAAGTCAGGATTGGATTAAATATTAATGAATTTGTTAGCACAGTCTTTCTGACTGGTTCAAAAATTGAAAAATGATTGGAATGGTGCAAGATGAAATCATTCCAAGGAGCAAATTGACTAATGCAAACATCCTCCATCAAAATACCGATAGGATCATAGAAATTATGCAAATTATTGTTTAAAGTGGATGGAGGGAAAATATATGGCACATGATTAAATTCCTCTTGACACAAACTAATTTCCTCATTCACTTCTCTCACATATTAAATTTGGTTCTCCCTAGGATTGATGATTGAACAAGAACCAAGTAGGGACAAATTAAAGCCTAGAAGATGAAAATCAAAATCAATCCCACTTGTTGCTCAAAAATGGAGAAAATATGAAATTGATCTTTATACACCCTTTCCAACCACCAACAAGAAAAATCGATAGGTTCATAAACCTTATTCATCAGGGATAACTGGAACAGGAAATGAAGCACTTTGCCATCAACCACTTTAGATTTCTCAATGATAATTTTGCATGCCAAAATTTGATTTGAAGATGAAAAAGGAGTAAAAGGTTCCACAAGCAGGGATGGGAGGGTGGATTCAAAGATTGAAGATTGTTTTGCACCACCTGAGATTTCCAAACCTGACCCTTCAAAAGGTAGAAGATATTTGTCAAAGTGATCATCAACATCATACAATTTAGGCTCAAATTGAGCATCTTCACTCATGCACACGATCAAAGGGCTTTGATTTGATGAAGAGGCTACATTGGAATCAGGTAGAATATGTTATACCTCCATATTTCACAGTGTCGTATCTTCACCACAAAAAGAGTTGACGCCGCTTCCCCTACTGCTTAAAACACCCAGAAGAGAAAAATGATGAGTGATCCTTGAAGGAAAACCTACCCTGACAAGAATCAACTTAGCTGAGACTTCATTTACCCTAATTACCGCGCCTTGCTCTATCTTAGGCGCGCGGTAGTCTACACTACCACGCTATTCTCTTTTTGTGACATGCGGTACTACCGCGTTATGCTCTGTTTGAGAGGCGCGATACTCTTTTTATAGCCTTTTTGCCATGGCTTGTGGGATCTTGATTTTAGAGAGATATTTGAGGACTGGTGTCCCTGATTCGATCCTAACTCATTTTCTGTGATTAGTAGGCCTGATCCACTAAACTCTCCCAAGATCCACCCTTCTCTCTTGTTGGTTAACCCTACCACACACTATAAAAGAGAGGCATTCCATGAGCAAGGGGGAGGACTCTTAGAGACATCAAACTTATGATCTTGAAGCTTTGTGGAGGTAGATAGAGGAGGAAGCACTTGGAGCTGGAAGTTGGCTTGGATATCAAGCAACCATTGTAAATGACTTCAAGTTGGTAATGGAACATAACTTGTCTTGTTTTCCCAAATCACATGTATTGATTTTGTTTCAATGATATGATTTGTATCTATTATAGATTTAGATCTTAACTCATATTTCAAGTTGCTAGAGAATTGTAAATGCTTGTATCTTGGTTTCATTTTGACAGGTTCATTGGCGAGGGCTTGGAAATTGGAACAACTATAAAGACAAGCGATTGGATAGAAGGTCAGTTAGATTTCTTCCACTTCTTCTAGCATTTTAATTTTGCGATATCTGTTTAGATCTAGGAATTCAAGGTCTCTGTTTAGATTTCTTCCACTTCTTCTAGCATTATTTTCCTCAGCTCGCTTACTGAGACACCGGTCTCAGTATAGATTTTAGAGCTTGCTTTTTTGGCCTGCGAGCCTTGCTTTTTCTAGCTCCTCTTTTGCACACTCGGCTACATTAGAGTTTTTGAGTTCTTTGTTACGAAACTGCTCCCGGATTTCATATTCCTACCATCATGTCAGAACCACCACGGAGATCACGACGAGTACAGGGCAAAATCCCTCCACCACCACCACCGCCACGGACCTCCGGTCCACCTGCACCACGTATTCCTGCTCCTCCTAGCCGCGGTGCTGGTAGAGGGAACATTCCACCGCCGATACACACTACATCTATAGTCCCATCTGTAACTGTTACTCACAGCACAGTCTCAGAATCTCTTGCAGTTTCTGCAACCATTAGTATATCTGAGATTCCCACTGTCACTTCACCCACTGTTATTCCAGATATATCTGCCACAGTGGGAAACATTACAGCAGCTGAATCTAGTACAACCCAAAATACTCGACCAGAGGCCATCCTCCTACCTGATGTCAACACCTCCCTTCCACCATAACTTTTCACGATGACATAGACGGATCTGTTGGCACCACCGAAGGGTCCGACCAGGATATACCTAGCTTGATTTCCGTCCTGGGCGGGTACGTCGAAATTATTGAAGATACTCGACTTCCTGACACACCTTTTGAACCCGATTATGGCTTTATTACTTCCCAGGCGAAACTTCCGCCTGTTATCACCGCGCCATCCAGTGTTCATCCACAGGAAACCGGTTCCTCCAGTAACGTACCCCGCACCATATCTCTCTCAAACCTCCCTCCAAGACATGAAATCATGGCCTCTATTCAGTCTAGTATGGTTAGTCTAGCAAATTCCCCGTTAGCATCGGCCCAGTTTAAACGCAACACAGAGCAAATGCTCTCGACAACTTCCAGATATCCCCCTGTTACCCATCCTCCTGACTATCGGGATCCCAACATCCCGTCTAGCATAGAGTTTCATTACTCCTATGCAGAAGGCTCCAGACCTTCAGACAGTACTATACCTAGGTTCCCCGCAGACCCCAAAAACCCTTTTCAGGACATGAACTCGGACCCAGTATTCGATGGTCCTCCTATAGTTGAACACGCTATGGACGATAACCCCGATACCCCTCGGTTAAATTCCCCACATTTTCTGCCATCATCCATGTTTGGCGCACATTCTATGAGGGATAACCCAGTTTTTTTTTCCGTCCTTGCCTGTCAGATATGGAAGACCCCCTCCACAAATCGACACTTTTGGCGCCGTTGGCCAATCGACATTATCGTATTTGGCTAGTGGCGGAAGAACACCAAGTCATACTGCTGGATCTTCCATTTTGACCGGAGGTTCACCTTCGGCCGCTATATACACTATCTCAGGAGGTGGACAACCGACTGCCATGGTCCCCAACTCCAACAACCAAACTCCTCATAGTGGGCCATCAACCCAACCAGCAAGAGGACAATCCTTTGTTGGGAACCCCGTCCCTAGTCAACAACCTCCTCCTATAGGGCCATCTAACCCATCTGCTGGAGGGCAACCCATTGGATCCATCCAACAACCCTCCCAACCAGCATCATCTGCTTAGTATGGTATGTACAACACACCTGGTAGCGGACAACCTTATACCGGTTTTGCAACCGGGCCTCATCCTCAACATCCCCCGTCAGGTGCGCCTCCTTCTTGGGAACCCCAAATCCCACAGAGTGGGGGGTACTCCTTATTTGGAAACCGGAACCCAGCTGGGGGGCAATCTCAAATTCCCCCCAACTTGAACTCCAGCTTCCCTTATCCTTCGGCTACTACAACTCCATGGAACCCATCCCTTCAATTTCCACACATTCCTCAAGGAGGAACGAACCTTCCATGGACACCACTATCGCAGCCAACCCCCAACCCTGCTATGGGAAACCCTCCACTTACTCAATATAGTGGTAACATTCCTGGAACACAACAACTCCAAGGAACTTATCACCAACCAGGAGCAGCAATCATTCCCGGGTTTCAGCAACCCCAGGGTACCACATCTACCATCCCTACTCAGTAGAACACCCACCAACCGGTTACCAACACTCAACCAGTTAACCAAATGGCCTACTACCCGCAGAACTTCCAGCAGTACCCCACGGGAAACACATATGGGTATAACATGCAACATTATGCTATGCAGGCTCCCCCAGGTTTTTCTGCACCATACGGTTATTACTCATACCCGCAGACTAATTGTCAACTTCCCTTTTTGGCCACGCTAGACTTACCCGATTTGTCGAGTCTCATTAACGATCCCATATGGCATGAACCTCACTGGCCACCCATTCCAGCCAAACTTCCATCGGACATTCCTAAGTTCGATGCTAAACCCGGGGAAGACCCCAAGAACCACGTAATGACCTTCCATCTTTGGTGTTCATCCAACTCCTTGATGGACGATTCCATTCGACTACGGCTCTTCCAGCGTACGCTTACCGATACGACAGCAAAATGGTACATTGAGCTGCCACAACACTCTTTCCACAATTTCAACACCTTGGCTATGCATTTTTTGACCCATTTCCAACTCCCCATCCGGTATGAGACTGGAACAGAACTGTTAACCTCACTGCGTCAAACCACCTCTACGCACATTTCGGATCACATCCATGAGTGGCGTCGACGCCGTAGGCTAATCTAGGCACCCATTCCATATCAGCTACTCGCTGATTGGTTCACGAAGTCCTTTTTGCCTCCCATAGCCAGGGATATCGCTATGTGCGGGCCGGTCACAGAAGAACAAGCCATCTCGGTAGCTCAGTACATGGATTTGGTATAGACCAAATCCGACACTTTACACGAACTTCTTCCCCATGCCGCCCGCGTTACCACTGATCCAACAAAACCTGGCACTGAACCCCCCATTGATGGTATTGTCGGTTCAGTTAAGGCCTAGCCTACTACCAACTCAACGGGACAACAAGCTTCTGCTTCCCTTGCCCTACCTCATGCTGCTTCAAAAGCTACTACTTCTCCTGCTAGGTCCTCCGAAGTGAACGCGGTTCAATCTATGTCACAACCATCCGGAGGAAAGAAGAAAAAAAATCGTGGTAAATCCAAGAAGAACCAACAGGAGAACCCCAAGCCACAACCCACCCACAACGACCAAAAACCACGTAGAAAGGATAAGTTTCCCTGCCTAATTTGTCAAGATGATCACTATACGCATGACTGTCCCTACAAGGATGAGGTCAACAAATTCGTTAAAGGATCCTCTCGCTCGGCAGTGTTAACTGACCCTTTCCCTCAACAGCAATAGTAGATGGTTGCCCAAGAAACCCCACAGGGGGGCAACTCGAGCAACCCAACTCGCGGAGAGACGTCCACAAATCGCGAAATCCTGATGACAAGTAATGAGGAGATTCATATAACCACTTGTTCAAATACATACGAGAACCCTCCAAGTTCAAACAAACAATCAGAGATAGCCAAAGGAAAATCTCCCGTTGAAGATCCGACTCCTACCCCTCCCCCTACCGGCCATCTCCATATCGAGAGACCGCTTACGGACATAGTGCTACACCCACCCAAGGGCACTATATGAAAGGCGACATTTAATCCCAATGCGCGAGCTGCCCAAAACTACAACATTGTTGAGGATTTAGCTCAAGCTCCTTGCGCCATGTCGACTCTTGAGGTTCTTCAACACTGCCCCACGCAGCGTAGAACCTTACTTTCAGCACTAGGCGCAATGGACCCAGATACTTCAAACTCGATTATGTTTAACTTGGAGTATGCCAAACCTCGGCTTTCTCACCAGTTAGCCTTCTAGGTTCATACAAAAATCCGTGGACATAGCATCCATCGCACTGTTTTAGATGAAGGTGCTTCCACATCGATTATGTCTTTGAATTGTTGGAGAGCCTTAGGCTCACCCGAAGTCACGACGTCTCCCACTACTCTCAGGGCATTTGATGGACACAGTTTTCAACCTTATGGACTCATTCCCGCAATTGGTGTTGAACTGGGGGGAAAAATAGTATCCGTACACATCGAAGTCGTAGATGCACCATTAGATTACAATCTTCTACTCGGTCGGAACTGGTTTTACGCCATGATTGCCATAGCATCTACTGTCTTCCGGATCATGCAATTTCCTCATGAAGGGAAAATTGTCACCATTGATCAGCTTGATTACTGTATCCCAGACCCGCATCCGAACTCCGCCAACACCGTCCTGTTATTAGATCAACCTCGGTACCGGTTCCAAGATGTCGGCGTTGGTCTCATGAAGGATTCTTCCCTTATTGGAGTTTTTCCAGAGCTTTCATCTCCACCACTTTTCGATCCTCTCAATTTGATTTTTCCCACCGACGAATCAATTATGGAGGTTATGTGAGGTGATGAGCCACCATGGGGAGATTTTCATCATCGATCTTCATTCCCCACCATTCAGACGCTTGAGCCCGATACAAAACCCAGTCCTTCACTGAGAATGGTTCAAACCAAGTTTCCCACTTCCCTCGATGAAGTATTTTCCGAAGGAAACTTGGCTAACCTTATGGCAACGACTCCTATAGATATTTCAGTGAAGCTTGGTATCGTGGAAAACGTACATATTGGCAAAACATGTACTCCCCTTGAAATGGAGTTCTACATTGCCTTCCGCGATGTTTTTGCTTGGAGTTATGAAGAAATGCCAGGAATAGATCCCTCGATTGTAGTCCATGAAATTCCAACATTCCCTGGCACCCAACCTGTTCGACAGAAAATTTGACCCGTCCATCCTCGTAAGGCAGCCGCTATTAAAGCAGAAGTTGAAAAACTTTTGCGCGCTGGATTTATCTATCCTGTCCCATTGACAGAATGGGTATCTAACATCGTTCCCGTAGACAAGAAACAGGGAACGATTAGAGTCTGTGTCGATTACCGCGACTTCAACAAAGCTTGTCCAAAAGACAACTACCCAACTCCATTCATCGACCAGATTATCGATAACTGTGCCGAGAGTGTCATCTTTTCATTTATGGATGGCTTTTCTGGCTACAATCAGATCGATATCCTCCCATCCAACCAGCACAAAACAACCTTTATCTGCCCTTGGGGGATTTTCGCATATCGAAAGTTACCTTTTGGGCTTAAAAATGCCGGGGAAACTTTCCAATGGGTGATGTCATATGCATTTCACGACATCAAACATATTATAGAACCATATCTTGATGATCTTCCCGCTCATTCTCAGACCTGGGATGACCATACTGATCACTTAAGTGCCATTTTCGTAAGGTTCCGTCGCTACAATATACGTTTGAATCCGCATAAGTGCATCTTTTGCGTGGAAGCTGGAAAACTTTTTGGATTCATAATCTCCAAAAGCGGGATACGCTTAGATCCTGCGAAGGTAGAAGCTATTTTAGCCCTGCCTTCCCCCACAAACATTCCAGAACTTCAAAGTTTGCAAAGGCATGCAAAATTTCTACGCCATTTCATCTGTAATCTTTCCGAGATAACAAAAGTCTATATGAGGCTTCTCAAAAAGAACACTCCCTTCATCTGGGACGATGAAGCCCAACTCTCCTTTGACAATCTAAAGGCGGCCTTGACTAAAGATCCTGTGATCCAACCCCCCGATTACACATGGGATTACATTCTTTATCTCGCAGCTTCGACTTCCACCATCGGCATGGTGCTAGTCCAGGAAGACCACAATGGCATAGAACATGTGGTATACTATCTTAGTAAGATTCTTCTCGACTCCGAAACTCGTTATTCACATGTTGAAAAACTGGCTCTGGCAATAGTTTTCGCTGTCCAGAGATTCCGTCATTACATTCTACTCCGCCGGACCACTGTTATAGCTGATTTCAATCCAATGTATTATATCCTCACGCGTCAAGTGCTTGGGGGAAAATATTCTCGTTGGATCGTCATCCTTCAAGAGTTTGACTTGGAATTTGTCAAAGCCAAGTCCAAGAAGTCTTTGGTTTTTGCTGAGTTGATTTGTAACTTGCCCCGTGCAACCGAGCAATCCGAGCCCATCGATTCTCTTCCTGATGAATCGTTGTTCCTCATTAGCACGTCTGATCCATGGTACGGGGATATTTTATTATAACTCCAAACCCAACGCTTCTGCCCCGACCTCACTCGCGACGAACGTCGACGCATCCGACATCATGCCAAGTACTACCTCATAGTCAATGATACTCTTTATCGACGTGGTGTCGACACCTTTCTTCGACGCTATTCGACTCTGGATGAGGCGGAACGTGTTATTAATGACTACCACGTTGGAGCATGTGGTGGTCATCTCTCTGGGATGGCTACGACCTAGAAAATACTGTGAGCAGGATATTTCTGGCCCTCGATTTTCAAAGACTGCATTAAAACGGTTAAGAAATGTCCTCCATGCCAATTCTTTCATAGTAAAACACGCTCGCACCCTGTTTCACTCCATCCTGTTATTGCCGTCGGCCCCTTTTCCAAATGGGGCATATATTTCATGCACTGTAAGCGCACTTCAGCCGGGGGGCATAGCTATGTCATAGTAGATGTCGACTATTTCACAAAATGGGCTGAAGCAATGCCTACTTATGCTGAAGACGGCAAAACAGTAGCACAATTCATATTCAATCACATTATAGCAAGATTTGGTGTCCCACAGTCCGTTGTGACCGATCATGGCTCCCACTTCAGGAACCATATGATTGAGGAACTAAGTGCCAAGTTGGGTTTTCGCCATGAAAACTCAACCCCATACTACCCACAAGCTAATGGCCAAGTTGAAGCCATTAACAAAATTCTAAAACGAATGATTCAGCGTATTGTGGGTACTCATAAATCCAACTGGCACTCAGCTCTATTTTCAGCACTATGGGCATACCGAACCTCAGTAAAAAGTGCTACTGGGTTTACACCATTCCAACTGGTGTATGGCCTTGAAACCATTTTACTGATTGAATGTGAAATTCCATCACTTAAGATAGCCATAGAGCTTCTTCCCCATACCACTTCCGAAGAGGAACGATTTCTATACCTAGCCAAGCTAGATGAAACCTGCCGCGACGCTGCTTTAGCTAACGAAGCTCATAAAAAATGCGTCAAAGCTCAGTATGACAAATCCGTTCAACCTCGGATTTTCAATAAAGGTGATCTTGTACTCACATATGATCAAATGCACGATAAACTCGGAAAAGGAAAGCTAGAATCTATGTGGTACGGCCCCTTTGTTGTAAAACGTGTCTTGGAGAAAGGATCCTATGAACTCGTTGATTGTGATGGCACACCATTAGCACGGCCCCGCAATGGGATATACCTTAAATGATTCTACGCATAAGGTTTCCCTACGCGGGGTACTTTTTGTACATAATGTACTTATCTTGTTTTCACTCATCTTTTTGGTGTGCGCATGGACCTCATGTATCCATTCTTACTTTGACTTATAATTTTATGCGCAGATGTTTGCCTACTTCGGATTCACCGACGGTGCAAGCCGGCATACCCGAAACCTTGCTTCCGCAGCATGGGTAATCTATTCTCCCACTGGTGAGTTGATATCTTCAGGAGCCAATTGTTTGGGTCCTGCAACCAACAATATCGCAGAGTACCATGCAGTCATTGGACTCTTGACGGAGGTTGCTTCACTCAGAATTCACTCCCTATCAGTCTTTTTAGACTCCCAACTCGTGGTTTCTCATATGAATCGTGTTTACACAGTTCGCGATCCTATCCTACTTCGTTTATTTCGTAGGGTACGCCTCTTGGAACGTTCTTTTAATTTCATTTCATATCAACACGTACCAAGGGAATTCAATTGTATAGCTGATTCATTAGCTAATTACATTTTGGATTGGCATCTTTCCCATACATAAGAATACATCACAAAAATAAGCACACAAGTCATTTTTAATAAATAGATCATAAAAATAGGTCCACATGTATATCACTGTATATAAAAGTGTTTTTCCAAATACATAGAGTTTGTGTTTTAAAGACAAAATTTGGGACCAAATCCCATACAAAAATTTGGCTCTCAAAGCCTACATATCGTATACATGCCTCAAAAAGATCAAAAGCTATCATCTACGGAGATCTAGGAGACCTATTGTGTCCCTCGTCAGATTCCTCACGCTGCTGGTGATAACACACTACAGCCCGAACCACCCTACGGAGGAGCTGGCCAATACGCCTGGGCACACATACAGTATGCCACTGGAGATGCAAAGGGACGTCGTCCACCCTCATAGCGGGGATACCATGGGTTAATCCATGTAGGTTCCTCTCTATCTCCCGGACCCCTCCCGCCTCATCCTCGTCTTCTTCCTCGTCCGGAGCAACCGGGTGATCAATACCACCTCGGCGTAATGGCGAGTACCCTGCCGATCTTTGTGGTCCACGATCTGCGACATGCACACATATACACATTAAAGTCTTTTACACATTCTAAAAAACAATAAAAATTATATATTCAAAAAAGAAAAAATATATCCATGAAGGTCATACCTGAGTTGTCCCAATCCTCATCTTCCGGCAGTGCCAAGTCTATGTCCTTGCGGAAGTCCACCCTTGCATAGGGGTAGTCATGGATCATCACTATCTATTCCTCGAGCCACGAGAAGAAATACTCACCGAAAGCCAAACGTTGTGGTCCCCCAAGTCGTCCTGCATATTCACTCCATCGAGCCATCCATGGCTCGGTAGGTGGACGAGGGGGCATGGCTATCTGTGGGCGCAACAACGGCACCCTCGCCAAAAAGAAGGTGACTGAGATGCTCCCATACCCAAATTGAGAATTCTCTCCAAGTCTACACTTGTTCACTTGCTCTTTGAGGTTGGTCAACACTGCCTCACACCAGTTGAATACTGTTCCTGCCATACAATCCACTGCGAGATTCATTTGTGTACAGGACGCCTGATGGGGACCCGTGCTCCCTGCTGCACGTGTGATGGTGAACAACACAGTTTTTACAGGAAGTTCTATAATATCTTTGATGACCACCTTGCCGCTTTTCTTCCCCGAACCCTGAAGGCAATAACGAGCAATCAAAGCATCCATGCTCACCTTCGAGGCGGTGTACCCGGTAAAAATCACCCGGGCTCCTCTTTTTGAAAGGCCTGTAAGGAAATAAATATCCTTGAGTTCAATCTCGAGGGTGTGTTCTCCCACTCGGAAAGATTGAATGTCGGGGTCCCACATTTGAATAAGATGGGTGAGAAGTTTGGCTTGCTGACGAATACCTTTGGTCTTGAAGAATTTCAACAAATCGCATTCTCGCAGTACAGTCACAGTCCTTTGGTCATTTTCGGCCAACAAATCATCTGCTTCATGCTCTCTTTCTTTCCAACTGACCATTTTGCTCCAAACAAATTACAAACACCTGCAAAAGGTCATAGGAAACATTCAATAATCATTTAACAACTTGGTCTCAGCAAAACAATTTGAGAAAAAATAATTTTTCCATCCTAAATTTTGCTTCTATCGCGCCTGGGAAAAATTTGGCCACGCAGTACTGCACAGTACTGCGCCCCTGTTTAACATTACAGCGTGGTACTATTGCACAGTACCGCGCTTCTCGACATAGAGCCCACGCGGTACTATTAAGGGCGATTTTTTCCTAATAGGGCTTTCCCAAAAAATTATTTTTTCCTACTGAAAACAAGTTATTCATACATGAAATGAAAGAGGGGCTTGAAAGCTCTTACTTGGGGCAGACGGCTGTTGAAACGGTGCCTCGAAACTCCAGATATGAATTCTTGAAGTTTTTGCTCCTCAAATGGGTAAAATCTCCTCTTTGGGTAAATGCACAAGTGAAATGGTAATTTTATACATTTACCCATCCTTTATATAACTTTTTTCACTTATTTTTTACTCATCATTTTATGTGGTTAAAATAAAACCCATTTCACATGACTAATATCTGGTTTCATGAGAATTTGTTGACAGGATCTCCTTTAAAAAACAATATGTTCACACTGGCATTCATTTATTGTTTGACCTTCATTTTGAGCCTACTTTATCTTTTTTTGTGCTCTGGATTAAAACTTGAAAAAGATTCCAAGCACTTTTTACACCCGTATCGTGCTTGTCAAACTTAAGTAAATGGTGTCGAGCTTAGTTGGATTTACTCATGCTCGTTAAAACGATGAGGAAAGTATTATCCTGGTTGTATTTTATTATCTTTTCGGACCAGAATAATTAAAAAATTACGAAAAAGACTATTAAAGTCCATAGTTAAGCTCTTTTCAGACTCCCTAAAATTGAAAATATTGCCAATTGATCTTGACTCTTTCACACTTGTAAAAGTATTTGAAAGGTCGTCTATTCAGTGATAGGTTACCCCTTTTTCGGCCCGTCTAGACTATTTACGAGAAAGGTATACCTCTGTCAATTTTTGGCTGGGAGAGTTATCTCGGGAATTGTTTTACACTTTTTCGGGATTGAGGGACTAAATTTATGAAAAAGTACACTTTGGAGACTCCTTTAAGTTTTTTAGGCTCTCTAAATGTGAAAAACCACCGAGTTTCCCTTCCTTGGACTCGTTAAAATTTAACATCGAAGGACCCACTTTGGGACGAACCCCTCCTTTCTCAGGTTCGTAAAAAATGTGAGATTGGACTCATCTGTGAGATGAGCTATACCGAGCATCTTTTATCCTCTTCAAGCTCAAAAAACAACAAAGAGGTACTCGTCTATCATGTCGGGGGAATATGGAAAAACAAGTCAAGTTTGTTTTGGCAGCTTGTCAGTCGTCACCTTGGAACATGGCATGTGTCTGTCCCTTGTCTACTTTGGGTATCTATTTTTGCCGAGTTATGGTCATCATCCCGAGTCGTCTCTCTGGCCACGAGCCTACTCGTCCAGTGTCTATCCTCTGCTACCAATAATCCCTGCTGCCAAGTCCTGTTACATGCTGCTACATGTTCAAAGGGTTACATTGTTTAGAGTCATTCATTGTGTCAGACCTCCGCTGTGTCAGTACATACTCCATTTTTTTGTCATCCTACACTATCTTTCGTTCCAATTTCATGTTGATGATGTGGGAATCATTATAGCCCACCTTCGACGAGTCTATTCCCGTCGACGTCAAATCATTATCCGAGAATTGGACTTAGGGATCAACCATTAGTATCTTGGTACCTGCATGCCTCAATGGCAAGTTTCCTCGTGTTTGACAGTAGGTTTACATCATTGACCTCTGATCGAACAATCTCTCGAATGCTTGACATCAACTCATTCATTGGCATTTCGTTGAGATGTACTACAGATACCTTGGGAATCATCGTCATCATTGGTGATTTCCCTCGCATTTGTTAACGGTTCACATCATTGATCGGTAATCAAATGGTTTCTACCATGTTCGACTTCAACACTTTGTAATCACATGGCTAGATTCGTATCATTTACGATCGGGTAGAAGACCCTGGGCGTACCTTAGTATCTTGATTACGTCTAGGTTGAGATGGAGATGTCCTTTGTATTGTCACACAGATCCACTTTTTGTATTGGTCGTGGCTGTGTCATTACTGTCTCATGGATCTACAATTGTTCATAGTAGCCATGATTTGTCTACAGTCTATATCATCTCAGTACTCATGGATCTGCAATGTATTGGTCGGCAGCCATGCTTTGAGTCATTTGTTTCCAAGCATGGGGATGCCCGCCTCGGTGGTATATCTAACATTTTGTTTCTGTTTTAGCTCCTTGTTGCTCTCCTCGATGCTATCTCCACACAATATTTGTAAAGTCTTTTGGCCATCAGTCCCTTCTGACCTCACACTTTAGGGGGCATCTGTTATACCTCCATATTTCACAGTGTCGTATCTTCACCACAAAAAGAGTTGACACCGCTTCCCCTACTGCTTAAAACACCCAGAAGAGAAAAATGATGAGTGATCCTTGAAGGCAAACCTACCCTGACAAGAATCAACTTAGCTGAGACTTCATTTACCCTAATTACCATGCCTTGCTCTATCTTAGGCGCGCGGTAGTCTACACTACTGCGCTATGCTCTTTCTGTGACACGCGGTACTACCGCGTTATGCTCTGTTTGAGAGGCGCGGTACTCTTTTTATAGCCTTTTTGCCATGTCTTGTGGGATCTTGATTTTGGAGAGATATTTGAGGATTGGTGTCCCTGATTCGATCCTAACTCATTTTCTGTGATTAGTAGGCCTGATCCACTAAACTCTCCCAAGATCCACCCTTATCTCTTGTTGGTTAACCCTACCACACACTATAAAAGAGAGGCATTCCATGAGCAAGGGGGAGGACTCTTAGAGACATCAAACTTATGATCTTGAAGCTTTGTGGAGGTAGCTAGAGGAGGAAGCACTTGGAGCTGGAAGTTGGCTTGGATATCAAGCAACCATTGTAAATGACTTCAAGTTGGTAATGGAACATAACTTGTCTTGTTTTCCCAAATCACATGTATTGATTTTGTTTCAATGATATGATTTGTATCTATTATAGATTTAGATCTTAACTCATATTTCAAGTTGCTAGAGAATTGTATATGCTTGTATCTTGGTTTCATTTTGACAGGTTCATTCGCGAGGGCTTGGAAATTGGAACAACTATAAAGACAAGCGATTGGATAGAAGGTCAGTTAGATTTCTTCCACTTCTTCTAGCATTTTAATTTTGAGATATCTGTTTAGATCTAGGAATTCAAGGTAGCATTTGTTTACTTTTGTCTTAGTTTAGAGTCAGTTAAAGTCTACTTTAATCTAAGAGAATTTTTACTTATCCGTAGGGAAAAATTCTACAAACAGAATAGGGACAAAATATTCATGAACATTTAAGCATATATCCCAAGATGACATGGACATGAACGATATTTGGTTTTGCACAATATGATTTTCAATCATGCCATCATCATCATATTGCAGTTTTGAGGCCTCCTCTAAAAATCCCTCACAACCAGATGAGCTAGGATTTTCTTCAATGATCATGTCATCTTGGTCAATTAAAGCATAAGTTAAGTCGAAGTCCTCATTTACACCTTCAGAAGAAGAAGCAGTTAAAATAACCCTTTGCACATTCTTCAGTGTATTGTCTTGAGATTTGAAAGGATTATTAAGGATGTAAGACATAATTTCTGCCCTGAGTGAAGGGTATTTCATAAAATCTTCTTGGAGATATACTTCAAAGGAGAAATCATCCAACTGAGGAGTTTGATCCAAGTAATGCTCAAAATATTAACTACCAATTTCATCTTCATCATTATTGCTCGCAAGTTTGACTTCATCAAAAGAAATTGGGCAATAGGGGTCATCTCCGGACATTGACAATTCAACTGTTATCTAGTTTATATTATTAATTGTTTCAACAATAGGATCGAAAAGGGGAGGGTTTTGATCTTGGATCTGATTTGAAGAATATATATCATCGTATTCATTTCCCCATTCTTCTAAGAATTTATGTTCAAACATGTCATATCCATAAATGCTATTGGTCATTAAATTCAAGAACCAGAGCTCAGTTGTTCCTTGAAAAGATGAGGCCAATAGTTTCATGTGTACATTCTCATGGGTTATAGATAGTTTGTTAATAACTTCCCTAAAGAGGTCAAGGTGCCTTTTAGAAGATACCTCATAACTTCCGTCGAATTTAGGAAACCTTTCACGGGCTTGACGAGGGATCTCATGAGGATACCGAACAATTTCTGAGAAGTCAAAAAATTTTAATCGACCAAATGTCCTTGGCCATTCAAAATTAGCCATGGATGGCAATTACTAGAAAAATCAGGAGCTCAAATGAAAATTGATGCACCACATGGGTTCTAGATATGATAGGATCGATCACTAGTGGAGTCGCATTGCTGAGTCGCCAGGTAAATCTATTGATCTTGTTTACTGAAAGATATGCCATTATGATAGTAGGGAGAGATGAGTGATATAAGATGGCTACATACGGTTTAATGATATAAAATGTAACCATCTAAAAATAAAACCGGATGCGATAAGATAAGGAATAACGCACGAACACTCGCAAACACCTGAGGTAAGCCTCTAAATACCTGGAAACAACGCCAAATGTTGGCAAAGAGAACAAGAGTAGAGCTAAAGAATAAATGTCAAACCAAGGTAGGCCTCTACCTTCCCCGACAAAGAAGTCAAAAATGTTGGCAACAAGAACGGGGGTAAATTCGAAAGATAAATGTCTAACCAGGGTAAGCCTCTACCTCCTAGGAAATGACGCCAAAAATGTTATCACACAACTTGTAGTTGACCCTAAAGGTGATCCTATCCAGGATGATAGAAGTGCTAGGAAACTAAAGAGGTGACCCAAGAGGGCCTCGATTCCCAAGAAGTATTGGTTGTCATGCCAATCGAGGCACTCTTCGCTTCTTGTTATCCAATCCCCAGATAGCAAAGGGGGAGGCCCTGATCTACTCTCAGAGAGAGAGATCCAAATCAATCACTATATCAAGATTTTCAATAAGGGATCTATGGTGAAGGATGATGAACCCTATATTTAAGGAAATTAGTTATTGTAGAGGCTTAGGGGATATGAGGTATAAGCGTTAGTTAGATCAATTACAATAACTCGAGATTAAGAATGAATCTAGGAAAGAAATGCTAGGGTAAACGATCAAAATCAAATGCCTTGGGAAACGTGTACTTAAAAGATGGAAAGTGGTCCCAAGGAGTATATATGAAAGGATAGGGGCTTCCTAGCAAGGCTTGATGTTAAATCTGACAGTGTATAAGCTCATAAGCCAAAATGAGACTCAAACAACCTAGAAAAAGTGGCAAAATCAAGGAGAGCGCAATAACTGAAGATCAGTGCCTAGGGGTTTGTGTATATGGAGTCTCCCAAGGGTGACACCCTTGAGGACCCACTTGGGGCTAGGCCTTAAGTGAGAAACCCATAAATATTTTGCCCAAATTCCATGTTGAAAGAGCTAGGGAATTTTTATAAGATTTTGCTAGTTAGGGTTTGAATGAAATTGAAAAATGGGTAAGCTAAGGATCCAAATACATACCTTGTGAGTGTACCTGGATGATGAACATGAATGCCGATATGACGAGGATTAATCCCACAAAGATCAAATGAAAGCTTGGTCACTTCTCTTGCTCCAACGAATTACCTAGATCCACAATTGCGTCCTCCTCTCTCTGCAAAACCAAGGAATAAAAGTTCAATCAGTAAACAAAGATGAAGGTAAATGAAAGCTAGAAGTAAAATATAGATAATAATTGGTGCAAATACAAAATTACTCCCTGTGTAAACCAAGATCTGACAGAAAGAAGCAGGGTGGGTCTCCCCATCCAATGAGCCCCTCTCCCAAATCGCCTCCTTCACCTGCAAATAAAAAAAGTGGAACAAAAAAATGCAATATAGATACCAAGATTTCAATCATCATAGCCAAGCATCAAACCCAAGCATCAAACCCAAGGTCACAAGAATTCTCATAAAATATTTCTTTGTATTTCAAAAGCTAAGAGCCAAAAGTTCCATTACAAGTAGGGGGATCTCTTCCTTAAATAGGAATGAGAGAGACCAAAACCCTAACCACTTTTTAAATGAGTGGTGGATATCAAAAGATATAACAATAATAACAACGACTAAGATGAGATGGAAATACAATACATGGATCAACTCAACAATAAAGGGGGCACACTCACTATAACGTCCAAGGGGGACGCACCACATGATAAGTGACTAAAACACATGACATAAACACATGGTGGGGCTAGGATGTAATTATATCCTGCACTAACATGGCCCCATGGCACAATAACAAATAATATGACAAGATAACATCATAATGTGACCATATGACCAAATTGTAGCCCCTCAAATACACAATAAAATGCCCAAAATGATGAATATTGGGACGTGTGGACCCCACTGATGTTGGAACAAGTGATGGAAGGTGTGGAGATCATCATCAAACTATCCCGGACCAATCTCATGCCATTTACTTGCCCCACTAAGCCAAATCGATTTCCTCAATAAGCCATTCCTCTGCCGGAAAACCACCTCTGAAAGTACAAAAATGTTTGTAACTCACTGCCAAGTGTCCCAGACACAAATTTGATTGTACCAAAATGTCTAGGGATGGGGTAAAATGGAAATAACGACTAGTTGCACCCCCATCTCCCTCTGTAGCGCCCTAGGAGAACGTGATAGCTCAATGAAAGTGCTGGACATGCCATTTCTGCATGGAAAACTAGAGAAAAGTGGTAATCTGACCATATCATCACCTGTAAGTGCCCAAAACTAATAACTGAGTGCACTAATGAGCTCGGAATGCTCAAATCCACTAGGAATAAGTACTCATACACCATGTGACCATCAAAAGATACCTTTGTAAGCTCATCATGCTCAGAATAATAAAAATCATGGTCCGTAAATAATAATAATCATAAAAATCCATCAAACCATCATTTGAAACCGCTGTCTGAGGTATGGAACCATCTAATGGACACATATGGGCCATGAATAATGCATCTCGAATACTGTCTGCCCAAACTCATCATGGACCCTGCGGTTGACTTGGTCAAACTGGGTTGACCAGGTTAAGAATGATCAAAATAATGATCCAAACCATGAATAACTGCTTGATACAAGTACAAATGATTAATATATGCTCCTTGAATTATATCAGTACCTAGACCAAAGCATAGAATTATGTTTAAATGGCATAAGCATGTAAATAATAATATAATTAAGATAAGTCTAGATAAAAGTAACTAGCTACTAAAAGCAGGATTTTCAAGTGTATACTTGATTACTTACTTAGACAATTTGCTAACCATGGGTGAAGGTGGAAAAACAAAGGTTAGTCTAGGGGAAGGACTCAACAAACTCAACACTGCAATTTGTCAGATAAAGGAACCAGGGAGACCACCTACACATATACTGGATAGAACATAACACGAGGAATGGTGGTGTCTCACAAATGGGTAGAGTGATGAGAATGTTTCTAATAGACTCTAGACAAGCAATCTTTTAGCAATTTATTTATTTGTCAACTTTAACATTCAATATTTAACATTTATTTCACTTTATAGATTTTCACTAGCCAGCCTCCAAGAGCAGGTGCCCTGAATAGCCTGGCGGGCCTCAAATAATGACTGGGTATGACCTCCATTGCCCGCCACCATCCATAGGTGTGATGGAGTGACCACCCTATTTCCATGTAGGGGAAAACGACCTTATATCATACAAAGGATGAGTGCACGTCCTTGGAACTTGATTTATTTTTACTTATGTGGTCCTATGTCATCTGCTTCATTGACAAGTTTTGAGTACTATGTCACCTTTATTGATGCCTTCTCCAGGAAGACCTGTATCTACTTCTTGAAAAACAAGAAATCAGAGGGAGTCTTGAAGAGGTTCCAAGATTTCAAAGCTACTATGGAGAACCAAACAGGGAGGAGGACTCAGGTGTTGAGGTCAGACAATGTGGGTGAGTATAGCTACAACGCGTTTGATGAAGTTTTCAGGCAAGAGGGTATAGTTGTTGAAAGGAGAAGCCAGAGCGATGCTCCATGATCATAGTCTTCCTTTATTTCTATGGGTTGAGTCCTGTAGCACTGTTGTTTACATTCAGAACAGGAGTCTTCACTGGGCCTTGGGGTGCAAAAATCCTGAGGAGATGTTCACCAGAAAGACGCTTGAGATAGGCCACTTCCGCATATTTGGAAGTCTCATATATTCTCATGTCCATTCAGAGAAGAGGACAAAGTTTGAGGTCACAGTAGAGAGAGGCATATTTGTTGGTTATGACGAGACTTCGACGGCCTTCTATATATACCTTCCTACAAAGAGGAGATTTGTTGTGAGGAGGGAAGTGAGATTTGAGGAGGAGCGAGACTTCAAAAATTATCGAGATTTAGAGAAGGAGGAGCAGCAATCTCCTACATCATAGGTGAGCACATCTTAGAGTCCATCAGTTCAGGGAGTAGGGTCATAGGTATCAGGAGTGACTGGTTCACCAACTATAGGATCTCAGACCTTAGGTTCTACTTCTTCAGGTAGACAGTTTTCAGGTGAGGATGTACAAGAGGAGATATCTTCGCAGGAGGCTACTTCAAAGAAGAGAAAGTCGAGATGGCTTAGAGAAAATTTGAAGGAAGCTACAGAGTTTGTGGGGAAACCCAAGAGGGAGGTTAGAGAGAGTAAAGCATCGAAGATATTTTCCAGTTACATGGCTATTGTGACTAGTCTTCATGAGTTAGAGCCTTCTATTTTTGAGGAGGTAGTTGCACATCAGGTTTGGAGAGATGCCATGGTGGAAGAGTATAGTTCCATCATGAAGAATGAAGTGTGGGAGGTGGTTCTGATACCAGACTGAAAGTCAGTTCTGACTTCCAAGTGGCTCTACAAAATCAAGTATGCTACGGATGGCAGCATTGAGAAGTATAAAGCTCAATTTTTGGTGCGAGGATTCTCTCATATAGAGGGAATTGATTATGATGAGACGTTTGCGCCAAGGTCTAGATACTCCTCCATTAGATAAGTGATCTCCATTGCTGCGGAGATGGATTGAAGCATTCATCAGATGGATGTGAAGACAACATTTCTGAATGGTGTCTTACATGAGGAGGTGTACACAGAGAAACAACAAGGATTCGAGGTCACGGGAGAGATTCCCATGTGTGCAGGTTGAAAAAGGCCCTTTATGGGTTGAAGCAAGCTCCGATAGCTTGGTATTCCAGGATTTATGCATATTCATAGGAGTTGGGGTTCCAGAAAAGTGAAGCGGATCCAAACCTTTACTACATTGTGATTGGTGGGGATCCACTTATTCTGGTATTGTATGCAGATGACTTGATCATTACAAGTACATACAGGCTCATTGAAAAATGCAAGAAAGATCTTGCATCAGAGTTTGAGATGAAGGACTTTGGGCTGATGCACTACTATTTGGGTATAGACGTGTGACAGGAATCAGGACACATATTCTTGGGACAGGGGAAGTATACTATGGATATTCTAGAGAGATTCCAAATGCATAATTACAGACCGATGAATACACCTATGGTCACCAATAGAAAGAAGCATCATGCTTTTGAGGGAGAGTTGGTGGATCCAATAGTATATCAGCATCTAATTTGTCCTTTGATGTATCTGGTCAACATGAGGCCATATATTTGTTTTGTAGTGAACACTCTGAGTCAATCCTTGGTGGAACCTCAGAGAGTTCATTGGATTGCTGCAAAACATGTGTTGAGATACTTGCATGGTACAATGGATTTTGGTTTAGACTACATGAGAGCATATCGAGTGAGTTTGATAGGCTATACAGATTCTGATTGGGAAGGTGGTGTGATGGACTGGAAGAGTACATTCAGGTGTTGTTTCAGTCTGGTCTTAGCAGCAATGTCTTGGTTCAGTCAGAAACGAAATTCATTTACATTGAGTTTTGCAAAGGAAAAATATATGGCATCCATCCAAGCTATTTGTGAGGCCATTTGGCTTCGCAAGTTATTGGTTGGGATATTTGGTCAGGCGTTGAGACCAACATTGATTTACTGTGATAATCAAAGTTGCATCAAGTTTTCAGAGAATCCAAGTTTTCACAACAGTTCAAAACACATTGAGATTAGATATCACTTCATTCGTGATTGTGTCTAGAGAGGTGCAGTGGAACTTCAGTACATTCCTACCGATGAGAAAGTGGCAGACATTCTGACAAAGTCTTTGGGAAGAGGCAAGTTTGATCATTTTAGAGACAAGTTGGGAGTTGTGAGAAACACTTTCCTCGGTAAGAGGGAGTGTTAAAATTTGTACCAAGGCAAGTGTTTTCCCACTTCTTTTGATGCCTAGGAGTGAGAAAATGAGATAGAGCTACAAAATGAGATAAACCTAGTTTATTCATATTTTGTTGTAAAATGAGATAAAGCTACAACCTATATAAGGGTTGGATCTCTCATTCATTTCTCATGTTTGGATTGAGTGATAAATCCCACTAAAACTTAATGTATCTCTTAGTGCGTATGGATGGTTGATGCTAGCAGTATGGTGAGGAAATATTGCGAATGCTATGGTGTATTCTTTTAGATCAACAATGGTTTTTTGCGTGGGATGTGTAGAATTTGAGCATGTAGATATAGATAATAAGTAACATAGCAGTGAAAGAGATCAACAATCTAACAAAATCATGCAATAAATATAATAAACATTAATCATTACACAAAAAAGAGAAGTCAATAACAAGAGAGAATGTTGTATTACATTGAGCTTCATTGAACAAAGTAGAAATTATAAATAGGGAAGGCAATTCGAATAGGTCACAGAAGAATTTGGAATTTCTCATGCAACGTGTGAGATGCTAGTTAGGCTTAATTAGATCCAAGAGACTTAGTTAACCATGCACACTCCAGAAGATGAGTTTAAATAACTCATGACTTCCCTTAGTGGACTTAGCTCTCTACATGCTAGGAGAAAAAGACACATGCAACCGACTAAAGGCACATGCAACTGACTGAAGGCACATGCATAAGGTGCACATCCCTAAAAATACTCAAGGAGGGTGCTACTATCTCATAATAACTAAAAAAGAGGTGCATGGAGTCCTTGAACAATGGAGTATGTTCAAGAATGTAACTTCAGAAGATATTCTTATTTGGTTTATTTGTATTATTTGTGTTGTTCTTCCTTTGGGAATTATTGATGTTGTATTTGATCATGTAAAAGTCATTGAAAGAGTCAATGTAAACCCTAATAGATATTTCAGTCTTGAAGAATCCATAAAATAATATTTTATTGTGTAATTGACAATTCAACTATGTTTGAGAGGTCAAGTCGGCCCTGCTAGGTAAAAAGGGCAAGTCATTGATTAGTATAAATAGGAGGCTCTCCCTCCTCATTTGCTCACCTCACTCACTCATCAAGTTCACATGAGTAGAGAGATAGAGTTGAGGAGAGTAGATTCTTTTGGAGATTTCTTGTTTTGGGTTATTCCACGAGGTTCGCTATTGTACTTTCTGACGAATCTATATTGAAGAAGTTTTGCTGGGTTTTATACCCCACGAGGGTTTCCTCAGATAAATTGTTGTTCGATTGTTTATGTTGTGATTGTTTATATTGTAGGGATCCTTTATGTTACTGCATTTAAAATTCTAACATGGTATTAGAACTAGCCTGAAAGAAAACATTATGCAGCTGCAGCTGCCAGAAGTGAAAACTAGGGTTTATCTTTTCGAAGGCTTTTCACCACAATTTGGATGAAAAAGGAGGTCAAGGAAACTCGCCCTAGGAGGGCGCATTTTTTTGTGGAGGCATAATTTCGATCGAAGAAATTTCATTTTTGAGCCCACCACTACAGCTCAGAAAACTAGGGCATCAAGTTTTTGGAAGTTCTGTCCACAATTTCGGAGAAAAAGGACCTTTGCTCAAGTCGCATTAGGGAGGCACATCTTTTCCTCCACTCAATTTTTCAAGATCCCAAAGTTGAAAAATTAGGCTTTCTCTAACAAACCCTAGGTCATCCTGAAGTTAGATCTCAGAAAGCATTGAAGCAAGCACTTAATTGGAGCATCTCAATTGGTAAGTATTATATCTCTATTTCCATTTGAGGTTCTCATTTTATCAAGATGAGAAGCCATACCAAGCTTGAGGATAAGCTTGAAGGAACATATAACTTTTGTTCTTGGAAGTATAGAGTGATGGTCATTCTAGAAGAGAATGAGTTGGATAATTATATCAAAGAATTTGCGGATCTAGAGGGAGATGAATATAAATCCAATCATAAGAATAACCTAATAAAGGCCAAGGGGATCATTGCTGACACCATCAAGGATCACTAGATCCCCCACATCTCATCTCTGCAAACTCCGAAAGAGATGTTTGATGAACTGAAGATATTGTTTGAAGGAAAGAACATTAATAGAAATATGACCTTGAGAACTCAACTCAAGGGTGTGCATATGCAAAGCTACGAAAGAATACAATCTTACTTCACAATGGTATCCCATATCAGAGATCAACTAGAAGCTATTGGAGACCAGGTTGAGAATGTCGAACTAGTGATGACCACCTTGAATGGTATTCCAAGATCGTGGGATCATTTATTCAAGGTATATGTTCTAGAAAGGAACTTATTAGATTCATTGCACTTTAGGAAACTTGCACTCAGGAAGAGGCAAGTATTGGAGCCAGAGAAGAGAATCTAAGTGATGAATATAATCAAGCCTTGGCAGCTCATGCTAAGAGAACCAAGAAAGAAGATCATCATCACAAGTCTAAAAGATTCCACAAGAATCAAAGACTTCCTAGAGACTACTCTAACTTCAAATGCTACAATTCTGATGATATGGGACACATTGCAAGAAATTGTCCTAAGAAGAAAGGAAACAAGAAAGGAAGCAAGAAAAGACATCATGCTCATGCTCCGGAGGATAATGAACCAGTAAAGAAAGAAACAAGGGAATATTCTTCCAGTGATAAAGAAAATATTTTGATATCAGCACTTACAGGTACGATTTCTATTGGAAACAATGATTGGCTTGTTGATAGTGATGCTTCCAAGCACATGACATGTTTCAAGGATGCTCTCAACAACTTGACAGAAAAGGACTCACCTCACAAGGTGAAACTTGGAGACGATTACCAATATCCCATAAAAGGGGTATGAGAAGATTCTTACAAGCTTGAATTAGCAAAGCCTATTAAGATGAAATATGTCCTATATGTATTTGGACTGAAGAGGAATCTACTTTCCATCTCAACTTTAGATGAGAAAGGATTTTGAGTTGCATTCGTTGATTGCTGAGTACTTATGTGGCCTAAGGGTAAAACCTTTAATGATGCAATAGTGATTGGAGTGCAAGAGGGAGGATTGTACAAACTCAAGGGACAACCTGAACAAGCATTGGTTCATGAAGCTATGGAACCAAGTGAACTTTGGCATAGGAGGTTTGCACACATCAACTATAAGGCATCACCGATCGTGAACACGATGGTGACTAGTCTACCCAAGATCCAGACAAAACATGAAGGAATATGCAAAAGATGTGCAAATGGGAAGAATGTGAAGAAGCTATTTCTAAGAAATAATAACAAAGCCAAGGAGATCTTGGAGAGAGTACACTCGGACGTATGTGTACCTATGTCTTCCAACTCACTAAGCGGGTATGCATACTATGTATCTTTTATTGATGATTATTCTCGCAACCTGGATTTATTTATTGAAAACTAAAGATGAAGTATTTAGAAAATTCAAAGAATTCAAAGCCCTTGTAGAAAATCATACTGAAAAGAAAATTAAGACGTTAAGATTAGATAATGGAGGTGAATTTACTTTGGGGGATTTCAAATCCTTATGTAAAGAATTGGGGATTAAGAGGGTGGTCATGAGCACTCCCTACAATCCACAACATAATGGTGTTGAAAAAAGAAAGAATAGAACAATAATGAAAGCAGTGAAGGCCATGATCCATGATCAGGATCTTCCAATGCACTTATGGATAGAAGCAGCAAGAACAATTTTATATGTACAAAATAGAACTCCACATCATGTACTTGAGATTAAGACACCTGAAGAGATGTTTACAGAGAGAAACCAAAAGTCATCCATGTCAGAATATTTGGATGTCCTGTATACATACATGTTCCAAAAGGGAAAAGAACCAAGTTGGATCCTTCAGGGAAGAAGGGAATCTTCATCGGCTATAGTGACTCATCAAAGGCTTACATAATCTATATCCTAGGGGTCAAGAAGATTGAGACCAATAGAGATTTCACCTTTGATGAAGAAACATATTTCGGTAGATCGAGGTAGATTCACTCCGACAAAGCACATGAAGAAGAACCCGAACCTCCCATATTTAGAGACACGGTTATGGAAGAGATGATTCTAGAAGAACCAAAAGACCATTATATGACAAAACCGCAGAGACCTATAAATCCACCCCGAGTGGTGAAAAATCACAAGAAAATACCATCCTGAGCACAAGAGATTATTCAAGATGAAAAAAAGTATGTTGCTCCAAAGGGATTTCCAAAGGAACCAAGAGACCTCGACCATATTCCAACTATGTAGTATTTCCGTGTGATATCATTGATGCAGAGCCTTCTAGTTATGAAGAGCCAGCCTAAGAGAAAGTATGGATGGATGCTATGATTGAGGAGTATTAGTCGATCATGAATAATGATGTATGGGATGTGGTTTCGAGACCAGAAGGGAAGTCAGTAGTGTCTTCCAAGTAGATCTACAAGATAAAGCATGCAGCGGATGGAAGTGTCAAGAAATACAACACAAGATTTGTGGCTCGAGGATTCTCCCAGAAAGAAGGCATAGATTATGAGGAGATATTTTCTCTCATGGCTAGAAACAATTCGATTAGATCCATACTTTCTATAGCCATAGTGATGAAATGGAAGGTACATCAGATGGATGTGATGATTTCCTTCCTAAATGGCGCAGTAGAGGAGGAAGCGTATGTGGAGCAACCACTAGGATTTGAGACACATGACAGGAAGACTCATGTGTGCAGATTGAAGAAGGCCTTGTGCGGTTTGAAACAAGAACCTAGGACGTGGTTTGACAGGATTGATGGATTTATGATGAGCTTGGGATTTTACCAAAAGTAAAGCAGATTCGAACCTTTACTACAAGGTTGAAGAGGGAAATCCACTGATACTACTCTTGTATGTAGATGATTTGTTTCTGACAGGTGATGAGAAGCTCATAGTAGAAACAAAGAGGAATCTTGTCGTTGAGTTTGAGATGAAAGACCTGGGGATGATGCACTATTTTTTGGGTCTTGAGGTGTGGCAGAATCCAGAGGAACTTTTCCTGAGTTAGGGAAAATATGTGGTAGAGATATCGAAGAGATTTGGGATGATGGATTGTAAGGCTATGGCCACACCTATGACATCGAATATGAAGTTGTTGTGTGATACTACTTCAGATATGGTGGATGACACAGTTTACAGGTAGATGATTGGTTCGTTGACATACTTAATGAACACGAGGCCAGATTTATGCTTTGCGGTGAACTCTCTGAGTCAGTGTATGGTAGAGCTGATATGAGTTCACCTGGTTGCGACAAAGCATGTATTGGGGTACCTGAGGAGTACGATTGATTATGGCCTCATATATGCATCAGATCATAATATTAACCTCCAGGGTTATGTTGATGCAGATTGGGTCGGTAGTGTCATGGATAGAAATAACACATCAGGGTGTTGCGTAAGCTTGGTGTTGCGTATGATCTCATGGTTCAGTAGGAAGCAGACAAGTGTGGCACTTAGTACAACCGAAGCAGAGTATATGACATCTCGTTCGGAAACCTACGAGGAAGTATGGCTTTAGAATTTGCTTGCAGGTTTTTTAGATCTCGAGTTAGAGGTGACTTGTGTCTTTTGTGACAACGAGAGATGTGTGAAGTTGCGTGAGAACCTAGTATTTCATGACAAGTCAAAGCACATCGAGATCAAGTGTCACTATATCCGAGATATGGTGTAGAAAGGAGCAATGAGGCTCCAGTATGTAGCAACAGAGGATCAAATAGCCGATTTGTTAACCAATCCTCTGTCAAGAGTGAAGTTTCAATACTTCAGGGACAATATTAGGGTGGTCCAATAAAGAGGGAGTGATGTGTAACATAACACATGTGAGAGGTAGGTAGTCACGGGTCCTGTGGAGTAATTGAGTCTCCTGGGTGTCTCCACTTGAGATGTGAGTTGTAGCGGGTAGTCACAGGTCATGTGACGTAATTGAGTCTCCTGGACTACACTCAGGGGGTTGTAGCGGGTAGTCACGAAATGTGTGACGTAATTGAGTCACCTAGAATACACCTCAGAGGATGCATTAGGTAGTCACTGTGTGTGACATAATTGAGTCTCCTTACTGCAGTGCTATGTTGGACAACACACATGTGCGAAGACGTGGGTTTCGGACCTCGGATTTTCTCCACATGAGGTGGCATGGTAGCGGGTAGTCACGGGTTATGTGATGTAATTGAGTCTCCTAGGATACACTCACAAGGTTGTGTTGTCTCAATGTTGATATGTCACGTGGTAGTCACGAGTTATGTGATGTAATTGAGTCTCCTAGGATACACTCATGAGATTATCTGGACACTGTCACATACCCACCCTTGGACCCAATGCAAGGAAGAGAACCTGATGCCATTCTATGGGGCTTTTCATAAAACTCAGCCCATTCATTAGATTCTTGGCAATAAAAGAGATGTGTGCAGATGGAAAACAAACAAACATGCACAACGGAAATGAACTCATCCACACACATATTACATGACTGTCATTCAATTTAACACAGTCAACAAATTAATACATTTACAGAAGTAATTACACAATAAAATACTCATCTTGATGCAATTCTGTCCCAAGCAACTAGCTATGTCGCTGCAACGTTCCTCCCAGCCATAGGTCTCTGCCTAGCCTGTATTCTTTCAACACTCAGAGACCACCCTCGAGCTGGGCATGATATCTACAAGGAAAAGGGGACCCTCAAGCACAACACAACCCAAAGAAATGGATACCCAAATCAACCCCAGAATTCTCTTGAACACAAAACTCGGATATGGGCTTGGAAACACACTTTCAGCAATGGGACATAGAAGCTAGATGGACACGGGTTTTCCCAAAAATGTAGGCACACCAAAAACAGATTTGTGGGAAGAGGGAATCAATCCCAGGGAAGAAAACCGATTTCTCCCACAGATGTATGAGCATTCAGTAGGCCAAACAGCCTCAATAAAACCCCAAATCGTTTTCCCCTTCTTCCCCACTGTTAGCCACAGCAAAAATTCCCTTCCCAGCTAGGAAAATGAAGGTAAACACAACAAAACCATGGAGGGAACTGCCCAGGAAGGTCCCAACTTGTGAGAGAGCAAACTAATAGTTGAATAATGGCTTGGGGAGCAATTTCGTGGCCCTTTACTTGCCCAAGAAGCCAAACATGAATCTCTAGGAAGGGTGGCTTTCCCATACTCGAATTTGGACAGCCATATCTCTCCATTCCCCAAGGCATTAACTACCTCAACCAATTCTTGGGAGAAATGAATGATTGGGTACAAAAGTCAACATGGGTAGTTGAGGGTTCATGGGTTCTCTCATTGACACTTGGCTTGACTTGATTGGTTCAAGGGTTTGAATATTTCCCTCCCAATTTCCTTGTAATATCATGCCCCCATCTCTTATTGCATTGCATAGCTAGTTGTGGGTTTTTATATTAAAATGCATATTTACAATTCCCATGGTTCACTAGCACATGGATAGCATAATATCAAATTCTTGCCTCTTCTAGATCGAGCATTCACTAGCGGGGCCTTGGCCTTGAGCTCCATGCTAGGAATCATACATAATATGCATACATTATTTACATTATAGCCCAAAATATTATAAGGGTCAAAATGGGCGACGTGACATTCCCCTCCCCTTGGAATAACACCGTCCTCGGTGTTCCAACCAATACCTAGGAATACATACACACTATATACATGTCCAAAATTCACAAAATATGGCAGGTTTGTCCTGCATTTCACCCTTTACTTGGGTTTTCGGGACCAAGTCCTTTGGTCTTCACAAAATTCTCCTGATGGACGGGACCTTCTAGCTCTGCATGAGGGAATTGTTCCAAAACCATCCCTTCCCTTTCTTTACCTTCCCGCTAATCTACAAGTCTGGAAAATTTATGGCGGCTACACTCTTGCTGTTCCATTGTTGGGCAGTCGCGGAGGCAATGATTTCCTCCACATCCCCAACATTTCATTGGTTTCTTTACCTTTTCTTGCTCAAATTCCTTTGAGTCTTCCCACCTGCAATGTTTCTTAATCGACCGATTGGATGAATGCTTCTTCATGGATCCACTTTCCTTTACCTTACTGATTTCTCCCAGAATACCTTTTACCTCTTTTTGCAGATGAATAGAGTCATGCAAGACCTTATGGTTCATCACATTCTATCGCCTTTGTAGCTTGAGCATCTCTCCAAGATTTTCTTGGGTCTTGGAAATTGTTTGAAGAAGACTTTCAGCCAACTCTAATAGCTCTCAGTCTGCTGCCATGGTCAATGGAAACAACTGACCACACTTTGCTTACTAGAAACACTTTCTTGTGCCGGTTGCAACCAATTGTTTCACCTTCTTACCTGTGAAATTCATCATGGAAATCCTTTGTTAGGACAAGCATAACATAAACATTAAAATTACTCAATTATTTTTCCAATTGACATGGAATGTCCACGCTTTATTTATGGGAATTCCACACTTTTCATGCTTTCCCAACATACACATGAACTTATTCATGTTCATCCTTTCACAGGAAATTTACTATTTCAGCATTCACAATTCATTTCAAGCAATTAAACACAATCTATTTTCAGCCATGACATGCACCCAACAATCTTTTGTTTTATAAATGCATCAATCGAAAGGAAAGAGAAGAGTAGGATTTTCTCCCTCTTAGTCTTGTTCTATTATGGAGCTACACCATCATTGTGGTTTCATGCTCCTTAGTCTCTTTCACTTCAATGTGAATGCTTTGACTTTCCTTTCTTAGCTATGACACTTAGTGTCTAAGGTCTGCCTAAGGATTTTCAACTAAGAACCCTTCTCCATAGTTTCTTACAGAACCTTTGGCTGCTATGACCCACTCATGTCCACTAGCACCATATTTCATTACTGCTCATACTGAGCTCTTTAGGATGGTCACATGTCCATCTGCATCCCTATGATGCCTTCCTAGTCCTTGCTTCCAACAATACCTACACTCAAACATTGAATCAATTCACATGTTTATTTTATTTCCATAGGGTTTATCTCTAAACAAGAGTTTAGGAAATCATAACCAAATCATATACACACATATATTCATAAGCAAGAAGCTGCAAGGTAACTGAATACTTATCTGTATTGGATGTCTTCACTTTATTCCACGGGATCCTTCTTTGCTTTATGAGCCTTAGATTTCCCGTGAACACAATTATGAATGTTGGGATAGCACTCACAATCATTCGAATAGGCAATGCCAGGCCAGTACGCCGATTGGGTTTATCAATCATTTCCTTTAGCAATATGCTAGGCCAGTGCTCCGACTGGTTTTATCAATTGTTTAAGGGGTGTTGGGCCAGCGTACACAGTGCTTTACCATATCAAGTAGTTAATGCCCAACTAGTCACTCTCTGGACTTATCAAAAACTTTATAGCGTTCAACCAGCTACTCCCTGGATTTCTCAATAATTTATATCGCCCACTCATTTACTCTCTGGATTTACCAGCAATTTATATCGCCCACTCATTTACTCTTTGGATTTACCAACAATTTATAGTCTTTCAGGGTCTTGCCTTCCTGTAATGACCAAGGTTTCCAACAAAGAAACAATAGTGTATCAGCTTAGCTGTTAGAAGACTTATACTTGAAATATTCATTATTCCAAACAAGACATATATGAAAACGAATACTTATCTGTATTGCGCGTTTCCCCTCTGGTCCACAGGGTCCTACTTCGCTTTGCAAGCCTTGGAATCACCTATGGACTTGGATATAGTTAATGCTTAACCAGTACACCTCCCCATCGGCTGGATTTACCAAGCATTTGGTGGTGCCCAACCAGTCCCATACCTGGTTGGCCCTCTCCAATGCCGAGCCAGCACATTCGTCTGGGTCATCGACCAATGGAAGGAAACTGCGCCACCTGATCATTATAGGTCAGGGATCTACTATGGAGCCATAGGAATCTCAGGGTTTTCAGTCAATCTTGGCGCCCGCCCTCCTACTGCTGACCCAATAGGCATCTCAGGGTTTTCAGTCAGTCTTGGCACCCGTCCTCCTACTGTTGACCCAATAGAGATTTTATGCCTTCACGAATGTCACCACACCTTCTTGCACCATAACCCTTCACAAACACATCAACTCTTCATTCATACAAGGACGCCACTCCTTCTCTTGTGCAAATCGGTGGTTCCTTTTAGGAACTTTATAGGTGACTTTCTTGACTGCAGGTTAACATGGCCCCACTCACATAAGGATGATACCCCTTTTCACTACACAGTTCCCTAGGTTTTTCCATTCCTTCCAGTATTATTTAGTGTGAGCATAGAAAGGTTACCAATTCCTATACAGTCCTTTTGCATACCCTTCTTCACTTTTCCTCTTAATGTGCAGTACCAATTGGCATCTGTGTAGGCTGACAACACAAGAAGGATAAGCAGGCTTATCAATATTGCTTCTCAAAATTGTATCCACGTTCCATAACATTCACTATCAAGTATTGAAACACCAGGATTGCGTCCATTCCCTTAAGGTGTAGTCAATATTGACAACCCTATCATGACCCGCCACCAGAAAAGGTGTGCATCCCCTTTCCGATGTGAGCCATGTAGGCCCTAATCATACTCAAGTAGTTTGAAATCATATAAATAAAATAGAGCATGCTCTGCATATTAACCCTAATAATTTAGACATGCATGTTCTTATCTAGGGTCACAGAATACTCAGTCATTTTGGAGATGTATCTTTTCTTCATTTGCGAAGAATGGGGGCTCCCTTCTCTGAGTCAACAGTTCTTCGGTTTGACTTCCAATCTTTTCACGTTCCATAATCCATACATGCCTTCTTAGCATAGTTTTACCATCTCACTCTCATGGTTTTCCAACATTCAGCTCAGCTAAGATGTCATCCTTAAAATATGCAATGGTGTTTCACCCGAAACCCATTTCCGAAGCATGGGTTCCTTCCCATGGATTTTGGCTTCTGCAGGTCATCACACATGGTCTTCCTGCAATGTGTCTTCCTAGCACATTTATCAAATAGCCAAATAGTTAGCAACATTTAACAATAAAATTCAAATCTGATTTCTCTAATCATTCAATGGCATTAATAATTAAATTCAAGTCCGAATTTGCAATTCTGTCCTCTACAGAAATTGATTTGCTTAGCCATGAGTCTGTTCTCATATCATTTGGATCTTTCTCATGGTAGATTCCAATCTTCATCATGGACTTACCCACATTTTCCATGCCCAAAACAATCTACCTGAAATATGAAACTTCAATCATCCAAACATGTTGTGAGTATCTATGCGTATAATCCTTTCATTGCTACAACAGTCATTGAAGTGATCTCAGAATTATAACACTCAATAATTCAAACACCTTCAGCTGTTATCATTTGAGGTGCAATGAAATATATGTGTATATCTATATATGCATTGTTATCATCAATAAAATTGCAAGACATGGGTACACTATCCGTGCAAGCTAAATAAATTATAAGTACTCATTACTTCACATTCCATGCAATATTTGTCCTTCCATAGAGCACCTAGTAGCCCATCATCATGTCTACCTTCTTCATGCAATCTTCTTCCTGCATTCATAGCAGCTCATGAAATTCTCTCAGTATTAACAATGGTTCACCATTTTGTCTATTATCTAAATTCATTGAAACCCATACATATCACAACTGTGCATTCTCTCAACGCATCTCAACATGTGCACTTACACATATGCATGTACATTCACAACATTTACATAATATTTTAATGTGCATTCACTCAATGCATAATCCCTTAATACAACTTTGCATCAATTCGTGGATACTATGCATTCCAGCATATTATGGCCTAACCATTCATATGGCATGTACTACCACGACATGATTATAGGTCTTTACTTTCTTTGGTTATTTAAACTTATAATCTAGCATACACAATGGCATGTTATAATTTCATATGAATGCATTGAGGTTTCTAAGCAATTATAGGGTGTAAGGATCCTTTCCCTCACTTACCCGCACCCCATCATACTCGGTAGATTAACATTCACATTCAGGCACTCAATACCATATGCAAACTAAATCAACATAGTTGAAGGGATCTTACCAAATCCTCTTTCAACATTCATGCAATTAAGCACAAATAACCATTACCTGCATGGCTGTCATTAACATCATTTGATGTTACCTGATCAGTTGGCCTCTTACTAAGGCTTCACAGTTCCTTTCCAACCTCATGCTCGTAGATTCGTTGCACCATCATTTCTTCATAAGGTTGTTGGTCATATGCAACAATCATCATGCACATCTTTAGTCATGCTTCGGTTGTCTTTGGTCCTATAACCATTGCAAACACGACTAGTTATTTAACAACCACCATAATCATCTTTAAGTGTCTCATTGCATATGCAAAACCTCACTATTCTACCAATATGAAATATCATATATATACACAAGTATTTTTACAAGCACTGTGCAATGTTTATTAGTATCCAAACTAATACATATTCACTTCATCTATCTATCCTCTTGCATTTTCAATCATGCTTCTATGGTCTGATCAACAACATTAATTGTTGTCAACCATAGGCAATACCATTAGTGGGCTATTACATGTGTAACTTCACTATTTTTTCAATATGCAACATCATGCTCATGCATAAGCAATTCTCATGTGCATTATGCAATGATTCTCTAATCATACCCACTAATTCATATGCATTACTCTCTTGCATTTCCAGCATCCCTATGCCATAATTTTCCAGTATATAAAACTCAGGAAATAAAAACACAATAGCAAGAGAGGAGTTAAGGAATTCTCCCTTTCTAATTTCCTCATAGTAGCATGGAATTTCCTCTTCCACATCATAGCTGATCCAGTTTCATGGGCTTTCTACCATGCACACAAGGTATCATTAGCTGTCATTTATTACCATGTAGCAATTTAATACAAATGTGAAACATTCTTAGTTGCTATTTTTCAAGCATGCAATTCCTATGCTATCACAGAAATAGTTAAGGTGAGAATTTTCCTCTTATCAACGTTGCCTTACTGCTCCCATTGCTTTTCCGCAATGCATATTAAATCCAAATACTTTTAATAAGGCTTCCACAAACCTTCCATGTAATTCTCGCTTCTCATCCCAAGAATGCATTTCGTACTTTCAACGACTGTCTCCAGGGGATGTTGGGGGTCAAGGGGGCTTGCCCCCTTGTGGATTTTTTTTTGTTGTAAATCCTTCGATTTCGCGCAATCGGGTGCATAAGTTCAAAGCCATTTTTTTTTTCTCTTTCGAGCACCTGAAAGCTTCAATGAAAAACTGTTGTATTTTCTCTGTTTCGGCAGACTTGGCAATTCTCTTCCGACCCATTGCGGACAAACTTGTTGAGTTCTTCTGGTCAAAAACTCAGATTTTTCTTCCTTCATTGCGGGGGAACTTTGCCAATTCCTTCCGACACTGTGGTGGAAACTCAGCAACTCCTTCCGACGCTGCAATGGAAACTCACCAACTCCTTCCGACGCTGCGGCGGAAACTCACCAACTTATTCCGCTGTTGTGGCACAAACGCGCCAGCTCCCTCCGACATTGCGGCGCAAACTCGCCAACTCTTTCCGCCGTTTCGGCAAAAACTCGCCAACTTTTTCCGCCGTTTCAGCGAAAACTCACGAGTTCTTTTCACCATAAACACTTAGAAAAATTTTGAATTTTTTCGGACCAACTCATCAAGTCCTTCCGCCATTGTGGACCAACTCGTCGAGTTCTTTCGCCATTGTGGACCAACTCGTTGAGTTCTTCCATCGTTGCGGACCAAAACTCATAATTCCTACCGGAATTTTTCCTTCTTTTTTCGGCGAACTTATTGATTCTCTGCCAGTTCGTTGCGGAGCAACTCACCAAGTTTTGCCACCAACTTCGGCGCAAACTCACCAGTTCTAGCTGGCAACTTCGGCGCAACTCAGTGAGGTTCGCCAAAACACATCGGCTCAACTCCACGAGACTCGCTGAAACAGTTAGGCAAAACACTTAAATTTTTTTTTTTTTTTTTTTGAAATTTTCTTAATGATTACTGTGGAGTAGGAAGCATACTTACCTCTACAAGCTATGATAGGTAGCCCATGAAGGCCCAATGCTGAAACCAACAGCTCTGATACCATTCTCTCACATACCCACCCTTGGACCCAATGCAACAAAGGGAACCTAATGCCATTCTATGGGGCTTTTCATAAAACTCAGCCCATTCATTAGATTCTTGGCAATAAAAGAGATGTGTGCAGATGGAAAACAAACAAACATGCACAGCGGAAATGAACTCATCCACACACATATACATGATTGTCATTCAATTTAACACAGTCAACAAATTAATACATTTGCAGAAGTAAATACACAATAAAATACTCATCTTGATGCAATGCTGTCCCAAGCAACTAGCTATGTCGCTGCAATGTTCCTCCCAGCCATAGGTCTCTTCCCAGCCTGTATTCTTTCAGCACTCAGAGACCACCCCCGAGTTGGGCATGATATCTACAAGGAAAAGGGAACCCTCAAGCACAGCACAACCCAAAGCAATGGATACCCAACTCAACCCCATAATTCTCTTGAACACAAAACTCAGATATGGGATTGGAAACACACTTTCAGCAATGGGACATAGAAGCTAGATGGACATGGGTTTTCCCAAAAATGTAGGCACACCAAAAATGTTGAAATATTGTAACTTCAAAGAATATTATATTTGTACTTTATTATTCCGGAGATGTTTCATTCCTCCGTAAAGATCTTATTGTATATCCGGAGATGTTTATTCCTCCGTCGGAATGTGGTAACTTGGGTTATTAGACTTCCCTAGTGGGGGTCGGCCTTGTATGCGTTATGTGGGTCAAAGGGTTATTAGACCACCCTAGAGGGGTCGGCCCAGTCAGTTGTAGTGGGGTATTTAACCCATTGGTTAAATACGAGCCTACGTGTACTTGTGTAAAAGATATGTTAGAGTAGTGTATAAATAGAGGAGGTGTGTTCCTCATTTGATACACTCACTCACTTGAGAGAGGCGCACTTGTGGAGGAGAGGTCTGCTATGGTGGAGGAGGAGATCATGTCTTTGGTTTGCATCTTTGTATATTTCTGGTCATCTATATTGAGGAAGCTTTGCTGGGTTTTCTACCCCATGAGGGTTTCCCAGGATAAATCTGTGTCTCTTGTGTTTATGCTATGCTTGTTGTTTCTTCAGTGATCCTGTATATGCTATTATTGTGAAATGGAATGTAATGCTGCTATTTTATGTCTTAGCATATTAAATCTTAACATGGTATCAGAGCTAAACTGAAGGAAGGCAAGGTATGGCACTTACGACACTTGCTTTACTTATGACAATTTGAAGGTTAGGGTTTTATATAGAAAAAACCAGTCATCGTGGAACTTTCGCTATAAATCCATTTTGGCGAAGGTTCGGGATCTAAAACCTTTACAGGTCGTAGATAACATCTCCAGATATCTTGTGTCCAAAGGGAACCCTCATATTCGTTGTACTTTGTAAGTTATGATCAGTACAGGTTAGGGTTTCTGCCTCTTCTAGATCTTAGTCTAAATTAGGTGACCTAGGAAAAAAGGTCATAACTTGGGATAGGAAGATCCAAATGAAATTTAGTAAAAAGTGACAGGTAGTACACAGACTATACTATCTCAGGGAACTTTTTCAGAGGCCGAAGCTGAACCAGTGACACGTGGCACGCCGTACAAGTTCGCTCTCCTGTTTTATCCCATAAACAGGTCACGTTGCGACACTTGGCATAAATCTCTCTCAGAGAGTCCAATTGAGGTCAGACCTGTCAGGATGGAAAGATAACAGGGCAAGCTATCGCAGGAAAAGTTTTCAGAGGCCGAAGGTCAAACAGTGACACGTGGCACACCGTACAAGTTTGCTCTCCTATATTATCCCAAAACAGGTCACGTTGCGACATTTGGCATAACTCTCTCTCAGAAAATCCAATTGAGGTCAGACCTATCAGGATGGAAATATGACAGGTCAGGCTACTGCAAAAAACGTTTTTAGACCCTGTGGAGCGAAAAGTTTTGAGTTATAGCAGAAACAATCAGGTACATTTTTCTGTCAAAACAAAATTATTTTTGGAGCACCTTTATTCATGGCTCCCGGAATTTAGGGTTTCGGAGAAAGTTAGAATTTTTGGAATCGGAATCCACGGCTGAATGCTACTCAGGAAAATCAAAATTTAGAGACCAAGATCGAATTTTTTGGTTGTGTAGAAGACCGGGCTTGATTAAACCCTAGCTCGGGATTTTGATCGGAAAGATGGAAAATTAGGGCTTCAGCAAAAGTTGGAATTTTTGAAGTCTGTAACCACGGCTGGAAGCTCCTCAGAAAAATACGAGTTTAGAGCCTTGAATCAAACCTTTTGATTGAGCAGAAGGGTGGGATTCATCAAACCCTAGTTCGGGATCCTGTCTAGAAGATCCAGAAGTTTCAAAGGCAATTTTGAGGGGTCAAATTTTGGAGATTTCAAAATTGAAGTATGCTAGTTTGATCAGCTTAGCAAGACACATCCTTCCATCCATTCAGAAGTGTGAAAGTCAAAGCCATTCAGAAGTGTGAAAGTCAAAGATTGAATTTTTAGGGTTTCTCTAGCAAACCCTAATCAAGCTCCAGATCAAGTTTCAGGGGGATTTGAGGCTAAGGCCTTACATAAGAAGACTACAAGAAGTCTCGACAGGTATGACTCAAGGAGGTTCAGGTATGTCTTGAAATCTGATTCCTGATGTGTTTGTCTTCATATTATTTGTTAGTACAATCTTGATTAATGTTAGACTTATCTTATCACCCTAGTAACAGTATGAATGCATGTGAATGATCGAAGACATTCATTGATTAGGGCTATATGATTGTACTAATGCATTATGGTGTTGTGTAAGGTTGATGTTGTTTGCTAACAAGATTCAGGTACATCACGAAATACAAATCAAGTTCCACATGAAGACAAAGACTCATCCATAATCTTTTTTCTACTTACGAGGTATGTATGACTTTGATATACTATGCTTAACCCATGAGACATGCAGGTTCTAGCTCAGGATCTCTAAATCATTGAAGAGATTTTTTAGGTATGTTGTACATAACTAAGCAAGTATACTAATCCAGGTATGTTTTCCTATGTCAAGTTAGAATCTTACCTTGTGTTAGGATCCCCTATATAAGTATACTTGGTATGATTGGTTATGCTTATTAATAAAGTTAATCAAGGGTTTATGCACATTATGTCTCTTATCTTGATTGATGATTTAACTAACCAGAAGAGTACTATGATCAAACAAGAATATGCATGAGTAAAAGAAGACTTCCTTGAAACCCTAAATACTAATGATCATGACTATACATATTCAAGATTATTTAGAATTAGAATGTTTTGAGAATATACTAATGAATGTATGTTTGTGTATGAGATCATGAGGATGACACTAGTGCACACTTGAGCATGCACAGTGGTACAAAATGAATAGAAGTTCAAAAGACATATAGAAGATCTAGCGGGAGGCAACCACACAAACATAAAAGATAAGTATTTGAGTTGTTATATGAAATAGTAAATGATATTGCCTGTAATAGGTTGTATGCATAGAATATATGATGTTGAGTGTAAACATTCATAGAGCATTGAACAGTATACTACTAATATGCATATGATTGGTAATTTGGACAAACATTCCTTTGTTGCTTGTCTAGAATGAAACCTCTTTGCTGACATGCCGAGAGCTGTGCACACTCTCGATAGTATGTTCTGGTAGAGATGGAAGGCATCTAGATAGCCACTGTATGCATACAGGATATGGGAAAGTGTTGTGCCAAAGTATTGGTAAAAATAAGTTGCACAAATATGTAAATGATATCTGTATGCATAATAGGTTATCATGTCAATATGATTTGATGATTATGAAGTATTACTAATCATGTACTTAATTTTGATTTGTAGGAAACATCATGATGAATGATGAACACTGAACAAGCGATGGATGTTCAACAAAAAGGATTTACAAATCAAACACACTATAGAAGGCTCGCGGCTAGAAGATTCTCTTAGAAAGAGGAAGAGAATCATGACAAGATGTTTGCTCCAAGTGGCTAGATAAGACCATTCTCTTAATGGTGTGATTAAAGAAGAAGTGTGAATCAAGTTCTGTATGGGTACCCAAGATTGATAATCAATTGATGAGCTTAATGATCACCATGGGTAATGTGGATCTCAACCTTTGCTACAAGGTTGAATATGGTTTCTAGACACAGATGGAATGGATGCAAGAATGAACTCACCACAGAGTTCGAGCGATATTGAGGCCCATATCAGTAACGAGAGATGGCACATATAGATATGCAGAAGATCATTCAATGCAGAGTGTGAATGATGTTCAGTCACAAAGGGAGAATTGACAGTTTCTTGATAAGCTTGGGCTTTACCAAAAGTAAAGTTGTTCCTAACCTTTACCGTAAGGTTATGGATCATACTATTATTGTATGTAGATGATATCTTTCTGATAGGGAATTAGAATCAGATCATGAAAAGAAAGAAGAAGATGGTTGCAGAAATGAAAAATGAAAGATCTCAGATTGATGCATTACTTCCTAGGTCTGGAAGTATGGCAAGGCTCAGAAGGAATCTTTCTCAAACAGGGAAAGTATGCTGAGAAATATTAAAAGGACTTGATGTGTTGGAATGGTCACTCTCATGAATTCCAACTTGAAGTTCTTAGCAGATGAGTCATTAGAATTAGTGGATATAACTCTGTACAGAAAAATTATTGAGTCATTGATGTGTCTAACGAATACTAGGTCAGATATATGCCTTGCTGTAAACACCTTGAGTCAGTATTTAGTGGAAACTAGAAGTGTTCACCTGTTAGTTGCAAAGCATGAGATAAGGTACCTAAAGGATACAATAGACTTTGATAAATGGAGATCATGAATTCAGATGGCTACACAGATATTGATTGAGAAGAAAGTGTATCAGACAGGAAGAGCACATCGAGAAGATGTTATTGTCTGGGATCAGCCATGATCTTGTGGTTTATCAGGAAGCAGTCTAGCACAAGTGGAATATATGGCTGCTTGCTCTGCTAATTGTGAAACGGCATGGCTTCAGAATTGTTTGACTTAGAGATGGACCCAAATGTGATCCTATGTGACAAATAGAGTTGTACTAAAATGGCAAAGAATCCAGTGCTCCATGATAAGTCAAAAGCACATAGAGATCTGGCATTTCTATATACGAGATATGGTGCAGATAGGAATTAAAGTTTGAATTTGTAACAAGTTACCAATGTACTAACCAAACCTCTACCAATCCGATGTACTAACCAAACCTCTACCTCAAGTAAAGTTTTCCGGGACAAACTTAATATAGAAGGACCCTCCTCGAAAGGGGGAGTGATGTGATCACTTATGATGAGATTGCCTGCATCGACAGTGAGGTCGATGATGTGAATACCTATATTGGTGATGCCGACAGAGAGGTTGGTGGACTTGAGGGGATTGGATCATCCCTGGACTTTAGTCCTAAAGAGAGCCGTAGACGTATGTCTTCGAAAATGAAGTCCTTGGTGGACATATAGGATTGCATCATCCTCAAGAGAGCCGTAGACGTATGTCTTCGAAAATGAAGTCCTTGGTGGACATATAGGATTGCATCATCCTTAAGAGAGCCGTAGACATATGTCTTCGAAAATGAAGTCCTTGGTGGACTTGAGGGGATTGGATCATCCCTGGACTTCAGTCCTAAAGAGAGCCGTAGACATGATGTCTCTGAGAACAAAATCCTGAATGAACAGGTAAGGGGATTGGATCGTCCTCAGACTTTAGTCCTTTGAATTGAGCCGTAGACATGATGTCTCCAAGAACAAAATCCTGAATGAACAGGTAAGGGGATTGGATCGTCCTCGGACTTTAGTCCTTTGAATTGAGCCGTAGACATGATGTCTTTGAGAACAAAATCCTGAATGAACAGGTAAGGGGATTGGATCGTCCTCAGACTTTAGTCCTTTGAATTGAGCCGTAGACATGATGTCTCCGAGAACAAAATCATGAATGAACAGGTAAGGGGATTGGATCGTCCTCGGACTTTAGTCCTTTGAATTGAGCCGTAGACATGATGTCTCCGAGAACAAAATCCTGAATGAACAGGTAAGGGGATTGGATCGTCCTCAGACTTTAGTCCTTTGAATTGAGTCGTAGACATGATGTCTCTGAGAACAAAATCCTGAATGAACAGGTAAGGGGATTGGATCGTCCTCGGACTTTAGTCCTTTGAATTGAGCCGTAGACATGATGTCTCCGAGAACAAAATCCTGAATGAACAGGTAAGGGGATTGGATCGTCCTCGGACTTTAGTCCTTTGAATTGAGCCGTAGACATGAGGTCTCTGAGAATTGAATGATAGGACTGGATCGTCCCTGAGCTTTGGTTCAAAAGGTACATGATAGGACTGGATCATCTCTGGACTTCAGTTCAAAAGGTACATGATAGTTCTGGATCGTCCCTGAGCTTCGGTTCAAAAGGTACATGATAGGACTGGATCGTCCTTGGACTTCGGTTCAAAAGGTACATGATAGGATTGGATCGTCCCTGGACTTCCGTTCAAAAGGTACATGATAGGACTGGATTGTCCCTGGACCTCAGTTCAAAAGGTACATGGTAGGACTGGATCGTCCCTGGACTTCGGTTCAAAAGGTACATGATAGGACTGGATCGTCCCTGGACCTTGGTTCAAAAGGTACATGGTAGGACTGGATCGTCCCTGGACCTCGGTTCAAAAGGTACATGGTAGGACTGGATCGTCCCTGGACCTCAGTTCAAAAGGTACATGATAGGACTGGATCGTCCCTGGACTTCGGTTCAAAAGGTACATGATAGGACTGGATCGTCCCTGGACCTCAGTTCAAAAGGTACATGCCAGGATTGCATCATCCATGGACCTATGTCCTAAAGAGAACAGGATTGATCATCCTATAATATAATTGTGTGTGTTGATGTGGTTACTTGTATAGGTATGGATACTCGTATTGATGATGTGGTTACTTGTATCGGTAGGATACTTGTATTGATGATATGGTTACTTGTATCGGTAGGATACTCGTATTGATGATGTGGTTACTTGTATCGGTAGGATACTTGTATTGATGATGTGGTTACTTGTATCGGTATGGATACTTGTATTGATGATCGTGTGATGATCCAGATGCTGTAGATCGAGATGATCCAGATGTTGTAGATTGAGATGATCCAGATGCTGTAGATCGTGATGATCCAGATGCTGTAGATCGTGATGATCCAGATGCTGTAGATCGAGATGATCCCGATGCTGATGATCGTATGATGATGATGCTGATGTTCCAGTAATTGGTTGAGTTACTGATGATGTTGAGAAAGCTTCCAATGATTTATAGATGTATCTTGTATGATGTTGATGACTCCTTGCTCGTGCAGATACTATTATAATATCCTTCTCGTTAAGGGGGAGTGTTGAAATATTGTAACTTCAAAGAATATTATATTTGTACTTTATTATTCCGGAGATGTTTCATTCCTCCGTAGAGATCTTATTGTATATTCGGAGATGTTTATTCCTCCGTCGGAATGTGGTAACTTGGTTTATTAGACTTCCCTAGTGGGGGTCGGCCCTGTATGTGTTATGTGGGTCAAAGGGTTATTAGACCACCCTAGAGGGGTCGGCCCAGTTAGTTGTAGTGGGGTATTTAACCCATTGGTTAAATACGAGCCTACGTGTACTTGTGTAAAAGATATGTTAGAGTAATGTACAAATAGAGGAGGTGTGTTCCTCATTTGATACACTCACTCACTTGAGAGAGGTGCACTTGTGGAGGAGAGGTCTGCTATGGTGGGGGAGGAGATCATGTCTTTGGTTTGCATCTTTGTATATTGCTGGTCATCTATATTGAGGAAGCTTTGCTGGGTTTTCTACCCCATGAGGGTTTCCCAGGATAAATCTGTGTCTCTTGTGTTTATGCTATGCTTGTTGTTTCTTTAGTGATCCTGTATATGCTATTATTGTGAAATGGAATGTAATGCTGCTATTTTCTGTCTTAGCATGTTAAATCTTAACAAAAAACGGATTTATGGGAAGAGGGAATCAATCCCAGGGAAGAAAACCAATTTCTCCCACAGATGTATGAGCATTCAGTGGGCCAAATGGCCTCAATAAAACCCCAAATCGTTTTCCCCCTTCTTCCCCATTGTTAGCCACAACAAAAACGCCCTTCCCAGCTAGGAAAATGAAGGTAAACACAACAAAACCATGGAGGGAACTGCCCAGGAAGGTCCCAAATCGTGAGAGAGAAAACTAATGGTTGAATAATGGCTTGGGGAGCAATTTCGTGGCCCTTTACTTGCCCAAGAAGCCAAACATGAATCTCTAGGAAGGGTGGCTTTCCCATACTCGAATTTGGACAGCCATACCTCTCCATTCCCCAAGGCATTAACTACCTCAACCAATTCTTGGGAGAAATGAATGATTGGGTACAAAAGTCAACATGGGTAGTTGAGGGTTCATGGGTTTTCTCATTGACACTTGGCTTGACTTGATTGGCTCAAGGGTTTGAATATTTCCCTCCCAATTTCCTTGTAACATCATGCCCCCATCTCTTGTTGCATTGCATAGATAGTTGTGGGATTTTATATTAAAATGCATATTTACAATTCCCATGGTTCACTAGCACATGGGTAGCATAATATCAAATACTTGCCTCTTCTAGATCGAGCGTTCACTAGCGGGGCCTTGGCCTTGAGCTCCATGCTAGGAATCATACATAATATGCATACATTATTTACATTATAGCCCAAAATATTATAAGGGTCAAAATGGGGGATGTGACAGACATGTAGTGAGGTAACGCAGGTGGTTGCAGCATGCAATGTAATGTACGCTCCTAGGTTGTACCCACCAGATGGTTTGCTCGATTCAAAGATGCAGGGTGAGGTAATGCATGTGGTCGTTGTGTGTGACGTAATGTATGCTCCTGGGATAGACCCACCAAATAATGTAATGGTAAAACTTCTAGTGATGTATAGATTCAAGAGATGTCAAAAGTCAAAGGTTAGAGTGCAGAAGTGCAGCAAGTGGATGATGATGGTGATAGTGACAAAATAATACCTTCCTTGTTAAGAGGGGGTGTTGAAGAATGTAAACTTCAGAGGATATTCTTTTTTGGTTTATTTGTATTGTTTGTATTGTACTTCCTTCGGGAATTATTTATGTTGTATTTGATCATGTAAAATCCATTGAAATAGTCAATGTAAACCCTAATAGTTACGTCAGCCTAGAAGAATCCAAAAAATACTATTTTGTTATGTAATTGACAAGTCGGCCCTGTTTGAGAGGTCAAGTCGGCCCTGTTAGGGAAAAAGGCAAGTCACTTATTAGTAGAAATAGGAGGTTCTCCCTCCTCATTTGGTCACATCACTCACTCATAGAGTTCGCATGAGTAGAGAGATAGAGTCAAGGAGAGTAGTTGCTTTTGGAGACTTCTTGTTTTGGGTTATTGCACGAGGATTGATATTGCACTTTCTGATGAATCTATATTGAAGAAGTTTTCCCGGCTTTTCTGCCCCATGAGGGTTTCCCAGGAATAAAGTGGTACTGGTGCATAGTATCTTCTTGGCTCTCTTGAGTCTTCAATGTGGAATGCTTGCTGGCGATAAAAGATGGAAACTAAATATTGTAGGGATTCTTAGGAGGTTACTCTTCTCTCCCTTTTCTTCGTTTGTGGTAAGATTTGTGGTTCTCTTTCTCTTGCATTGTCAGAGACATCCAAGGTAAGAGTTAGTTAGGGTTTGATATGCATAAAAGCTTTGTCTTGTCAGTGAGATATCCCTCTCTAGAGGGTCTCTCTCCTTAGGCCTTTGGAACCTCTTTTTCCCTAATTAGGTCAATATCAACACAACTTAGGGTTTATTGGTTTTTCCCTAATTCATCAAAATAGGATTTCCATTTCTTGAGAGGAACGCTAACCACAATTCCTCACTGGAATTGAAGGGAAAAGACTTGAGTTTTTATTTCTCTCATCTTCACTTGGAATCCTTTTACCAAAAAATTGTATTATATTATGCAAAAAATATAGAAATATCATATATTGTGAAAAACCCTAAAACTTATATATTTTGCAAAATCCAAAAATATTTATTCTTTATGTTGTAGATTACATTAATTGTGGTTTTATAAAGTATTCAACTACAAAAATCAATTTCAGATTTATATTAGACATTGAAAAACTCCCCAAAAAAGTTGAAAATATTGGAAAAAGTCAATTTTATGCCATAAAGGTGCCTTAAAGGAGCTTTCCTCATCCAAGGGTTAGGTGAAGACAATCCAGAGGTTTATTCAGATCTAGTTATTGAGTTATTTCAGGTCAATTTGGAAAAAAGAATCAGATCCCATGGGTTTGAGGAAGTTTGAGTCAAGCTCTAGGTCACCTATGAGGACCCTCGAGGGATTTGAGGCCAATAAATTTTCTATTTCCATTGACTGCGGTAATTTGTATACTTTTAGCATAAATTAGTTTCAAAACACACCTTTTATCCACCAAATTAAGTGCACCCTAGGGGGAATAGGTGCACCCCCCTTTTTTCTGGTCATTTGGAGATAAAGTTTGCGGAATTCTAACGATTAGTTTGAGAGATATCGACAATTTTCTGTTGCTAGTTCTTACTGCAGAAAAACACAGAACTATATCTTAAATCAGATTTAAATTAGAACTTCCGTCCACTAAAACAAATGCACCCTGTGGGAAATAGGTTCACCCCTCTTTGTTGGACGCCAGAAGGTAAAAATTGTGAAATTCCGATGGTTGGTTTGGGAGGTATCTCCATTTTTCTATTGCTAGTTTTTTCTGTAGAAAATTGCAGCAATAAGTTACATATCCATAAGTGCTCCTAGAATTCAAAAATTAAAGGTTTATAGTAGACATATTTCATTGAATCCATTAGGCACAGATCTACTAACATTCAGAAGGTGTCGTAGGGATATAATTGTCTTTTTGTCGTGTTATTACATGCCTATCCTTAACATCATTTGGGGAGCCTCTTGTGGACAAGGGAGCAAGGTCAAAAGATGAAGGGGTTTACATCGAGATGACAGTGGGTGTACTTCCTTAAAGAGTTCGTGATCATTTCATTGGTTCCACACATCACATCTAGGTCCATATATCCAAATTGGGTCCACTTATCTTCGATCATGGAAGAATACTAGTTTTTGAAGTAACACAACCCAAAACAGAATTGGGTTGTGGAGAGAAAGAATCAGTCAATCATCAGTATTGCAAAGGCTATGATTCATGATTATGGTCTACCTATGTTTCTTTGGGAAGAAGCATGTAACATAATAGTATATTTGCAAAACAAGACTCTTGAGTAGCCATTCACAAGAGTGAAACCAATGATCAAGCATCTCAGGATCTTTGGTTGTCCAGTTTACATCCATGTGCCTGTGGAGAAGATGACAAAGTTGGAGCCTTCAGGTGAGATGGGCATATTTGTGGGGCACAACGAGACCTAAAAGGATTATAAGAGCTTCATGCTAGCTGAATGGAAGATATTTTTGACCCAATATTTTAAGTTTGAGGAGAACTTGGAATCTAGGAAGTCTCATGGTTTACCACCAGTGGCAGAGGAAGAGGAGGAGGTGGCTCCCAAGGTAGAAAACATTTCACAGATTTCTAGTTTATGGAGTTAGCCTTCAGGTGAGGAGGAGGAGTTAGCTCCTTATAGTTTTTTCATAAGACCCATATGGTTTGAGTAGACATTGAGGGATGCTCGAGATCATGTTGAGGCTCCCAAGAGATCATTTAGGGAGATTAGGCCTCCATGAAAGTTTTCAAACTATATGGCATTAATGAATAGCATCATATATTCTGAGCCTTCTAGTTTTGAGTAAGCAGTCAACCAACAAGTTTGGAGGGATGCCATGGTAGAGGAGTACACCTCCATCGTGAAGAATGATGTTTGGGACACTATTCCTAGATCAGAGGGGAATTCTGTGGTGACATCCAAGTGCCTCTTCAAGATTAAACATGCTGCATATGGAACCATCGATGAGTTCAAGGCAAGGTTTGTGGTGATAGGGTTCTCTTAGAGAGAGGGAGTATACTATGAGGAGACATTTTCTCTTGTCGCTAGATATGCTTCCATTCGAGTTGTTATATCTATTACCTCAGTCATGAGGTTGAGGATTCATCAGATGGACATAAAGATATCCTTCCTCAATGGGATCATTGAGGAGGAAGTATATATACAACAATGTCATGGCTTCGAGGTACATGGGAGGGATTTCCATGTGTGCAAGCTTAAGAAAGCATTGTACGGACTCAAACATGCACTCATGGCATGGTATTCTAGGATTGATGGATACTTGAAGAGAATGGGCTTCCCCAAGAGTGAGGTGGATCCACACTTGTACTTCATACTTGTTGGGTCTGATCCACTCATATTGGTGCTATACGTTGATGATTTGTTTCTCACTGGTGCAGAGGGGCTTATAGGAAGGTGCAAGTCATATTTGGCTATAGAGTTTGAGATGAAGGATATTGGCATGATGCATTATTTCTTCGGGTTAGAGGTATGAAATAGATAGGGTGAGATCTTCCTTGGTCAAGAGAAATACACAGTAGATATCTCAAGGAGATTCAGGATGGAGGACTATAGATCGATGGCTACATCTATGGTAAGAAGCTTGTTACTTCAGATTCAGAGTTGGTGGACCCCAGGTTATATAGAAAACTGATAGGATCCTTGATGTATTTGGTCAACACCGGGTCATATATATGTTTTGAGGTGAACACCTTGAGCCAGTTCATGGTGGAGCAGAGAAAGGTGCATAGGATAACAACAAAGCATGTGCTCAAGGAAATGAGAGGCACAATGGAGTATGGATTGAGATATCTTGGAGGTGATGGAATAAGGCTGTAGGGATGGATATTCATACCCATATTGAGCACGGAGTGCATAAGACTGAAAGAGAACCCCAAGGTGTTGCTTCATTTTGGGATTTTTTTCGTTGGATTGTGCACCTGGTTAACGCAGTAGAAATCTATGCTACTACTCGGTGCGCCCTTGGGGGCAAGTCTCGAGTCAAGTTTGTCACCTGATATTGAATCCTACGTTTAGGAAAAAATCCTAACGAAGCCAAGGGGGGTAGTCCCTACAGAATGTTTCTACACTAATTAGAAGGTTTTAGTGAATTGGTTAATGAAGTTTTTAAAGGAGTTTTGTTCTTTGACTAAAAGGTTTCCCAAGATGATTTGCAAAAAATAGTTTGTAAAGTACTTTCACCAACAAGATTGAAATGACTATTGATAAAGAGCACAACTGTGATATGATATAAAGCAAATAAATAATGTGTTGTGGACTAGTTCCTTATGGAGTCAAAATAATATATATGAGTTGCTGCTGAAAGGAAAATGTTTTGCAATTGCTTCTTGGTTTCTTTTAGATTTATTATGGTTTGAAATTTATTAGGCAAAAAAGGGGACTCCCGAGATACCGTGAGGTACAGGGAAGCATGTCCGGAAATAAAAAATTGGTGGCTCCTCAAGAGAACATGTGGTTTGGAGTGGAGTCTCTAAGGTGGTTTTCAACACTACACCAACTAGGGTGTAGTCTAACTGTGCCTTGAGGTCACCTCTCATTTGTTCTTGCTTCCTCTGAGAAATTTGTTAATTTTTGAGCATTAATTCAATATACTCTAGGATCTTTACTGAGAGAATAACATGTACAACATATCAAGTATAACAATGCATATCAATCACACCAAGCAATCACATGAGACAATAGACACACAAAGTTTCACTGGGGAAAACCATAAAGGTAAAAAACCCACAACTTCCTCAGAGATAGAGAGAGCAATGATACAACCAAAGTACAAGAGATAGTCTTCTCCTAGCAGGTGATCCTCCTCCTCACATGTGCACCACTTTCCGAGTGATGGAAGGGTGAGTAAGTGAAAGATCAAATAGAGATCTCTCGATCTCTATTTATACATGTCCTGTCCTGCCCAATAAACCAATGGGTCCGACTTGTCTAAATTAGCCTGATAACCCATGGTTAAATTAATCAGGGCCGACCCCACACATGGTGGTCTAATAACCCATCGGCAAGTTACGACACTTGCGACACTTGCGACACTTGTCAATACAAATGACAACACTTCTGTATAGAGGAATAATAACATATCTATAGGAGTAAAATATACATAGATGAAATAAATAGGTGAAATACATTCCGAAGTTACATATACATCAACACTCCCTCTTAACTAGGAAGGTATTTCTCGACACAAATATGCTAGCACAAGTCTTCTTCTCTGGATCATCATCACTGGATCATCGTCATCGAATCATCGTCACTGCTGCTATCTCAATCAATCTCCAATCTACTCATCATAGGAAGTTCTACAGAGCCAGTCGTTTTTCATACTAGATGTAGGCCCACCACTTGTAGGTCTTAATCATCACTGGCCATACTGTGGAATCCTCAAGAATGATTACATGCATTAACAAAACCTCTAAAGAGCATCCTAGGATTGATTACGAGCTTACTGCTCAACCTATCGGATATCCCAGGATCTTTTACATGTTGACCTTCACAAAACCTACTCAGAGCATCCCATGATATTACGAGCACACTGCTCTACCTGTCTGGATCTCGATAGAGCATCCCAAGCTGTTACAAGCACACCGTTCTACCTGTCCGGATTTTAAAGGATCTTTTCTACGTGAAATTTCGCAAAACCTACTCAGAGCATCCTAGTATGTTACGAGCACACCGCTCTACCTGTCTGGATCTCGATAGAGCATCCCAGGATGTTACGAGCACACTGCTCTACCTGTCCAGATTTTAAAGGATCTTTTCTATGCGAAACCGTAGCAAAACCTACGCAGAGCATCCCAGGATGTTACGAGCACACCGCTCTACCTGTCTGGATCTTGAGATACCATCCCAAGATATTACGATCACACCGCTCTACCTGTCCGGATTCTAAAGGACCTTTTCTATGCTACCTGTAGCAAAACCTACTCAGAGCATCCCAGGATGTTATGAGCACACCGCTCTACCTGTCTGGATCTCGATAGAGAATCCCAGGATATTACGAGCACACCGCTCTACCTGTCCGAATTTTAAAGGACCTTTTCTATGCTACCTACACAGCCTGTCCATGGCCAGAGAGTATCAACCTGATACTCATCATACATCATCCTGATGCATATCATCTGGAGCATCATCCTGAAGCTCGTCATCTGTGATCATACTGATCAAACAATATATCCATCTGATGCATACAAAGTATATACCTGATACATATCATCATACATGATCTACCTGATCATATAATGCATCCTCCCGATACATACATCAGTACATGATATACAATGCATCCACCTGATACATACATAAGTACATCATCTACCTGATCATACAATGCATTCACCTGATACATACATAAGTACATGATCTACCTAATCATACAATGCATCCACCTGATATATATACAAAAAAATACATGATCCACTTGATAATACAATGTATCCACCTGGTGTTAAGTTTAAAACAATTAGACTAGCAAGATCACTGAAAGAAACATAATCACAAGATAGACACAGATTTGACCCTGGGAAACCCTCATGCGGTAGAAAAACTAGCAAAGCTTTCCTCAATAAGATGATCAACCAAAATACAAGATGTGCTCCAAGACTTGTCCTTCTTCTCTACCTCCTATGCAGACCCCCCAGACACAAGTGCGCTACTTTCTGAGTTTAGCAAGTGTGTCAAATGAGGAGCTCTCCTCCTCTACTTATACTGATTCCCGACTGACCAAAATCCCTAATGGGGATGACCTCTCCTAGTGAAGTCTAATAACCCCTAAAATATAAACTCAGGGCCAACCCCCACATGGTGGGTCTAATAACCCTAGTTTCCAAAAACCATCGGAGGAATAAACATCTCCGGATACATAATAGAATCACCTCAGAGGAATGAAACATCTTTGGAATAATAATGTACAAATATAATATTCTTAGAAGTTACAATATTCAACAACTGGTACATAAATACATGATCCACCTGATCATATAATGTATCTACCTGATACATATACAAAATACATGATCTAACTGATCAAAGCATCTAGCTGATGCATATACAGAGCAGTAACTGGAGCATGGTCTTGATGCTCATCATCCATCGCTTATATCCACAGTCATGGGAAGGATACTCCTCTCACCATGCTTGGAATGAATCCTGCAAATGTTTCCATCACTTCTTCCTCGAAGTGTTGTCAATCTGAAGAACACCAAGACTGTCTCTGAAGTATTCAAACTTCACTCTGGCTAGTGGTTTCGTCAACACATATGCAACCTGCTCATTGATCCTCTCTGCACCATATCCCTGATATAGTGATATTTGATCTCAATGTGCTTCGACCTGTCATGGAACACCGAGTTCTTAGACAGTTTCACACAACTCTGGTTGTTACAAAAGATACCAGTAGCCTCCAGCGGGAGATCAAATAACTTAGATAGTAGCTTCCGAAGCCATACTGCCTCACAACTAGCCGAACATGCTGCAACATACTCTGCCTTGGTTGTACTCAGTGCTCTGCAGGATTGCTTCCTGCTAAACTGAGAGATCACACTTGATCCCATGCTGAAGCAGCACCCAGATGTGCTCTTCCTATCTGCAACACTACCTGCCCAATCTGAATCAACATAACCCTGTAGGTTAAACTTTTGATTCGCATCATACTTGAGCCCATAATCAATTGTACCCTTCAGGTACCTCTGGGATCCATCAGGAACTGGCTCAATGTGTTCACCGCACAGCAAATATCTGGTCTAGTGTTCGTCAGGTACATCAAGGAACCAATCATATGACGATACACCGTGACATCAACTAGATTAGATGAAGCATCATAGAGAAGCTTCAGGTTCAATGCCATAGGTGTGGCCATGGCCTTGCAGTCCATCATCCCAAACCTCTTCAGGATCTCTCCTGCATACTTCCCTTTTCCAAGGAAGATTCCATCTACACTCTGCCACACCTCCATGCCTAGAAATTAGTGCATCATCTCCAAGTTCTTCATCTCAAACTCAGCAGCAAGCTTCCACTGCGTGTCGGTCAATCAATCTATCCTCACTTGTAACAAACAGGTCATCCACATACAAAAGTAGTATCATTGGATTTCCTTCCTCAACCTTGTAGTAAAGGTTGGAATCCGCTTTACTCTTGGTAAAGCCCAAACTGGATAGAAAGATGTCTATCCTACCATACCAAGTTTTGTACATATATGACTTCCCGTCATATGTCTAAAAACCAAGTGGCTGCTCCACATACACTTCCTCTTTGACTACACCATTCAAGAAGGCTGTCTTGAAATCCATCCGGTGTATTTTCCACTTCATCACTACAGCCAGAGCAAGTACTGATCTGATGGAAGTGGATCTGGATACAAGAGAAAAATTCTCTATGCTGCCAACTGCAACATGCTTGATCTTATACGACAGACTTCCCTTCTGGTCTGGGACCACATCCCAAACATCATTCTTCATGATCAACAGATCATGGCATTCTTCCATTACTTCATCCAAGATCCTGGGAACTTCAATATCTTCAATAGATATATTTATTGCTGGAACAAATGTTGTAGTCCTTCTTTTGTACGTGATGGTATACGATGTTTCCTACAAAACAAGTTAAATTGCATGATTAGAAACATCTCATAGTTTTCAGAACAAATTCTTACACATAAAGAAATATGTCACATAGTCATGCAATTATTTTATCCAATGATTCAATACAACATTCATCCATATCCTGTAACTTTCTAGATGCCTTCCAATCTCTACCAGAACATTGTTAAGAGTTTGCACTACTCCCAACATGTTAGCAAAGAGGTTTCATTCTAGATAAGTAGCAAGGGAATGTTGTACAGTGCCATAGGCCACTTACCCATTACATGCATATTAGTATTATGCTGTTCATTAATGCAATTATTCTAATATGCCAAAATACATAGCTTAATTCTAGGAACATCAGTATATACATCATTGAACAGTATTATTTAAACAATCAAATATGAAAGAAATGATAATTCAAATACTTATCTTGTTTGTTTGTTGGGTTGACTCCCTCTCAGTCTTTGCTTCCTTTTTTCAACTCCATTCTGATGTGGATTGTGAGAAGTGGTCGACTCCCTCTGAATATCTGCATCCTTGCAGAAACTACTGGAGTGTGCTCCCTCTTGATCTTTGCTTCCTGGATTACATGTCCTTGAACTTATATCCATCCTCGATCACTATGCATGCTTACAAGTATCATTATTGTGATATCCTCGAGATATCATGCATAATCATACATTCATTAGTATAATCTCAATACTATCAGAAACACAATACTCTTAAACATGTATAGTAATGATCATTTTAAACACAGATAATAAACATTAGTATTCAAGGTTTATATAGGACTCTTCTGGTTAGTCGTATCATCAATTAAAGTAAGAAACATAATATACCTAAACCCTAGATTACTCAAACTTGTAACTTCATGAGTAATCATTATCAGTCATACAAAAGTATAAGATCCTTACATAGGGTAGGATTCTAACTTGATATAGGAAAAACATACCTGGTCATCATATTTGCTAGTTATGTCTAGCAATGTTTTTCTTGTTCTCTTCAATGACCTACATACCTCATAAGTTAACCATTGTAGAACCAAATTATACATACCTTTATGTGATCCATGACTATGTATGAGTCTTTGTCTTCATGTCACTATGGTCTTGATCTAGGACTTGATTTGTACCTTCATGTTAGCGGATAACATTCTCCTCATACAACACCACAGTGCATTAGTACAATCATAATACAATCATAAGTGTCATAACCATAATCAATGAATGTCTTCTATCATGCATTCATACTTTTACTAGGGTGATAAGACAAGTCTAAAATTAAACAAGATTGTTACTAAACTCAATAACATGAATACAATCATATTATAAACTTAATCATGAACATATTTCAAAACATACCTAAAAGTCATACCTGTCAGATTGCTTGTAGCAGTAGTTGTTGTTGTTCCTTTTGTTCTTAGGAAAATATGAGGAAAAGTGTCCTCTCCTTGGTATGTGCTGTGAGAGCTTGATCTTCATTCCCCATCTCTCTTCTCGAGCTACAATCCGAGCTTCTTCCTGTGAGCATTCTTCCCACAGCTTACTGAAAGAGATAAGTTTCTTCCTAGCACAAATTCCTTGGATGAAGGAATCCCATGACCTAAGAAGGCCATTAAGAGTGGTCATTACCACTTCTCCATTCTCTATAACTTCTCCCACAGCTTCAAGTTGTTCTTTTATCTGGGAGACCTTTAAGAAATAAGAATGCATGGTCTCCGCATTCTGGATCTAGATATTCTTCAATTGATTCCTCAAGGTCATCTCCCGATTTATATCCTTCCCTTCAAATAGCTTGGTCAAGGAATCAAACATCTCCTTAGGTGTCTTCAGAGATGACACATGTGGCATGAGATGGTCTTTGATAGAATCATCAATGATCCTCTTAGCCTTGACCAAGTTCCTCTTGTGTAAGGCCTTAGTCTCTTCTCCCTCTGGGACAGGAACCCCTTCACTTATGTAGGTGTCCAACTCACTCTCTTCTAGAATTAATCCAATCCTATACTTCTATGCTTGGAAGTTATCAGCCCATTCAAGATTATCCTAAAGCTTGGTGTCGTGAGACATCTTAAAGAGTACTTCAAATGGAAATAGAAAATATTTAGGTCTTACCACTTAATTTGCAGAAATCTGTATCTAGAGATGGATTAGGGTTTGTCAGAGAAACCCTAAAAATTCAAACTTTGAATTTCAAACTTCTGAAAGGATAGAAAGAGGCCCCTTGATGAGCTGATCAAGCTGGTATACTCAGAATTTGAAAATTGCAAATTTTCACCCCTCAAATTTGCTTTTCAAACTTCCGGATTCACCAGGGAGGACCCTGAATTAGGGTTTGATTTTCCTAGAGCTTCACCCAACCAAAAGGTTCGATCCAAAAGCTCTAAACTTTGATTTTTTCAAGGAGCTTCTAGCCATGTTCTTAGATTTCAGAAATTCCTATTTTTGTGGAAACCCTAATTTTTAGGGCCAAAAATGAAAGTGCCCAGAATTGAATTCTGATTGGACAGAAAGATGCGCCTTGTTGAGGAGAGTCAATCTACCCTATTGCCTTTCCAAAATATATGGAGAGAAACCCAAAAACAAGAATCCCTAGCTTCCGCAACTGCACAGTGTCTTCTTCTCAGGTTAGCTCTGATACCATGTTAATTTTTGAGCATTAATTCAATATAATCTAGGATCTTTACTGAGATAATAACATGTACAACATATCAAGTATAACAATGCATATCAATCACACCCAGCAATCACATGAGACAATAGACACATAAAGTTTCATTGGGGAAAACCATAAAGGTGAAAAACCCCACAACTTCGTCAGAGATAGAGAGAGCAATGATACAACCAAAGTACAAAAGATAGTCTTCTCCTAGCAGTTGATCCTCCTCGTCACATGTGTGCCACTTTTCGAGTGATGGAAGAGTGAGTAAGTGAATGATCAAATAGAGATCTCCCGATCTCTATTTATACATGTCCTATCCTGCCCAATAAACCAGTGGGGCCGACTTGTCTAACTTAGCCTAATAACCCATGGTTAACTTAATCAGGGCCGACCCCACACATGGTGGTCTAATAACCCATCGGCAAGTTACGACACTTGCGACACTTGTCAATACAAATGATGACACTTCCGTATAGAGGAATAATAACATCTCTATAGGAGTACAATATACATAGATGAAATACATAGGTGAAATACATTCCGAAGTTACATATACATCAACAAAATTTACCCACACAAATTTTAATTATTTGAAGTGCTGGATTTTTACCATGTGGGGGGTTGTGTATTTTATTAAATGAATTATTAACTTAAATGTGGAAAATTGAAAAGAGGCTACAATCGTTTCTGGTTTCCCATAGGCCCAGGCAAAATGACCGCAAGGGGAAAGAGCATACTTCGATATGTAAACCAAATATTTATTCCGATTTGTTGTAGTTGTAGAACAAGAAAACCAAAAAATTTAAAATAAAGAAAGCAACACAAACCTATGTGTCACTTTTCTGATCATCCACCACTAATTGACAAATCCTTTGTGTGGTGGCGAGAGCATAATTCATGGAAATGAGGTTTATGCTATTTCTAGATTACGCTTGCGAGAAATACAGTGAATATAAAAGAAAAAATTGGTTCAAGTATACACCCTTCAATTTTAAAGTATGTGTGTATGTTGTGTTGGTAGAAAAATTTACTCACAAAAATTTGACAAAAATGCGAATCCCCCTAGGGGGGATGGGGTGTGGGTGTTGAGTATCCCATTACTCTCGTTTAATAGTTAAAATAAAAGAAGAGAAGAACATGCCTCTTAGTCCACTTTTGTTCAGATCTAAGGGCTTACAATAATATGGAAAAATTTGTACAAGTAGATGGGGGTCCACAGAAGTTAAATTTTTACACTTTTGACGATTATGGTCACCAAATCGTCCACTTTTTGTCGCAGACCTGCTAAAAAACAATGAGCTAAAATGCTGCAAATTAGTGGTTTAGAATGTACAAATCTACATAAACAATACAAAATTTAACTTGCAAAAATTATTGGAAAATTTTGGCATATGCAAGTATAAAAATGTGATCTAGATCTAGCTTTTTTTTATGTAAAAATCGAATTACTTCTAGATCTGATTTTTTGAAACAAGATTAAAATAATTTAAACTTATATCTTCTATTATTTCTTCAAAATGAAAGAAAAAGAGAAAAGTTTGCTTGTAAATTTGAAGATGGATGATGGGAAAGAAACAAGGGCTTGTTAGCTTTTAAAAATGGAGAAGGAGCTTGGTGCCTGCAAGAAAATGAGATATGTGCTTGGAAAGAGGTGATCCACCACCAAATTTGAGAGAAGAGTCAAGACAAGATCAACTCTCAAATTTTGGCACTGAATCCTGGAACACAACCAAAAATCTCATACACACAAGAGATTAAATCTAGAAAATCAAATGGTAACAAATAAGAAGGGCAAGAGTACAACCAAATACTATTTGCTGCTCCTAAATCTCTAAATATCCAATAAACATAAGAAAATCAATAACCTTGAATGCTTACCCTACTAGGATCCAAGATCCTTTCCAGCTATATCAACCTACTAGTATGTGAAAGAAAAATTTGGAAATTTACAATGTTACCTCAACCAAAATTGCATGCATGAAGAACAATAGCCACCTTTGACCTCCAAAATCTCCAAAATATATTAATCAAAAGATTATTACAAATCATAGGAGTAGAGGTTTAGTGCAATCCATCATATGCAAATGAGGAGCCTTTACCTTGCTCTTATAGCTTTCCAAGAGAAGAGAGGGCGAATTGAGGAGGAGGGCGAATTTGTGGAGAGGAGGATCCAAGTGTTGGATCAAATACTGCTTGGATTTGATTGATTGGGATCCACTTAATGAGAGGGATTCCACCTAAGGGAGGCTCCTTATCTCCACATTGGGTTCTCCACCCAAAGCATGGATGAGTGCCACTTCAAGAAAGTCGCCCAAGAGAGGAGAGGGTGCAACTCCCAAGAGGGGACACCTCACCCAAGTCATATCCTTGATTGAATCAATCAAATTTTGATTGATATTCTCATTAAATGATCACGCCAACTCAACTGGGCCACCTCACTGGACCAAATTCCACTGATATAGGAGTTTGATTTTCTCTCATATTTATTATTTTTGAATTAAATAATTCCACAAAAATATTTTTGAGAGAATTTTTATTCAAGTGAAAAATAATCACTTAGAACTTAGGAAAAGTGGGTTTAGGGGTTTTATGGGTGCTCTGGGTTAGAAAACGAGCACCCCCATGCCAAATTTCACCTCCTAACCACACTTTTATCATTTTTTTGGTTGTTCAATTAAAATATTAAAAAAAACTCATTAAATGAGAGAAATCATTTTTCTCAGAATGACTTGAAATTCCTAAGGGACCTAGTGCATGTCCATATGACTCATTATTGATGGCTATCATGTTTAAAATACATAGACACATAGGATTTAATAACCTCCCTAAGACACCATGGAAAATACTCCAACTTTGGAGGTATGAGTGAAAAACTCGGGAATTATACATCAATAAAGAGTAACGCATAATTCCTAAGGACAAAACACTCTAGAGTATCCCCTTGATATCAAAGCCTAAGGTAGGCCAAGCCTCTTACAAAAAAATCATGCTTATAACAACTTATTACAATTCCCTCGAAGGGGTCTGGACATGCAAATTTTACAAAAGGGACAAAAAATTGTCTTGATGAACTCTGAACTTTGGAAATGAACAATGAAATTGTTCAAGTCTTATGTGGTTCACAAATAGTCCACCAAAGTGAAACTTAGTGGACAACATGGCGGGGTAGTGATTTCTTGGTTCATTAGAAGTAGACTTCCATAGCACTCAGTTCAGTAGCGGTAGAGTATATGGAAACGAGCATGGCTAGTTGTGAAGCTATTTGTCTTTGCAAACTGCTTACATGATTATTTGATTAGGAGTTGGAACCTATGGTGATATACTATGATGATCAACGTTGTATCAAACTCTCTGAGAATCCAGTATTCCATTGTAGGTCCAAGCATGTTGAGATCAAATAAAATTTCATCCGAGATAGGATCGAGAAGGGAGCAATCAAGCTCCAATACATTTCCAAAGATGAGTAGGTTGTAGACATTCTAACTAAACCATTGGTTAAAGGGAAGTTGGTCTTATTTAGAGATAAACTAGGAGTGGTGGAGAATACCTACCTCGTTAAGAGGGACTATTGAAGTTTGTAACTCAGACAGGTATTTCCAAATGGGTTTATGTCTAACTTGTGGAAATTGTCATTAATACCTCTTAGAAATTTGGAAATTCACTTTAAATATTTAATTATTAAAGTGAACGTCATTTTTTGAATTAATGTAGGTTATTTTAATAAAATGCCTAAGTTTTGGGCATTAGTGATTTAAGTTAATTAAGTGAATCTTAGCCATTGATCTCAAGCGAGGGAGAGATATTATCTCAACCATTGATCTCTTAGGAGGTTAGGGTTTGGGTTCATCTCAATATTATAAAAGGAAACCAAGGTGAGAGGAGAATATACACAACACACAATTAAACTCAGTTTGAGTAGAGTGGAGAAGGACTTTTAATTTAATATTTGGTAGAGAAAAGAAGACAGTAGTTAGGAATATTTTGTAGGTAGGTCATGTTGCCGCCTAATAAACGCCTGAGGGGGTATGCGGCAGGAAACCTTCAAGCTGATTGGTGTGTCCTTGAGGGAAAGTCAGAGGCAAGTGTTGTCACCTGATTACTCGACACCTCCGTCTAGGATTACTCCTAGCGAAGCCAAGGGGGGTGGTCCCTATAAAAATAATCTAAGGCTTTTAAACTATGGAAACAAAGAAAAGCTATTATAGGAGTTAAAGTGATGGAATGGAAAAATGTTACAACAAAGAGACATTTGCAATTAGATTTAATTACCACAATAGATGATATAGATAAAATCTCAACATTTTATGATTGAATTTAAACATTTGTAACGAATAATGATCAGTGCCGAGAATATGAATGTGATTGATGCTGTGTTGTGTCGTGAAAGTATTGCAAGGGCTTGTTGTATATTTTAAATTATTAGTGGGTATTATGGGAGTGTCTTAATTCTTGGTTTGGCCCAGAAGAAACCTAACCTCTTGAACTGAGTGCTATAGCATTTTTACCAAGTGTCCAACAAGGAAAGGATGAACCTGCTTAAAGTAGCGTTCTGAATCTATGGTGTCCACCCATGCAACCTCCTGATTTCTTAAAGTTAAGTTCAATTGGATTTGACTATTAAGACTAGTTGCTCTATACCTTTTTCTGATTGACCCGACTGTTCAGACTATGCTGCGGTGGTCAAGAGCATACTTCAGGATTTGAGCATTGGTTTATTTTATTAAAATGTGTGAAGTGGATTGTTAAACTAAACTATGCCCCAAGGGCCAAGAGTCTCTTTTCTACACACCACAAAATGGTGGAGTACTTCAAGAAAGCAAGGGGAAAAAATTTTAAGTTAATTTTTAAGAACAATTGTATTGTAAAAGCCACAAATCATAAAATAGATAGATAGATTAAAAAGGGTACTTTGAGGACGTCTGTGTGCTTTCGTGATGTTATTTAATTACTATTAACATAAAGAAACTAATATAAGAAGAAAAAAAAAAACGCGAATCCCCCCAGGGGGATGGGGGTAGGCGCTGGAATAGCATGTCGAGCTCCTTTTATTTTTTAATTACATTCAAGACTTAGGAGAACTACTGCTTTGCCTTTATCATTAGGGAACAAGACATTTTACAATGTAGAATGAAGAAAAGTGGTGCTTCAAATATTGGTTCTTCGGATGGTCCTGGAAGCTGCCAATCCAAATTTTTAAGCATTTTATTATCCAAACCTGTTAAGCATGCAAAAAAATATAGTGAAAAAATTATTATGAAATGAAAAAAAAACACTTTAAACCTATCTTTGGCTTGAGTACAAAATACTAAAAAATTAAGGATAAATTATTGAAAATAAAGACAAAAATTAACTAAGTGAGGCAAGCTAGAAAGATTTCCTACCTAGGATCTTTGCTTGACTCTTTAAGAGATGGAAAGTGAATTCATAGCACTATATTTGCTTGATAAAACTTTAAGACTCAAAATTTCCTCTACTTTGCCTCTTTAGATCTACACTTTAAAACCTTGCAAAAAGAACAGAAGCAACCTAGATCTAGATTTATCAAATGAATCCTTTATAATTTTTAGATTGCTACTATTCATATCTACTTGTAAAAATAACTTTTAAATCAATATCTAAATAAAAATTGGAACAATAACTGAGAAAGAATAGAAGAAGTGGGTCGAGAAGTTTGAACCCATGGGGGTTGAGCACTGAACATGGGTAGTGGAGTCTCTTTCCTGATGCACCGATGGAATTGAGTGTCTTGATCAGATCTAATGGATAGAGTATAGAGATAACATGCTCACCACATCCTCCAGCTTAAGCAACCTGCAGAATCACAACACAACTAGCAAAGAGGATTAAAATCACATGTGTAAATGAACAATAGAAAACTTGAGAAATAATAGATTCAAACAAGATATCATACTACTTCTAGCATTCTAATATCATTGAAAAAAGTAATCAACCTATAAAGAATTACTCACTATTCCTTATGAAAGATAAATTCCCTTTAAAGGACAAATGGATCCTAACAATTGCAAGCATGAAATAGAAGAGATACAGGTTACCTCATGTAATCAAAGCACATCACATCTAACCAAGGACAACAACAGGGTAAGCCTCCAAAGCCTTCTTATTACTCAATGAAAAATATTACAATACTCTGCCAACAGAGGTTTCACCTTTCGACCCCAAATAAGGAGCAAAGCTCATGTTTAAATAGGAAATCACATCTAGTAGAGGGCGCATTGTTCAAGGAGGGCGCATGAGCCGATGAGGGAGTTAACTGAGCTCTGACTAATTCTGATTGAATACTTGATTGAATGCTAAATAAAGGATATTGTGCCACCTGTTGAACTGGTTAGTAGCTCCAACCTCGATATTATCACAAAAAATCTCCACTCTCCATCCAAAGAAGTCTCCCATGCAGAGAGAGGGTGCAATTCCCAAGGAGGAATTAACTAGAACTAGCTTGGTTCTGATTGAAATCATCTGTCCAGTGTCTATAGTGATTAGGAATTGATTGCCAATCGCTTTAGTGTGACTCCAGACCAAATCCAGACATCTCCCACTATTTTAGGAACTTGTCATTTTTATTAAATATGTCTTTTTTGACATTTATTCTGTCTTTTTGGGAGTTTCTGAGTAAATATTAATTTTTTAATATATACTTACTCAAAACTTAGGAAAAGTGGGTTTATGTGTTAAATGGGTGATCTGGCTTAGAAAAGGAGCATCCATTTATCAAAATCCACCCACAAACCACTTAATTATTACATTTTGAATTTTTTCAATTAAACCATAGGAAAAATGGTTTAATTAATTGAAAAAAATATTTTTTTAATAAAACAAAAAAAAATGGTCCATGACTGCGATTTTTTTTTTTTAAAGTTGAAAATAACCACCTAAGGACCTAATACATGGCCATATGACTCTATATTAGTGTCTAACATGTTTATATATGTTAGAAAATGGACTCTAATAATCCCCCAAGGTCTAACCGCCAATTTGGGCATTCCATCTTTGGAGGTGTAGGAGAAAAACTCATCAATTATACTCGGCTAAAGGCAAAGCATAATTGAAAAGGGAAAAAAATCCTTGGAATACCTTCTTTGGTTGTCAAGTCCAAGGGAACTGAGTCACTCAAAAACCACCATGCTAGCACACTTTATTACAAACCCCGTGGGGCATGGTCATGTATTACAAAATTAAAAGGGAGGCCCTAAAAGGTCTGATTTGGAACTTCTGAACTTTGAAAAAGCATAAGTATTTGTTCAATATTGGAGGCTCTCTGGAAGTCCAACTGAGTGCAACTCAGGAGGTAACAGGCCGTACCAACATGTAGAGGCTCAAGCAATTGCAGAGAGGGCCTTACATCAGAATGTGGTCGTACAATAAGTGGGAGGATTTGCAGGACGTATAGATCGTACAACTAACATTGTAGGGTCGTGCATCGCATCCATATAGGCTGTACAGGCCATACACCCGTATAGTGCAGTAGGAGCAACAACAGGTGCATAGGTGTTTCTGGGGAAGATTTGCTGGAGGAAGATTTTCTCAGGAGGGAAAATTTTCCAGGTTTTTTGTAGATTGTATTTTCTCATCAGGCCTATTACGCGTCAAAGTGCCTGAAGCATTCCTTCTAAATATACCGGTGTGAGGAAATATTTTTCTTTTGTAAAGGCCAAGTTTTTGGGGCTATATTATGTAGAGAGTTGATTTTGGGGTTAAATACCCTTTATTAGGTCTTTGTAGGTCCTCTTGGTTTTTATTCCAAGCAGTGTTGTCTTAATGGCATTGTTGACTGGATCTTCATGGGAAAAAGTCCCCCATCATGTTGGGCCATTTGGGCCATGGGTTGTTGTCCGGTGCTTCTTGGGATGGTCCATTAGGACACATGACCACGCTCATATTTTGCTTTGTAGAGGTGATTACGTGTGCAAGGGTTGTCATACTCGGTTTAGCACACCTCATTTTTCCCACTTGGAGATATTGTTTTGATACAAAACCCCTCCTCCTGGTATCCAGACCCTTGAAGAACCCTACATTGTTAAAAATGAGATCATTGAAGGACAAGCATATGTTGGGGTTAGTTGGTGCATTACACCCTCGTTTTGGTTCACCTTGCACTTAGTGGAGCCTAATTGCACATTTTTATTCTTATTTTATGTCATTGTATGGTTTAGTCCCCAAGTTTGTGGGTGCACTAACCTAAAATTTTATATTTTGTCATTCACTTGTAGGCTCTAAATTTGTAAAAGGTTGAGGGTTGTCTCATATAAAAAAGACAACTCACCCCATTTGTAAAACATGAACAAGGGTTCAAATTATGTATTCTTTTCTTTTCCTATTGGTTTATGAAAGCATTTGAAGCTAGGAAGACTTCTCTTTGGATGTCTTTTTCTCTTTCATGAAGGATGAATGGAAGAATTTCTAGGGTTTGATAGTAACATGCTAAGTGGGCTATAAGAATAATTGTGATAACTTATAATGACTAGTGGATTGTAAGAATAGTTGTAAAAATTATGTATTCACATGTTTGGAGTAGGTATTCACATGTTTGGAGTAGGGCCCAACTCGTGACGACTTCTTACTAGATTAGATTGCTCATTTCCCCATGTTACGTGGTACCAGTACCAGCGTGCCTATAGATGTACCTCGGGCAGAGAGGGTTATGTTTTTGACCAGGGGGTGTTTAGCCAGATTTTTCTGAGTGGGGGTTATGGCCAGACCCTTTGATTTCTCCCTTGTAAGTACTATGGCTTATTGGCATTGTTGACTTCCTCATGAAAGGGCTTTAACCCTTGAGGTTGGTGTCCGGGGCTTCCAGGGTTGGGTCACTGGGTCACATGACCCCAACCTTTATTTATCATTCTGGTGAAATATCTTTCAGTTCCAAGGCATATGTATCTCCTCCAGGCCACCTTCCACACCCTCCTAGTCCTCATGTTGACCAACACCCTCTCTCCTTGGGATCCTCTTGATGATGATGTCATCCTCCAGGCCAGGCTGCAGTGCTTGATTAGGGGGGCGCGTTGAGGGATTTTCACTACTGTTGGGGTTAGATGGGGCATGACGACCCCCCCTCCCCTCGCATTCTGACCTTCAAAACATAGTGAATTGATCATTTTTAGTTTTTTTAGTCATGTTTGGGTAAATTATGGGGAAAATGCCTCAAATTACCCACAGTTCAGACTATTTTATATTATTTGTGTTTTAATTTTAAGTTGACATTTTATAATTTCAAATTGACATTTTAAAAGGCATGTTGGCCTAGATATTTTTTTATTTTTGTAAAGTGAGTGTGATAAAAGTATAAATACACTTCTCCTCACGTCATTTTAAAAAAAGAACGGATGGGATAAAAAACATTATGCTGATTTTTACCCTTCTTTGGGATCTATGAGTGATGTGCATTGAGGATGGATGTACTTTCTTGTTTGGGAGAAAATATTTGAAGTATCTTTTGTTCTTTCTCTTTTCTAAGGTAATGCTAGAGTTGTTGGCTTAACACATACACAAGGAGGTATCTAAGTTCTTCTCTTGATTTCTCTTTGTTAAATGTTGAATGATGATGCTTGTTCTTTGTTAAATAGTAGCCATTAATGTTGTATTTTTCCCTAGCTAGGTCATTTTCATCCTTTAGTTACCCTAGCATTGTAAAGCTTGAGCTTTAGGTATCCAAGGTTTTCCCTAACTAGGGTCTCTTTAACCAAATTTTGGGGTTGTTGAAGAAAGCCATAGTTTTCCAAACCTGGAAAGTACCATATCAAGAGGAGGGCCATCCTTCTTGATGCCTTGTGGTTAGGGTGAAACCTTTTAAAACCCTAGGTTTCTCTTTCTTATAATTTTAAAAACCCTAATTTTCGAGTTTAGTATCTTTGTACATATTATGTTAGATATGATTTTTAGTTTTCTTGTATTTTAGATCTGATTTTGTACATTATTGTCATAAAATTGCAAAAAAAACCTAATTTCTGATTTTTTTAGGCCTAGTTGCAGACCTATCTAGCCCTAACGACCCCTTTTATAGTCCCCTCTTACCTTCGTTCTCTCTTGCATTCACTTTGCCTTGCATTCCTCCATCCTTCTACACTCTCGGCCTTCCTTCTCCCTAGCTCGGGCCTCCTCTTTTTCCATTCCTCCACCTTCGACCTCCCTCTTCCAAAGCTCGTCCCTGCCCTTCATCACTGCCCCCATATCACTCTCCTCTCCAGTATCCCTTCTCTCCTCCATACCCTACCTTCCTCTTCTTCCCTATTATACCCTCGGCCTAGTCCTCAAAACCCTCAGCCTCTCTCCTAGCCTTTCCTCCCACCTTCGGCTAGCCCTTTAGGGCTCCCTATCATCTTCGGCCTCTTCCCTTCCTAACCTTGCAGTAGTTCTGCAATAAATTGATGACCTTGCTTCTGCTCCCTCCAAAGATCCTAACACCTACACATGCATACAAAAAAGAAGGTTAGGTTGTATTAACTTATTCATAAATGCTTACAAGTGCTCACACTCTTTTATGCTTGCTCAATTATGGAAATAAGGTCATCTACAGTATTTAGCTTGACATTAATGCATAACAATTTGATTATGAAGTGGTCCATTTGATATCTTGCCTTCATATTGACTTACGCATTGCAAATTGTTCAAAGTTGATAGTATTACAACACTATTGCTATACTGTGTCAAATGTATTTTACATACAGATCTGCAAACTGATATTTTGGCTACTATGAAGTAGGGACATATTTGATCTTTTATCGTGGTATTCATGGTCCATAATTATTAGCTTCAATTATGCCTTCCTATCCTTGACATCTTATTTATGTGGTTGATATATTAAGTGGTTAAATATTGCTATGAGATTTCTTTTATACGTTAAATTAGCATTTGTAATTATTTCCTTATTTGTTAGATGAGTTATGACATTTACTACTATTTATGTTTGATGACTGGTTGCATTCACAAGTACATCTGATTGTTACATCACATTGTATAACGATTGCTTGTTAGTATTCATCTACTAAGTTAAAATTTTTCCTATCGATCTATGTTTGAATCCATAAAGGCATTGGTCACTAACATCATTGTTAAGGAGACATAATTGTTCTTGTGCTAAGTTATCCTATAGATCACACAAGGGATCTTCCCCTTGGAGGTTCCGACTCTCTGAAGAAGTTAGGGAATTGACTAAGGTGACAGTGGTCACTTTCCCTCATATTTGTCATCGGAAGCTAGCCCTGCTAGTTCAACCGGTAACATTTTTTGCGCCATTTTCGGGGACATTTCAAAAAGTAAAGTGGTTTATCTGGAATCATTTACTCCCTTGGAAAAACAATACTCGGTAAGCTTCAAGGTACATCCTCATATTTAAAAGTATTTTTTTGTCTTCAAGGTCTAACCTGGAAGGCCCTTATCTGGAGACTCCATCAAGAACTCAGGTATGCCCCTTGCCCATTGTGAGGCACCTGCAACAATTACTTAATGAAAATATGCGAAATAGCAGAAATGACAGAACTCAGAATCACTTTATATTGATCATGGGCCACTTCGAGGGGGCAACCTCCTTTGAGCAAGCTCAATACAAATAACTTCACGGTGCCTTCATAGGTCTCAACACACACTTATATACTAATTCTAGGCGCCAATACTATGGGTCGAAACCATGGGCCGTTACAAACTATGGATCAACAATACTACGGGCGACTTACAAAGCATATGCGCCAACAACAATAACACAAACTATTGATCAACAAATACTACGGGACGACTTACAAAGCATATGCGTCCAATAACAACATACTAACAAAGTAAAGACATGGGTTCCTAACATCCCCTCCCCCTTGAAAAAAAGCTTTGTCCTCAAAGCTTTAGATGTGGAAATTGTTGTTGAATCTGAAGGAGTGGTTCCCATGTAGCATCCTCTGGTTGCATGCCGTGTCACTGAATTAAGACCTCTGTGATAGAGAGAGAGCGAAGCTGACGCGTGCGCCGATTGAGGATGGTCTCTGGCTCCAAAAGGATGGATCCTTCATTATCCAGTTCGGGTAAAATCGTTTGGCCGCTGATGTTGGTGCCAAGAACTTTCTTCAGACAAGAGACATGAAAGACTGGATGAATGCGGGAAGAAGGAGGAAGTTCCAATTTATAAGCAACGGACCCAATATTATGAAGAATCCGATATGGCCCATAGAACTTTGGAGCGAGCTTATGACGCCCTTTGAGTTTCAAGGAGGATTGTTTGTACGGTTGGAGACGAAGAAAAACCATATCGCCGACTTGAAAAGTGCGCTCTGAACAGTGCTGATCAGCTTGTTGCTTCATGCGATTCCTTGCCATGTGAAGATTGTCCCGCAAAATGCGAAGAATCTGATCGCGGTTGCGAAGGACCCTGTCAACTTCCTGAACTGGTGAACTGGTGGGGGTGTATGGAAGAAGAGCTGGAGGTGCCTGACCATAGACTGCTTCATATGGGGTCATTTTGGAGGCAGTGTGGTAAGAGGTATTGTACCACCATTCAGCGAGAGGAAGCCACTTTGCCCACTGATGTTGTTGTTCCGAGGTGAAGCAACGAAGATAAGTTTCTAAGCATTTATTGACAATTTCAGTCTGACCATCTGTTTGTGGGTGATACCCTGAACTCATCTTCAGTTTGGTGCCAGTGTGGCGAAATAGTTCTGTCCAAAAATGACTAGTGAAAGTCGCATCACGATCCGAGACAATGGAAGAAGGGATGCCATGAAGATGAAAGATCTGGTCCATAAAAATTTGAGCGACGGAGGAGGCTGTATAGGGATGGCTGAGAGCACAAAAATGACTATATTTGGAGAGACGATCAACCACAACGAGAATCACTATCTTTCCGCCAGATTTAGGAAGCCCTTCGATGAAATCCATAGAAATATCTGTCCAAATCCATGTAGGTATGGGAAAGGGTTCAAGCAATCCTGGAAGGAGTGTTGTTTCACCCTTATTGCGCTGGCGGGTATCACATTCGGCCACCATCTGTTGAATTGTCCTTTTCATGCCCTGCCAAAAGAAGTTACGCCGTGCTCGTTCATATGTTTTGAGGAATCCAGACTGCCCGGCCAATGGAGAAGCATGGAGTTCATAGAAGACAGCCTGTTGAAGATCTGTGCTCTGGGGAAGCACCAGACGACCCTTGTATCGCAGAGAAGCACCATCCCAAGAGTAGTGTGGGACCGCAGAAGGATTGTTGGTCAAGCGTTGGATGATATGAGATAAGGAAGAGTCATTGACATAACCTTGTTGAACAGATTGCAACCAATTTGGAACAGGCATAGAAATAGCTGAAAGAGAACCTTGGGCATCAAATGTACGAGAAAGAGAATCTACCACAATATTGTCTTTACCCTTCTTGTAAGTGATCTCATAGTCATAACCCATGAGTTTGCTAACCCATTTCTGTTGTGCCGGGGAGGAGACACGTTGGTCCAAGAAATATTTCAAACTCTGGTGATCAGTCTTGATGTAGAAATGATTCCCTAATAGGTATGGCCACCACTTCTGTACTGCATGCAAAATAGCCATCATTTCCTTCTCATAGGTAGAGGCAGCTAAATTCTTACCGGAAAGGGATTTGCTGGTGAATGCAATGGGGTGTTCATCTTGAAGGAGAACAGCACCAAGTCCATTGCCGCAAGCATCACTCTCAATAGTGAAGGGCTTGGAAAAATCGGGCATAGCTAGCACAGGTGTAGTACACATAGCTTGTTTTAGTTTGTTAAATGCACACTGAGTAGCAGGTGTCCATGTAAAAGCATCTTTTTTCAATAGAGCAGTTAATGGAGCTGCAATCTTCCCATAATCCTTGACAAACTTGCGGTAGTAGCCAGTCAACCCCAAAAAACCACGAAGGCTCTTGAGTGTCTGAGGATGTGGCCAATTGTTCATGGCATCGATTTTGGCAGGATCCACGCGAACTCCTTGTGCTGAGATAATGTGCCCGAGATACTCAACTTCCTTTTGTCCAAAAACACATTTAGACTACTTGGCATGGAGATGATGGTTAGAGAAAAGTTGCATGACAAGATCCATATGCTGGAGATGTTCATCCCATGTTTTACTGTAGATGAGGATATCATCAAAGAATACCATAATGAATTTCCGCAAGTAGGGTCGAAATATTTTATTCATTAAGGCCTGGAATGTGGAAGGAGCATTAGTGAGGCCAAAGGGAATGACCAAAAACTCATAATGGCCATCATATGTGCGGAAAGCTGTTTTAGGAATATCATCCTCATGAACTCGAATTTGATGATACCCAGAACGAAGATCCAACTTGGAGAAAAAGTGAGCCCCATGAAGCTCATCAAGAAGCTCATCAACAACAGGAATTGGAAACTTATCCTTGATGGTGAGGTGATTAAGTGCTCGGAAGTCAATGCAGAGGCGCCATAACCCATCTTTTTTGTGGACAAGAATAACTGGAGAAGAAAATGAACTAGTGCTTGGGCGAATAATACCTTTCTTCAATAAATCCCGCACGAGCATTTCAATCTCTGTTTTTTGGTGAAATGGGTAGCGATAGGGCCTGATGTTGGGAGGAACGCTGCCAGGAAGGAGCTGAATACGATGGTCTTCCGGCCTGGAAGGTGGTAATCCCACTGGTTCAGCAAAGACACCTGTATATCGATTCAGAATTTGTTGTAGATCCAAAGGAGTAGTGGAGACCGGTGATGGTTGCATCTGGATGGAACTGATCTGAGCGATGACACCATGTGAACTCTTCTTGAGGAGTTTCTCCATGCGATGTGAACTGATGATGCTGAGAGAACCTGGTTGTAATCCTGTCAATGTGTGTTTGTGTCCATTGAGGGAAAATTGCATCCAAAATTTGGCAAAATCCCATAAGATAGGGCCGAGTGTGCGTAGCCATTGAGCGCCCAAAACCACATCACATATGCCTAAGGGCAAGGCAAACATGTCAGAGCGCAGGGTATAATCTCCCATAGAGATATGCACATTTCAACACTTCCCTTTGCAAGGTAAGGTGCCCCCATTGGAAATCATGACTTCAAAGTTGGAGCAAGGATGGATAAAACAATCAGCTTGTTTGGCGATCCGAGGGTCAATGAAATTATGAGTGCTACCAGAATCAATGAGGATTGTAAGAGGAAGCTTCTTGAAGTACCCCCTGACCCGCATTGTTTGGGGGGTGGTGATTCCAGCTAAAGCATGGAGAGATATCTCTGGTTGGTCATCCTGAGACGGAGGGTCAATAGGCAGTTCTTGAATGTCGACCGGAGCATGCAGTGTTTCTGGATCTTCGTCACCCATTTCAGAGGCAGGCGGAGACTCCACATCCAGGAGATAGAGTTTTTGTTGAACACATCAATGTCCCCGAGTGAATTTCTCATCACAATTATAGCAAAGCCCCTTTTCTCTGCGTGCTTGCATCTCTGCTTTAGGAAAACGCTTGATAGGAGTCGGTCGAGGAGCCTGCGGTATAGGTGGTCGCTGAGAACCCATATTTCTGAAGGGAACAAAAGTGGGCTTGGAGCATTGTTGGGCTACAATCTTGTCTTCTGCCAACTTATCCAACCCGAGTGCTTCCATCATTGTGTTTGGAAAGAACATTTTGACCTCAGAGCGAATGGCATCCTTTAGACCACTGATAAAACAACTCCGGTAAAATTCATCAGTCAATCCTTCGGTGTGGTTGGCTAGATTCTCAAATTCGGTTTGATACTCTCTCACAGTGCCAATTTGTCGAAGTTTAGTGAGGGCTCCTGTGAAGTCATCAAAAGCACTAGGAACAAATCGTTGCAAAAGGAGCTGACAAAAGTCTGGCCAGTTGGGTTTCCATTGTTTTGGATTGAGTTTGAGTGGAAGCATCCACAAATGAAGAAGGTTCAGATTTAGCCTGATAAACCCAGCTGTGAACTGGCTTGGCTTAAATGCAAATGATCATTTGGCTGTGTATGAGCTTGAGAGTCCCCTTTTCCTTGTAGATATCATGCCCAGCTCGGGGGTGGTCTCTGAGTGCTGAAATAATACAGGCTGGGCAGAGACCTACGGTTGGGAGGAACGTTGCAGCGACATAGCTAGTTGTGTGGGACAATTGCACAACAAAGATAAGTGTTTTCTATCTATGTGTTTTTCCTTTGCAGTGTTTAAATTAAATGACTGTTATTGATATATTGAATGCATATAAAATTATGTGTGTGGATGAGCTTATCTCCGCTATGCATGTTTGTTGAATTTACATCTACACACATGGGTTTTTAATTGTATGAATCTAATGAATGGGCTGAGTTTGTTTAAAAATACCCATAGATTGGCATCATGTTCCCTCCCTTGCCTTGGATGGATGGGTGGGGACGTTACATTCGGGTTGATAAATGTTAGGGCCACGTTTCAGATAGATATGGATATAGCTTTCAGAGGTTTAATGCATAACTCTGTTGTAGTTTATCTTGATGATATCACTATATATTCTAAGAAGCGACATGAGCATCTTTTTTCCTTGAAATAGGTTTTCAAACGTTGCAGGAAGTATGGGATTTCACTCAATCCAAAGAAATCTATCTTTGTAGTCACAGAAGGAAAAATTCTCGGTTTTATCGTGTCCAAAGAAGGTATGATTATTGACCTGGAACGTACTGATGCTATCTCAAAAATTGGCTTGCCCGGTTCGCGCAAGGCCATGCAGTCTTTCTTAGGTAAGATCAATTTTGTTCGTAGATTTGTACCTAATTTTGCACAGATAGTTAAACCATTACAACAATTAGTCAAGAAATATGTACAGTTCACTTGGTCGTAGGAATAGAAAGATGCATTTGTTGAAATCAGAACAGCCATTGCTGAAGCTCCCGCTCTTATGTCCCCTGACTTTGATAAAGATTTTATTCTCTATACTTTTGATACTAATTTCTCTTATGTAGTTGTCTTGACACAAAGGCACGAAAATGATACTGAGATCCTGATATACTTCATGAGCTCAACATTCAAAGGTGCAGAGCTTAATTATTCCCAAATTAACAAAAAAGCCTATGCAGTTTACAAATCTTTCAAGCACTACAAGGCATATTTGTTAAAATCTCGAACAAAGGTTATTGTCCCATACTCTACCACTAGAAATGTGTTAGTCCAAAAGGAATTGGGTGAGAAAAGGGCCCATTGGATGACATCCCTACAAGAGTATGATATAGAAATCACACCAACCAAAATTGTAAAAGGACAAGATCTCTGCCTTATCACTACTCAGTCGAACAATCCTGCACAGCAGTAGAGTGAATGGGAGCAGGAGGAAGATGTCCCAAGAGGTTTTGTCGATGCTTTTGATACTTCTACATCCGAATGGTATGACCATATCAAATTCTTTCTGAACCATGGGTTTTCTCCTGAAACCCTTGACTTTAAGAAACGTAGAGCATTAAGGTTGAAAGCTGCTCCTTATCAATTCATTAATGAAGTCTTGTTTAGAAAGAACTATGATGGGGTTTTCCTCAGGCGTTTAGAAAAGCACGAGACTAATGATATTCTCTTTCAATTTCATACAGGACCAGCTGGAGGCCATTTCTTAGGAGAGTCTACAGCTCATAAAATTATCAGAGCAAGGTATTACTGGCCTACATTGTTTACAGATGCATATGCTTATGTAAGAAAGTGTGAACCATTCCAGAAATGTACAGGGAAGTTAAAGAAATCTGCTTTCCCTTTGCAGCCAGTTACAATTCATTTCCCATTTCAGCAGTGGGGACTGGATCTCATTGGACCGATAAACCCTACTTCTTCCCTGCAACATAGGTATATTCTTACAGCAACAAATTACTTCACTAGGTGGACAAAAGCTATCCCACTTAGACAGTGTAATGCAAACTAGGTAATTGCTTTTCTTGATAGTCAGATAGTTACCAGGTTTGGCGTCCCATAATATCTTGTTTTTGATAATGCATCTTATTTTTCCTCGATCGATTTGACACATTATGCCCTTGAGAAAGGGATTAAGCTTAAGTTTGCTGCCAATTATTATCCCCAGGGTAATGGGTTGGCTGAGTCTTCAAATAAAAATATGATAAATATCCTCAAAAATACTATAGCTTCTCATCATAAAGATTGGCACACACAACTCTATAATGCTCTTTGGGCAGACCAAATCACCCCAAAGGAAGCAATCGGGAACTCACCCTACTGTCTAGTGTATGGAAAGGAAGTTTTCCTTCCTGCTATCCTCACCATCCCTTCGTTGCAATTAGCCCAATCTATCCAAGAAGACGACTCTTCTTCCCTTCAGCATAGAATTGACACATTGCTCAAGCTGGAGGAAGATAGATAAGTGGCTAAGAATAAGTTGTATCATCATCAGCAGATGGTGAAGACATGGTTTGATGAGAAATCTTCATCCGACAGAGAATTCTCAGTTGGGGATTTGGTATTAAGGTGGAATAAACAACATAAGGATAAAAACCAGTATACCAAATTCTAGCGCCTTTGGCCAGGACCTTTCATTATTACAGAAAATATGGGTCCCAACATTGTTTGATTACAAACACTAGAGGTAGTCGTAGACACTTATATAGTGAATTTTACACTGCTCAAAACGTAATTTGTTTGAAAAGTTTGGTACTTTTGTACATAGGTTTGGTGTGTGATTTATTTTGTATTGATTGGATTGTTTTCATTTTTTAATAATAAGCTCCACACATTTGGCAGTGATTTGAAGCTAGTTTTAATATGATCTTCAACTGAACTTGCAGTATGGTATGATGGTATCAACTTTTTTTCGGCTGATATCAGAATATGTTTTGTAAAGAATGCACAACCAAATGATTCAGGACCTCGATATTGATATCTTTCCATTGTGGTCATTACCTTTTAAATGTTTTATCTGTTTAATTGAGATGCGGGAAATGGTTGGAATGTTTTTATCTTATGTCTCATTGTCACAGCATATCACAAGAACCTGGTCAACTTTATCTACTCTGGATCCTGTTATAGTCATGATGTTAATAATATTCTTGAATAATGATAGGCTACAAGGAGGGGGGTCTTATCAAAGGCCATCCCTTTATGTTCATAGGTGTTTAGTGGAATGACATCTTCACATCAAGCCACCACACTTGGAAGATGATTCTCAGTTCTCCTGAGAGGTGGAATATCCTATCACAGGTTAGTCCATTCATGATCTGCAGAACACTGGTGAGTAACGCTGTCATCATGAGGTTACCAAGCCCCGATAGTGCCTTGTAGTTTATCCTTTGAATAATGCCTGTATTTTCCTCTTATAAGATTCATGTTGTGTAAAAGGATAGGGGGGTCTTATCACAAGCCATCCCTCCCATGATCATGGGTTTAATCTGGACTGAAGCTATCAACATGTGGTCACCAAGCCATGATAGTTTCCTTTAGTGTCAAAGCTTGAGGACAAGGGGTCTCCTTACCAAGCCAGGTTGATCAGCTTCTGGATTAGGTCTTTGAATGGCGCTGTCAATATCTGATTACCAAGTCAGGGTAGTGGTCTTGTATCAACAAGTTCTTATAATCCAAAAAAAAATATCTGTGTATATAGTAAGAAGGATTGTTGTATATAAAACCAATTAATAAACCAAGGTGAGGTGTAAATTGGATATCCACGAGTAGTTTTAAGTTTGTCCCAGGTTTATCACAAGCTGTTGATTCAATGATTGCATGATGATAAAGAAGTATTACTGTCTCTTAATCCTCCTTATCAAATTTGCATTACTTTTAACATGATCATTGATGGCAACGTATCAATCTTATGTTTTCTGCTTATTGGTTGTCTCTTTACCAATATTTTCTAAAAATTTAGGTTGGAAAGGGCATTTGACTGGTACACCGTTCTGACTAAAGTTTGTTTGTAGAGATAACTAGTTCTTCCCAGCCAGTCGCCATTTGTTGTGGCCACAATAGATCCCATGCTTCGGTTGAGCATGAGAGCCTTGATTTTAAAATTAGCACAAGGATTTTTCTCTAGGTGTTTTTGTGAACATGAATTTGAGCATGGTTTCTGCAATCTTGTACATATGCCTTTGCTTGGCTTGATCGTACTACTTTCCTTAGAATTTTTCAAGTGTTTTGGTCGCAGAAAAATTAAAAATTTCAAGTTTTTCATTGTTTGTTTTCTGCCTACATGAAAACCCGATTTTCCGACACCCCGAAATCCCGAACCCGACAGTTGCGGGTTGCAGGAAAGCAATTTTCAGTTGTTTGGGTTTGGTGATACCGAAACCTGCAACCCGAAAGGTGCGGGTTGCACGAACCTTTTGTTAATAATTTTGGGAATCGTCATCCCAAAACCCGAAACCCAAAGTTGCGGCTTTCGGATTTTGGATTCCCGTTTTTTCTTGTAGTTGCGTAGCATGATCCCGAACCCTACAACCCGCAATTTTCGGGTTGTGGATTTCGGTAATGCGTTTTGTGTTTTGATTTATGTTTGCGATCCCAAAACCTGCAACTTTCGGGAGTCATGAATAATTTTAGCAATAATTCTTCAAGGTCTTATCCCGCATCCTGCATTGCTAAATCCTCACCGTCCGTTCAATTGATCCAATGGGTGAAATTCAATCATTCGAATTTACGTTGCAATGTCTTTTTTTTGTTCTTCTCATGGCCTGGATTCTCACTTCACTTTGCACTGCATGATCATCCTTAAGATATGATTTCTTGATATGATTGACCTGTAATGACAGTTTTCAGATGCGTCATTGGATTATGCTTTATTCTATTGAAATTGTACTTGTTATGATCCATTTTGGATTGACATGCTGCGGCGTCATTTCATTCCAGTTCAAATGATTGTAATCCCCAAATTCGCATGATCTTAATCATTGCAGCTCATCATATTCAATCATTTTGATCCTCTTTAACTTATCTTAAATATGGCCGCAGGTATGAAGCATTTGGTTTGTCGTTTGAATTTGTTAGAAAGGTTTCTTATCTTGGCAAATTTTCATTCTGACGATTTGGTGAATAAAGATGTAGACTGGTTATGAAACTTTTGATGAATCTTCTATCCACGAAGAGATTCACTCTTTATTGTTTCCTGAACTTACGTCGCCACCTTTTCATGTAGGGGTTCCTGATATAAACTGTGGTAGCGGAGAAGAAGTTTCTGAAATTTTGCCAGTTTTTTTACTGCCTCCTCAAAGGGACGAAGAGGAAAGCAGTGAACAGCTGCATGATCAAGATGACTCTATTATCCAAGATTTCATAATTAATGAACAACTCGATACATCACCAGCTCCCACGAAACAAACCCGTTGTTCGATTTTTCTGTTTTTGAAAGCATCATCGATTAGCCAGGATATTCCGTGACGATTCAACAAGAAGGTTTTGAGGACTGACTCTTCCCTGTTGTCGATAGCTATTGAGCTGTTGTCGAATCCTACAATTTTGTTACGGGATTTTCCCGAAATTCCAAGACGACTCCTGTTCGAACTTCACCTTGAAGTGAAGGCAATTTGCTGAGTTAAAATTGTTTAGATTATTATGGCTGAATTCCCTAGATTAATAGCCGTATTTAAACTCTGTAATACCTATATTTTGGGATTCCCCTTTTGTACTCCATTGTAATACTTATTTAAGGAAGAATACTTTTGCGGGAAAAGGGGTCTGGGAATTTTTTGTTAAGGAATCAACAAGAGACGAACTGGAGATACTCTGTCTTTACAGGTCTTTGTAATTTTGTTTACAGACTTCATTTATAAGGTAAAGTAATCTTTTCAATCATCTCTTGTTTATTGTTAAATTTCTTTGATGGTGTCTGATTTCTAATTTAAAAATTTTCATCTACAGGGTGTGTTTCTTTTGCATGTATAAATTAATGCACAGATCAGTTGTATTGATTTCTCTTATGACTGATCTTTGTATAAGGATATCTTGTTAAATTTCTTTAACTAAGATACTTTATTTATTGATTTCTGCAAATGATTCGCAGCTACTTAATCAACGTTAAATTTTCAATTAACACAGTGATTACAGGTTGATCTTGGACATGTTTAAACTACTTGAATTATCCTCTTTTAATTTTCATTAATGGATTATGGTTTGAGTGAGTAAGTGAATGCACCTTTTAACATTTTCGTTGAAGTTGATAAATCCACTTATTCTTTTCACATCAAGGTTGATCTGCACAAAAACAAGCCTTTCTTTAGCATAGATCTAACTCAGAATATATCCTTTTGTCTCCAATAGGTTAAGTTAGAGCATATTTAGTTTTAAGCTTCGGTTTTCCGTATTGAATTTTGATCTATTGATCAAACCCATCTACTCATACAGTGCCAGTGGAGGCTGAATATCCGTGGGAGAATTCCACACCAAACAGGCTGGGGATAGAACTGCCCTTGCGTAGGGTCTTTCGAAGCCTTTCAGTCTGGGTTTTCACCCTTTATTGGGAGCCTTGGACCCATTCCAACACCTTGCAAATACCCTGCACCCTCGAGGCCTCAATAAATGGCGCTAGAAGGAGGTCCATTAGTTAAATATGCCTAAGTAGAATACTCAGAAACCTCGTCTAGCAAGAATACTGATTGTCACCCGTAGTCACACTCAAGCATCTACTTTTGTTGAGCAACCGGTACAACAACCTACTACTATCCATGTTACCCCAATAGCTCACCGAGATCCAACAACAGGAGATATCATTATCACATCACCCACTAGAGGACCTATACTAGTTGAAGAGATACTCAAGAGGTCTAGTGATAGCGCTCCTAGATTGCAGCAAAGAATCTCTTAACAAAGAAGTCAAGGATTAGCGGCAATTCACCAAGAAAAGACTAATCCAGAGGCACCAAGTCAAGTTAGTCAACAAAACACTGAACAAAACACATAGCAAAATAGTTCATCAAATCAGCAACAACCCCCTGAATTCAATCTTGACATTTTATTCACTGAAACCGCACCAGCTTCATAAGTAATTCCTTCAGGTGGACCACCACCGTCTCCTCCTTCATCTTCATCCTCCTCATCCTAAAGTGAACACTCCCCTGATTCTTTGTCCGAAGAAGAAGAAGAACCACTTATGGCTGGGGAAGGACAGAACAGACCTTGGCTTGACCAAGATGCTGTGTGGATACTTGGTGATCAACACAGGTTAGCTAAGAACCTAGAAAAATGGCTTCCTAAATATAACCCAGATGACAAGTCACCTACACTTGATCATATTAAAACTTTCATGCAATCCATCAGGCTTAGGAATGTTATTCACGAAGATGTAGTTTGTAGACTCTTCCCCTACACATTTGAGGGCGAGGCATATACATGGTATTTTTCCTTGGAAGCTAGATCTATTACATCTTGGGATGATTTTGAAAAGCTGTTTATCCAAAAGTTCGAAGATGAAAAAACACCACAGGACTTAATTTTGGATTTATCTTCCATAAAGATGAAAGGTAAAGAAATAATTAGAGATTATAATCAAAGGTTTTCTTACCTAAAGAATAGAATCCCTAGCCCTGTTCTTCCAGCTGAAGAGCTTCTGGTTTCCTTTTATGAAAAAGGTCTTTCTTCCCTCATTGCAACATGGGTAAAAAGGGCACACAAAAACACTTTATATGAAGCCTACATTGAAGCTATCCAAGTTGAAAAGGATATTTATTTTCTTAAGGATGGCCTTGATGCAGTAGAATAACAACCCTCTACCTCCGCATCTAGGAAGAAAACTGGCATTGTGCCCAGGACTTCTACCCAAAACAAGGATCCATTTGACATGACTAATGTAAAGAAATTTCTTTAGAAAATATCAAATGAGATGGTTGATCTGAAAATAAAAAACAACGAGAATCAAAACCAAAACAGAGGTTTTGTAATTCCCCCTTTTAGGAGACCTTATCAGCCCCCTTAGAATCCACCACCTCTTGACCCTACTAAAGGACTTTCAAATGAAGAAATCTATTCCATTTTAAGATCCTTGGAAATAGAATCCTAAACTATTCTTGATACCTCCAATGATCATACCAACCATGATTCACAGTAACCTGAAGAGAACGAAGAACAAGTGGACCTGCAGGTAAACACTGTTAGCTATTTCTCCAAACTCCCCATGAATGAAGAGGGAGAAGAACTTGAGACTGTGTTTAATGTTAAACACCATTATAGCACAAGGTCAAGACCACAACCCCCTTAGGAACCTTCATCCTCAACAATAGTTCCCAATAAAGGCAAAACTATTCCTCAAAGGGATACAGTTATTCCGGAGATCGAGTATTACCTAGTTGATGACCTGAAAAGAGTTAAGTCTAATATATCTCTGTTTGAACTGTTGGAGATTCCTTCTGTGAGAGATACCTTACCCAAAAGCATGGTAGTCAAACAACCCAAAGACTCTCAGAATAATAACTTTGACTCCCTTACCAGATCAGATGATAAAAAACCAGGAAGCAAAAGGACACCCCCTTTTCTTCTGACATTCGAGATCTTCAATAGGAATGTGCATAACTGCATGATAGAATCCAGTGCTTCATCGAATGTAATGCCATTGTATTTCTGTAGAAAACTTAATGCCACATGGGAACCCTGCCCTACTCATATCGTCCAACTCGACAAATCAAAAGTCAGAGTAGTAGGAAGGTTGAGAAACTTCTTGCTTACATTATCTGCTAATCCACGCATTCACCAAACTATAAACATAGTTGTGGCTGACATTCTTGAAGCTTATGGGATGTGGTTAAGTAGGGACTGGTCAGAAAATATTAAAGGATACTTTTCCACTGACTGGTCTCATATATGGTTACCCTATAATGGACAACCTAACAAAATAAAAATTAGTAGGGAACCATTCATGAAACAAACAGTCACATATATGAATGACTCTAGTGAGCCTGCTGGTTATCTCAATTCACACATTGAACATTTTATGTTTGACACTTTCTTTGGAAATTTTCCTGCTGATTGCTCTCCAGATGAAAATTTATAGAAACAATCTCAGATACCTCAGCTTACCATTATACCTTTCACTGGAGATGTTGTACATAATGTTTTTAATGTAAATACAAATTTTAGAATAAATCCGTCTACTTGGACTTTATTTTTTGATGGCTCCAGGTCTAAGGAAGGAGGTGGTGCGGGTTGTGTCCTCATCAACGCATAAGGGATTAAAACTATGATAACATGCAGGTTGGAATTTGACTGTACCAACAACGTGGCTGAATACAAAGCCCTTGTTCAAGGACTTAAAAAGGCTATTGATATGGGTGTACAGGTCATTCATTGCTTTGGTGATTCCGAGATCATTGTCAAACAGGTAAGGAACAAGATACACTGCTTGTCTCCTCACCTGATGAATTATAAGAAACTGGTTAGGGATCTCACCAACTCCTTTTTTGCATTTAACATTAATTCAGTCCCTAGATCACAGAATTTTGATGCCGATCTTTTAGCGAACACGAAATCTAGATTGATACCACCAGAAGGCTTGTCCACCAAGAATTTTTCTATAGAACTTATGTATAGGCCTTCCATACCTGACAATGTGACCAATTGGAAAGTGTTTGATGACGATCAACAAATACTTGACTTCCTCACTGCACAGGATACATTTCAAAATATGGCCATAGATGAGGAAGATCGTGAAAAATCACTCTCTGATCCTTCAAACGTTATCCCGAAATCTGTTATCAGTCTAGAGAATTTCTATGATTTACAAGATAAATTCAGACACAAGATCAATTGCAAAACTTAGAATTCCTCCCTAAGTTATGAGCCAGTCAAGTTAGGTACTGAGCAAGAACCTCGCTTTATAAATATTGGAGTTAATTGTTCTACTGAGGAACGAAGAGCTATCATTAAGTTATGTAAAGAGTACACGGACGTTTTTTCCTGGACTTACGACGAATTGAAAATTTTTGATACAAGCATCATGCACCACAACATACCTATGAAGCTGGAGGTGAAACCCTATCAACAGAAATTGTGCAAAATGCACCCTAGCTTGGAACCTTCTGTGAAAAAAGAATTAGAAAAATTGCTGGCAGCCCGAATCATTTTTCCTGTCAGACACACCCAACGGATTTCCAATTTGGTGCATGTGCGTAAGAAAAGTGGTGATATCAGACTGTGTGTCGATTTCCGTAATCTAAATCGGTCTTCCGAGAAAGACAATTATCCTGGTCCACCCATGGAGCAGATTCTGCAAAAGGTAGCATGTTCTAAAATGTTCTCACTCCTGGATGGTTTTTCGGGATACAATCAAGTTATCGTTACTCCCGATAACCAGTTGAAAACTGCGTTTAGGACCCCTGGGGCACTTTCGCCTACAGACGAATTCCCTTCGGGTTGATAAATTCCGAGGCCACGTTTCAGAGAGCTATGGATATAGCTTTCAGAGGTTTAATGCATAACTCTATCCTAGATTATCTTGATGATATAACTATATATTCTAAGAAGCAACATGAGCATCTTTCTGCCTTGAAACAGGTTTTTGAACGTTGTAGGAAGTACGGGATTTCGCTCAATCTAAAGAAATCTATCTTTGCAGTCACAGAAGGAAAACTTCTTGGTTTTATCGTATCCAAAGAAGGTATGATTATTGACCTAGAACGTACTGATGCTATCTCAAAAATTAGCTTTCCCGGTTCGCGTAAGGCCATGCAGTCTTTCTTAGGTAAGATCAATTTTGTTCATAGATTTGTACCTAATTTTGAACAGATAGTTAAACCTTTACAACAATTAGTCAAGAAAGATGTACAGTTCACTTGGTCGGAGGAACATAAATATGCATTCGTTGAAATCAGTACAACCATTGCTAAATCTCCTGCTCTTATGTCCCCTAACTTTGATAAAGATTTTATTCTCTATACTTTTGCCACTGATTTCTCTTATGCAGCTATCTTGACACAGAGGCACGACAATGATGGTAAGATCCCGATATCCTTCATGAGCTCAACATTCAAAGGTGCAGAGCTTAATTATTTCGAAATTGACAAACAAGCATATGTAGTTTACAAATCTGTTAAGCAGTACAGGCCATATTTGTTAAAATCTCGAACAAAGGTTATTGTCCCATACTTTGCCATTAGAAATGTGTTAGTCCAAAAGGAATTGGGTGAGAAAAGGGCCCATAGGATGACAACCCTGCAAGAGTATGATCTAGAAATCAGACTGGTCAAAATTGTAAAAGGACAAGGTCTCTTCCTTCTCACTACTCAGTCGAATGATCCTGCACAACAGTAGAGCGAATGAGAGCAGGAGGAAGATGTCCCAACAGGTTTTGTTGATGTTATTGATACTTCTACATCCGAATGGTATGACCATATCAAATTTGTTATTTCCTCAATAAACATAGACTAGTCATGGTGTCTAGGTGATAGGAAGTCTTTAATTTTTGTTCTTTTACGTGTGTTTAAGGTCCGGTCTGATAGGTTGAAGAAGGTAACTAAGTCTTAAATAACTGTTTAAAGCTAACTCTCCTTCAAAAGGAAAATTTCAGGTTTCGGTAGCTTAGGCGGGCCTGGCAATGGTTCGTTAGCTACCGAAAACCCTGTTTTCGGTGGTTTATCTTGTGAAAGAAAATACGCCCCAGCTACCGAAAGGGAGAAATTACAGCGAAAGTTGTGGAGCATTTTTCGGTTCCTTGGGCGAACACGATGGTGTTCATTAGCCACCGAAAGGTAAATGTTTTCTGTAGTACGCGGTGCAATTTTAGAACCTTCCTTACTTGTCGAAAAGCAAAGTCGTTTCCACAATCCATGAGGCCGTTTCAGGGGTTTGATACTTTTCGTATCTCATCATCCAAAGGTTGGGTTGTTTACAGCCACCGAAAGCAAAGAGCACTGGTTAAGATCATTTTCCGGTGGCATACGGTGTCAACGGTGGATTATCGGCTGCTGAAAAGGAGTTGTCTTTGATCGGCAGGCACGTCAAATCGGTGGTTTGGTCATAATTCAGGGAATCCATCTTGTCTTAGCCGCCGAAAGGGCCTTTTCAGCGAAAGCACGTTTTATCCCATGGCGAGGCCTGATGCCACCGCCATGACTCTGACTAGATGGACCTCACTTCCTCTTCACATACCAGTATTTCTAAAAATTCATTCCTCCAGGTACAATCATGCTGCAGTAGCTATCATTACGCCCTCATGATTATCCACCTTTTCATACCCCTCGGAATCAGTTCCCGAAAGGCCACACCACCCTCCCTCTTTCACCCTCACCATGTCGACCGAACGCATTTTCTATCTGATTTCCCATCTCTCCCTCAGTCCCAAGTTTAGCAGCAGGCACCAGCGAGTAGGTTATCGATAAAGAAAGGAGGAGGGGCAGTTTTGAGGAAAGAGTTGAACGACATTTGCTACCTGGAGGCACACCCTGAGGTATGTCAATTGTTCAAAAATGTCGGCTGCTATAACTTCTGCAAAAAACTTTAGGGTTCTCATTAACAGGTGGCCGAAGTGTTTTCCCTCACGTTTGACGGCAGTAAGGCTGTGATAGGCAAGGAGGAATTCTTGGTGGATGAGGCCCTCATAGCCCCGGTAATAGAACTCCCAACCACCGGAGAAAACTGGTTTAAGACCACTGTCAAAAAGGATTTCAAATTTCAATCATACCTGAAATCAGAGCATAGGAACCTGGTTTGAAAAAAAGACATTGCCATGTCATATCTGGAGGATAAATGGTAGCTTTTATTGAAGTCCATTCTGGTCTATATAACCTGTGAGGGCAGGTATAACAGGGTGCTAATTTACCATTTTAGACTACTGGATCACTTCATTGGCAAGAGCTCTCTAAATCTCCCTTTCTACCTCCACAAGAGCCTCACCAAAATGGCACATCAAGTAAAAGCTCAACCCACCAAAATTGAAAGCAGATTGTACCACCATGGTCTGATAAAACTCTTGGTCTCTGAGCTATTGCAGAGAAAACGCACGAACTGGGCTTTCTTCCTGTTCTGGAGTGGGTTTGAGACAGAATTGCAACCGAAAGATGGGAAAAAATCATCCACCCCTAGAAGTGGGAAAAGAAAGAGGAGGGCTATTCCCTTAATTCAAACCAAACCCCTTTCCTCATATCCAAAGGTGAAGAAAGCCAAAAGGAAACTGGCATTCAAAGATAAGGCCAAGGAAGAGGGAGTTGTTTCAGAAGAGACCCCTTCAAGGAGTACTAATCTTTTAAAACTCCCATACACCGATTTTGAGGAGGATGAATTACAGGAAGCTGGAGTAGAAAAAGAGGAGGTGGAGATAGAACAGGAACCCTAGGAAGCAGCCCCATCCGTGATGGAACAAGAGAATGCCTATGTCAATTTTCCCTCTCCTATACCTGTGGAGGAACAAGGTCAGCAGGTAGCTGAGGGACCAATTCATAACAAAAAGATTTTTGCCTCATAGAAAATCAATCGACTCCTCCAACAGGCATATGAGCATGAGATACTCCAGAGAGTCATCAAGGAGAAGAATCAGAGGTTGAACGAAAGGTATAATGAGCTGTATGTTTCTTTCTAGGGGTTGACCAGAAAACATGGAAAAATGAGAGGGAGGAACATTAGGCTGATCAGGGAAAACATCAAACTGAGGAGGAAGGTCGAAGCTTTGGAGGGTAAGGAAAAAAATCAGAGTCCCCAGCCCATGGTACATTCGGACCCGGAGACCTTAGCAGCAACTGCAATCAACTTTGCCAACCCTCCGGCTTTGGCCCAGGAGGAATAAAAATCTAGGTAGCAAGGGGACAGAATCACAATTTTGCTAAATTTTTGCAGGCTGGATCATACATTGTTTTCGGCAGCTTGGGAGAACACAGGAGCTGTTCATTAGCTGTCGAATCCTGATTTGGTGGTTTACTAAGTATAAGCAGAGTCCTCCCGGATACCGAAAAGAGATAAAGGTTTTCCAGTAGTTTGAAGCGTTTTGGTGGTTTAGGCGAAGCATAAATCTAATTCATTAACCATTGGATACCAAGCTTTCGGCTGCTTATCACCTCCAAGCCCAGTTTTGGTAACGACCGAAAACACAGAAAATGCAGAGGTACGTCTATAGGCATCAAACCCCCTTTTTGTTAGCTCGAGCATCTTAAAGGCATTTTCCAGGGAATCCATAAGTGCTCAATTGCATCATGATCACCTCTGGTCCCAGACTGAGGGCGCCAGCAAGCTGAATGGTCGAATATTTTTGTCTATTTTTAGAAAAAGACGCCTACATGTTTTTTGCAGACAACAGTTTCAAACTCGTTCTCCAACCCCCAGAGGCTCGTTCAGCTGTCAAGCATAGGTGTATCATCAAGAATCAGTTATTTTAATCATAATACGCTATCACACTTTCATTAACTGTTTTAGTTGTTATTCTTAGCATATTCGATCCATCTTTGGGATCTAAAAAACTTTGTAATGGCTATAAAGCCTAGAACTCATGTAGAACAAGGGTTCAATTTTGGAGAGACTGATCTATATTTGTATTTTCAGGCTTCGGTGACTTCTCAGATAATATAAGCTTCTTTTACTATTTGCTTTCATATTTCTATTTCTTATGTTTCTGTATTTACAGTGGATGGTTTATTTCCTGTATGCTCACTTGTCTATGCTAGATAGCTGTTATCCTGTTTGGGCATTTGAGAACTGAACATACATGTAATTTATTTTGTTGTGATTAGCCATTTATATGCAAATTTCTGTGTATGAGTTTGCTGACACAATAAGGATTCACTCCCATTAACCTTTTAGCAACCCTCTGAACAGCAATAGTCAAAGCCTTGTCTCCCTGAGCGTCCCTATGTGTGTTCTGAGTGTGTGAGTTTTGATCTTAGTCATCCAATTTGATCCAAACAAGCCCCATCATTTAAGATAAGTTTAAGTTACCAGGCATCTCTGAATACAACCTAAGAGAGATTCCTGGAGTGATAACAAATTGGTGTCATTGCCGGGGAAAGATTATTGAAGCAGTAGCTTCCCTGGGAGACGACACAGTTCCTGCTTTGGTGATAGACAAAGCCTGGGCATTATTGAAATCATCTATCTGGTAACTCCATTGGAACGAAGTGGCTTCGAGAAGACCACGTACCAAATCAAATCCTCAAAGGCCACCAGTGACACCTGTTTCAGATCTCGAACATGTTATAAGGAGAGGAAGGACTACATAGAGACAGATTTCCAGAGCCACAAGGCGAACTACATCAGGCCTTACCAGAGCTATTTCTTCGGTCTCATCAGATGAAACTCCTTTTGAATCTCCATTTTCTGAAGTAGCTGGTTCACAAGAAACTATAAGTAGAGCAGAATATTTATGGGCCCAAGTATCCTCATCCGGTTCTGCTGCCCAAGTCCCTAGCCCTGATTCTGCTACCTGAGCTGACCTAGGAAAAGAAATCCTAGAATCCGTCAAAGAAGAAGGATGTTCCTCCTACCTGCAACCCTCACTGACTGAACCAGAAGAAAAGTACCCCTTTGTTTACACCAACGTACTTGCCACAGAAAACATATTTAAGGACCTTTTAGACCAGCGTGAGCAAAGGCTGTCCTCTTTACTTGTACAATCCAGTAAGAAAACTAATTGCCCAGAACAACCATCAATCTGTTCCACCCCCATTTTTGGAGACTCCCTTGAAACAAAAACTCCACTTTCATCGTTTCCTATACCTCCTCAGCTATCGTCCACACAAAAATTGCTTTCTGCCATCCCTTTAGTACCCACACCCACCATGGCTGTCCCTCTGACCAAAATGGAGAAGATCCTCCTTGCTAGGTATGCCCCTCTAAATTTGCATAATCCCCTTTCTGCTATGCCTATCGGAGATTACCAAAAATATATGCCTAAATTCATCGGGGAGGGGGATTTTACAGCCGAGGAGCACTTGGAGGCATTTTATAGCTATGCAGAGAATATCAATATCGAGCACGAAGATGTATGGACTAGGGTGCTTGTGCAAAGTTTGGATGGTCAGGTAAGAAAGTGGTTTAAAGATATACCCGCTGGATCAATAGATGACATCGAAGCCCTGGATTAATTGTTTTTGAAACATTGGGGGGAAAGAAGAGACCACCTTTATTATCTCACAAAATTTGATAATTTGAAGAGAGAAAGTGGCGAGTGTGTGTCAGCTTTCACAAAGAGGTTTAATAAAATGTTTAGCAAAATCCCTACTGAAATCAAACCTACGGATACCTGTGCCAAGATCACTTACGCTAATGCTTTTGACCCTGATTTTTGCCTTCATCTCCGAGAAAGAAGAGCTGCCTCTTTACTGCTCATGCAAGATGTTGCACTTGAAGTTGATTCAAACATGGTTGCATCTAAGATTCTCAAAGGGAAACCGACAAGAAAAGGCAGACCCCATATTCCTCCTCCTCGTCAGGAACTAAACTGGAAAAAATGGCTAAAATGCTGGATAGCCTGACCTCCGAAATGTCCAAGCTGAAATTGCAAGGCCAGCCATCTATGAGAAGTAAAGGACCGAATGAGTTTGTTCCCAGGAACACCAATGCCCCCCCTTACAAAAGAAATGGCCCATAGGTTTCGACCCTCCAGAGAGATAGGAATCCTGCTGAAGAACAAAGGATCAGAGCCCCTTTCCAGCATGCAGTATTAGAAGAAGAACAAGAACTCATTCAGGGAGAAGCAGAAGGAGAAGACAATGTCAACTGCATGGAGGATAAGTTTGACCTCGCCTTCCTGACACAATCTGATTATGAGGAAGCCCTCATGAATGAAAAAATCACCGAGGAATCACTGTATCATGATGATGATCAAAGGAGCTATGATTTGAGGTCCAGGACTGTTGCAAAGAAACCTTTAACCCTTTCTCCTAGGAAGAAGACTCCTGCCCCCACGAAGCAGCCTGCTGCTCCTGCAAAATAGTTTGTCACTCTGTCAAAAAAACAGCCTGCTGCTCCTGCAAAACAGTTTGTCACTCTGTCAAAAAAATAGCCTGCTGCTCCTGCAAAACAGGTTATCTCTCTTGCAAAACAACAGCAAAGACCATCCCAGCCAGCTGCCTCAGATCCTGGCCAACTTACAGCTCTAGCCCAAGAGATAAGACTCCCTGGCAAGTTTCCCTACTCCAATCTCGAAACTGAGATTCAGAAAATAAAAATCCCTTTTCCACTAATCAAGCTGATGAAAAATGATTCCTTCAAGTCATGCATACTGAAATCCCTCCAACCAAAAGCACCCGTAGATGCTGACTTTGTGAATTTACAAGACGATAAGCCTACAATAACTCTAGGTCCCATGGTTGAAGAACAGGATGGGTCCTTCCCACCTTTTTATATATCCTTAAACATCCATGACAAAATTATTCACAATTGCTTATTCGACTCAGGAGCCTCTCACAACCTCATGCCTAAAGCCGTGATGGATGAACTTGGGCTTAGCATCACAAAACCCTACCATTATCTCTTCTCTTTTGATTCCAGAGAAGTTAAATACCTAGGCCTCATAAAGGATCTTGTCATAAACCTGACTCAGTTGGCTTGGAAAAGTATGGTCATGGATGTAGTGGTTTCTGACATCCCACCGAAGTTTGGTATCCTATTGTCCCGGTCATGGAGTAAGCGGCTAGGGGGTACCCTACAGATGGATCTGACTTATGCCACCATTCCTATGTTTGGAGGAGAAACTAAAAGGATCTATAGGGAAAACAGGTTGGCTTATGTCATCAGCAATGAGAAGAATTGTGTAAACCATCCCATCTACGCAGTAGATACAGATTTTGGGGCATGCATCCTGCAAATAGATGATGAACAGCCAGCCCCTTTGCAGCTCACCAAGCCCACTGGTCAACAACCTGAGGAAGTGACCACTGCTGTGTGGAACATGTTTTTTGATGGTGCCAGTACCTAGGCTTCAGCAGGTGCAGGTGTAGTTTTGATCTCCCCTCTGAAGGACGTTACCCATTTGTCTTATAAACTGGAGTTCAAGACTACAAACAATATAGCAGAGTACGAGGCTTTGCTGTTGGGAGTCAAGGATGCCAAAGAAATGGGAATCATGTGCCTAAATTTTTTTGGGGATGCGCAGCTCATGATACAGGAAGTGAATGGAAATTATCAGGAAAAGAATGTCAAGCTGAAGTCATACAGAGATGAGGTATGGAAACTCAGAGACTCCTTCATGTTTTTTGAGATTTCTTATATCCCGCGAGCCATGAACCACCTGGCCGATTCCCTTACTGTCTCTGCCAACACATTCATTCCTCCCATGCCTCCCAAGTTGAATTATGATATCCAAGTCAGGTATAGGCCATCCTTACCTGACAATGTCAAATTTTGGAAAGTCTTTGAGAATGATGATGAGCTCAGTAGGTTCCTCCAGGTTTTTGACGAATTTTCTGATATCCACATTAACCAAGAAAACCTGAATATAGAAGAGTCTCAGATATCTAAATTGAAGGGGAAAATAGGCCAACATGATATTGTCCAATTGCCAGGAAATCATATACCTAGGGGCCTAGTACCTCTCGAAAGGATTTTTGACCATAATGACATCCCCTTTAAACCTGTGAATGAGGAAAAAGACCCAGCCGTCCATGAACAAAACATAGGCATCCAAGATCACCCTAAATTCATAAATTTGTCCACGGAATTGATAGCTGATCAGCAGTCAAATTACTGCCCCCTGGTAAAGAATTTTGCAGTTGTCCTGGCTTGGGAATACAATGACCTGAAAATATATGATGAAGACACCATTCAGCATAGAATTCCATTGGAAAAGGGAATCACCCCTTTTAAACAGAAGCTAAGGCCTATCAACCCTCTCCTGTTACCTGTGATCGAGAGGGAAATAAAAAGCCCCTTGATGCTAAGATCATAATCCCACTGAGGTATTCTAAATGGGTCGCAAATATGGTGATAGTAAGGAAGAAGAATGGTGAATTCAGGTTATGTGTCGATTTCAGGAACCTAAACAAGGGCTCTCAAAAAGATAACTACCCTCTGCCCAAGATGGAGCACTTACTGCAGAGAGTGTCAGGAGCTAGGGTCATGTCTTTTCTAGATGGCTTCTCGGGCTATAATCATATTTCTGTGCACCCTGATGATCAGGAGAAGACAGCCTTTACCACTTCCTGGGGTACCTTCATGTACGCCAAGATGCCGTTTGGATTGATGAATGTCGGGGCCACTTTTCAGAGGGCCATGGATATCACATTTGTGGGTATTAAGGATAAGTTTGTCTTCATATACCTCAATTATATCATAGTATACTCAAACAGTCACGAGGAACATTTGTAGCACCTAAGAGAGGTCTTCTTGAAATGCAAATAGTTTCGAATTTCTTTGAACCCCAAGAAGTCACGGTTTGGTCTTGGGGAGGGGAAGCTCTTGGGACACATAGTTTCAGCACAGGGAGTAAGGATTGATCCAGTTCAGGTTGAATTGATTCAGAAGTTATCTATACCAAGGTCGAAAAAGGATATCCAATCTTTCCTTGGTAAGATAAATTTCATCAGGAGGTTTATTCTGAATTTTTCTGAGCTGGTAAAGCACATAACCTCCATGCTGAAAAAGGGAGCTGAAACCAAGTGGACAGAACAGGTGAGACATTCTTTCGAAGCCATCAAACATGCCATTATGGAGGCCCCTACTCTGGTCAGCCCAGATTACACCAAGGAGTTCTAAATTTTCTCTTTTGCCTCCTGCGATATAGTGGCAACGCTCTTGTTGCAGAAAGATGAAGAGGGGCTTGATCATCCAATTGCTTTCTTCAACAAAACATTGAGGGATGTTCAACTGAAGTACGATCCCATAGAGAAACAGGCCTATGCTCTAATTAAATCATTAAAAGCATTCCGCATGTATATCTTGCATGCAAAGGTTATAGCGTATGTCCCTTCAGCTTCTGTGAAGGATGTTCTAACTCAGCCTGACATTGATGGTAAGAGGGCCAAATGGATCACCAAGTTGATCGAATTTGACATAGAGGTGAATCCCACCAGGTTAATAAAGGGACAAGGTCTGGCCAAACTGATGGCTGAAGAGAATTGTAAACTGTTAGACATTAATTTCATCGGAACAAATTTTGAAAATTTTCCAACAGAAGCAGCTGCAGCAGAACAATGTAACAACCAACAGGTGGCTGAAAATTTGCTCTCATGCGAGTGCTATTCGGGTATCATTCATTTCCTGCAGAATTTAGAAGTTCCACCTGGGCTTAGTTCAACTCAGGCATGATCTTTCAAGCTTAAATCTGCAAAATTCTTCATAAGTGGAAATCTATTGTACTAGAAAGACCCTGCTGGAGTTCTGTTAAGGTGTTTGGACAAAGAAGAATCAAGTCAAGTCATGCATCACTTCCATTCAAGCATGTGTGGGGGGAATCACTACTGGAAAAATACTGCCCACAATATTCTGAAGGTTGGGTATTATTGGCCTTGTCTTTTCTCTGACATATACACTTTTGTGAAAAATTGTGACAAATGCCAAAGATTCACGGGAAAACAACAGCTGAAATACCTCCCCTTGAAGCCTATTGTGGTAAATGGTCCTTTCCAGCAATGGGGCCTTGAATTTATAGGAGAGATCAATCCTTCATCCAGCGGTCAACACAGATGGATCTTGGTAGCCACTGACTATTTCACCAAATGGATAGAGGCAATTCCCACTAGGAATGCTAACCATCAGGTTATCATCAAATTTCTATATGAAAACATCATCACCAGATTTGGTTGCCCAAAAAGACTGGTAACTGATAATGCACCTACTTTCAAAGATAAAGAGTTAGTCCACATGTGTGAATCAACGGGAATTCAGTTAGTTCACTCCACCCCCTACTACCCTCAAGGAAATGGCCTTGCTGAATCTTCCAATAAAAGTCTAGTCAGGATCATCAAAAAACTATTGGAGGAAAATCCAAGGAGTTGGGATTCTAAGCTAAAATTTGCTCTCTGGGCTGACAGGGTGACAAATAAGAAATCTATAGGCACCTCTCCCTTTAGATTGGTTTATGGCACCGATGCCATTTTCCTAGTCCAGTTAATCCTACCAGTGACTAAATTCATTCAGGAGGAGAAGGACGAACCGAATGATATGGTGAGAAGAATGTTGGATTTGGTTGAATTGCAGCATACCAGAGAATAACTAGTGGAAAGGTCAGAAGCTCATCAGGAAAAAATAAAAGGTACTTTTGACAAGAAGGCCAATATGGACACTTTTCAGGTGGGGGACTGGGTATTGAAATGGGATGCCCCTAGGCAGGACAAAGGAAAGCATGGAAAGTTTGATTCTCTCTAGACAGGTCCTTACGTGATAACTCAGGAAAAGTAGAACAATACCTTCAACCTACAAAGCCTGGAAGGTCAAGAGATGTTTGGTGGCCCGGTAAATGGGCGTTTCCTGAAACTTTATTTCATCTGAGGCTTCACAGCTTGGTCACTATAAATATCATTTTGTTTTCAATTTCTTTTTTGTTTTGTTTGTAAATAACTCCATGCCCAATGGAACACTAGAAGTTAAAGTTAGGATTTTGTTGTTTTAGGAAAGGAATTTGGTCTACGGTTCTTGGAACCTCGTTGGGAGGTTTCCATCCCCAAGTAGGAGCCAGATGTTATCTCCTCAAAAAACATAGACTAGTCATGGTTTCTAGGTGATAGGAAGTCTTTAATTTTTGTTCTTTTACGTGTGTTCAAGGTCCTGTCTGATAGGTTGAAGAAGGTAACTAAGTCTGAAATAACTATTTAAAGCTAACTCTCCTTCAAAAGGCACATTTCAGGTTTCGGTAGCTTAGGCGGGCCTGGCAATGGTTTGTTAGCTACCGAAAACCCTGTTTTCGGTGGTTTATCTTGTGAAAGAAAATACGCTCCAGCTACCGAAAGGGAAAAATCACAGTGTAACTTGTGGGGCAGTTTTCGGTGGCTTGGGCGAGCACGATGGTGTTCATTAGCCATCAAAAGGTAAATGTTTTCTGCAGTTCGCGGTGCAAGTTTAGAACCTTCCTTAGCTGCCGAAAAGCAAAGTCGTTTCAACAATCCATGAGGCCGTTTCAGGGGTCTGGGAGAACAAGATGGTGTTCATTAGCCACCGAAAGGGCGGATACTTTTCATAGCTCATCATCTAAAGGTTGGGTTGTTTACAACCACCAAAAGCAAAGAGCACTGGTTAAGACCATTTTTCGATGGCATACGGTGTCAACGGTGGATTATCGATCGCCGAAAAGGAGTTGGCGTTGATCGACAGTCACGTCAAATTGGTGGTTTGGTCATAATTTAGAGAATCCATCATGTCTTAGCTGTTGAAAGGGCCTTTTCAGCGAAAGCACATTTTATCCCAAGGCGAGGCCTGACGCCACCGCCATGACTCTGACCAGATGGACCTCGCTTCCTCTCCGCATACTAGTATTTCTAAAAATTCGTTCCTCCAGGTACAATCATGCTGCAGTAGCTATCGTTACGCCCTCATGATTATCCACCTTTTCATACCCCTCGGAATCAGTTCCCGAAAGGCTAAACCACCCTCCCTCTTTCACCCTTACCACATCGATCAAACGCATTTTTTGTCTGATTTCCCGTCTCTCCCTCAGTCCCGAGTTTAGCAGCAGGCGCCAGCGAGTAGGTTATCGATGAAGAAAGGAGGAGGGGTGGTTTTTTGGAAAGAGTTGAATGACATATGCTACCTGGAGGCGCACCTCGAGGTATGTCAATTGTTCAAAAATTTCGGCTGCTATAACTTCTGCAAAAAACTTCAGGGTTCTCATCAATAGGTGGCCGAAGCGTTTTCCCTCACGTTTGACGGCAGTAAGGCTGTGATAGGCAAGGAGGAATTCCAGGTGGATGAGGCCCTCATAGCCCAGGTAGCATAACTTCCAACCACCGGAGAAAATTGGTTTAAGACCACTGTCAAAAAGGATTTCAAATTTCAATCATACCTGAAATCGGAGCATAGGAACCTAGTTTGGAAAAAAGACATTCCCATGTCATATCTGTAGGATAAATGGAAGCTTTTATTGAAGTCCATTCTGGTCTATATAACCTGTGAGGGCAGGTATAACAGGGTGCTAATTTACCATTTTAGACTACTGGATCACTTCACTGGCAAGAGCTCTCTAAATCTCCCTTTCTACCTCCTCAAGAGCCTCACCAAAATGTCACATCAAGTAAAAGCTCAGCCCACCAAATTGCAGGCAGATTGTACCACCATGGTCTGGTAAAACTCTTGGTCTCTGAGTTATTACAGAGAAAAAACATGAACTGGGCTTTCTTCCTATTTTGGAGTGGGTTTGAGACATAATTGCAACTGGAAGATGGGAAAAAATCATCCACCCCTAGAAGTGGGAAAAGAAATAGGAGGGCTATTCCCTTAATTGAAACTGAACCCCTTTCCTCATATCCAAAGATGAAGAAAGACAAGAGGAAACTGGAATTCAAAGATAAGGCTGAGGAAGAGGGAGTTGTTTCAGAAGAGACCCCTTCAAGGAGTACTACTCTTTTAAACCTCCCATACACCGATTTTGAGGAGGATGAATTACAGGAAGCTGGAGCAGAAAAAGAGGAGGTGGTGACAGAACAGGAACCCCAGGAAGCAGCACCATCCGTGATGGAACAAGAGAATTCCTATGTCAATTTTCCCTCTCCTATACCTATGGAGGAACAAGGTCAGCAGGTAGCTGAGGGACCAATTCATAACACAAATATTTCTGCCTCACAGAAAATCAATCGACTCCTCCAGCGGGCATATGAGCGTGAGATACTCCAGAGAGTCATCAAGGAGAAGAATCAGAGGCTGATCGAAAGGTATAATGAGCTGTGTGTTTCTTTCTAGGGGTTGAACAGGACACATGGCAAAATGAGAGGGAGGAACATTAGGCTGATTAGGGAAAACATCAGACTGAGGAGGAAGGTCGAAGATTTGGAGGGTAAGGAAAAAACTCAGAGTCCCCAGCCTATGGTACATTCGGACCTAGAGACCTTAGCAGCAGCTGCAATCAACTTTGCCAATCCTCCGGCTTTGTCCCAGGAGGAAGAAAAATCCAGGTAGCAAGGGGACAGAATCACAGTTTTGCTAAATTTTTGCAGGCTGGATCATACATTGTTTTCGGTAGCTTGGGCGAGCACATGAGCTGTTCATTAGCTACCAAATCCCGATTTGGTGGTTTACTACATATAAGGAGAGTCCTCCCGGATACCGAAAAGAGATAAAGGTTTTCCTGCACTTTGAAGCGATTCGGTGGTTTAGGCGAAGCATAAATCTAATTCATTAACCACCAGATACAAAGCTTTGGGCTGCTTATCACCTCCAAGCCCAGTTTTGTTAACAACCAAAAACACAGAAAACGTAGAGGTATGTTTGTAGGCATCAAACCCCCTTTTTGTTAGCCTGAGCATCTTAAACGAATTTTCCAGGGAATCCATAAGCGCTCAATTGCATCATGATCACCTCTGGTCCCAGATTGAGGGCGCCAACAAGCTGAACGGTTGAATATTTCTGTCTATTTTTAGAAAAAAGACGCCTACATGTTTTTTGCAGACAGTAGTTTCAAACTCGTCCTCCAACCCCCAAAGGCTCGTTCAGCTGTCAAGCGTAGGTGTATCAGCAAGAATCAGTTATTTTAATCATAATACACTATCACACTTTCATGAACTGTTTTAGTTGTTATTCTTAGCATATTCGATCCATCTTTGAGATCTGAAAAACTTTGTAATGGCTATAAAGCCTAGAACTCATGTAGAACAAGGGTTTGATTTTGGAGAGACTGATCTATATTTGTATTTTCAGACTTCAGTGTCTTCTCAGATAATATAAGCTTCTTTTACTATTTGCTTTCAGATTTCTCTTTCTTATGTTTCTGTATTTACAGTGGATGGTTTATTTCCCGTATGTTCACTTGTCTATGCTAGATAGTTGTTATCCTGTTTTGTCATTTGAGAACTGAACATACATGTAATTTATTTTGTTGTGATTATCCATTTATATGCAAATTTCTATGTATGAGTCTGCTGACATGATAAGGATTCACTCCCAGTAACTTTTTAGCAACCCTCTGAACAACAGTAGTCAAATCCTTGTCTCCCTGAGCGTCCCTATGTGTGTTCTGAGTGTGTGAGTTTTGATCTCAGCCATCCAATTTGATCCAAATAAACCCCATCATTTAAGATAAGTTTAAGTTACCAGGCATCTCTGAATACAACCTAAAAGAGCTTCCTGGAGTGATAACAAAATTATTTTTGAACCATGGGTTTGCTCCTGAAACCCTTGAATTTAAGAAACGTAGAGAATTAAGGTTGAAAGCTACTCCTTATCAATTCATTAATGAAGTCTTGTTTAGAAAGAACTATGATGGCGTTTTCCTCATGTGTTTAGAAAAGCATGAGACTAATGATATTCTCTTTCAATTTCATACAGGACCAGCTGGAGGCCATTTCTTAGGAGAATCTATAACTCATAAAATTCTCAGAGCAAGGTATTACTGGCCTACATTGTTTAAATATGCATATGCTTATGTAAGAAAGTGTGAACCATGCCAGAAATGTACAGGGAAGTTTAAGAAATCTGCTTTCCCTTTGCAACCAGTTACAATTCATTTCCCATTTCAGCAGTGGGGACTGGATTTCATTGGACCAATAAACCCTACTTCTTCCCTGCAACATAGGTATATTCTTAGAGCCACATATTACTTCACCAGGTAGACAGAATCTATCCCACTTAGACAATGTAATGCAAACCAGGTAATTGCTTTTTTTGATGGTCAGATAGTTACTAGGTTTGGCGTCCCATAATATCTTGTTTTGAATAATGCATCTTATTGTTGTAGAAATTTCTCCCTACGGATAGGTAGAAACTCTCTTAGGATAAAGCAGGATGTACTGACTCTATACTAAGACAAAAAAGAAACAAATGCTACCTTGAATCCCTAGATCTAACAAACATCTCAGGATTAAAATGCTGAAGAGAATAGGAGGAATTTAACTGACCTTCTATCCAAACGCTTGTTTTTGGTATTTGCTCCAAGCTCCAAGCCCTCACAAGTGAACCTGTTAAAATGGAACCAAAACACAAGAATGCACTATTCTCTAGCAACCTGAAACATGAGTTAGGATCTAAATCTATGAAAGATACAAATCATATCATTAAAACAAGATTAACACAAATGATTTGGGAAAACAAGACAAGTTATTCCATTACCAACTTGAATTCATATACAATAGTTGCTTGATGTCCAAGCCAACTTCTAGCTCCAAGTGCTTTCTCTAGCTATCTCCACAAGGCTGCAAGATCATAGGTTTGATGCCCCAAAAGTCCTCCCTTTGGCTCATGGAAGGCTTCTCTCTTATAGCACATGGGAAGGCTAACCAACAAGAGAGAAGTGTGGATCTATGGAGGGTTTAGTGGATCAGGCCAGCTAAACAGAGAAGGAGTTAGGATCGAACCAAAGATGGTAATCCCAACAAAATATCCTCGAAGATCAAAATCCGAAAATCCAAGGAAAAAAGACTAATTTCAGACTACCGCGCCCCTACAACTGAGCATAACGCGGTAGTACCGCGCACCAGAGAAGGAGCAACGCGCGGTAGTGCTAACTACCGCGCCCTTGTAGATGTGCAAGGAGCGGCAATGCTCACAAACAGGGCTAAGTTGGGTTGGTAGATGGTAGAAAAAGGTTTTTCTTTCAGTGTTCAGTCAATGGTTTTCATTCTGGATGTTAAGATGATCTTTAAGGGAAACTGTCGTTTAGGTCGGTAATGCAAGGATGCGACACTAATATATAATGTGTAATATTGAGGTATAACAGATGCCCCCTAAAGTGTGAGGTCAGAAGAGACTGATGGCCGAAAGACTTTACAAATATGGTTCGGAGATAGCATCGAGGGGAGCAACAAGGAGCTGAAACAGAAACAAAATGTCAAATATACCACCGAGGCGGGCATTCCCATGCTCGGAAACAAATGACTCAAAGCATGGCTGCCGACCAATACATTGCAGATCCATGAGTACTGAGATGATATGGACTGTAGACAAATCATGGCTACTATGAACAAGCGTAGATCCATGAGACAATAATGACACAGCCACGACCAATACAATAAGTGGATCTGTGTGACAATACAAATGACATCTCCATCGCAACCTGGACGCAATCAAAATTTAGAGGTGCGCCCAGGGTCTTCTACCCGATCGCAAAAGATACGAATCTAGCCATGTGATTACAAGGTGTTGAAGTCGAACATGGTAGAAACCATTTGATTACCGGTCAATGATGTGAACCGTTAACAAATGCGAGGGAAATCACCAATAATGACAATGATCCCCAAGGTATCTATAGTACATCTCAACGAAATGCGAATAAAGGAGTTGATGTCGAGCATCCGAGAGATCATTCAATCAGAGGTCATTGATGAAAACCTACTGTTGAATACGAGGAAACCTGCCATTGAGGCATGCAGGTACCAAGGTACTAGTGGTTGACTCCTAAGCCTAATTCCTGGATAGTGATTTGGTGTCGACAGGAATAGACTCGTCGAAGGTGGGCCATAATGATTCCCACATCATCGACACGAAACCAGAACGAGAGATAGTATGGATCGATGAAACAATGGAATATGTACTGACACAAAGGGAAGGTTTGACATGAAGTGGAGGTGGACTCAAGGTAATAACCCTTTGAACATATAACGGCATGAAATAGAGCTTGGAAGCAGGGATTAATTGAACAGACAGAACCGCAGGAAGTGTGAACTCATAGCAATAATGAGGATGCATGATCATAATGATGACACTATCAGCAAGACTGACTACCCAAAACAGACAAGGTGAGGATGCATGCCATGTTCAAAGGTGATGACTCACAAGCTGCCAACAAGGTAAACTTGACTCATTTTCCCATTTTCCCCCGACATGATGGACGAGTACCTCTTTGTTTTTTAACGAGCTTGAGGAGGATAACAGATGCTCGATATAGCTCATCTCATAGATGAGTCCAATCTCACACGTTTTTCGAACCTGAGAAAGGAGGGGTTCGTCCCAAAGTGGGCCCTTCGATGTTGAATTTTAACGAGTCCAAGGAAGGAAAACTCGGTCGTCATTTCATGTTTAGAGAGTCTGAAAAGAACTAAAGAAGACTCCAATGGTCCTTTTTCGTAAGGTTAGCCTCATCGCCCGAAAAAGGGTAAAACAACGCGGGAGAGGACTCTTCCAGTCATGATTGGCTGGAGTATTCCTTTTACGTAAGTAGTGCCCCCTAGTCCGAAAAAGGGGTAAACTATCACTAGGGAGACGATCATTCAAATCCTTTTACAATCGTGAATGAATCAATTTCGCTTGGCAATCTTTTCAATTTTAGGGAGTCTGAAAAGAGCTTAACTATGGACTCCATGTACAACTTTGTCATGGTTGATGACCGAGTACGACAAAGGAAAAGTAAACTCGGCACAGTTCCTTTTCCGTAAATAGTCTAGCGAGGCCGGATAAAGTGATAAACCTATACTCGTTAGACACACCTTTTTACTCCAATTGTTTAACGAGCACGATAATGGTATCAAAAGCACTCGGAATCTTTTTCATGTTTGGATCCAGAGCACGAAAAAGGAAAAAGTAAGCTCAAACCACTTTTCATGTTTTTAACCAGAGCACGAAAAAAAGTGAAAAGTAAGCTCAAACACCATCTTACTGTTTTTAACGAGCTCGAAGATAGGTTGGAAGAATGCTCATGATGTCTGCTTCATTTTTTAACGAGCTTGTAACAGAAAATGAACTATGCTCAGGATAATTTTCATGGTTTAATGAGCTCGAAACCTAAAAAGGAAAGTATGCTCGAAAATGTTCCCAATGGTGAACTTCTTCCCGTCATGAAATCCAAAGGTTGGTTCATGCCCCCAGCATGATTGCTAGAAGTAAGTGACTTAGCTCCAACGTGATGTGGAGAGGTGATCGAGTTGACTTCAACGTAACTTCCAGAGGTTGAAGACATGCCCCTAAGCTTCATTTCATTCGCCTAAGGTATAGGCAAGTGAAAAGAAGGTTCAGGTACTAAGTCTACGAGGATACTCGACTCAAAGGGAAAGGATATGTTTCATTTTTTAACGAGCTTGACACAGGAGTAGAACTTTGCTCAGAATACTGGTTTCATTTTTTAATGAGCTTGAAGCCAAAGGTAAACTCTGCTCACGATTAAGGCCCATTGATGGGTTCCTTCCCAACATCATGACCAGAGGTTGGTAAATGCCCCCAGCATGATTGCTAAAGGCTAAACATGCCCCCCAAGCTTCGTTTCGTCTGACTACTCTTCTTCCTTACCCAAAAATCCTGGCTACTAATCCAAATGTGTTCACCAGGGGGGGTAGGGAGAACCAGGACCAAGTGACCCAGGTAGATGAAATGAAGGTTCAAATCCTAACTCTAGCGAGAGACTCGAACAAATGGAAAGGAGATCTATTTCATTTTTACACAAGCTTGAAAATAGATAATAACAATGCTTGAAAGGGTCCTTTTTATTTTTTAATGAGCTTAAAACAGAAAGAAATTATGCTCGAAGGTAGTTTCATTTTTACGCAAGCTTGAAACTGAACGTAAACTATGCTTGGGATTTGGTTTTGTTTTTACACAAGCTTAAAACCAAAAGTAAACTGTGCTTGAGGGTCGGTTTCATTTTTTTAATGAGCTTGAAACAGAGAATAAACTATGCTCGTAGGAACCTATTTAATTTTTTAACGAGCTTGACATAGAAAGGGAACTATGCTCATAATGATGGTTGGTTTCATTTTTACACAAGCTTAAAACCAAAAGTAAACTATGCTTGAAATGATGGTTTCATTTTTTAACGAGCTTGACACCGGAATAGAACTTTGCTCCAACGTGGTGGTTGGTTTCATTTTTACGCAAGCTTAAAACCAAAAGTAAACTATGCTTGAAATGATGGTTGGTTTCATTTTTACACAAGCTTAAAACCAAAAGTAAACTATGCTTGGGAAAATGGTTTCATTTTTTAACGAGCTTGACACCAGAATAGAACTTTGCTCTAAGCGTCCCCCCCCCCTAGGGGGAAGAAACGACTAAAACATGTGGAACATTTAGGGAAGTCTGGTGACTAGGAGTCATGCGATGAGTGGGCGTCACAAAGGAAAGCTGATCGATGGTCACAACATTCCCATGATGGGGAAAATACATCAATCGAAAGAGTGAGGACACTACATCCTTCATTGCATAGACGTAATCACGTCCAAGGAGTAGATTAAAATCTAAGGGACCTTGGACAACCATGACATCAATACAGACAGTTTTCCCTCCCAAAGTGATAGGTAACTGAGGAAGGGACCCTAAAGGTCCAGTAGGCCTTCTATTGAAATCCAGTATCTGGTCAGTGACGGGCACAAGCCGAGGAGAACCTAAGGCTTGCCAAGCAGTTGAGGATAGAATACTAACAGAAGCTCCTTCATCAACTATCGTACGAAAAATTTCTTTATCGGAAACTCCTACATATATTTGAAAAGGAACACTCGAAGGAAGACGAGATTCTGTTAGACCATTCCAATCAAAGGAAATAACCTCAGTACTTGGAGGGGGACTCACGGAAATAGACAGGGTTTCCCCTTGCCGAGGACATTCTGAACCGATAAGGAAAACATCAGCGGTTTCCAATTCACTCTCGCTTGGAAGATAAGAATGAGACGAAGATTGTGTCAAGGTGACTGCTTCAGTCTGGACTTTCTCCGATGAAAGAGCGGGATCAAGTGGGGATGACAGCGACTCGATCACTTCACTCTCGGGAGGGAGAGTGGGATCAATTGCAGATGAAACTGAATTGATCACTTGGTCAACCAGCGGGGGGTCGAGGGGCAACTTACTATCGTTTGTTGGAAGCACCAGTTGAGAACTAGTAATATCTTCCAACCATCGCGAAGCTTCATCCATGCTTGGACAAAGGAAAGTACGGTGCATACCCTTGCATATCAAACAGGGATATAGGACTTTACCCTTACGACCCTTCACCAAGGGGTCACTGGTCGAAGGAGTGTCATCGACATGATGGTCAGAGGTCGACGATACAATTGGTTTGGGGTTTTTAGACCACACTTCTAATACACGGGAAAGATCAGGACAATCCTTGAGAAGGTGATCACCCTTACAAAGTTTGCAAGGGAACTTGGGCTTACGGGGTGTTTTCGTAGAATGAGTGCCATTAGAGGCGACTGGTTTACGCTTGGTCTCTTCTTTATCCTTCTTCTTCTTAACTTTCCTTTTCTTCTTCTTCTTATCCACCTGATTACTAACACTATTGCTTTGGTCAGGCGAGGAAGAAGGAACGGAAGAAGATTCATCCGACGAAGAAGGAGAAGGATTAGTTTGGGATTGACTCTCTCGTGGTGGAGAGTTAACATTCGAAACATTGGGCACAATCAGGATTACCGGATTGAATAACTATACCGGTAATCCTATGGTTAATCCAGGAAGATTTAACGTGGCAATAAAGGGAGGACCAATATCTCCAACTGGAGGAAAAGTAAAAGGTACCCCTTGAAAAGGGGTCTCCGGATTGGTAGTCCCAGAAGGAGCATGGGAGCATGGAGGTGGATTCTCCATGGAACAAAACTAAGTGATGTGGATGAAGTCTTGTTAAAAAGAACTCAAAAACCCTCAGGCAACCGAGCGTGCGAAAGGGGAGCTAGGAAAAGACAAGGCTCACAGGCCAAAAGAGCAAGCTTAAAAAACTATACTGAGGCCGCTGCCACAGTAAGTGAGTTGTACAACAAAACGGCCAGAATGCCAACAAGCAGCCCTACAAAGAAAAAGACCCTCTACAAGATAGCAAGCAAAACCGCCTAACTAAGAGCTGGAGACCTCAACAAATTGTATTCTTCGCAAGGTGATGAAATCCAAGTCGAACAATACAAAATGAGAGACCAATAATGGAAGGATATCCCTCTACCGAAAGGGATCCTGGGTAAAAGAGCCCTAGTAGAATAGATACTAAGCCACCTCGTTCATGACACGTCGGAAAAGGTTTTGGGCACTTCAGCCTTCCGAAGAAGACAGCGATCGATGTTGCCTTAGGGCTAAGTGGAGTGCGGCATTCCACAAAGTCCGTCCGGTTCTCAATCTCGCGGCCGTTTAACCCCTGAAAGTTAAAAACAGTCAGGAGGCCCCTCCACAAACTGGCTGTGACCGTGTCAATAAGTACTAGAGGATTTTAGTTCCCTAAAGACAACGACTATGTCTCAGATGAAAATGACAAGGGGGAATTATTTGATGCCTATCCCCGGTGTCCTACCTAACTACCAAATTCTTTTGATTTCCTCAAGTGAGGTTAATGTTGGTTTAATTAGGGAGATTAATTTTAGTGGCTGTCTTACACAATCGGGTTATGGAAGTGCAACTTGATGGTGTTGTGACGACTCAAACCATGCAAATGAAGATGAATCGAAATGAGCCTTTCTCTTCGATGAATACTAGCTAAAGTAAGGAAGAATTCTTTCCGTTCCCAATATGCACAACCCAATGCACATGCAATTTTATTTCTTTTCAAAACGATAGAAAGAAGTAAAATATGTACCCAAAACTAACCCAAAGCAATAAAAAAGTTCTTCATATGAACACCAAACGTAATGATTCTAATCCATTTCCTATCTTTTCACACTTGAAAAAGACACATCCAAGCTATGGAAAGAAAGATTCTACAAATGCTTCCAATCAAATGCAAGACAAAGAGAAGAACCTAATAATATCGTCTAACTCAAATGCACATAAATATGAAACAAGCATTTCTTCTTCTCATGAATGTAATACCAAGAATGTCAAATGATTAAATTAAAGCAAGAAGAATATCTATGTGTTTCAATTTCATGAATATGGAAAAAGAACGACAAAATCAAGTTTCTCTTTGAACTAAAGCAGAGGCAAGGAATCAATCTTTTCAAACAATCATTAGATAGGATGCAAAGGAAATAAGATGCCAAGCAATCCAAACACACCAAACCAAAAATGATCTCAAAACCTTTGGAATATTACACTAAAGAGACTTCTAAAAGAAAATGAATCCAATCACAATCCGATGGCAAGAAGAAGTTTTAAAAACCAATGCAAGCTATTGGGGCTTGAAAAGAATGACAATTCTACCCAACAAGCAAACAAAGCACTAGTCTGACTCAAGAAACCAAACAAAGGCTTTGATCTTCCAAAAGATGCAAAGAGTTTCTAAAACAAGCTAAAAATGAATTGTATCAGTCCAAATTAGTCATGTAATGGTCACAAAATTACTGATCAGGAGACTCTAAATCAGAAAAAATTGAAAACGTACACAAGGGATCAATTTAACCCAAGGGGATCTCAACTTTCCAAGATAGAACCTAGTCTTCCAAACAAAGCAAAAGGGACACAAATCTTACCAAATGAGGTTTGGAAGGGTTCGAATTTATGCTATAGAGATCCTAAAGTGACTGGGAAGGTACACTTGACTCCCAAAACTAAAAAAAATGGCTCAGAGGACTCAAAATTGACCAAATGGCCTCAAAGATGCCAATGAAGGACTAGAGACAAAAATGTGGATGAAAAGGACTCAAAAGAGACTCAAATCTCTTAAAAAATGTGTAAAAAAGAATCCCATGGACCATATGGAGGCACCCCAAGAGTTTGGAAGCAAAAAAACCAAGGGAACCCCTCCAAATAAGCTCAAAAATGACCAAAAAATGACAGTGCCGCCCCCTGGAACACTACGGGGGAGCGGTAGTTTGGACAGTACCGCACCCTAGAACACTATGGGGGAGCGGTAGTGTTGACAGTACCGCGTCCTAGAACACTGTGGGGGAGCGGTAGTCTCCTGTAGGATTAAAAAAAAATCAAAGTTTGGCCAAGATCCGAGCAAGGGTAAGTTCCTAAGTTTAAAATGGTCCTCAATGATGATCAAAGAGGATCTAAGGTGATGAGAAGCAACACTTAGAAGAGGATTTGATGATCTAAACAAGCAAGCAAAGGTGAAACTAGGGAAGAAAGGATCCCCAGTGGAGTCGCCAGTTTTTGTTGTAGAAATTTCTCCCTACGGATAGGTAGAAACTCTCTTAGGATAAAGCAGGATGTACTGACTCTATACTAAGACAAAAAAGAAACAAATGCTACCTTGAATCCCTATATCTAACAAACATCTCAGGATTAAAATGCTGAAGAGAATAGGAGGAATTTAACTGACCTTCTATCCAAACGCTTGTTTTTGGTATTTGCTCCAAGCTCCAAGCCCTCACAAGTGAACCTGTTAAAATGGAACCAAAACACAAGAATGCACTATTCTCTAGCAACCTGAAACATGAGTTAGGATCTAAATCTATGAAAGATACAAATCATATCATTAAAACAAGATTAACACAAATGATTTGGGAAAACAAGACAAGTTATTCCATTACCAACTTGAAGTCATATACAATAGTTGCTTGATGTCCAAGCCAACTTCCAGCTCCAAGTGCTTTCTCTAGCTATCTCCACAAGGCTGCAAGATCATAGGTTTGATGCCCCAAAAGTCCTCCCTTTGGCTCATGGAAGGCTTCTCTCTTATAGCACATGGGAAGGCTAACCAACAAGAGAGAAGTGTGGATCTATGGAGGGTTTAGTGGATCAGGCCAGCTAAACAGAGAAGGAGTTAGGATCGAACCAAAGATGGTAATCCCAACAAAATATCCTCGAAGATCAAAATCCCAAAATCCAAGGAAAAAAGGCTAATTTCAGACTACCGCGCCCCTACAACTGAGCATAACGCGGTAGTACCGCGCCCCAGAGAAGGAGCAACGCGCGGTAGTGCTAACTACTGCGCCCTTGTAGATGTGCAAGGAGCGGCAGTGCTTACAAACAGGGCTAAGTTGGGTTGGTAGATGGTAGAAAAAGGTTTTTCTTTCAGTGTTCAGTCAATGGTTTTCATTCTGGATGTTAAGATGATCTTTAAGGGAAACTGTCGTTTAGGTCGGTAATGCAAGGATGCGACACTAATATATAATGTGTAATATTGAGGTATAACACTTATTTTTCCTCGATCAATTTGACACATTATGCCCTTGAGAAAGGGATTAAGATTAAGTTTGCTTCCAATTATTATCCCCAGGGTAATGGGTTGGCTGATTCTTCAAATAAAAATCTGATAAATATTCTCAAAAAGACTGTAGCTTCTCATCATAAAGATTGGCACACACAGCTCTATAATGCTCTTTGGGCAGACCGAATCACCCCAAAAGCAGAAATCGAGAACTCACCCTACTGTCTTGTGTATGGAAAGGAAGTTGTCCTTCCTTCTAACCTCACCATCCCTTCGTTGCAATTATCCCAATCTATCCAAGAAGACGACTCTTCTTCCCTTCAACATAGAATTGACACACTACTCAAGCTCGAGGAAGACATAGAAGTGGCTAAGAATACGTTGTATCATCATCAACAAATCCTGAAGAGATGGTTTGACGAGAAATCTTCATCCGACAGAGAATTCTCAGTTGGGATTTGGTATTAAGGTGGGATAAACAACATAAGGATAAAAACCAGTATACCAAATTCTAGCGCCTTTGGCTAGTACCTTTCATTATTACAGAAAAGATGGGTCCCAACACTGTTCGATTACAAACACTGGAGGGAGTCGTAGACACTTATCCAGTGAATGTTACACTACTCAAAACGTACTTCCTTTGAAAAGTTTGGTACTTTTGTACATAGGTTTGGTGTGTGTTTTCTTTTGTATTGATTGGATTGTTTTCATTTTTTAATAATAAGCTCCACACATTTGGCTGTGATTTGAAGCTAGTTTTAAAATGATCTTCAACTGAACTTGCAGGATGGTATGATGGTATCAACCTTCTTTCGGCTGATATCAGAATATGTTTTGTAAAGAATGCATAGACAAATGATATAGGACCTCGATATTGATATCTTTCCATTGTGGTCATTACCTTTTAAATGTTTTATCTGTTTAATTGAGATGTGGGAAATGGTTGGAATGTTTTTATCTTATGTCTCATTGTCACAACATATCACAAGAACCTGGTCAGCTTTATCTGATCTGGATCCTGTTACAGTCACCATGTTAATAATCTTCTTGAATAATGATAGGCTGCAAGGAGGGGGGTATTATCACAAGCCATCCCTTTATGTTCATAGGTGTTTAGTGGAATGACATCTTCAAATCAAGCCACAACACTTGGAAGATGATTCTCAGTTCTCCTGAGAGGTGGAAGATCCTATCACAAGTCGTTCCATTCATGATCTGTAGAACACTGGTGAGTAAAGCTGTCATCATGAGGTTACCAAGCCCCAGCAGTGCCTTGTAGTTTATCCTTTGAATAATGCCTGTATTTTCCTCTTATAAGATTCCTGTTGTGTATAAGGATAGGGGGGTCTTATCACAAGCCATCCCTCCCATGATCATGGGTTTAATATAGACTGAAGCTATCGTCATGTGGTCACCAAGCCATGATAGTTTCCTTTAGTATCACAACTAAAGGACAAGGGGTCTCCTTACAAAGCTAGGTTGATCAGCTTCTGGATTAGGTTTGTGAATGGCACTGTCAATATTTGATTACCAAGTCAGGGCAGTGGTCTTGTATCAACAAGTTCTTATAATCCAAAAAAAAAATTGTGTATATAGTAAGAAGGACTATTGTATATAAAACCAATTAATAAACCAAGGTGAGGTGTAAATTGGATATCCACGAGTAGTTTTAAGTTTGTCCCAGGTTTATCACAAGCTATTGATTCAATGATTGCATGATGATAAAGAAGTCTTACTGTCTCTTAATCCTCCTTATGAGATTCGCATTACTTTTAACATGATCATTGATGGCAACATATCAATCTTATGTTTTCTGCTTATTGGTTGTCTCTTTACCAATATTTTCTAAAAATTCAGGTTGGAAAGGGCATTTTACCGATACACCATTCTGACTAAAGTTTGTTTGCAAAGATAATTGGTTCTTCCCAACCAGTCGCCATTTGTTGTGGCCACAATAGATCCCATGATTCGGTTGAGCATGAGAGCCCTGATTTTAAAATTAGCACAAGGATTTTCCTCCAGGTGTTTTTGTGAACATGAATTTGAGCATGGTTTATGCAATCTTGTACATATGCCTTTTCTTGGCTTGATCGTATTGCTTTCCTTAGAATTTTTCAAGTGTTTTGGTCGCAAAAAAATTCAAATTTCAATTCTTTCATTGTTTGTTTTCTGCCTACCCGAAAACCCGATTTTCCGACACCTAGAAATCCCGAACCCGACTGTTGCGGGTTGCGGGAAAGCAATTTTCAGTTGTTTGGGTTTAGTGATCCCGAAACCCGCAACCCGAAAGGTGCGGGTTGCACGAACCTTTTGTTTATAAGTTTGGGAATCGTCATCCTGAAACTCGAAACCCGAAGTTGCGGCTTTCGGAATTCAGATTCCCATTTTTTTCTTGTAGTTGTGTAGCATGATCTTGAACCCTGCAACCCGCAATTTTTGGGTTGCGGCTTTCGGTAACAGGTTTTGTGTTTTGATTTATTTTTGCGATCCCGAAACCTGCAACTTTTGGGTTGCGGCTTTTGGGTGTCATGAATAATTTTAGCAACTATTCTTCAAGGTCTTATCCCGCATCCTACATTGCTAAATCCTCATCGTCCGTTTAGTTGATCCAGTGGGTGAAATTCAATCATTCGAATTTACATTGCAATGTCTTGTTTTTGCTGTTCTCACGGCCGGGATTCTCACTTCACTTCGCACTGCATGATCATCCTTAAGATATGATTGCTTGATAAGATTGACCTGTAATGACAGTTTTTAAATGCGTCATTGGATTATGCTTCATTCTGTTGAAATTGTACTTGTTATGATCCATTTTGGATTGACATGCTGTGATGTTGTTTCATTCCAGTTCAAATGATTGTAATCCCCAAATTCACATGATCTTAATCATTGCAGCTCATCATATTCAATCATTTTGGTCCTCTTTAACTTATCTTAAATATGGCCGTAGGTATGAAGCATTTGGTTTGTCATTTGAATTTGTTAGAAAGGTTTCTTCTTTTGGCAAATTTTCTTTCGGACAATTTGGTGAATAAACATGCAAACCGGTTGTCAAACTTTTGATGAATCTTCTATCCATGAAGAGCTTCACTCTTTGTTGTTTCCTAAACTTACGTCGCCACCTTTTGATGTAGGGGTTCCTAATATCAACTGTGGTAGCGGAGAAGAAGTTTCTGAAATTCTGCTAGTTTGTTTACCGCCTCCTCAAAGGGACGAAGAGGAAAGCAGTGAACAACTGCATGATCAATATGACTCTATTATCCAAGATTTCATAATTAATGAAGAACCCAATACGTCACCATCTCTCAGGCAACAAGACCCGTTGTCCGATTTTTTCTATTTTTGAAAGCATCATCGATCAGCTAGGAGATTCCGCGATGATTCAACAGGAAGGTTTGGAGGACCGACTCTTCCCTGTTGTCGATAGCTGTTGAGCTGTTGTCGAATCCTACAATTTTGCTACGGGATTTTCCTGAAATACCAAGACGACTCCTGTTCGAACTTCACCTCGAAGCGAAGGCAATCACCTGAGTTAAAATTGTTTAGATTATTATGGCTAAATTCCCTAGATTAATAGCCGTATTTAAACTCTATAATCCCTATCTTTTGGGATTCCCCTTTTGTACTCCATTGTAATCCTTATTTAAGGAAGAATACTTCTAAGGGAAAAGGGGGTTGGGAATTTTTGGTTAAGGAATCAATAGGAGACAAACTGGACATACTCTGTCTTTACAGGGCTTTGCAATTTTGTTTACAGACTTCCTTTATATAGTAAACTAATATTTTCAAACATCTCTTGTTTATTGTCAAATTTCGTTGACCGTGTCTGATTTCTAATTTTAAAATTTTCATCTACAGTGTGTGTTTCTTTTGCATGTATAAATTAATGCACAGATCCGTTGTATTGATTTCTCTTATGATTGATCTTTGTATAAGGATATCTTGTTAAATTTCTTTAATTAAGATACTTTCTTTATCGATTTTTGCAAATGATTCGCAGCTACTTAATCAACGTTAATTTTTCAATTAACACAGCGATTACAGGTTGCTCTTGGACAGGTTTAAACTACTTGATTTATCCTCTTTTAATTTTCATTAATAGATTATGGTTTGAGTGAGTAAGTGAATGCACCTTTTAACATTTTAGTTGAAGTTGATAAACCCACTTATTCTTTTCACATCAAGGTTGATCTGCACAAAAGAAAGCCTTTCTTTAGCATAGATCTAACTCGGAATAGATCCTTTTGTCTCCAATAGGTTAAGTTAGAGCAGACTTAGTTTTAAGCTTCTGTTTTCCGTATTGAATTTTGATCTAATGATCAAACCCATCTACTCATAGAGTGCCAGCGGAGGCCGAATATCCATGGGAGAAATCCACACCAAACAGGATGGGGATAGAACTTCCCTTGTGTAGGGTCTTTCGAAGCCTTTTAGTCTAGGTTTTCATCCTCTGTTGGGAGCCTTGAACCCATTCCAACACCTTGCAAATACCCTGCACCCTCGAGGCCCCAAAAAATGGCGCTAGAAGGAGGGTCAGTAGTTAAATATGCCTAAGCAGAATACTTAGAAACCTCGTCCAGCAAGAATACTGATTGTCACCCGTAGTCACACTCAAGCATCTACTTCTGTTGAGCAATCGGTACAACAACCTGCTACTATCCCAGTTACCCCAATAGCTCACCGAGATACAACAACAAGAGATATCATTATCACATCACCCACTAGAGGACCTATACTGCTTGAAGATATAATCAAGAGGTCCAGTGATAGCGCTGCTAGATTGCAACAAAGAATCTCTTTACAAAGAAGTCAAGGATTAGCGACAATTCACCAAGAAAAGACTAATCCATAGGACACAAATCAAGTTAGTCAACAAAACACTGCACAAAACACAGAACAAAAGACATAGCAAAACAGTTCATCAAATCAGCAACAACCCCCTGAATTCAATCTTGATTTGTTCTTCACTGAAACCGCACCAGCTTCACAAGTAATTCCTTCAGGTGGACCACCAGTGTCTCCTCCTTCATCTTCATCCTCCTCATATGAAAGTGAACACTCCCATTATTCTTCGTCCGAAGAAGAAGAAGAACCACCTATGGCTGGGGAAGGCCAGAACAGACCCTGGCTTGACAAGGATGCTGTGTGGATACTTGGTGATCAACACAGGTTACCTAAGAACCCAAAAAAATGGCTTCCTAAATATAACCCATATGACAAGTCACCTGCACTTGATCATATTAAAACTTTTATGGCAGCCATCATGCTTAGGAATGTTATTCACGAAGATGTAGTTTGCAAACTATTCCCCTACACATTTGAGGGCAAGGCATCTACATGGTATTTTTCCTTGGAAGTCGGATCTATTACATCTTGGGATGATTTTTAAAAGCCATTTATCCAAAAGTTCAAAGATGACAAAACACCACAGGACTTAGTTTTGGAGTTATCTTCCATAAAGATGAAAGGTAAAGAAAGAATTAAAGATTATAATCAAAGGTTTTCTTACCTAAAGAATAGAATCCCTGCTCCCATTCTTCCAGTCGAAGAGCTTCTGGTTGCCTTTTATGAAAAAGGTCTTTCTGCCCCCATTGCAACGTGGGTAAAAAGGGCACACAAAAACACTTCATATGAAGCCTACATTGAAGCTATCCAAGTTGAAAAGGATATTTATTGTCTTAAGGATGGCCTTGATGCAGTAGAAGAACAACCCTCTACCTCCGCATCTAGGAAGAAAACTGGCATTGTTCCCAGGACTTCTACCCAAAACAAGGATCCATTTGACATGAATGATGTAAAGAAATTTCTTCAGAAAATGTCAAATGGGATGGTTGATTTGAAAAGAAATAAAAATGAGAATCAAAACCAAAACAGAGGTTTTGTAAGGCCCCCTTTTAGGAGACCTTATCATCCTCCTCAGAATCCACCACCTCCTGAACCTACTGAAGGACTTTCAAATGAAGAAATCTATTCCATTTTTAGAGCCTTGGCAACAGAATCCCAAACTATTCCTAAAACCTCCAATGATCATACCAATCACGATTCACAGTCACCTGAAGAGAACGAAGATCAAGGGGACCTGTAGGTAAACACTGTTAGCTATTTCTCCAAACTCCCCATGAATGAAGAGGAAGAAGAACCTGAGATTGTGTTTAATGTTCAACACCCTTATACCACAAGGTCAAGACCACAACCCCCTTAGGAGCCTTCATCCTAAACAATAGTTCCCAATAAAGGAAAAACTATTCCTCAAAGGGATATAGTTATTCTGGAGATCGAGTATAACCTAGTTGATGACTTGAAAGAGTTAAGGCTAATATCTCTCTGTTTGAACTGTTGAAGATTCCTTCTGTGAGAGATACCTTACCCAAAGCCATGGTAGTTAAACAACCCAGAGACTCTAAGAATAATAACTTTGACTCCCTTACCAGATCAGATGATCAAAAACCAAGAAGAAAAAGGACACCCTCTTTTCTTCTGACTTTCGAGATCTTCAATAAGAATGTGCATAAGTGCATGATAGAATCCGATGCTACATCGAATGTAATGCCATTTTCTGTCTATAGAAAACTTAATGCCACATGGGAACCCTTCCCTACTCAGATCATCCAACTCGACATATCAAAAGTCAAAGTAGTAGGAAGGTTGAGAAATGTCTTGCTTACATTATCTGTCGATCCATGCATTCACCAAACTATAAACATAGTTGTGGCTGACATTCCTAAAGCTTATGGGATCTGGTTAAGTAGGGACTGGTCATAAAAGATTAAATGCTACTTTGCCACTGACTGGTCTCATCTATGGTTACCCTATAATGGACAACCCAACAAAATCAAAATTAGTAGGGAACCATTCATGAAACAAACAATCACAGATCTGAATGACTCTAGCGAGCCTGCAGGTTATCTCAATTCACACATTGAACATTTTACGTTTGGCACTTTCCTTCGAGATTTTCCTGTTGATTGTTCTCCAGATGAAAATTTACAGAAACAAATCTCAGATCACTCAGCTTACCACTATACCTTTCACTGGAGATGTTGTACATAATGTTTTTAATGTAAATACAAATTTTAGAATAGATCCGTCTGCTTTGACTTTATGTTTTTATGGTTCCAGGTCTAAGGAAGGAGTTGGTGCGAGTTGTGTCCTCATCAACCCAAAAGGGATTAAAACTATGATAGCATGCAGGTTGGAATTTGACTATACCAACAACGTGGCTGAATACGAATCCCTTGTTCAAGGACTTAAAAAGGCTATTGATATGGGTGTACAGGTCATTCATTGCTTTGGTGATTCCGAGATCATTGTCAAACATGTAAGGAACAAGATACACTGCTTGTCTCCTCGCCTGATGAATTATCAGAAACTGGTAAGGGATCTCACCAACAAATTTTTTGCATTTAACATTAATTCAATCCCTAGGTCATAGAATTTCGATGCCGACCTGTTAGCGAACACGTCATCTAGATTGATACCACCAGAAGGCTTGTCCCCCCAGACTTTTTCTATAGAACTTATATATAGGCCTTCCATACCTAACAATGTGACCAATTGGAAAGTGTTTGAAGACGATCAACAAATACTTGACTTCCTCACTGCACAAAATACGTTTCAAAATATGGCTATAGATGAGGAAGAGCATGAAAAATCATTCTCTGGTCCTTCAAACGTTATCCCGAAAATCTGTTATCAGTCTAGAGAAGTTCTATGATTTACAAGATAAATTCAGACACAAGACCAATTGCAAAACTCAGAGTTCCTCCCTAAGTTATGAGCCAATCAACTTAGGTACTGAGCAAGAACCTCGCTTTATGAATATTGGAGTTAATTGTTCTCCCGAGGAAAGAACAACTATTATTAAGTTATGTAAAAACTACAAGGAAATTTTTTCCTGGAATTACGACGAATTGAAAACTTTTGATACAAGCATCATGCACCACAACATACCTATGAAGCCGGAGGTTAAACCCTATCAACAAAAATTGCGCAAAATGCACCCTAGCTTAGAACCTTCTGTGAAAAAAGAATTACAAAAATTGCTGGTAGCCCGAATCATTTTTCCTGTCAGACACACCCAATGGATTTCCAATTTGGTGCCCGTGCATAAGAAAAGTGGTGAAATTGGACTGTGTGTCGATTTCCGTAATCTAAATCGGGATTCCGAAAAAGAAAATTATCCTGTTCCACCCATGGAGCATATTCTGCAAAAGGTGGCAGGTTCTAAAATGTTCTCACTCCTGGATGGTTTTTCGGGATACAATCAAGTTATGGTTGCTCTCGATGACCAGTTGAAAACCGCGTTTAGAACCCCCTGGGGAACTTTCGCCTACAGACAAATTCTCTTCGGGTTGATAAATGCCAGGGCCACGTTTAGGAGAGCTATGGATATAGCTTTCATAGGTTTAATGCATAACTTTGTCGTAGTTTATCTTGATGATATCACTATATATTCTAAGAAGCAACATGAGCATCTTTTTTCCTTGAAACAGGTTTTCGAACGTTGTAGGAAGTACGGGATTTCGCTCAATCCAAAGAAATCTATCTTTGCAGTCACAGAAGGAAAAATTCTTGGTTTGATCGGGTCTAAAGAAGGTATGATTATTGACCCGGAACATACTGATGCTATCTCAAAAATTTGCTTGCCCGGTTCGCGCAAGGCCATGCAGTCTTTCTTTGGTAAGATTAATTTTGTTTGTAGATTTGTACCTATTTTTTCACAGATAGTTAAACCTTTACAACAGTTAGTCAAGAAAGATGTACAATTCACTTGGTCGTAGGAACAAAAACATGCGTTCGTTGAAATCAGAACAACCATTGCTCAAGCTCCTGCTCTTATGTCCCCTGACTTTGATAAAGATTTTATTCTCCATACTTTTGCCACTGATTTCTCTTATGCAGCTGTCTTGACACAGAGGCACGATAATGATGCTGAGATCCCGATATCCTTCATGAGCTCAACATTCAAAGGTGCAAAGCTTAATTATCCCAAATTGACAAACAAGCCTATGCAGTTTACAAATCTGTCAAGCACTACAGGACATATTTGTTAAAATCTCGAACAAAGGTTATTGTCCCATACTCTGCCATTAGAAATGTGTTAGTCCAAAAGGAATTGGGTGAGAAAAGGGGCCATTGGATGACAGCCCTGCAAGAGTATGATCTAGAAATCAGATTGGCCAAAATTGTAAAAGGACAAGGTCTCTTCCTTCTCACTGCTCAGTCGAACGATCCTGCACAGCAGCAGAGCGAATGGGAGCAGGAGGAAGATGTCCCAACATGTTTTGTCGATGCTATTGATACTTCTACATCCGAATGGTATGACCATATCAAATTCTTTCTGAACCATGGGTTTGATCCTGAACCCCTTGACTTTAAGAAACGTAGAGCATTAAGGTTGAAAGATGCTCCTTATCAATTCATTAAGGAAGTCTTGTTTAGAAAGAACTATGATGGGGTTTTCCTCATGTGTTTAGAAAAGCATGAGACTAATGATATTCTCTTTCAATTTAATACAGGACCAGCTGAAGGCCATTTCTCAAGAGAATCTACAGCTCATAAAATTCTCAGAGCAAGGTATTATTGGCCTATATTGTTTAAAGATGCATATGCTTATGTAAGAAAGTGTGAACCATGCCATAAATGTATAGGGAAGTTTAAGAAATATTCTTTCCCTTTGCAGCTAGTTACAATTCATTTCCCATTTTAGCAGTGGGGATTGGATTTCATTGGACTGATAAACCCTACTTCTTCACTGCAACATAGGTATATTCTTATAGCCACATATTACTTCACTAGGTGGACAGAAGCTATCCCACTTAGACAATGTAATGTAAACCAGGTAATTGCTTTTCTTGATAGTCAGATAGTTACCAGGTTTGGCGTCCCATAATATTTTGTTTTTAATAATGCATCTTATTTTTCCTCGATTGATTTGACACATTATACCCTTGAGAAAGGGATTAAGCTTAAGTTTGATGCCAATTATTATCCCCAGGGTAATGGGTTGGCTGAGTCTTCAAATAAAAATCTGATAAATATTCTCAAAAAAACTGTAGCTTCTCATCATAAAGATTGGCACACACAACTCTATAATGCTCTTTGGGCAGACTGAATCACCCCAAAGGCAGGAATCGAGAACTCGCCCTAGTGTCTAGTGTATGGAAAGGAAGCTGTCCTTCCTGCTAACCTCACCATCTCTTAGTTGCAATTAGCGCAATCTATCCAAGAAGACGACTCTTCTTCCCTTCAGCATAGAGTTGACACACTGTTCAAGTTCGAGGAAGACAGAGAAGTGGCTAAGAATAAGTTGTGTCATCATCAGTAGATGGTGAAGAGATGGTTTGATGTGAAATCTTCATCTGACAAAGAATTCTCAGTTGGGGATTTGGTATTAAGGTGGGAAAAACAACATAAGGTAAAATCCAGTATACCAAATTCCAGCGCCTTTGGCTAGGAACTTTCATTATTACAGAAAAGATGGGTCCCAGCACTGTTCAATTACAAACACTGGAGGGAGTCGTAGACACTTATCCAGTGAATGTTACACTACTCAAAACGTACTTTGTTTGACAAGTTTGGTACTTTTGTACATAGGTTTCGTGTGTGTTTTCTTTTGTATTGATTGGATTGTTTTCATTTTTTAATAATAAGCTCCACACATTTGGTAGTGATTTGAAGCTAGTTTTAATATGATCTTCAATTGAACTTGCAAGATGGTATAATGGTATCAACCTTCTTTCGGCTGATATCATAATATGTTTTGTAAAGAATGCAAAGCCAACTGATGCAGGACCTCGATATTGATATCTTTCCATTGTGGTCATTACCTTTTAAATGTTTTATCTATTTAATTGAGATGTGGGAAATGGTTGGAATGTTTGTATCTTATGTTTCATTGTCACAGCATATCACAAGAACCTGGTCAACTTTATCTGCTTTGGATCCTGTTATAGTCACCATGTTAATAATCTTCTTGAATAATGATAGGTTGCAAGGAGGGGGGTCTTATCACAAGCCATCCCTTTTGGTTCATAGGTGCTTAGTGGAATGACATCTTCACATCAAACCACCACACTTGGAAGATGACTCTCAGTTCTCTTGAGAGGTGGAAAATCCGATCACAGGTCAGACCATTGATGATTTGCAGAACACTGGTGAGTAACGCTGTCATCATGAGGTTACCAAGCCCCAGCAGTTCCTTGTAGTTTATTCTTTGAATAATGCCTGTATTTTCCTCTTATAAGATTCCTGTTGTGTATAAGGAAAGGGGGGTCTTATCACAAGCCATCCCTCCCATGATCATGGGTTTAATCCGAACTGAATGTATCAGCATGTGGTGACTAAGCCATCATAGTTTCCTTTAGTGTCATAGCTTAAGGAGAAGGGGTCTCCTTACCAAGCCAGGTTGATCAGCTTCTAGATTAGGTTTGTGAATGGCACTGTCAATATTTGATAACCAAGTCAGGGCAGTGGTCTTGTATCAACAAGGTCTTATAATCCAAAAAAAAAACCAAAAAAAAACCTGTGTATATAGTAAGAAGGATTGTTGTATATAAAACCAATTATTAAACCAAGGTGAGGTGTAAATTGGATATCCACGAGTAGTTTTAAGTTTGTCCCAGGTTTATCACAAGTTGTTGATTCAATGATTACATGATGATAAAGAAGTCTTACTGTCTCTTAATCCTCCTTATCATATTTGCATTACTTTTAACATGATCATTGATGGCAACGTATCAATCTTATGTTTTCTGCTTATTGGTTGTCTCTTTACCAATATTTTCTAAAAATTCAGGTTGGAAAGGGCATTTGACTGGTACACCGTTCTGACTAAAGTTTTTTTGCAGAGATAACTAGTTCTTCCCAGCCAGTCGCCATTTGTTATGGCCACAACAGATCCCATGCTTCGGTTGAGCATGAGAGCCCCGATTTTAAAATTAGCACAAGGATTTTGCTCCAGGTGTTTTTGTGAATATGAATTTGAGCATGGTTTCTGCAATCTTCTACATATGCCTTTGCTTGGATTGATCAAATTGCTTTCCTTAGAATTTTTCAAGTGTTTTGGTCACAGAAAAATTCAAATTTCAAGTCTTTCATTGTTTGTTTTCTGCCTACCCGAAAACCCGATTTTTCGACACCCCGAAATCCCGAACCCGACAGTTGCGGGTTGTGGGAAATCAATTTTCAGTTGTTTGGGTCTGGTGATCCCGAAACCCGCAACCCGAAAGGTGCGGTTTGCGGGAACCTTTTGTTAATAAGTTTGGGAATCATCATCCTGAAACTCGAAACCCGCAGTTGCGGCTTTCGGATTTTGGATTCCTGTTTTTTTCTTGTAGTTGTGTATCATGATCCCGAACCTTGCAACCCGCAATTTTCGGGTTGTGGCTTTTGGTAACGCGTTTTGTGTTTTGATTTATGTTTGCGATATCGAAACCTGCAACTTTCGGGTTGCGGATTTCAGGAGTCATGAATAATTTTAGCAATAATTCTTTAAGGCCTTATCCCACATCCTGCATTGCTAAATCCTCACCATCCGTTCAGTTGATCCAGTGGGTGAAATTGAATCATTCGAATTTACATTGCAATGTCTTGTTTTTGTTGTTCTCACGGACGGGATTCTCACTTCACTTCGCACTGCATGATCATCCTTAAGATATGATTGCTTGATAAGATTGACCTGTAACGACAGTTTTTAGATGCGTCATTGGATTATGCTTCATTCTGTTGAAATTGTACTTGTTATGATCCATTTTGGATTGACATGCTGCAACGTCATTTCATTCCAGTTCAAATGATTGTAATCCCCAAATTCGCATGATCTTAATCATTGCAGCTCATCATATTCAATCATTTTGATCCTCTTTAACTTATCTTAAATATGGTCACAGGTATGAAGCATTTGGTTCGTCGTTTGAATTTGTTAGAAAGGTTTCCTATTTTGGAAAATTTTATTTCTGACGATTTGGTGAATAAACATGCAGACCGGTTGTGAAACTTTCGATGAATATTCTATCCATGAAAGGGCTTCATGTTAGTTTTTCCAGAATTTTCAATATGATCTAAGATCTTAACTGAGAGAATAACATGTACAACATATCTACAACATATCAATCATGGACACAATAATGCAAGCACACAAGAGACACAGAGTTTCACCAGGGAAAGCCAAGAAGGTGAAAAACCCCACAATTTCCTCAGAGATAGAAAGAGCAATGATACAACCAAAGTACAAGAGATAGTCTTCTCCTAGAAATTGATCCTCCTCCTCACATGTGCGCCACTTTTCGAGTGATGGAAGAGTGAGTAATGAGATGATCAAATAAAGATCTCCCGATCTCTATTTATACTTGTCTTGTTCTGCCCAATAAACCAGTGGGGTCGAGTTGTCTAACTTAGCCTAATAACCCATGGTTAAATTAATCCGGTCCGACCCCACACTTGGTGGTCTAATAACCTATTTACCCACATGACTCATACAGGGCCAATCCCATCAAGGTGGTCTAATAACCCATCGGTAAGTTACAACACTTGCGACACTTGTCAATACAAATGACGGCACTTCCGTATAGAGGAATAATAACATCTCTATTGGAGTAAAATATACATAGATGAAATACATAGGTGAAATACATTCTGAGGTTACATATACATCAACACTCCCTCTTAACTAGGAAGGTATTTCTCGACATAGATCTGCTAGCACAAGTCTTCTTCTCTGGATTATTATCAACGAATCATCGTCCTCGAATCATCGTTGTCATCACTGCTGCTGCTATCTCAATCAATATCTGAATCTACTCGTCATAGGAAGTTCTACAGAGCCAGTCCTTTTTCATACTGGATGTAGGCCCACCACCTGTAGGTCTTCATCATCACTGGCCATACTATGGACTTCTTAGGACTTATTACGTGCATTATAAAACCTTGAAAGAGAATCCCAGGACTGATTATGAGCATACTGCTCAACCTATCAGATCTCCTAGGGCACTATTACATATGACCCCACCAAAAAACCTCGAAAGAGAATCCTAGGATTGATTACGAACACACAGCTCAACCTATCCAATCTCCCAGGGCGCTATTATATGTGGTCACCACAAAACCTTGCAAGAGCATCCCAGGACTGATTACTAGCACACAGCTCAACCTATCAGATCTCCCAGGGCGATATTATATGTGGTCATGGAAAAACCTCGAAAGAGAATCCTAGGACTGATTATGAGCACACAGCTCAACCTATCGGATCTCCCAGGGCGCTATTATATGCCATAGGAAAAAACCTCGAAAGAGCGTTTGCCAGATATCCTAGGGCGCTATTGTATGCCATAGGTAAAACCTCGAAAGAGTATCTGCAAACCTCCCAAGGTGCTATTATATGTCCTCCCAAGCAAAACCTTGAAAGATCATTTTCCATATATCCCAGGGCACTATTATATGCCGTAGTAAAAACCTCAAAAGAGTATATGCAAATCTCCCAGGGCGCTATTATATGCTTATCTGCACAACCTGTCCACGGCCACATAGTATCAACCTGATACTCACCATACATCAACCTGATGTACATCTTCACATGATCATCCTGATCATCATCACTGCACCGTCCTGATGCATATCATCTGGAGAAACATCCTGAAGCTCATCATCTATGATCATCCTAATCATACAATGTGTCCACCTGATACATATCATGCATCTACTTGATGCATGTCACATACATGATCCACATGATCATACAATGTATCCACCTGATACATATCATACATCTACCTGATGCATATCACATACATGATCCACCTGATCATACGATGTATCCACTAGATACATATCATGGATCTACCTAATGCATATCACATACATGATCCAACTGATCATATCTAGCATCCAACATGATGCACATACATATACATAATCCAACTGATCATACAAAGCATCCAACATGATGCATATACATATAGATGATCCAACTGATCATACAAAGCATCCAACATGATGCATATACAGAGCAGTAACTGAAGCATCGTCCTGATGCTCATCATATAGTGCTTACATCCATAGCCATGGGAAGGATCCTCCTCTCACCATGCTCGGAATGGATCCTGCAAATGTGTCCATCACTTCTTCCTCGAAGTGTCGTCAATCTGAAGAACACCAAGCCTCTCTCTGAAGTACTCAAACTTCACTCTGGCTAGTGGTTTCGTCAACACATCCGAAACCTGCTCATCCGTCGCAACATACAGGATCTTCACTGCTCCTCTCTACACCATATCCCTAATATAGTGATATTTGATCTCAATGTGCTTCGGCCTGTCGTGGAACACCGGGTTCTCAGACAGCTTCACACAACTCTGGTTGTCACAAAAGATACTAGTAGCCTCCAACGGGAGGTCAAATAACTCAGACAATAGGTTCCTAAGCCATACTGCCTCTTAACTGGCTGAACAAGCTGCGACATACTCTACTTCGGATGTACTCAGTGCTACGCAGGACTAATTCCTGCTAAACCAAGAGATCATACCTAATTGTTGAAATATTTCAACTTCAAAGAATATTATATTTGTATTATTCCGAAGATGTTTTATTCCTCCATTGGATTATGGGAACTAGGGTTATTAGATCTCCTATGTGGGGATCATCCCGAAGTTATTTTATCGGAGGTTATTAGACTCAATTTGACAAGTCGGCCTCATAGGGTAAAAAGTGAGTTGGAAAACAAGTATAAGTAGAGGAGGTTGTTCCTCACTTAACTCACTTGTTATCACACTTCTGTTGTGCGCATAGGAGAGAGAGAATTTTGTATAGGAGGAGAAGGAGCTCTTGTTGTGGTCTACTATCTTGTATTGGGTTGATTATCTATATTGAGGAAAGATTTGCTGGGTTTTCTACCCCATGAGGGTTTCCCAGGGTATATCTGTGCCTATCTTGTGATTGTGTTTCTTTCAGTGATCTTGCTTATGCATTTATGCTAGAATTTAACATGGTATCAGAGCTAGCTTGAATAGGACATCTTTCACAAGATGAAAATATCTCTATCTCTCTCTCTAGTGAAAATTAGGGTTTCTGCCAAAAGTTGGTATTGTTGAATTCGGATTACATGGATGGATAGCCCTTCTCAAAACCAATCTTTTGAGCCCTAGATTGAACTTTTTGGTTGGGTAGAACTCTGGGAAAGTCAAACCCTAGTTTGACAAAAGTGCGATAAAACTAGAAAACCAAAACTAGAAATCTACAGCAGATCCGAAGTTCGCTGGTCAAGTTTGGAGGCTGAAAAATTGAATTTTCCAGAAAGTAAGTACATCAGTCACCTCACCTCAGTCAAGCCAATCTCCTGGTAAGGTCAGTTTTTCATTTTTGGAATTTTAAATTTTTAGTGACCCCTTGGGCAAGATGGCCCCAAGTACTAAGCTTGAAGACAAGCTAGAGGGTATAGAGAATTTCCGAGCATGGAAATATAGAATTGGTCTCATTCTTGAAGAGAATGATCTTGCCCATTATATCAAAGATGAGATTGCAGAACCTACAGAAGATGAAGCTAAAGAGAAGTACAGGAAAGATTTGATTAGGGAAAAGAGAATCATTGCTGATTCTATTAAGGACCACTTGATTCTTCAAGTGGCATCTAAGAAGACCCCAAAGGAAATGTATGATGCTCTCTCTAGAATGTATGAGGGAAAGAACATCAACAGGAAGATGAACTTGAGAGCTCAATTGAAGAACACCAAGATGAATATAGGAGAATCTATTCAAGACTATTTCTTAAGGGTTGCTCAGTTCAAAGAACAACTAGATGCTATTGGAGATACTCTTGATGAAGATGAACTAGTCATGACTGCTCTAAATGGTCTCACTAGACCTTGGGAGTCATTCATCCAAACCATGTGTGACAGAAAAGAAAGTATGAATTTTGATGTGGTTTGGGAGGATTGCATTCAAGAGGAAGCCAGGGTTTCCAACATAGAAGCATTGCTCAAGGAAGATGACCAAGCCTTGGCCACCCACACCAAGAGAAGAAGGAATCAATCCTACTTTAAGAAGGATAGTCACAAGGAGTCTCATCCTCCACAAAGATTTCAAAAGAAAAGAGGATATAATCAAAGAAGATATTACTCCTCATTCCAATGTTTTGCTTGTCACAAAATAGGACACATTTCTAAGGATTGTCCTCTGAAGAAGAAAAAGGGTACTCACCACAAAATACATCAAGCACATCTTGCAGAAGATGATAGTGAAGAAGAAGTTGAAGAGGAAGAAAGGCCTCACAAGAAAAGACCTAGAAGAGAAGAAGAAGATGAAGAAGGGACCTTCTTCAAGAAAAGATCTAGAAGAAGTGAAGAAGAAGATGCATAAGAGTATGTTCTATTCCCCGCACTCTCTGGATCTATAACACCTGGAGAAGGTACATGGGTTATCGATAGTGGTGCTTCAAAGCACATGACAGGACAAAAGAAGACTCTATCAAAACTTGAAGAAAAGACCTCCCCACAAAAGGTATCTCTAGGAGATAACTATCAATATCCCATCAAGGGAATTGGTGAAGCAAACTACAAACTTGATTCTGGAACCCCCATGAAGATGAAGGAAGTTTTGTATGTTCCAGGATTGAAGAAGAACTTGCTTTCCATTTTAGCATTGGACAAGAAAGGCTATAGAGTTGCATTCATTGATGGACAAGTATTAATGTGGTCCAAAGATAAATCTATTAGGGATGCAATTGTCATTGGTGAAGAGGAAGGAGGTTTTTACAAGCTCAAGGGTCATCCAAAAGCTACCCTTGTACATGAAGTCACTAGCCCAAATGAGCTATGGCATAGGATACTTGCTCACATTAACTACAAGGCACTACCTCATGTAAGCAAGGTAGTTGTAGGTCTACCAGACTTAAAGGTTGACCATGATGGCACATGCAAAGGATGTGCAAAAGGGAAGAACATCAAGAACCCATTTCCAAAGACTGAAACAAATACCAAAAATATTTTGGAATTGATCCATTCAGATGTATGTGGACCAATGCCCTCCACATCTTTAAGTGGATATGAATACTATCTCACATTTATTGATGACTATTCAACGAAGACTTGGATATACTTCTTAAAAGGGAAGAATGAAGTTTTTGGAAATTTCAAAGAGTTCAAAGCATTGATAGAAAATCATTCAGAAAAGAAAATTAAAATACTCAGAACAGATAATGGTGGAGAATATACTTCAAAATATTTTGAAGATTTATGTAAAGAAGCTGGAATCAAGAGAGAGCTAACTACTCCCTACAATCCCCAACAAAATGGTGTTGCGGAAAGAAAGAATAGAACCATCATGGAAGCTGTAAAGACAATGATACATGATCAATACCTACCTATGTATTTATGGGCTGAAGCAGCTAGAACAACAGTCTATGTACAAAATAGACTATCCCATAGTGCTCTTGATTTCAAAACTCCAGAAGAAGTGTTCACAGGAAAGAAGCTTGAGGTAAATCATCTTAAAATATTTGGATGTCCTGTATACATTCACATTCCAAAAGAAAAGAGAACCAGTTTGGATCCTTCTGGAAAGAAGGGAATATTTGTTGGATATTGTGAATCATCCAAAGCATTCAGAATTTACATCCCAGGTTTTCATCATATGGAAATTAGTAGGGATGTGACATTTGATGAAGAAGCAGCTCTCAAGAGATCTAGGAAGCGCCAACATGAAGAAATATATGAAGAAGACACACCTTCCAGGATCACAGAGGCTGCACCCATTCCTAAAGATACTACACCTGAAGACCATGACTTGCTAGAACCATAAGAACCCCCCATTACAAACTTATCAAGAAAAAGAAGGCCAGCATGGGCCAGAGACATTATTCAAGGAGCTAAAAAGTATGGAGCTCCTGAAGGCTCCACTAGAGAAAGGAAGAAACCAAAGCTAGTATCCAACTATATGGCTTTGATGTGTAATCTAGTGGATCAGGAACCTACTAGCTATGAAGAAGCAGTTCAGAAGAAAGAATGGGTAGAAGCAATGACAGAAGAATACCAGTCAATAATGAAAAATGATGTTTGGGATATAGTTCCCAAACCAAAAGATAAAAGTGTAGTGTCCTCCAAATGGATATTCAAGATAAAACATGCTGCGGATGGTAGCATTGAAAAATATAAGGAAATATTTGTAGCCAGAGGATTCTCTCAAAAGGAGGGAATTGACTATGAAGAAACATTTGCACTAGTTGCTAGGCACACTTCCATTAGAGCTATCATTGCACTTGCATCGATGATGAAATGGAAACTACACCAGATGGATGTTAAGACATCCTTCCTGAATGGTGTAATTGAAGAAGAAGTGTACATAGAACAACCACTTGGATTTGAGGTAGAAGATGGAAGAACTCATGTATGCAAACTGAAGAAGGCTTTGTATGGGTTGAAGCAAGCTCCTAGAGCTTGGTATGGAAGGATTGACAGTTTCTTGACAAGCATGGGCTTTACCAAGAGTAAAGTTGATCCTAACCTTTATCTCAAAGTTATGAATGATGAACCTGTTATATTATTATTGTATGTAGATGATCTATTTATGACTGGAAATGAGAGACAGATTATCGAGTCCAAGAAGAATCTCTCTTCAGAATTTGAGATAAAAGATCTCAGATTGATGCACTACTTCTTAGGCCTAGAAGTATGGCAAGACCCAAAAGGAATCTTTCTAAATCAGGGTAAGTATGCTGTGGATATTTTGAAAAGATTCGATATGTTGGACTGTAAAGCCATGGCCACTCCCATGGACTCCAACTTGAAGTTATTAGTAGATAACTCATCAGAGTTAGTGGACATAACTTTGTATAGACAGATTATTGGATCATTAATGTATTTGACTAACACTAGACCAGACATATGTTTTGCTGTGAATACCTTGAGTCAGTATCTGGTGGAACCTAGAAGAGTTCACAGGATAGCTGCAAAACATGTGATGAGGTACATAAAAGGTACGATAGATTTTGGTCTTTAATATAGTGGAGATCATGATTTCAATTTGCATGGCTACACTGATGTTGATTGGGCAGGAAGTGTATCAGACAGGAAGAGTACATCAGGAGGATGTTATTGTCTGGGATCTTTTATGATCTCGTGGTATAGCAGGAAGCATTCGAGTGTGGCTCTCAGCACATCTGAAGCAGAATACATAGTTGCTTGCTTTGCCAGTTGTGAAGCAGTATGGCTTCGTAAGTTATTATCAGGACTGTTTGACTTAGAGATGGAACCCACTATGATTATGTGTGATAACCAGAGTTGTATCAAGATGACTGAGAATCCAGTATTTCATGATAAGTCAAAACACATAGAGATCCGTTATTTCTATATACGGGATATGGTGCAAAAAGGAGCTATCAAGCTCAAATATGTGAGCACGGACGAGCAAGTTGCTGATATACTAACCAAACCTCTGTCTCATGTAAAGTTTGAGCATTTCCGAGACAAGCTTGGTGTAGTTCAAAAGGACTCTCCTCGAAAGGGGGAGTGATATGATAGATGAAGATATTTTTGGGTACTGGTATCGATGTGGATACCTATATTGATGATGAGATTGCTTATCTATATTATATGTTTGCTTGTATTGATGAGGATACTTGCATCTATGTTTTGTTTGCTTGTATTGATAAGGATACTAGCATCTATGTTATGTTTGCTTGTATTGATGAGGATACTTACATCTATGTTTTGTTTGCTTGTATTGATAAGGATACTTGCATCTATGTTATGTTTGCTTGTATTGATGAGAATACTTGCATATGTACTTGTATTGATGAGGATACTTGTATTGATGATGTGTATACTTGTATTGATAAGGATACTTGTATTGATGATATGTATACTTGTATTGATGAGGATACTTGTATTGATGATGTGTATACCTGTATTGATGAGGATACTTGTATTGATGATGTGTATACTTGTATTGATGAGGATACTTGTATTGATGATATGTATATTTGTATTGATGAGGATACTTGTATTGATGATACATACTAATGATACCTGTATTGATGAGGATACTGTATCGATGATGTGCCTACCTTTTTCAACGATAAGGTTGAAGATGAGGTTGCCTATTCTGACGATGAGGTTGATGGAGGATTGTATCATCCCTGGACTTCAATCCTAAAGTGATCCGTAGACAGATGTCTCCGAGAATATGGTCCTTAGTGGACGTATATAGGACTGCATCGTCCCTGAGCATTTGGTTCAAAATGTACATGACAGGATTGCATCATCCTTGGACTTATGTCCTAAAGTGATAGGGATTGATCATCCCATAAGTGGATCAGGACTGCATCATCCTTGGACTTATGTCCTAAAGTGGTAGGGATTGATCATCCCGTAAGTGGATCAGGATTGCATCATCCTTGGACTTATTTCCTAAAGTGATAAGGACTAATCATCCTGTAAGTAGATTGGGATTGCATCGTCCCTAGACATGGTGAGGTGTCTTAAAGTGATAAGGACTAATCATCCTGTAAATAGATTGGGATTGCATCGTCCCTAGACATGGTGAGGTGTCTTAAAGTGATAAGGACTAATCATCTTGTAAGTAGATTGGGATTGCATCGTCCCTAGACATGGTGAGGTGTCTTAAAGTGATAAGGACTAATCATCCTGTAAATAGATTCGGATTGCATCATCCCTAGACATGGTGAGGTGTCTTAAAGTGAGAAGGATTGATCATCCTGTAAGTTGATCTGGATTGCATTGTCCATAGACATGAGAGATGTCTTAAAGTGAGAGGGATTGATCATCCCGTAAGTGGATCAGGATTGTATCATCCTTGGACCTATGTCCTAAAGTGAGAGGGATTGATCATCCCGTAATTGGATCATGTGTATTGCAGGATATGTTGTTGTTGTACTGATGATCAAGTGGATCCAGTTGATGACAATGCTGATGATCGTGTGATGATGATGCTGATGATCGTGTGATGACGATGTTGATGATCGTGTGATGATGATGCTGATGATCGTGTGATGACGATGATGATGATCGTGTGATGACGATGTTGATGATCGTGTGATGACGATGCTGATGATCGTGTGATGACAATGTTGATGATTGTGTGATGACGATGCTGATGATCGTGTGATGACGATGTTGATGATCGTGTGATGACGATACTGATGATCGTGTGATGACGATGTTGATGATCGTGTGATGACGATGTTGATGATAGTGTGATGACGATTCTGATGATCGTGTGATGACGATGTTGATGATCGGGTGATGATAATGTAGTTGTTCGAGTGCTACAGAAGATGAAGACTCAGTACTGAAGATGTTGATGTTCCAGTATTAAAGATCTTGAAGATGTTCCAGTAACTGCTTGAGTTACTGATGATGTATAAAGAAATCTTCCAATGATTTATAGATGTATCATGTATCATGTAGACAATGACTCCTTGCTCCTGCAGTTGTTGTTATAATATCCTTCTCGTTAAGGGGGAGTGTTGAAATATTGTAACTTCAAAGAATATTATATTTGTATTATTCCGGAGATGTTTTATTCCTCCATTGGATTACGGGAACTAGGGTTATTAGATCTCCTATGTGGGGATCGACCCGAAGTTATTTTATCGCAGGTTATTACACTCAATTTGACAAGTCGGCCTCATAGGGTAAAAAGTTAGTTGGAAAACAAGTATAAGTAGAGGAGGTTGTTCCTCACTTAACTCACTTGTTTTCACACTTCTGTTGTGCGCATAGGAGAGAGAGATTCTGTATAGGAGGAGAAGGAGCTCTTGTTGTGGTCTACTATCTTGTATTGGGTTGATTATCTATATTGAGGAAAGCTTTGCTGGGTTTTCTACCCCGTGAGGGTTTCCCAGGGTATATCTGTGTCTATCTTGTGATTGTGTTTCTTTCAGTGATCTTGCTTGTGCATTTATGCTAGAATTTAACACTAATCCCATACTGAAGCAGCACCCAGAAGTGTTATTCCTATCTGCAACACTGCCTGCCCAATCTTAATCAACATAACCCTGCAGGTTAAACTTTTGATTCACATCATACTTGAGCCCATAATCAATTGTACCCTTCAGGTACCTTAGAATATGATTTACAGCAACTAGGTGAACACCTCTGGGATCTGTCAGGAAGTGGTTCAATGTGTTCACCACAAAGCAAATATTTGGTCTCGTGTTCGTCAGGTACATCAAGGACCCAATCATCTGACGATACACAGTGACATCAACCGGATCAGATGAGGCATCATACAGAAGCTTCAGGTTCGATGCCATAGGTGTGGCCATGGCCTTACAATCCATCATCCCAAAAATATTCAGGATCTCTACTGCATACTTCCCTTGTTTAAGGAATATTCCATTTGCACTCTGCCACACCTCCATGCCTAAAAAGTAGTGCATCATCTCCAAGTTCTTCATCTCGAACTCGGCAGCAAGCTTCCGCTGAGTGTCGGAAATCAATCTATCCTCACCTGTAACAAACAGGTCATCCACATACAAAAGTAGTATCACTGGATTGCCTTCCTCAACCTTGTAGTAAAGGTTGGAATCCGCTTTACTCTTGGTAAAGCCCAAACTGGATAGAAAGCCATCTATCCTGCCATAGCAGTTCCTGGCTACCTGTTTCAAACCATACAGGGCTTTCTTTAGTTTGCACACATGTGACTTTCGGTCATGTGTCTCAAACTCGAGTGGCTGCTCCACATACGGTTCCTCTTCAACTACACCAATCAATAAAGTTGTCTTGACATCCATCTGGTGTATCTTCCATTTCATCACTGCAGCCAGAGCAAGTAATGATCTAATGGAAGTGTGCCTGGCTATAGGTGTAGAAGTCTCTTCATAATCAATCCCTCTTTCTGGGAGAAGCCACGAGCTACAAACCTTGCTCTGTATTTCTCCATGCTACCATCTGCAGCATGCTTGATCTTATAGATCCATTTGGAAGTCACAACAGACTTCCCTTTAGGTCTTGGGACTGCATCCCAAACATCATTCTTCATGATCTACTGGTACTCCTTGATCATGGCATTCTTCTCGAATCCTGGGAACTTCAATATATTCAATATCTTCAATAGATAACTTTGTTGCTGAAACAAATGTTGTAGTCCTTCTTTTGTAGGTGCTCATATATGATCTTTCCTACAAAACAAGTTAAATTGCATGATTAGAAACTTCTCATTTTCAGAACAAATTCTTACACATAAAGAAATATGTCATACAGTCATGCAATTATTTTAGCCAATGCTTCAATACAACATTCATCCATATCCTGTAACTTTCTAGATGCCTTCCAATCTTTACCAGAACATTGTTAAGAGTTTTGCACTACTCTCAACATGTTAGCAAAGAGGTTTCATTATAGATAAGTAGCAATGGAATGTTGTACAGTGACATAGGCCACTTACCCATTACTTGCATATTAGTAGTATGTTGTTCATTAATGCAATTATTCTAATATGCCAAAATACACAGCGTAATTCTAGGAACATTAGTATATACATCATTGAACAATATTATTTAAACAATCAAATATGCAAGAAATGATAATTCAAATACTTATCTTTGTTTGTTTGTTGGGTTGACTCCCTCTCAGTCTTTGCTTCCTTTTTGCAACTCTATTCTGATGTGGATTGTGAGAAGTGGTCGACTCCTTCTGAATATCTGCATCCTTGCAGAAACTACTGGAGTGTGCTCCCTCTTGATCTTTGCTTCCTAGATTACCTGTCCTTGAACTTATATCCATCCTTGATCACTATGCATGCTTACAAGTATCATTATTGTGATATCCTCGAGATATCATACATAATCATACATTTATTAGTATAATCTCAATACTATCAGAAACACAATAATCTTAAACATGTATAGTAATGATCATTTTAAACACAGATAATAAACATTAGTATTCAAGGTTTATATAGGACTCTTCTGGTTAGTCATATCATCAATTAAAGTAAGAAACATAATATGCCTAAACCCATGACTACTCAAACCTATAACTTCATGAATAATCATAATCAATCATGCCAAGTATACTTATATAAGATGTCCTAACACAAGGTAGGATTTTAACTTGATATAGGAAAAACATACCTAGATTAGCATGTTAGCTAGCTATGTCTAACATACCCACATGATGTCTTCTTGTTTTTCAATGACTTGTGCTAGTAACCTGCATATCTCATAAGTCAACCATTATAGAACCAAGTTATACATACCTCGTAAGTAGATCTTCTATGTGATCCATCATAATGAATAAATCTTTGTCTTCATGTCTCCATGGTCATATGTTCTTGAACTAGAACATGATTTGTCTTTCTTGATGTACCTTTCATGTTAGCAGACAACATCAACCTCATACAACACCATAATGCATTAGTACAATCATAAGTGTCAAAACCCTAATCAATGAATATCTTCTATCATGCATTCATAATTTTATTAAGGTGATACAACAAGTAAAAAAATAATCAATATTGTACTAACGTAATAATATGAAGACAAACATATATATCGTAAACTTAATCATGAACATATTTTGAAACATACCTGTTGAGATTGCTTGTAATCTTCTTATGTAAGGCCTTAGCCTCATCTCCTTCTGAAACGGGGACTTCTTCACTTATGTAGGTAACCAATCCATTCTCTTCTAGGATTAACCCAATCCACTTGATTTGCAGAGACTGGATCTGGAGCTGGATTAGGGTTTGTCAGGGAAACCCTAAAAATTCAAAATTTGAATTTCAAACTTCTGAAAGGATAGAAGAATGCACCTTGATGAGCTGATCAACCTGTTATACTCAGAATTTGAAAACTGCGAAGTTTCACCCCTCAAAATTGCCTTTTAGATTTATGGATTCACTAGGGAGGACCTTGCATTAGGGTTTGAGTTTCCCATAGCTTCACCCAACCAAATAGTTTGATCCAAAGCTCTAAAATTCGATTTTTCCAAGGAGCTTCCAGCTATGGTCACAGATTTCAAAAATTTCCATTTTTGTAGAAGCCCTAATTTTTCACTTTCTCGATCAAAGTCCCGAACTAGGGTTTGATCAAGCCCAGCCTTCTACCCAACCAAAAAATTTGAACTTGGTCTCTAAATTTATATTTTGATGAGTATCATTCAGCCATGGTCTCCATTTACAAAAATACCAACATTCTCCGAAACCCTAATTCCCGGAGCCATGAGTGAAGGTGCTCAAAATCCAATTCTGTTTTGACAGAAATATGCACCTAATTGTTTCTCGTGTAACTCCAAAATTACAAATCCATAGGGTCTGAAACTTTGACCTATGGTAGCCCAACCTGTCATCTTTCCAACCCCTCAAGTCTGACCACAATTGGATTCTCTGAGAGAGAGTTATGCCAAGTGTCGCAATGTGACCTGTTTATGGGATAAAACAGAAGAGCAAACTTGTACGGCGTTCCACGTGTCACTGGTTCAACTTCAGCCTTTGAAAACCTTACCTAAGAAACTACAATCCGTGCCCTACATGTCACTTTTTATGAAATTTCATTTGGTGCTTCCTAGCCCAAGTTGTGACCTTTTTTCCTAGGTCACCTGTTTATGACTGAGATCTGGAAGAGGCAGAAACCCTAGATTGTATAGATCATAAAACACAAAGTACAACGAATTAGAAGTTGTGCTTCGAAAAAAAGGTACATGGGGATCTTATATTCGACCTGTAAGAGTTTTAGATTCTAAAACCTTTCCAAAATGGATTTATAGCGAAAGTGCTACGATGACTGGTTTTTTCTATGTGAAGCCCTAGCATCGCAAGTGCAACAAGTGTCATGCATGCCATACCATGCCTTCTTTCAAGCTAGCTCTGATACCATGTTAGTTTTTTTAGAATTTTCAATCTGATATAAGATATTAACCGAGAGAATAACATGTACATCATATCTACAACATATAAATCATGGACACAATAATGCAAGCACACAAGAGACACAAAGTTTCACCGGGGAAAACCAAGAAGGTGAGAAACCCCGCAACTTCCTCATAGATAGAAAGAGCAATTATACAACCAAAGTATAAGAGATAGTATTCTCCTATTAGCTGATCCTCCTCCTCACATGTGTGCCACTTTCCGAGTGATGGAAGATTGAGTAATGAGATGATCAAATAGAGATCTCCTGATCTCTATTTATACTTGTCCTGTCCTGCCCAATAAACCAGTGGGGCCGAATTGTCTAACTTAGCCTAATAACCCATGGTTACATTAATCTGGGCCAACCGCACACTTAGTGGTCTAATAACCTATTTACCCACATGACTCATACAAGTCCGATCCCATCAAGGTGGTCTAATAACCCATCGGCAAGTTACAACACTTGCGACACTTGTCAATACAAATGACGACACTTCCGTATAGAGGAATAATAACATCTCTATAGGAGTACAATATATATAGATGAAATACATAGGTGAAATACATTTTGAAGTTACATATACATCAACACTTCACTCTTTGTTGTTTCCTGAACTTACGTCGCCGCCTTTTGATGCAGGGGTTCTTGATATTAACTGTGGTAGCGGAGAAGAAGTTTATGAAATTTTGGCAGTTTGTTCACCGCCTCCTCAAAGGGACGAAGAGGAAAGTAGTGAACAGCTACATGATCAAGATGACTCTATTATCCAAGATTTCATAGTTAATGAAGAACCTGATACATCACCAGCTCCCACGAGACAAGACCCATTGTTCGATTTTTCTGTTTTTGAAAGCATCATCGATCAGCCAGGAGATTCCGTGACGATTCAACAGGAAGGTTTGGAGGACTAACTCTTCCCTACTGTCGATAGCTATTGAGCTGTTGTCGAATCCTACAATTTTGTTATGGGATTTTCTCGAAATTCCAAGACGACTCCTATTCGAACTTCACCTCAAAGCGAAGGCAATCCGCTGAGTTAAAAATGTTTAGATTATTATGGCTAAATTTCCTATATTAATAGCCGGATTTAAACTCTGTAATCCCTATCTTTTGGGATTCCCCTTTTGTACTCCATTGCAATCCTTATTTAAGGAAGAATACTTCTGAGGGAAAAGGAGGTTGGGAACTTTTGGTTAAGGAATCAACAGGAAACGAACTGGAGATACTCTGTCTTTACAGGGCTTTGTAATTTTGTTTACAGACTTCGTTTATACAATAAAGTAATCTTTTCAATCATCTCTTATTTATTGTCAAATTTCTTTGACGGTGTCTGATTTCTAATTTCAAAATTTTCATCTACAGGGTGTGTTTCTTTTGCATGTATAAATTAATGCACAGATTCGTTGTATTGATTTCTCTTATGACTGATCTTTGTATAAGGATATCTTGTTAAATTTCTTTAATTAAGATACTTTCTTCATCGATTTCTGCAAATGATTCGCAGCTACTTAATCAACGTTAATTTTTCAATTAGCACAGTGATTACAGGTTGATCTTGGATAGGTTTAAACTACTTAAATTATCCTCTTTTAATTTTCATTAATGGATTATGGTTTGAGTGAGTAAGTGAATGCACCTTTTAACATTTTAGTTGAAGTTGATAAACCCACTTATTCTTTTCACATCAAGGTTGATCTGCACAAAAACAAGCCTTTCTTTAGCATAGATCTAACTCAGAATAGATCCTTTTGTCTTCAATAGGTTAAGTTAGAGCATACTTAGTTTTAAGCTTCTGTTTTCTGTATTGAATTTTGATCTATTGATCAAACCCATCTACTCATAGAGTGCCAGCGGAGGCCGAATATCCATGGGAGAATTCCACACCAAATAGGCTGGGGATAGAACTGCCCTTGCGTAGGGTCTTTCGAAGCCTTTCAGTCTGGGTTTTCGCCCTCTATTGGGAGCCTTGGACCCATTCCAGCACCTTGCAAATACCCTACACCCCCAAGGCCTCAACAGTTTGCTACCAAAGAATTCCATGCTTTATCACTGGAGGCCATTCCGAGAGTACAGAATCAGACAGCTGATGCACTCACAATTTTCACAACTACTTTCGATACGGCCGATACAGTACATGATACATAGAAAGTTCAAATGGAGTTTCGTCCTTCCGTGCCTGAAAACTTTAATGATTGGGAAGTATTCGATGATGAAAAAAAAATCCACAAGTTCGTGGCCGATGTGAAGGAATACTCAAACAACCATATCAATTGGAGAGAGGAAGGATCCACATAACAACCAGATTACAATCCTATCCCGATGGAGGAGGTCTATCTAGAGAAAAAATTTGATAGGGATGATCGATGCAAATAGAAAGTGGAAATACCTTTGTATCCCATGTATGAAGAAGTAAACATTAGTTCAGAAGGAGACCCTCACCTAATAAAAGTTGGAAAAACACTAAATTCTCAGGAAAGGAAAGAAGTGATTGATCTAGTTCGAGAATTCAGAGATGTGTTCTCCTGGTGATATGATGAACTCAAGTTGTACGACAAGAACATAATTCATCATGCTATATAATTGGAAGAAAATAAGAAACCTCATTGAAAGAAGTTATGAAAGGTAAATCTGAAGCTAGCTCCATTGGTGAATAAAGAATTAAAGAAAATGGTTGAAGCCAAGATAATAAATCCGATAAGATATTCAGAATGGATGTCCAATCTGGTACCTACCAGAAAGAAGAACGGATATGTCCAAGTATGTGTTGATTTCAAAAACTTGAACGTGATCTCAAAGAAGGACAACTACCCGCTCCCGAATATGGATCTCTTGCTATAAAGGATTATAGATTCACAGATGATGTCTTTTCTTGATGGTTTTTTGGGTTTCAACCATGTGGCGGTTAAGAAAGAAGATCGAGCTAAGACAACTTTCACTAATCCTCGGGGGTACTTATCAATACTTGCAGATGCCATTCAATTTGATTAATGTTGGGGCCACCTTCTAGAGAGCCATGGACTATGCTTTCAGGGACATCATGTAGAAAATCTTGGAAATATATGAGGACGATCTGACGGTTTATTCCAATTAAAGAAAGAACCACATCAAGCATCTACGATAGGTATTTGAACGTTGCCACTGGTATGGAATTTTTTTAAACCCTAAGAATTCTATTTTGGGGGTCACTGAAGGTAAACTTCTAGGCGATATTGTTACTTAGGAAGGTGTTAAAATTTATCCTGACAGAATTAAGGCTATCAAAGAGATACCACTACCTAAACATCTTAAATCTTTAAGGTCTTTCTTTGGAAAGATTAATTTCATTCATAGGTTTAAACCCAATTTTTTTGAACATACTAAACCTTTGAATACGTTGCTTAAGAAATATGCAGAGTTTAGGTGGATCGATGAATCAAAGAAATATTTTGAAGACATCAAAGACACAATCACTCGAGCTCCAGTATTGGTAAGTCCTGATTATTCCAACCTTTTCAAATATTTTCTTTTGCATCTGTTGACACCATTGCAGGAGTTCTCCTTCAGAAGAATGAAAAGAATGAAGAACAACCAATTTTTTTTATGAGTAAATCCTTGAGCAACACAGAAATGAAGTATCACAATATGGAAAAGCAAGATTACGCCTTGTTGATGTCACTAAAACACTTCAGACTATATATTGGGTATTCGAAGATTATGGTTTATGTTCCTCATCCAGCAGTGAAAGAAATATTGAAGTAGCAAGATGGCTTAGATGCTCGAGCCAAATGGATTACGAAGATATAGGAATATGATTTGGAGATCCAACCTACTAAGTTGATCAAAGGCAGAGGACTAGCTTAGTTATCGGTGGAAGGAAATGAAAGGGCCTTGGACCTAACAAAAGAAAGGATTCCTATGATCTCAGTGGTCAAAGAGGCCATAGCACAGTGCGATTGGTACAAAGGTATTGTATACTATCTGCATAATATTTCATGTCCCAGTCACTTACTGGATCACAGAAAGGGAGCTTTGAAATTAAAGGCATCAAAATATTGTTTCGTGGATATAGCTGCAAACGATGGATGGATTCAAGGACTTGGTTGGAAAAATCCAGATGGAATTATTCTCGCATATGTTGAACCTCCCAAAGTTGAAGAATTGATGAAGGAATTTCACGAGGGACTTTGCAATGGTCATCATGCAGATTCTACAACCACACATAATATTATGAGATCAATTATTGGCCCAACATATTTCAGGACGTATACAAGTACGTGCGGAGTTGTCAACCATGTCAATTGTTTGCAGGGAGACAAAAACTCTCGGCCTTACCACTTCAACCAGTTATAATCAAAGCACCATACCAATAATGGGGCCTTGATTTTATCGGTGAATTCAAAGAAAACTCGAGTAAAGGCCATAAGTGGATCTTAACAGCTACAGATTACTTTACTAAATGGGTTGAGGCCATTCCAACGAAGCTGTCTACAACCCAGTTGATTATAGACTTCTTGGAAGATAGGAATATCACCTGCTTTGGTACACCAGCCAAGATTGTGACATATAATGCACCTGCTTTCATAGGAGGAGAATTGTCCACCTTTTTTTTAGACTATGGTATTGTATTGTCACATTCTAAAAACTATTATCCTCAAGGGAATGGACTTGCATAATCAAGTAATAAAAATTTGATGAACATCATAAAGAAGACCGTTGACGACAACAAAATATCTTGGGACAGTAAATTGAAATATGCAGTTTGGGAAAACGTAATCACTATGAAAGAATCTACCAAGAAGAGTTTGTTCGAGTTAGTCTATGGATTGGACGCTACACTACCACTCAATTTGAAGCTGTCTGTATACAAATTCCTCCAGCAGAATGTTGATGATCCAAAAAAGTACCAAAGAAGAATCAATAGCTTGATAGAACTGGACGAGAATCAAAGGAAGGATTTTGATCACCTAACAGAACATCAAGACAAGGTCAAAGAAAAATTTGATAAGAAGTCTTGACAACGCAACTTCCATTTAGGGGACCTGGTACTCTTGCGGAACAAAAGAGGAGAACAATCAGGTAAGCATGGAAAATTTGAAAGTTTATGGTTAGGTCCTGTTATCACACAACTTGTAGTTATCCCAAAAGGTGATTCTATCCAGGATGGTAGAGGCGTTGGAGAACTAAAGAGGTGACCCAATAGATGCCATGGTTCCCAATGAAATTGGTTTTCACGCTAGCCGAGGCACTCTTCACTTTATATATAGTCTAAGAAAGACCAAGGGGGAGAACCTAGATAACCTATGAAGGCTAGCGAACCCACTCAATACCTCCTAGGGAAATGTGAGAGATGAAATAGGAAGAGATCAAGAGTGAATAGATCTAGATCTAGGATTGATAAATGGACCCAAGGAGTTAGAGCTTGTTTGAAGAGGCTCATGAAATGGAAAAATTTTCAACCAAAGAATAATTAGGCCACTTATGGGTTAAGATTAGTAGATCTAGATAGGTTTAATGCCAAATAGAACGATCCAAGTGGGGCCCACCCTTAAAATATGGAAATGGTCAAAATGGGGCCCATAAGGTGGATGTCAAGGTGAAATGGCATTAGAGGGGTTGCTACTCAATGGATATATGGAGTTGATAAGGAACAAGGAATACCCATGTGATGGATCTAGAAAAATCCCACCTACCCAGCAAGTGTGACCTCCCTTGGAGAGGCCCAGTGCCTTAGATTAAGGGGTAAATGGAGTCAGATTCCCACCATATTTTATATCCAAGGTTGATTAATCATTATTTAGGTGGGTTTTAATTATTAATCCCAAGCAATCGCTGGATCTCACCGGATCTAAAAATTAAAAAAATGAGGGTTTGAAGTGACCAATGGGTGAAACACATGAAAGTGGATACGTACCTTGTATATATTACCTCAAATGTTTGCGGCTTCCTTATACATCAATGATCCTTGCCTTTAGTTACAATTCCAAGCTAATCGTCCAAGTCCAAGGAGGAAAAACATCCTACTTCACTTGCAAAACAAACTACAAATTGTGAGATTTGATCCACGGATGAATAAGATATAAGCATGACATATCAAAAGAAGTAAATCAATGGACAAAGAACAATTGAAAAAATCCCTTCAAGATGAAAACGTCTTTCCCGAGGGAGATGTGAGAAACCCCTACAATCTTCCCTCCAAGCAATTCACACCCCTGCAAGAGTTCAATTTGGCCTCCCTCTGTAAATGTCAAAATCACCTGCAAGCAACCTATATGTCTAAACAAAAATATGTATAATCATGTACAAGAGTATCCAATCAAAGCATGAGAAGAAGATCCACAAAATAGTATTTTATTACAGTATTTCTAGAGCCCCAAAGGTGCCTTTACAATGGGGGGGGCTCTTCCTTAAATAGGAGGAGAGAGACCAAAACCCTAGCCACTTTATGAATGAGTGGTTGAGATCAAAAGATAAATACAATACAATCAATGACTAAGATGAGTCGGTACAATATAACATGGATCCACTCACATGAGGGGGTTCGCACTAACTAAAAGAATCCCTACGGGGGTGCACACCACATAAAGATGACTAAAACAAGTGTATGCCACATAAGATGACTAGGACAAGTGACTAGGAGCATATGTTGGGGTTAGGATGTATTATTATCCTTCACTAGCATGACCCCATGGAACAATGATATAAAATATGACTCAATGAAATGTCCAAGTGACAAAATGATCAAATCGTGGCCCCCTCAACTGAGAGAAGAATGCATCAAATGAAAACCCGGAGACTGTGGACCTAACTGAATGCTGCAAGATGATTTGGAAGGAGTGGGATACATCATATATGAACTCTGAACATACCTCATGCCAAAACCTTTCCTCAATATCCCAAATCGATTTCCTTAATGACCTTTTTATTCCATTTTTATTCCACCTGATAACCATCAAAATTCTTGTAACCCACTATCGGATTCCCGCGCACAAAATATGATTGTACCATCATGTCTGGAGAGGGGTTAATATGGTAATAACAAGTGGCTAGACCACCCCTCTCCTCTGTAGCACCCTAGGAAAATGTGCCTCATCAATGTTGCTGCTGGACATGCCATCTCTGCATGGCAAACTGGAAAAAAGGTGGAAATCTGACCATATCATCTATGAGAGTTCCTGAAACTAATAACTAAGTGTCTCAATAGACTTAGAAGGTCCAAATATACTAGATATGAGTACCCACACACCTTGTGGCAACCTGTAAGATCATTTGTAGCCTCAACCATACCCAGACAATAATAATATAATGGCTTGGGAATAATAATAACCAATAAAAAGTGCATCAACCATCATCTGAAACCTGTGTCCACTATATGGAGCCATTAAAGGTGTGTATCAAAAGACCATATATCATAAGCATACATCATCACTGGTCCAACTCATCATGGATCCCAAGGTTGACCAGGTCAAAATGGGTTTAACCAAGTCAAGACTAATCTAAATATGACCTAGTTTGGAAATCTACTGTTGCAAGTGCAAATGGTTAAGACATGCTCTTTTAATCATTCTCATAGAAAGACTTAAAGTATTAATCATCATTTCACTAGCATTTTGTTAATAATAACATAAAGCATAAGTTCAAATAATTATTTACTTTACAAAAGAGCCTCAAGGATATACTCATTCTATAGACATGATCAATTTGCTAGCAAAGGGTGAGGGTGAAGAATGCAAGGCTAGGACAAGGGGATGAATAAAATGACTCAACACTGTGATACTTTGGATAAGGGAAAGGGAATACACACAGGGAATGGCAGTGTCTCACAAATGGAATAAGTTGTTTAGAGGAGTGCTTATTCAACCTTGGAAAATGTCTACAAATCACATCATTATATTTCATTTCCTTGGCCAACAATATTTGGATTTAGAATATATTTAACCATTGCTTTCATTAGGCCTATATGACCCTTTCAGGGATTTTGCATGTGCTTAGAAGCACAACTACTAAAGCTTTCATCCAGGGCTCTTTTAGTTTCCAAATCATTTCATTTCATAACCCTTTTGGGGATTTTGCATGTGCTTAAAAGCAAAACTACTAAAGATTTCATCTAGGGTGCTTTTAGTTTCCAAATCATTTCATTTCATAACCCTTTTGTGGATTTTTCCTGTGCTTAGAAGCACAGCTACTAAAGCTTTTAGCTAGGGTACTTTTAGTTTCCAAATCATTTCATTTCACAACCCTTTTGGGGATTTTGCATGTGTTTAGCAACACAACTACTCAAGCTCTCATCCAGGGTGTTTGTTCATTTAAGTTTCCACAAATTATGGTAGTATAATTTGCTTCAGGTTTTATCCAACACAACTCAGGAAACTAAGGGGGAATCTCTACAATCAAGACCAAACATCGGGGAAATCGACTAGAGTGATCAAGGTATCAAATCCAACTCACCAAAGGGTAAGTTGTGTTGCCAACTCAGTGCCGAGACAAAAAATAACAGGGATGCTATCCAACACAGAGGAAAAAGTGGGGAAGTCCTCCATATCACATGCTGAGGTGTAAGTCAGGGTAAAAACCAAAAGTGGGAAATACAACGAATGGAGGGGGAAAGTGAAAGTGACGCCTAAGCTAGCAAGCCATAAAAGGTTGGAATGATCATGTCCACACTCCTAAGAAGGTAAAACCAATGAGTATAAAACAAGAGCTTCTACATGTAAGTAATACAACCATTTAGATAATCAATAACAACCATATTCATTTTATATAGATATACTTCTAGATCAGGACTACTATATACTTATTACTAAGCCAAGCTATCAAAATGACCAAAAGAGAAAGATAATAAAACCAATGCACATCATATACCTGCTGTCCCATATACCTGTATCCGCTATCTGGATCACCTGTAACCACTGAAACACTGTTGCTGATGCTCTGGGAACTGCACTTCTCTGTATGGAATAAAAGGTAATCTTGGTCTTCAAATATGAGGTAAAGAGGCTTAGTCGTGGCGTAAGGTCTACTAAATGTCTGATCTAGGGATGCTCTGATGTGTGAGTGATCATAAGTAATATTGCTCATCATAGCTAATCTCACTGAAACTATGTAAAGGCAAAGTTCAAAAATATATACTGAATGGCTCTTTAATCATGGTAGCCCGGATACTATGGATGTGATAACAGGTCCATATAAGATTACTAACATTGTAGGTCCAAGTACATTCCGGTTGAGCCACTTGGATGGTGAAACGATCCCTCTTCCTGTCAATGGACAGTTACTGAAGAGGTACTTTACAGGTGATATATGATCCTTTATATCCTTATGTTAATTGATTTATTATCCATTTATTAGTTGGTTCATTAGTTCATTTATTAGTCATTGTGTTGTTATTCGTTTTTAGTATGCATTTAGTTTATCTTATTTTTATGATGAGCAGGGAAGGACAGAGTGTCTGCCTCATGGTAGTTTGATGTCCTTGGTTATTTGATATGTGTATAGGCCTACAGGTACTCACATGATTCATGGATTCTCGAGCACCCTCGAGGGGAGTACTCATCCTGCAGTTGGAGCCAATGTTACGTAGTACTAGTACCAATGCGCCTATAGAAGTACCCCAGGGAGAGAGGGTTATTTTTCTGACTAGGAGGGGTTTTTAGACAACTTTTTCTAAGTGGGGTTTATGGTCAGACCCTATGATTTCTCCCTTGGATGCACTATGGCTTAGTGGCATTTCTTACTACCTCATGAAAGGGATTTAATCCCCGAGGTCGGTGTCTAGGGCTTCCAGGGGTGGGTCACTGGGTCACATGACCCAAACCTTGATTTATCATTCCAGTGGCAGATATTTCAGTGTTGATGCATATGTCTCTCCTCCAGGCCACCTTCCACACCCTCCTAGTCCTGCATTTGACCTGCGACCTCTGTCCTTGGGCTCCTCTTAATGATGATGTCGTGCCCAGGATAGGCTGCAATCCTTGATTGGGGGGGGGGGGGGCATTGAAGTATTTTCACTATTGTTGGGGTTATATGGGGCATGACGACCTCCCCCCTCCGCATTCTGTCCTTTATAACAGAGTGATTTGCTCATTTTTAGCTATTTTAATCATGTGTGGCTAAATTTTGGGGAAAATGCCCCAAATTACCCACAGTTAAGATTATTTTATATTATTTGTGTTTTAATTTTACGTTGACATTTTATAATTTCAAATTGACATTTTAAAATGCATGACGGCCTGGATATTTTTTATTTTTGTAAAGTGAGTGTGAGAAAAGTATAAATAGACTTCTCCTCACTTCATTTTAAAAAAAGAGCGGATGGGATAAAACTTTTTATGTTGATTTTTACCCTTCTTTGGCCTCTCTTAGTGATGCACACCTCTTGAGGATGAATGTACTTTCTTGTTTGGGAGCAAATATTTGAAGTATCTTTTGTTCTTTCTCTTTGCTAAGGTAATGCTAGCGTTGTTGGCTTAACACATGCACAAGGAGGTATCTAAGTTGTTCTCTTGATTTCTCTTTGTTAAATGTTGAATGATGATGCTTGTTCTTGGTTAAATGCTAACCATTAATGCTGCATTTTTCCCTAGCTAGTTCATTTTCATCCTTTAGTTACCCTAGTGTTGTAAAGATTGAGCTTTAGGTCTCCAAGGTTTGCCCTAACTAGGGTCTCTTTAACCAACTTTTGGTGTTGTTGAAGAAATCCCTAGTTTTCCAAACTTGGAAAATACAATCTCAAGAGGAGGGCCATCCTTGATTTCCTAGGGTTAGGGTGAAACCTTTTAAAACCCTAGGTTGCTCTTTCCTATCATTTTAAAACCCCAATTTCTGAATTTTGTATCTTTGTACATAATATGTTAGTTAGGATTTTTAGTTTTCTTGGATGGTACTTGCCCTAGTTTTCCAAACTTGGCAAGTACCATCTCAAGAGGAGGGCAATCCTCCTTGATTCCCTAGGGTTAGTGTGAAACCTTTTAAAACCCTAGTTTTCTCCTTCCTGTCATTTTAAAACCCTAATTTCTGAGTTTTGTATCTTTGTACATATTATGCTAGTTATAATTTTTAGTTTTCTTGTATTTTAGATTTGATTTTGTACATTATTGTCATAAAATTACAAAAAACCTAATTTCTGATTTTTTTAGGCCTAGTTGCAGACCTATCTAGCCCTACTTGCCCCTTTTACACTCCCCTCTTACCTTTGTTCTCTCCTCCATTCACCTTGCCTTACCTTCCTCCGTCCTTCTACACCCTCGGCCTTCCTTCTCCCTAGATCAAGCCTCCTTTTCCATTCCTCCACCTTCGACCTCCCTCTTCCAAAGATTTTCCATGCGCTTCTTTGATGCCCCCATCTCACTCTCCTATCCACTCTCCCCTCTCTCATCCATACCCTACCTTCCTCTCCTTCCCTATTATACCCTCGTCCTAGTCCTTAAAACCCTCGGCCTCCATCCTAGACTTTCCTCCTACCTTCGGCCAGCCCTCTAGGGCTCCCTATCATCTTCGGCCTCTTCCCTTCCTAACCTTGCACTAGGTCTGCAATAAATTGCTGACCTTGCTTCTGCTCCCTCCAAAGCTCATAACACCTGCACATGCATACAAAAAAGAAGGTTAGGTCGTATTAAATTATTCATAAATTCTTACAAGGGCTGACACTCTTTTATCATTAGAGAAAATTTGGGGTCTAAAATGGGCCTTATAAGAAAACGAGCCATCATATAAGAAAACAAACCAACCATAATTTCTTAATGAGTTGGAATTCAAGAACCAATAGAATTTCAATAAAATGAGTCAACCATAATGGTTGACTTGAGATATTTTTCATAAAATACTACTTTTTTTGTTCAGATTTTCAGCATATCTCCCTGTGTTTTTACTCAAACTTCAAGCGAGAGAACTCGTTGGATGTGAAATTAAATTCCACATCCAACGAGTACCCACACTGCATACTTTTGATGAACTCCGCTACCCCAAAAATAAGAAATACCTGAAAAAACGTGATGATGGTGTTTTTTCATCACATTTTTTCAGGTATTTCTTGATTTTGGGGCAACGGGGGTCCATCAAAAGCATACAGTGTGGGTACTAGTTGGATGTGGAATTTGATTCCCCATCCAACAAGTGCTCCCAATCGAAATTTGAATAAAAACACAGGGAGATGTGTTGAAAATACAGACAAAAAAATAGTTTTTTTCTTTCTTCCTCCAAAATTAATAAATATTATTTTATTATTTTCCTTAGGAGGCCCATTTTAGACCTCAAATTTCCTCTAATGGCTCGCTCAATTATGGAAACAAGGTCATCTACAGTATTTACCTTGACATTAATGCATAACAATTTGATTTTAAAGTGGTTCATTTGATAGCTTACCTTCATATTGACTTACGTATTGCAAATTGTTCAAATTTAATAGTATTACAACACTGCTGCTATACTGTGTCAAATGTATTTTACATACAGATCTGAAAACTGATATTTTGGCTACTTTGAAGTGGGGACATATTTGATCTTTTATCGTGGTATTCATGGCCCATGATCATTAGTTGCAATTATGCCTTCCTATCATTGACATCTTATTTACGTGATTGATATATTAAGTGGTTAAACATTGCTATGAGATTTATTTCATACATTAAATTAACATTTGTAATTATTTCCTTATTTGTTAGATGTGTTATGACATTTACTACCGTTGATGTTCGATGACTGGTTGCATTCACAAGTACATTTGACTTTTACATCACATTGTATAGCGATTGCTTGTTAGTATTCATCTACTAAGTTAACATTCTTCCTATCGATCTATGTTTGACTCCATAAAGGAACTAGTCACTAACATTATTGTTAAGAAGACATAGTTGTTCTTGTGCTAAGTTATCATGCAGATCACACAAGGGATCTTCCCCTTGGAGGTTCCGACTCTCCGAAGAAGGTAGAATTGACTAAGGTGCCAGTGATCACTTTCTCTCATATTTGTCACCGGAAGCTAGCCCTACTAGTTCAACCAGTAACACCCCCCTTATTCATTTACTTTTCTCTAAACAAGATTGTTCCTTTTCACATCCCATAGAATTATATATGGGATCGATCACTCAACAAATTCTACCTCTGGCCTCTTTTCTTTGGTAGATTTTCCCAATCATCTCCACCTCTTGCCTCGTTGCATCCCCAATTCCACCCTATTGTCTCTACTTTTTCATTGTCTACTTGCTCACATTTTTTCGGTTTCTATCTTTCTCTAGTGAGGACATTACCATCCTTGATATGCATAAAGGATATCCCACATTATCGTCTTGTGTAGTTGGATAAGTACATGTATCCCTTTCACATCTCATTTATTTTGTTTTTTAATCATTTATATCGTAGTAAAAACGTGTTATTATTATTTCATAATGTCAAGGATTCAGTTCAGTGGTATTTTGGAGGAAGGTGTAGCAGTGTGTACATATTCATTTGATCGTTGCAAAAGTTTCTAAGAGGCCTATGGGGGATCTCATATTTGGAATTGCACATTAACACATTTTTTGGTGAGTTCTTCACCTTTCAATAGTTTGTCATACTTAACACTTAGGTAAGTTAGCTAAGGAAAGGTAATCGATAGGTTGATCCAAGTTACCTTCCCTCGCTATTACAAGTTTATGTTAATTATAGTTGTTGGTATGAACTAATTGAATTTCAGTAATATTCTAGAACCCTAGTTTAGTTAAATAACTCGTTTACCCTAGTTAGGTTTCCCTTCTTTTCTTAACATGTTAATTCTACTTGCGTCCAAGAACTAATTCAATTACCCTAGTAAATATAGGGCCCTGGGACAATTACTCAACTGTAAAATAAATATAGCTTCATTTTGTCCTCTTTTCTTCCAACCGTTCAGCCTAGTTAGGTTTCTCGCGTTTTCTTAATTTATTGTTAATTCTACTTGTGGATTAGAACCAATTGAATTACCCTAGTAAATATAGTGCCCTAGGTCACTTAATCAATTCTAAAAGCCAATAAATATACCTTCTTTTTGTCCTCTTCTCTTCCAATTGCTTTCTCTACTAAGGTTTCTTGATGTTATCGTAAAATTTAGTTTCTAGCCTCCCTTTGGTTCTCTTCACTCTTCTATGTGGACTCCATATCTGGCTACACCGAAAATGACTGGCTCCCTCTAGGTTGTTGTATCTAGTAGGTCCCGACTCGAGATGAGTTCTGACTAGATGAGACTGGTCATTTTCCCCCTTCACCCCTTTCTGTTCTCAAGACAATTTTGTTCCTTGTCGAATCCCATAGATTGCAGCTATGGGGTCGTTCATTGAACAACTCCTACCTCTTTCCTTCAGTAGATTTTCACAAACATTTCCACATATATCCTCTTTCCTTCCCTTGTTCACCATATTGTCTCTACTCTTTCACTCTCTTCCTCCTTGATAGGGTGAGTTAAATTAGTTTCCCTCTATTGTAAATTTCTTGTTAATTGTAGTCGTTGGAAAAAAATGAGTAAATTTCCCTAATGTTCTAGAGTGCTTGTTTAGTTTAAACAACTTCTTAACCCTAGTTAGGTTATCCTTCTTTTCTCAATTCGGTGTTAATTTAGCTTACGACTAAGAACTACTTGAATTATGTTGAAGGATGTGTAGCTTCGAAAGATATTCTTATAATAACAACTGGGAGCTGTGTCATGTACCCACCTGCTGACCACTGCAAGGCAAGGAACATGCTACCGACCGATGGGGCTTTTAATTAAAATTCAGCCCACTCATTTGATTCCTATGAATAAAATATGAATGTGTAGATGTAAAACAATCAACTATGCACAGTGGAATTAAAATAACATCCACACGCATTACTCATGCATACAGCATATCATCAGTCATTGAATTAATATAGTGCAGAAGTAAATATAGAGGCATAAAAACACTTATCTTCATTTTGCATCTTCCCAAGCAACTAGCTATGTCGCTGCAATGTTCCACCCAGCCATAGGCTCTTTGACAGCTTATATTGAGTCCGTCCGAAGGCCACCCCCGAGCTGGGCATGATTCTCACAAGGAAAATGGGACATTCACGCTCACACACAGCCTATTAACCATTTCATCTGAGCCAATCCAGTCCATAGCTGGGTTTATCAGGCTATAATTAAAACCTAGATGATTGCACTCAAGCTCAAGCCCAAGCCATGGATACCCATACCCATACCCAACATACTCTGCTCTCATACAGTAAGCACAACAGGGGGCAGGGATACACATTTTAGACAGTGGGATTTACAAATGAGATGGCCATGGGTTTTCTCAAAACGTTCCCAACCAAAAACGGATTGTAGGATGGGGCAAACAACCACAAGGAGGAAAAACGATTTCTTCCCCAATATCTCAGCCTTCAACAGCCCAAAACGGTCTCTATTGAACCCCCATTCGTTTTCCCCTCTTCCCCACTGGTATACAACACAGAAAAACGCCCTTCTCTACTGGGGAAATGAAGAAAACGTTTCCACATGCCTGGAAAACGCCCAGGTAGTTCTAAACTTGTGAGTGAGGAAGAATGGTCATGGATCATGGCTTAGAGAGCAATTTTGTGGCTCTATTCTTGCCCAAGGAGACCAACACGATTTTCCATGAAGGGTGGCTTGCCCATACCCGAATTTGGACAGCCATACCTCTCCATTCCCAAGGCATTAACTACCCCAACCAACTCTTGGGAGAAATCAATGGTTTGGTACAAAAGTCAACATGGGTATTTGAGGGTTTGATGGGTTCCCTCATTGACACTTGGCTTGACTCTATTGGCTCAAGGGTTTGAATGTTTTCCCTCCCAATTCCTTGTGAAATCATGCCCCCATCTCTTTGTTGCATTGCATAGCTAGTTGTGGGTATTTTTATTAAAATGCATATTACATGATATTTGAATTTCCAATGTGCATTGCTAGCATGCAAACCATATGCATCACTAAATCGATGGCGGGGCCTTGGCCTTAAGCTCCTCACCATCATTTCATAACAATATTACATCATTTATAATGTTAATGCCATGGGGTCAAACTGGGGACATTACAAGCTGCTACACTCTATCACTATGGGCATGGTAGGGTGGTGTTACCTCCTAATTTGTACATTAGGTGGATTTCTTGCGAGCTTCCAGAGTTGTGAACATTTACAATGTTCATCGTCAGTGTTCAGAAGGTCATCAACCCAAATTTTTGGCCCTTTGTAAAATTTGCATGTCCAGATCCCCATGGGGAATTGTAATAAATTGTTTTAATCATGGTCAATTTGTAAAAGGATTGTCCCACCTTAGGTTTAGTTGTCAAGGGGATACTCTAGAGTGTTTTTTACTTAGGAATTATGTGTTGCGCTTTAGTGGCATATAATTCCTTAGTTTTTCACTCACACCTCCAAAGCTGGAGTATTTTCCATGGTGGTCGAACCTAGAGAGGTTATTAAAGCCTAAGTGTCTATGTATTTTTACATGCTAGCCATCAATAATAAGTCATATGGACATGCACTAGGTCCCCTAGGATTTTTAGTCAATTCCGATAAAAATAATGTTTTCCATAAAATTAGACCATTTTTTAATGGTTTAAATGGAAAAATTCGAAGTGTAATAAAATCATGGTATGGAGGTGGAATTTGGCATGGGGATGCTCGTTTTCACGCTCATAGCGTCCTCTTTAACCTAGGACCCACTTTTCCTAGGTTTGAGGTGATTTAATTGTCATTTGTGGCATTTCTTCTTAAAGACGCAACAAAACGACATCTAAATGCTAAGGGTGCTACAAAATGCACAAAAGGACAAAGTTGGAAAATCCAAAAAAAATGATAAAAAAAGTATGGAAAAGGTGGCTAATTAATTTCTTATGGAGGGCGACCATATTATTGGATAAATGCACATGTCATATGTAAAAGTATTAAAGTAATGAGTGACATCACATTAAAGGGTGCGCATTTCCTTCTTTCACGTGATGGGCAACTTGCTCATTCGTGGCTCTAACACATTTGATTGGGAGTTATTTACAATGTGAAGAGTGGCGCCCCTATTGTGAGGTGGATTCCACCTCATGTCACACCAACAAAGATCTTAGTTAAGTTATGTCAACGCCCAATCACTCCATTAATTATGGATGCGTCCCCTCAAACCCTAGATCCTTTCTAGAACTTGCTTTCTTCTCACTTCTATAAAAAGCAAGTTCGATCTCCATTCTTTGGGGGGATTAGCATCAAACCTATGCTCATGTAATGTGTGATATTTTATAATAAGATTTTGTTGAGACTTTGGAGGTCAATGAGGTGTGCAAGATCCATCACTGTGAAGCATGTCTTTGGTTGAGGTATAATCTTGTTTTGCTCTCATGTACTTATTGTTTTGAATTTGTGGATTGTTTATCTAAAAATGCCCCTGAGCCCATAGAAGGATACATTCATAATATTTTATTTGCTTGCTTTTAACATGTTAGTGAAAGAATAGGGAGTAGTATGTGTAGTTAGTTATACAATTAGTCTTCATAATTTTTCACTACTCTATGTTTTCTAGATTTAATCCATTTGTTCTTGTAAGTGTATGCGAGTATTTGTAGGATTCAAGTTGATTTGGAAGCGAACCTAAGCTGGATTTTATTCCTCTCCAACAATAAAATCATAGTGATCACATGCTGACAAGTTGATTTTGCATATCTCCATAAGCCTTCATAATCCTCAAGCTTGGGATTGGTTCCACTTTTCTCACCTTCTTAAAATCAAATCAAACTCTTTTTTCCCTATTTTCATTTACAAAAAGCAAGTAGATTTAAATCTAAAAAAATAATTCTTAGAATTTATTTGCTTTATTACTATATCTAAAAAGAGATTAAAGACATTCATAAGTTAGATCTAATTATTACTAAGTAGTTGTAGCAATTTTATTGAATACTTTTTCAAGTACTAGAGTGTAAATTTTTTGATGTATATATATGTACTAATACATTAACAAATTTTAGTGTTTGCTGGTTTTTCATGTTTATTTTACAGGAAAGCAAGGAAAGAAAGCCTTTTTGGGGCATAAACTCATAAAACATCATTTTTCTTCAACCCCTTGCTCTCCCTCCGCCTTCTGGGAATTCCTAAAGTCTCTTGAATATCGCAACTTTTGCAGATCAAGAGCACTCTCTATCAGAGAGTTGTTAATTAATTTATAATAACTATTACTAAAAAGCATGTTGGATTACGGCTCCCACACCCCTCTTCCCCCATTTGGGGGAGGACTGTATATGTCATTTCTTTTCTTATCATATTTCATAGATTAGAATAATAACATGTTAGGTTAGTTTTTGTTTTTCCAAAGTATTCAAAAGAGTACGTAGAAGGTTTAAAAATTTTGCATAAAAATTCTTGAAGATTATTTGCATAAGTTCTTTCAAGTTTTCCTATTTTCGCAAGTAGTCTCAAGTTTATTAAAGGTTTCATTTTGCAAGTTAATTAGTTCTTTCAAGTGTTATTCATTCAAATTTTTTAGCATCATTTTATTTGTGTTTTACTTTATTTTAATAAATCATCAAAATCTCTTGAATCTCACCATTTGTAGATCAAGAGTACTCTTTGTGGTAGAGTTTTTTGCTTTTTCTTAAAATCTCTTGAATCATGTTTTTTGCGGATCAAGAAGAGTTCTCTCTGTCAGAGAGTCTAACTTAAAATTTAAAAAATCTCTTGAATCATGCTTTTAGCGGATCAAGAGTGCTCTCTGTCGGAGGGTCCAACTGGAATTAACATTTTTGCAAAACACCGTGTATGCTCTACCCATCGCAGGCTGGTTTGCGCTTTGGGATATACAAAATGGTTGTTTTTGCACTTGATAATTTTTCACATTTAATTAATCCACTCATTAATAAAATTAAGTCCCTCTCTAAAACCAACGAAAATCCGACGTTGCCTCGAGTAGTGATCAAAAGTGGGGAAATTTTGACTAAGGAAGTGGGAGCAACTGGAAGGTGACCTCAGAGCATAGTTAGGGTACACCCTTGTTGGTGAAGTGTTGAACATCGCTCTCGAGACTCTATTCCAACCCACATGTCCTTGTACAAATCCACCTAGATCACATTCTGGACATATTCCCTGTATCGCAAGGTATATTGGGAATCCCCTCGTCCCACAATTAATCAACTCATCAAATAAAGTACATAAGAAACTAAACCAAGAAGCACTTGCACAATGGTCCTCTCAACAATTTTTAACAAATAGTGACTCTATTAGCACTAGTATTTCACCAACAACAACACTTTGCAAGTTTTTTGCTTTTCATAAATATTATATACATTGTTGTTCATTTTATGATATCATGTTGTGGATGCATTTTGATTAAATTGGCGAATGAAACTTGGTTTAAATTTGCATCAAATTCAAAACTCCTATAAACAACATCCATTCCAACCACTCAAACATTAACTAAAATCCTTAGAAACCTTTTCTTTTAGTAGGGTCTACCCCCTTTGCTTTGTTAGGAGTTTTCCTAAACGGAAGAGTCGGGATCAAGAGACAACACCTGACTCTTTGCTTGTCCCTAAGGCCACACCAAGTAGCTTCGAAATATTTCTGTTGCGCTTCCCCCCAGGTGTACATCTCGGCAGGAACATGTGGCATTATGAGTTGGTTTGGAGAGTCCTCACACAATTAGACAATACCTAAGCATGACTTGGATACCTAGCAAGGGATTAGCTAACCCTCGGGGTGTAGGCAGTACCAAGTATTATAGGGATGCCTATATTGTAGCTCTGGTTCATAGAACCAATTAGGTGTGAGGTGAGATGCTACACATGAGTGTGTGTGACTGAGATGATGGAGATACCTTTCATTTGTCTTATAGTGAGTTCAAGTCAAATCATCATGTATTAGAGTAGCTCTTGTTGTCAGATCATATGTTGAGTAACCACATGAGTAGTGGGACACTTGGATATGTTGATTGGACACTCGTTGATGGTAGTCACTCCTTGCGGTTGCATTGGTGGTCCATTTTCCATGTGTCATGTTCCTAGAGGAGATGTTTTTATGAAGGAATCCTAGCCTACATGTGACCCTCCTTTGTTCTGTGTATGCACTTGAGTTAATATTAACTAATTCATGTTGGCCTTATTTTAGAATCAAGACTTGCTCCTCTTAACGTCTATATATAAGGAGAGTCATTCTCATTGTTTATACGCACTTCTTTGGTATCTTGTATATTTCTTGGGGGTTTCACTATCTTGATCTTCTTGTATACAAGGTTCTCTAAACTTGAGGTCTCTTTCTCGATAGCTCACTATGCATATGGAGTATCATGTTAGGGCATATGATTCTTCTCTATCTTGGCGCATTTGTGTTAGGATGCTATATGACGTAATGATGTTGGAATCTATTACATGATGAAAGGTGTGAGCTCAGGGAGACAATGTTTCTGTATTGTCTATGGTTGGGAGGTGATAGATCATCACCGTGGTTAAACGAGATCCATAATCACTATGTTCCCTGTGTAATGGTTATCTTCATGTGATCCAATAGATTTTATGGTTCAGTTTTTAAAAGAACTGTAAAATCCCTAAAAATCAACATGGTATTAGAGCAGGATCCATCTAGTTGGTGTTTGGAGTAGGTCCCAACTCATGATGAATTCTTACTAGATTAGAATGGTCATTTCCCCCCTTCTTCCTTTACTTTTATCTAGCAAATATTGTTCCTTTTTGCATCCCATAGACATTATCTATGGGGTCAATCACTCAACAACTTTTACCTATGGCCTCTTTCCTTTGGTATATTTTCCCAATCATCTCCACCTCTTGCCTCTTTCCTCCGCTAGTTCCACCCTATTGTATTTTCTTTTTCGTTGTCTGCTTCCTCACATTTGTTCGATTTCTATCTTTCTCTAGCCAGGAAATTACCATCCTTGACATGCATTAAGGATATCCCACCTTATCGTCTTGTGTAGTTGGATAAGTACATGTATTCTTTTCACATCTCATTTTTTTTTTTTTAATCATTTATATCGTAGATCGAGCTGTTATTATTGCATAATGTCGAGGATCCAGATCAGTTGTATTTTGTAGGAAGGTGTTGTTGATTGTGGAGTCTAATCTCCATATTCAAAGATATTATTATTCAGCCCTGTTCGTACCCCAGTTTTGGTTATGATCTCGACATGACCCTAGGGGGGTCTGGGGGGAGCGGGGGGCCAGCGCCCCTGAGGAAAAATTTTCGGGTTGTTTTCACCAGCTATTTTCGAGCCCATGGTTTTGGGTATCCCGTGGTATTTTCCCATTGTATTTCCCTTATAAAAGAAAGACATTGTAATACCGCTAGGGTCAATGATGTATTAGGTATTATGCATTGTAAATATCTCTGATATCTAGAAGAGAGACTGTGAGACAATGAAGAGGAAGTGCAGCGGTTGTGCTGCAGGTTGTATATCTTCACTTTGCTGGACGAAATAATAATAAGGACTGGTAACTTCAGTGTGGACATAGCCCAAGTTGGGTGAACAACGATATATCTGTGTCTCTCTTGTAATGTGTATGTGTGATTATATTTGCATTTCTATTTATTTTTATTGCTCTGCAATCCTATTTTTCTAACAGGTGTAGCATCGTGTACAGATTCGTTTGATCATTGTAAAAGTCTCTAAGAGGCTTGTGGTGGCTCTCATATTTGGCAATGCACAATTACAAATTTTTTGGTGAGTTCTTTACCTTTCAACATTTTGTCGTACTTAACATTTAGGAAATTTAGTTGATAAATGACAATCGATAGGTTGATCCGAGATACCCTCCCTTGCTATTACAAGTTTCTTATTAATTGTAGTTGTTGGTATGAACTAATTGAATTTCAGTAATATTATAGAACCCTAGTTTATTTTAACTTGTTTATCCTAGGTAGGTTTCCCTTCTTTGCTTAATATGTTGTTAATTCTACTTGTGTCCTAGAACTAACTGAACTACCCTAGTAAATCTAGGGTCCTAGGACAATTACTCAACCATAAAACCGAATAAATATAACTTCATTTTGTCCTCTTTTCTTTCAACCGTTCACCATAGTTAGGTTTCCCTCGTTTTCTTAATCTCAATTAGAAAACAACAATGAGGGTAGATGCAAGTAAGAAGTAAATGATAGAGAATAATTGGTACAAAGATAAAATAACTCCCTGCTTGAACAAAAAATTAATAGAAGCTTGCAGGGTGAGCCTCCCCACCAATGCGCACTCCTCCCAAATCATCTTCTTTCCCTCCAAATCGATATAGTGGAACAAAAATACAAAATAGCAACCAAAATACCTCAGTGCAATGGAAAATCATTTACAATCATCATAGCCAAGCATTCATCTCACGATCCAAGCATTTACTCAAAATATATTTCCTCTATTCCAATAACTAAGAGCCAAAAGTCTCAAGATGCCTTTACAATAGGGGTGCCTCTTCGTTAAATAGGAGGAGAGAGACCAAAACCCTAACCACTTTATGAATGAGTGGTTGAGATCAAAAGATAAAAAAATACCATCAATGGCTAAGATGATCCAGTACAATATAACATGGATCCAATCACATAAGGGGTGTGCACTCACTAAAAGAAGCCCTAGGGGGGTGCGCACCACATAAAAGAGACTACAACAAGTGTGTACCACATAAGATGAAAATGAAAAGTGACTAGGAGCACATGGTGGGTCTAGGAGGATTTATTATCCTTCACTACCATCACCCCATGGAACAATGATATAACATATGACTAAAAAACATGTCCAAGTGACTAAATGATCAAATCGTGGCCCTCTCAACTAAGAGAAGAATGCATCAAATCACAACCCGGAGAGTGTGTGAACCTCGCTAAATGTTGCAAGATGATATGGAAGGATTGGGATACATCAAATATGACTTATGAAAAAACCTCATTCCAAAAGGTTGCCTCAATATCCCAAATTGATTTCCCCAATGACCTTTTTATCCCACTTGAAAACAACCAAAATGCTTGTAACTCACTTCCTAGTACCTGGGCACAAAATCTGACTGTACCATCATGTATGGAGAGGGGATAATATGGTAATTACAAGTGGCTATACTACCCATCTCCTCTGTAGTGCCATAGGAAAACATGCAAGCTCAAAGTAACTGCGGGCAAGCCATTTCTGCATGGCAAAACTAGCCAAAAGTGGTAATATGCCTCTAACATCATTGGGAGTTTTTGAAACTGATAACAGAGTGTATCAATGGACTCATAAGGTCCAAATATACTAGATATGAGTACCCATACACCCTGTGGCAACCTGTAAGATCATCTATAGCCTCAGCCATACCCGAAAAATAATAAAATAAATGATCTGAGAATAATAATAACCATAAAAGGTGCATCAATCATCATCTGAAACCTGTGTCCATTGTATGGAGTTATCAAAGGTGTATCAAAAGACCATATATCATCATCATACATCATCATTGGTCCGACTCATCATGGATCCCAAGGTTGACCTCGTCAAACTGGGTTTGACCAGGTCAGGACTAATCAAAATATGACCCAGGATAGAAAATCCCACTGCTGCAAGTGAATATGGTTAATACATGCTCTTTTAATCATTCTCATAGAAAGAATTAAAGTAATAAGCATCATTTCATTGGCAGTTAATAGATAATAACATAAAGCATAAGTTCAAATAATTATTTACTTTACAAAAGAACATCAAGGATATACTCATTCTGTAGACATGATCAATTTGGTAGAAAAGGGCGAGGGTGAAAAGTGCAAGGCTAGGAAAAGGGGATGAATCAACTGATTCAACACTATGATACTTTGGATAAGGGAAAGGGAATACACACTTAAGCATATGTCAGATAATAAACACATAGGGAATGGAAGTGTCTCACAAATGGAATAAGTTGTTTAGGTGAGTGCTTATTCAACCTTGGAAAATGTATACAACTCACATCCAAGCTGTATCAACTCCGTGAGGAATTATTACATTTCATTTCCTTCGCCAACAATCTTTGGATTTATCATATATTTAACCACTTCTTTCTTTAGGCCTATATAACCCTTTTGGGGATTTTGCATGTGCTTAGAAGCACAACTACTAAAGCTATCATCCAAGGTTCTTTTAGTTTCCAATTCATTTCATTTCATAACCCTTTTGGGGATTTTGCATGTGCTTAGAAGCACAAATAATAAAGCTTTCATCTAGGGTGCTTTTAGTTTCCAATTCATTTCATTTCATAACCCTTTTGGGGATTTTGCATGTGCTTAGAAGCACAACTACTAAAGATTTCATCCAGGGTGCTTTTTGTTTCCAAATCATTTCATTTCATAACCCTTTTGGGGATTTTGCGTGTGCTTAGAAGCACAACTACTCAAGATTTCATCTAAGGTGTTATTCCATATGTAATGATGGTAGTACAATTTGCTTCAGGTTTTAGCCAACACATCTCAAGCAACAAGGGGGACTTTCTACAACCAAGACCAAACATCGGGGAAACCGACTAGAGTGATCAAGGTATCAAATCCAACTCACCAAAGGGTAAGTTCTATTGCCAACTCAGAGTCGAGACACAAACTAATAGGGATGTTATCCAACATAGAGGAAAAAGTGGGGAAGTCCTCCATATCACAGGCTAAGGTGTAAGTCAGGGTAAAAACCAAAAGTGGGAAAGATAATTGATGGATGGAGAAAGTGAAAGTGATTCCTAAGCTATCAAGCCATAAAAGGTGGGAATGATCACGTCCACACTCCTAAGAGGGTAAAACCAACGAGTATAAAACAAGAGATTCTAAATGTGAGTAATACAACCATCTAGATAATCCATAATAACCATATTCATTTTATAAAGATATATTTCCAGATCATGATCACTAAATACTAAGTCAAGTTATCAAAATGACCAAAAGAGCAAGATAATAAAACCAATGCACATCATATACCTGCTGGGCCATATACCTATATCATCTATCTGGATCACCTGTAACCACTGAAACACTTTTGTTGATACTCTGGGCATTGCACTACTCTGTATGGGATAAAAGGTAATCTCGGTCATCAAATTTGAGGTCAAGAGGCTCAATCTTGGCATAAGGTCTACTGCAAGTTTGATCTGGGGTTGCTATGATGTGTGAGTGATCATAAGTAATACTGCTCATCATAGCTGATCTCACTAAAAATAAGCAAAGGAAAAGCTCGAAAATATATATTGAACTGATCTACAATCATGGTAGCCCGACTAATATGGATGTGATAATAGTACCTATGGAGAAAATTTTATAATTGAGGTTGTTCGATAAAGAAGAGGAATTGATGAGGAGTTTCTAAATCAATATAAAAATGATTCTCCAATTGCATGGGCCTATAGTGGAATGTAGAATGGCCATGCAAACATGTCTTAGACATAATTGCATGGTGCTTCTTGGATTGATGGTGTGTCAGGAGGCATTAAATCACTAATAAATTAACAACAAATCTGACGAAAATAATTGATGACATGTCACTCGGATTTGACAAGTTTCCGTGCAACTTTTACAAGAGCAATATGCGTATTTGTCAAGGCAATTTTCTCTAGGGTGTCTAAGGAAGTCGTCAAAAAGAAAACCTTAAGTGCTATTATCAACTAATATTTCAGTAAATCCAGGTGGAAACTATGTGACCCTAATATGATTACAAATTAGACACCAATAACTCTACTTAATGTTTCTGGCAAGATTTTGGCCAAAACCCTTGCAATACACATAAAACATAATGTTTCTAGCATTATTTTGGCCAAAACCCTTACAATCCACATAAAACATATTCTGCGTAAGATAGTCCATCCTAGGTCAATAGAGGTCATTAGAGGATATTTAATTTCGATAATTTCTTAGAATAGATCCATGCCTTTGATTCAAATGCAACTTTTATTAAAATTGGCTTGAAGGAATCTCAAAATCAAGTTGAATGGTCATTTATTCTAGATATGTTAAAAGCCTTGGTCGTAAGGAGCTTTTTCCTTGGGGTTGTAGGCACTCTCTTTGTTGAAGCCCAAATTAAATTAGAGATGTGATTGGACAATGAATTGAAACTTTGGAAAGGCATGAATTAGGTTTGTACCCTTGGCATATATACACTTTATATCAACGTTATGTTTTAGAAACTTTACAATTGTATTGAATGGCCATTTATTCTATCTATGTTAAAATCCCTAAGCTATGGGAACATTTCCCCCGAAGTTGTAGAAACTCTCTTCACTGAAACCTTGGCTTGTCTTTCTATCAAGAAATGTATATCAAAAGAGGTCTTTCAAATAACCAAGTACATTTATAACCATATTTGGGTGTTGATCCTTATGAGAGAGTACACAGAAGGCTATGTAGCATGGGTACCCGTACCCGAGGGTAGGGTACGCATACTCGTACCAGGTACTTGGGTATGTGTAAGGTACATCTCCTGTCGTACCCTGTCATACCCCATATTATCTCCACATACTCGAGATGCCATTATCAATGACTCCTCACAACCATAGTGGTTCACCTTTTTTTTGTTTATATCATATTTCATGTACTCAATTTTATCATTGACTATTTGAAAATCATTTATGTGAATTGGTGCAAACACCATCGCTTTGAAGAGCAAGTAATGTACAATATTAAAATTCATAATATTATTGAGAATATTCCCCTTTTAATATTATAAGTGACTAAAGTACTTAGGGTATAAAGCTAACTAAATGAGTCAAAAGAATAAAACTAATATGAAAAACAAAGCCACCACAAATTGAAGGTCCAAACAAATACCTAGTAGTAAAAAATGTTTATTTAAGGAATAACTAAATAGATTAATGATTTACAAAGGAAAGTAAAACAATAATAAGAAAATAAATCTGCAATGTTTTTAACCAACATTTATGAAAATTAGCATTGATATATTTCCTCAATTAAAATGGTTCACCTACACAAAATTTGAACGATAAGTCAAAATGTGGAATTTTGGTTTGTCCTCAAGACAATTAATTCAAGAAGAATAAAATGTCCAATTGAGGACCAAATTATTCAAGACCCCTTAACAAAATCTTCAAAATACTAATGAAATATACTAATGAAATATACGACTTCAAATAACAAGTACAACTTCTCACCCATTAAGTCAATTTTCTATCAAGGAAATTGTACATCAATCAAAAGCCTAAATCCATAAATGAAGCATTCACTCAGAAGACAATGAAATTGATATGCTACAAATGCTCGATGGAAATGTGCAAATGTTTGCACATGATTACCATAATAAATTACATCTACATTTTAGACTCGGCGAGAATATAGCCCGAGTACGAGTCTTGATGTCATACCTGTTTTATACTTGGGAATTGTACATACAATTCATGCATGTTTTATGACAAATCATATACATCATTAACGCGTGGTTATGATTAAAGCAGGATCAAAGGAGTCTGTATTCACAACAGGAAACTCTTGCTAAGGGTGAAGGAAAAATCCCATGCCTAACTTGGCATGAGCCGCATCATTGTACTAGTTTAGGTAATCTCAAGCGTGGTTTGACATACTAAACTTTTCACTCTTACTACTGATAAGAGGGCTCAAGAGCGCTAAGGATTCATTCAATGTGCCCATTGGATGATGATCAACTGCATGGAAGGACAAATGAACCATAGAAAGTTATGGAATGGTGGGGATCATAAGTAGTGCTAACCATAAGAATAGGGATACTGAATAGGGATACTGTGGGGTGGAAAAGTCAGAATCCATCATCTTACAGGTCAAAGGCCATAGGTCTAACTTGGGTTGTATTGCATGCTAACTCTGCTGTAAGGGCTTATTTTGTAGTCATATGTTCTTTTGAGTGTCAAATGTGAGCCTCGTAACATACATTATCCATTAACCATTAAAGATAAAGCTATTTAAATAAGATTTAGACATAGGATCAATAGATAGTACATGTAAAATAGAGGATGACTCATTTCACATCTCATATTTGGTATTCCGAAAATTTTGCACAAAGAAGGAATAGGAAAGCTCCATGCTCTATATATTTGTTAAGGATAGGCTCTCTATATTTTCTAACGATATCTTGATACTAAATTTCCTCTCATTCAAAAAATCATTACCATGCATTTGCACAGCCAAACTTATATTTGCTTGTGGTTTCTATACTATAGTCCACGTAGCCATCACTCCCTTTGCTCAATTCACTAGTTACTCTGCTTACTTGCTGTAGTTATACATCTATCACTTGAATTTATTGCTTCAAGATTTTTATATGAAATCAAATTTGCGTATATTTTAAAGCATGGCTTCCAATTAACTGATCCTCTCATGCGCGTTTAACCTTTCTCAATAAATAACTATAACTATAAACATCTTATGGTAAAATTTGAACTTAATACTAGCTATTGGAATTCACTGTGTTTATGAAATAAAACGCCTATTGTAGTCTAAACTATCTGTGACAATGGAGGCACCATCCTTTAAAGCATGGCTTCCAATTAAGTAATACTCTCATGCGCGTTTAACCTTTCTAAATAAATAACTATAAACATATTATGGTGAAATTAAAACTTAGTACTAGCTATTGGAATTCATTGCCTTTATGGAATTAAGTAATACTCTCATGCGCGTTTAACCTTTCTAAATAAATAACTATAAACATATTATGGTGAAATTAAAACTTAGTACTAGCTATTGGAATTCATTGCCTTTATGGGGAAAAACCAACGTCTTGTAGTCTAAAATATCTGCGAAAATGACGGCACCATCCTTCACATTAGTGATGCGACAAGCAAGGCTGGTACTATTGCAATAACCTAAAAGATGAAGATGATGAAAAAGAAAATATATTTCTAAAAAACTTCAGGAGAAGTTACAACAACCGTGATGTTTAGAGTTACTGTGGAATTAGCAATTCTATGGTCCACTGTTAAAATGCGTGCATGTTGCTACTTTGAAGGGAAATGACCCTGGATCGTGCCTGGTTTCTATATTTCAACAAAAGAGCCCTTTCCTATACAATGTCAATTATTTAGTCTTTGGGTGTAAACTTTCCAGGAAAAAAGTTTAGTTCGTGAATTGCTCAAACAAGTTTATTAAACCCTCTTCATCCCACCCCACCCTAGCCAAACCCACCTCAGGTTTTGTCGATAATATTCAATGCTCAGAACAAGAAAATTAATGTTGCTCATTACCAAGAATGAGAGTTTTTAGGATGATAACTGGTTAAAAGAAACAAGTTTATTAAACCCTCTTCATCCCACCCCACCATAGCCAAACCCACCTCAGGTTTTGTCGATAATATTCAATGCTCAGAACAAGAAAATTAATGTTGCTCATTACCAAGAATGAGAGTTTTTAGGATGATAACTGGTTAAAAGAGTACTACCAACCAAAAAGTGAAAAAACAAGTGCTTCGGGACTTTTCTTTTTCCTTAATTCTCGAACCGGCCGGAGCGATGGCTTTCGAGGTAAAGTTTTGCCAATTCTTTTATTTTTTGTAAACGTCTATTATTTTTTTGAATGATATTTGATGTTTTCTCCATTTATTATTGAATGCTATTAAATATGTTTCGGTCATGCTTAGCAGTCAATGTATTCCAGGGTTTTAAAATTATTTTTTCCTGTGTTGTTTCAGATACTGATGGAAGCAGAGAGCCAGTGTATGGTGGGAACTTGACATTAAATGGTCAACATAAAAAGGAGTATCCCGAAAGTGAACTGCTTTCATTCCAGAATGAAGGGAATAATTAGAAAATTTACAATATTGCACGGATCCTTCTTCTGCTGATGATGTCGAAAATACTATTGGTATGCCTAATCCAGTGAATATATAAAATATTGAAGGAGATTCTTTAGAGGAATTAAATCAAAGCAACAATGAGGAATCTTGGGTCGATTTTGAGAACAATGTTGACCAGGAAATACCGAACCCTTCATCGGATGAGTTTGCGAATAATGTTGATCAGGAAAAACAGAACCCTGCATCAGATGAGCCTGAAATTGTTAGCAATTGCATGCTTACTAAAAACAATTTGTCGGTGACTGCATTATTTATTGATGAACCAAGTAAAATTGAACAATATGTAGATAGATTCCTTACTTCTGAAGGTTCAAATCAAGCTGACGCTGCATTTTCTCAAAGTATTTTAACCGAAGATAAAGAAACACATCCACAAACTCATAGATCATCTCGTGTTACTCTCGTAGGTTTAGATGAGTTTAAGAAGAAAGCTAGAAATGAAAAGGATCAACCTACTAGTAATCAATTTGGAATCATCACCCATGGGCTTGAACCTGGAGGAAGTGAATACAATTATGCTGCTGCTTCCAAGGGAGCCAATATTTTATCCCATAAAAAATAAGTAAAAGGTGTTCAAAGTATCCTTGACAAAGACCACGATAAGTACCTTAGGATTCCTTGTAGTGTAGAAAAAAAAATTGTGATAGAGATTTATAAGGAAACAATGGTTGATACAGTAGCAATTGCAAATTTCGAACGTTATTCATCCAATTTGAGGGATTTTGATATTTTTAGTAGTTTAGTTTACCCTACTAATGATTGGTTCTTCTAGGAAATTTTACTACTGGAAATGTTAAGAATGTTCATAGGTTCACTCTTCAAGAACCTAAATGGGCACAGTATTTGAAGTTGTGGTTCCTTAGTCACTATGGTTATGAATGTTTTTGCACTATGAGTACTGTGGAATTTTATGGTGTTGATTCTATGAGCATATGCTTTAAGACTTGATTGCAGTTGGAGAGCATGGTTTGAGAAATAAGGATTTTTCTGGTGAGCCAGCATCAATCCACACAACAAGAGCGACCCCTTTGCCAGATGAAAAGGTCTCAAATAGCATTTGATGATATTAAATTCATTTTAGATGGAGAGGAACCATATGGGGGTTTACAAGACAAAGAAACTGGATTCAAGGACGATGCTTCTAAGGTGAATTCCCCTGATCCCACAATAGAAATTATCCAATAGCAGGGTGGAAGGATGGAAGGAGACACTGTTCTAAAGATTTTGATGCATAAAGTGAGATCACTTGAATTGAATCTTTTTGTTTTAGAGAGATAATTGGAAGAATTGAATTTTCGATATGGCGATCTCTTCTCTGATATTGATAAGGAACTAGCAGAAAACACTATGTATTTACACCAAATCGGGAAAAAGTTAATCCATCTACAAGAGCACAAAAATCCGATGGTGTGTTAAATTAAACCTATTATTTTCCTCTTAGGCTTAAGAGCTTGTTTTGTTTTTTTCCTTGCTCTATTTGATACTTCTTATTTCTCCTAGTTGCTGTAACACACAGAAAAGATGGAGCATTAAACATTTAATTAAATTCTTGTAAACTTATTATGTACTTGCTTGTTTTGTGTTTACCAGGAGGAAGAGATAGGCAAATACAGATCTTGGAGATCTAGAATTTCAAATAAGTTGGATGAATTGGCAACAGATAACAACTTCCTTAGGTTTGTTAACTCTCGCTATACTTTTTGGAGCTCTGTTTTTTTTTTCCAGTTATATCTCATTTTTAAAATTAAGATAGCAGGGTATCGTATGACATGCCTACAATATACAGTGCTCTTTCAATTTCCTTTATTTTCTCAAAAAAATGTTATTGGCTGCAAGTGTTTGACTCTTCAATGAATTAGGTTTCAAGAGATTGTTGTAAAAGAAAATTTTGAACAATTTAGCTTGGCGGATAAGTTAGTTACCATGCCTTATGATAGGTTTGTTCAATGGATTATCAGAGGAAAGGAGATTTTTAACTACGTGTATGGGAATCTTGTGAATTAATGAAATATGAGATGCAAATTTAAATAAAAAAACCATGTATGTGCAACTAGCTTTACTCTATGCCTAATTTAATCAAATTTTGGCCAATCAGGCCCTTCCTGTACAGAAATTCAACTAAGAATTCTAATCGGTCTAATATCCCCCTAATTTTAGAATTGATTCAGTCAACATATAATTGACTAAATCTAAACCTAAGTTTGCAAAAATTTTCCCTACAAAATGTTTTGGAATTTGTTTATAGAGGTTAAGCCCCTTCACCAAAACACACTTGACTCCTGAGTTCGATTTTACCAGCTTTGTGCACTGTATGTGGGAAGAATTGACTAAGGTGTGAGGAGAAATTGCATGCCTGTCGTTGTCAAAAATTTGAAGTGAGAAAGGAGGTATGGTTTTGTATTTTTTATCATCTTTACTTTGGTTGTATAAGGTTCTTTTACTTTGGGACCTTCATTTTTATTTGTTATTGGCATTGCATCCATCTACTCACTCGATTTGTTAAAACTTAAAATTTTACTACTCAGTGCTACAACCCTCTATTTGTTTTTAATATGTCTTACATTTCCCTGCATTTGTTTTTTTGAGGAATAATCTCGTGGAAAACCCTCGGTGTACTTTCCCATGATTCACAGATGGTAAATGGGGTAAAATGCCAGTCTAGATTGCAGAGCCTAACCCCAAGGGGATCAAGAGATTCAAACCCATGACCTCTGATGGTAAATGGGGTAAACTATTAGTCATGATTGTGGAGCCTAACCCCAAGGGGATCAAGAGAGTTGAATCCATGACCTCTCCAAATTTGGGGGTAGATATCTCACATCTGGTTCATGACTTCTTGAGCTAACCCTTGGGAATTCATACATTTATCTCCATTCTATGAATGATATCTATTCTATTCAACATTTAAACTATAATTGTTGCATATATTCAACTGCATTTCAATTTTATCCCTTTCAAATTTTATTGATGCATCTATCACAAATGCATTTCTATTTCAAATTGATAATTCTTAATCCTAATATAAGAAGAGTATTGTATCATTCTTTAGCTAAACGCTGCTATATTAATAAATTAATATATATAATATTAGTAAACTTCATAACTAGAAATCCTATGTAGATTGTGGCATTCTCAATGTAATAATATCCGTGTTACTGGATACACCACCCCTGTGTGTAGGATTCATGGATCTGATCGGATCTAGATCTAGATCTGCCAGAATTTGTCATGGAAGCAAATCCCATGGAGAAGAAAATGGATCCCCATCCATTGAAACAGATCCCATTGAAAATGAAAAGGATCTTGATATTTTGAAACATAACTTGAAACGTATAGTGCTTTTTTGACCCACTTAACCCCCCCACTTTTTAATGAAAAAACTTCCAAAACATTGAACTCCTCCTAGAGGCTAAAATGCTTAACCCCATTTCTATTCAAGGTCTAATATATCCTTATAGCAAGACCCGTTCTCGAGGTCTGATCTATCAATGTTTGCTCTTGAGGTTTGATCTATTATTATGGTCAAGGTTGGTTGTCAATGCCCAATCTATCCTTATGTGCTATATAGCTTATGGGTATTGTAATTACACCAATCTTTGTATCTACATTGCAAAAAATGTTACACTCACACCGATCATACAAGAAAGTTTCATGTCAACCTAGAAAAAAATGATTGGACCTAGTCATTACACAGAAGCATTTTTTAAATCTAAGTGCTTGAGATTTGTTATATTTCCAAAAGGAATGAGCTTTTCTATATTGCACTTATGGGCTTGTGGATTGTAGTAGTGGTTTCTCGTTAATAGGCTCACTTGAATACATGATAGCAAGGTGGTTGGAAGTATGCTAGATAGGATCTTTTGTATCCATGGTAAGAACTTCCATTGGACTCTTCTCTGCCTTCCTTTTATTTGAATATGCATATATTCTAATTTGCGGTCATGATATTTGTTCGAAGCATATGCACAAGTGGTTTGCATGCAGCCACATTTGTGACCAATGGAATCTCGAAAAACATACCAATCAACATGTAAGTTTTCAGATTCCATAATGCTCTCCATGACAATTGGGAATTCTTATTTGTAACTTGTGTGCAGGATGATAAAAACTGCTTTCTGTCACTCTAAAATATTGCTGCTTAAATGCGCAGGCATCAGATCAACCCTTTAGTTAGAATAGTAAAGAAATAGACAACATAAATAAGCAACACATCAAAGGCTACCTATGGTACTTCGATGGAGAAACACTTGTTGCAGCGTCAACTTTGAACAAGAGTGTTTGCAAGACGTATGGTTTCATATCGAAAAAATAGTTAAAATCAACTGCTCTCTACTATTATAAAGATTCTGACTAGATTTGGAATTTCCACTATAGGTTGGGAAACGAGACACACGTGTGTACTGCAGAGACGACGAGATATCTTTATGGGCATGGCACTGGTCATAAGCCCCTCAACTAAACTTGGGTGTCTTTAGAACCAGTTTTGTGCGTATAACATTGCTGAGCTTCCTCATTTGCATGTTTATGCATGGCCATGCATCTATGTTGCAAGCTAATGTCATAGACATTGCTGCTTGCAGCTCTTGTTATTATTTTGTATTTGGTTCAAAATTCTAATTTATGCATTGATAATATGATTAAAATAGTCATTCTTATACACCTATGAGGAATAATAATCATGTATTTCCATAATATAATTATAATTAAAATAGTCAAATGAGGAATAGTAACCCCGTATTAGTGTAAGAGGATTTATTATTGTAAATATTCAAAAAATGATCAATAGAAGGGACACAAAACATTTATAAATTGGAGGACCAAGTAGAACAAAGTAATTTGAGGAGGCTAGAACTGATGAACATTGGATCAAATCCATGGAAGAAGAAATAAATCAAATTGTGAAAAATGAGACATGAGAACTTGTCCCAAAACCCAAAAACAAAAATGTGATCGGCTCTAGATGGGTCTTTAAAACAAACTGAATGGAAATGGACAAGTAATCATAAACAAAGCAATATTGGCATGCAAAGGGTATGCTGAGGTTGATGGAATAGACTTTGGAAATTTTTTTTCTCATGTAGAAAAATTATAAGCAATCAAAATCTTCTTTGCTTTTTTATGCTCCAAAAATACCAAGATATATCGAATGGATGCAAAATCAACCTTTCTAAATGGAGAATTAGAATAATAAGTTTACATATAACAAACATAAGGGTTCCTACTATCAAAAGATAAATACTATGACTACATATTGAAGAAATACCTCAATGTACTAAAGCAAGCTCCCAGAGCTTTCTACTCAAGACTAGACAAGTACTTGCAGAAACAAAGATTCTGAAAGAGAAGTGCAGATAATAATCTCTACATAAAAGTTGAACATGGAAATATGATTGTCATTTAAGTGTGTGTTGATGACATCATATTTGGAAGTGATGATGATAGATCAAGTCAAAAATTTCCCAAGGAAATGCAGAAGGAATTCAAAATGTCTATACTTGGAGAGTGGAATTTCTTCCTATGACTCTAGATATCTCAACTAGATGAAGATATTTTCATTTCCCAAACCAAGTATATAAAATAAATGTTGAATAAGTTCAAAATGGAGGACTAAAAACATGTAAATACTCTTATGATCACTAGTTGCAAGTTGAGTAAAGAGGATGAAGCTAAATAAGCCAATCAAAGACTCTATAGGTCAATGATTGGTAGTCTACTCTATGTAACAACTTCAAGACCAAATGTAATGCAAGTAGTTGGACATGTAGCAAGATTTCAATCTCCACCTAAGGAGACTAATGTATCAGGAGTAAAAAGAATATTCATGCTGTGAAATTCTAAGTCACGAAAGATATAGGATATGAGTATACCTCACAGAGAAAAAATGATCAAAAAAGATGAATTAGAGTGAAAAATGTAGTAAAAATGAGTAGATAATTAAGCATGCATGAGAACTCATATAGGAGGAGAATAATGTCACGTGATCCAATAATCAGTATATTCAACAATGATGATACAATGGAGAGAATTCGAATCACACAGAAGAATTCGAACCTCAGTTGGTCTAGCATAGGGATAGTCACCATTGGAGTGCTCCAAAAGATTCAAACTAAACCAAACTAAACCTAAAATCGATTAACTAAAGACACAATCAGTTAATTGACCAAGGAGGGCATATTAGTGATTTTTTCATGCAAAAAAGTCAGAAAAGGGTGCATGAGGCCACAATTAGTGGAATTCATAGCTCTAACCCCCCACACGAGTCAGCTAACTCAGGTGGACTTAATTAGAACACTGAGTAGGTTCCTATAAAATAGGGAACTGACTAAAGTGTTCCTAAAATGATGCATGCAGGGATCACAAGGTGGTAGATGGATCTTGGATGACATCTGCACACCACTAGGGGGAAAATGACATAATCAACTACTAGGAAAATGAAATAATGCTAAGTAGGACAAGGATGGAGTATTAAAATATCCTAACACACATATCTCAAAGGAACAAAATATTTTGTATTATGGTATCCAAAAGAAAATGAGTTGTCCATGATAGCCTATACAGATACAGATTGGGAAAAAAGTATTAATGATAAAAGAAGTACAAATGGAATAGCATTTTATTTTGTAAACTGCTTAATGTCCTGGTTGAGCAAGAAACAATCTTCAATGTACCTATTGTAACATACACCAATACATTGTTAGTATTATGCGGAAAATGGGGTGTGAAAAAATGTTTTCTATCGATCATCCCACAACAAACATTTTAGTTTTGTAATAAACCATCTTAGTTAAACATTACATGTAGACTCATCAACTTGAGACTCATCACCTTATATTTATCAGAATGTGCAATTGTGTATAATCATTCAATCATAGTCATCTTACTTGTAGGCATGGGTGAAAATTTCCTCCGAATCGATCATTTTATTCTTAAGTTTTTAATGAGTAAGACAACGATAAAAAAATACATCACTTCTTAAGTATTATAAATAAGATCTATAAAGGACTAATCTTATTACCATCAAATTTAAACCTTTATGAAATCAACATGTAAAACATTTCCTTTGATGCTTTCTCATAGGATACATTATGAATCCCTAACTACTTGGAGATCATGCCCCATATTATTCTTCTAGTTATGCTTAGTCATCTTTGTCATTGCCAATTATCTATTATGAACCATTACATACATCTCATATCTAGAATCCATGCTTTCCCAATCGAGGTTAGAGATATATAAACTTATTAGCCATAGCATAATGTTTTTCTCACCATATATGGAATGCTTACAGATAATTCCATAATTAGCAAGAGTAAGTTATTTACATTATCCCTATCTTGTGACATGAACATTCCAATAAATATGTTTTGATGTCAATCAATAACTACTAATATTAAAGCTCGCAAGATCATATATTCTAATTAATAAAATATAGAGTCAAAGCTTACAATGTATTTGTGTGAGCCCAAAAATCTCCATAATGAACTACAAGGAATTTAGTCATTCCATCAATATAAACTCATATGTATGATAGTAACAATGATTCCATTAAGAAAACATAGGTAAAACAACATTAGTTTAAACAACCATTAACCTCACTAATAATGAAATTATGGTAACTCTTCATGTCCATACTTATCAAAGAGGCAAAGTTCATAAAACATACTCAAGACACTAATAATGAAATTATGGTAACTCTTCATGTCCATACTTATCAAGAGGCAAAGTTCATAAAACAAACTCAAGACATATTACAGAATATTGTACCATTAAGGACTAAGAACTAACTCATAAATTCATGCATAAGCTTAACATTTCTCATAACATAAGGATACACTCATCGCACATATGTGATGACATTTGAAACGTAAATATATAACTACGCAAATTCATGACACATCACTCAATCATTACAACCAGAGAACAACTAGAGTATACATGTATTTTTTTCAAGAACTTGACAACATCTTAACTGTAACACTAAAATACCAGAGAACAACTAGAGTATACATGTATTTTTCTCAAGAACTTGACAACGTTAAACTTGACAACATCTTAACGGTAACACTGAAATAGCTAGAAAAGTATTTATCTCAAAACTTGGGCGACTAAAAGTGTGACTGCAAATTTCTTCTCATTCATTACAACGAGAGTATACATATATTTTTCTCAAAAACTTGACAACATCTTAACTGTAACACTGAAATAGCTAGAAAAGTATTTATCTGAAAACTTGGACGACTAAAGATGTGACTTCAACTTTCCTCCCAACCATTTAACTCTCTATCTGGTGTATGTTTCTTCCACCAAAAGGACACCCCCTTTATGGAAATACCTTTATGGAAAGGATCTATATTCCCAAGCGGAACTTCCCGAGACTAAGTTTAAGGTTGACATCCGTCAATACGGAACTTCCCGAGACTAAGTTTAAGGTTGACATCCGTCAATGTTTCCTTATTCTTTCTTTCTACTTAGCCAAAGTTCTTGTAATATATATTGTGATACAATCCAACTGTAAAAGAATGTATATTCAACCGAGCTTCAACTTTGATGCTAACACGTTTTACAGATATCTAAATGATATTCAAATATGAGCTAACGTTTTACATAGATCTAAAGTAAAATGAATTCAACCGAGCTTCAACTCTGACTCTAATCACAGTTTACAGAGCTTCAACCGAGCTGCAACTCTGGACTAACGTTTTACACAGATCTAAAGTAATAAAACTCAACTGAGCTTCATCTTGACTCAAAACACGTTTTTACAGAGATCTACAAGTTTTGCAACTTTGAACTAACATTGTTACACATATCTAAAGTAGTAAAACTCAACCAAGCTTCATTCTGACTCAAAACACGTTTTTACAAAGATCTACAGGTTATGCAACTCTGAACTAATGTTTTACATAGATCTAAAGTAGTAAAACTCAACCGATCGTCATTCTGACTCAAACACATTTTTACAGAGATCTACAGGTTGTGCAACTCTGAACTAACATTGTTACAGAGATAGACATACAACAGAGCTTCAACTATGACATTAAATCACAAATCTAAAAAGGAAAATACACTCAACTGAGCTTCAACGTTAACGCTAATACGTTTGTTTTTGCGAAGATCTAGGTAATGAACATTTAAATAGAGATTCAACTCTGATACCCATGATTTCACACAGATCTAAAAATAAATACACTCAACTGAGCTTCAACGTTAACGTTAATATGTTTTTTTTGTAGAGATCTAGGTAATGGACATTTAAATCGAGCTTCAACTCCGATACCCACGATTTTACACATATCTAAAAATAAATACACTCAACTGAGTTCAACGTTAACGCTAATACGTTTTTTGTAGAGATCAAGGTAATGGACATTTCAACAGAGCTTCAACTCTGATACCCACAAACTCACACAGACCTAAAAAGAAATACACTCTATCGCTATCCACTGAGGTATAGAGGTATTCAACTCTGAACTTAATTTTTGTAGAGATCTAGGTAATTGACATTTTCATAGAGCTTCAACTCTGATACCCACGATTTCACACAGATCTAAAATGAAATACACTCAACCTAAATTTAGTTCTATCGCTATCCAAAGAGGTATAGAGGTATTCAACTCTGAAATTAATTTTTGCAGAGATCAAAATATTAGATAACCGATCTAAATAATAAATATGTTCAACCGAGTTCAGCTCTCACGCGGGTCAATTTTTTTTTTACATAGATCTAAGTAAAGAACCAAGCATGACTTTTACCAGGGATTTCACTATTCGCAGGATACTCTATTGTAGGTTCCTCGATCCGCCCTCCACTGGCTGCGACTGCTACCCCTCTAACCTTGACTGCTTATCTGCTTTTGACACAACTCTTCATCACAAAAATATGCAACCAGGTGTGATCTCCCTTCCTTCTCTTTTCCCCCTTTAAGTAGGTTGTCGAGATAGAAAAAGGGTCTGGTGGCTCAGCGACTCTCATAAACGTGTAACCAAGAGATCCTCCCTAACGACAAAGGGCAGTTTTAAAAATGATTGGCGCCCCTTTACCTTAGGTGCTAACGCCCAAGAATATCCTGTCGATCTAAGTGCAGCCCGCTTTAGTGGAGCTCGCAGTCTCCTCCTCTCAACGGAACTCTCCCTCTTAAGGAAATAAATGCACCATCTTCACTATCATAGTTAGACAGGATCCTAACAATTCCTAACCAAATTTTATGAATAGTTGAGTTTGAGTTCTTAAATTCCTTCTTAAAGGTGGTGCTTGACTCTCAAAAGGAGTGCGCTTCCACTATTAAAGTATAGTTGAATTTTGATATAACTACGTTCAAATGTTAGAGGAATTACTTAGTTTAAGGTAATTTCCCTTATCAATTATTAGTCTAGTTCTATTAGTTAGGTTATAGGGTTTGTTGTTATCTTACGACAGATAATAATTTCTTTGACATCATTTTCTAGGATTAAATGATAACTTAATAATTTAAGTAACCATCATTAATCACTTAATTGATCACGGAGTTATGATGACACTTGTCATCCATTCCTAGCCTAACCGCCATTATAATCCCCCCTAGTGGATTCGTTTTCCGTCGTTTAGTTGCGTCACAACCTTTAGTCTCCTAAGTCCTAAAATTCATATTTACAACTTAGGAATAAATAACAAAAAATTGCGAGGTTTATTAGTGGGGCCCTGTCCTTGAGCTCCTCACTAGAACCAATATGCCATTTACAAAATTACAAAATTAGGGTAGAAGAGGGATGTTACACCTATCCACAACATAGGCATAATATATTGCAACAACAACAAGGTGTACTAAGGTTCTATGGATGAAGCGGAATTTAAGAGACATTCAGGTATAATACAATGATCCTATTCCTATACTATGTGACTGTAAAATTAGTCACAGCAGATCTAATGAACAAGTAAATCAATTACAACAGATGAACATAGAAAATATGGTGTAAAATTGTGCAAAAAATGCATCAGTGCTCAATATCCCAATAAGGGTGAATGATTACAATAGAATACAGTTACAATGACTGAGCAATTCGAATTTCCTAAGGAGGTCATTCGAATCACTGAATGGAGTAGCTTGACTCCAACTAGGAGTCCTCATCATCAATCAGTGGTGGTCATCAATGCACAAGAACCAGTCATCCAAGTGTCAATCTGAGTCTAACTGAGTGTAACATGTGTAACTGAAGTGTGTAACACTGATATAGGGAAGTGGGCTCAGTGGGTGGCGCATGGGAGGCTAACTGAAGTCAGAACAAGTTATCTAATCAATCTGGAGGTCCAACGGAAGTGAAACAGTTAGTCGGGAGTGAAACTAGCCTCAAATCAGGGAGAATCGGAGCTAACTGAGTGTAACTGAAGTGGAACTGCAGTGGTAGGTGAAGAAGTGTGCCCTTCTCTGGAAGTAGGTGAGAAGTGGGCGCCTTCCTGACTAGGAGGGATAAAACTCTAAAGTAAGTGGCTCCCGGGTGCTAGAATAAGGTGGCTAAGGTGCTAGAGGCATCAACTTGGTGACTGGGATGCATGCAAACCCTAATTGCATGCAAGATCCTGAAAAAGATGATGTGGATATCCAAACAGTGACAATACTATTGCTATAAACATTTATAAGAATCCAATGATGCATTCCAAGACCAAAAATTTTCCCTTCAAGTATCATTTTCTAAGGGAGTATGTCACATAAAAGAATATCAAGTTGGAATAAATTGGAACTAAGGAACAAATTGTATACATTTTCACAAAATCCCTTCCTAAGGATACTTTTGAGTATCTCAGACAAAAATTGAGGGTGATTCCTTTCCCCAACTAGATGCACAAATAAAAAAAAGCAAAAGGAGGAGAATTGTTGACATGGGGTATCACATGTTCCTTTTCCATCAACGTCAAAGGGGGGATATAAATAGTAAAAAAAGTACAAGATAAGAAGCATGAAGATAAGGGGAATCAAACAGGGGGAGTAATCTCAAAATAAATACAATGAATATAGTCACAATAGGAGTAAGATTGTTTTACTAAGTTCCCATCAATTACAAAGGGGGAAGTTATTTAAAAGTGTTTTCATTTATGTCAAAGTCCCAGGAAAATGGTGGTTGATGTGTCCCTGATGAAGTTCCATGAGGACAAATCGATTTTAGTCTAGAATTCCCACCAAACATTGGGAAAAAATCCCACATACCATTGGGTAAAGTGCACTCCAAGCATTGAGAAAAATCCCCACACAACAATGAGAATTATTCCCACCGAGCATTGGGTAAAATTCACACACAAAATTGGGTAAAATTCCCGCCAAGCATTGAGGAAAATTCCCACACAACATTGAGAACTATGCCTGCACATCAAATATGTAGTGCCCGCCAGTCAATTGAAAATCCTGCCAACCAGTTGAAATGTTCGTCAGTGAAGTTAAATCCCCGCCAACCATGGAAAATTACCTTCATGCGTAAGTACTGCCTTCTAGGAAAGGAGAAATGCCCGCATGCCATGGAAAATACCCACCATGCATAAGAAATTCCCACGATGCATAAGAAATTCCCACCAGGAAAGGAGAAATTCCCGTAGACTACGGAAAATTCCTGCTGGCCATTGACAAAAAAAGGTTTTGATGAGTAGAAAGGGTGTCAAGGTTGCGTTAACCTCCATCATCGATTAGGTCCACTTGTGAAATAACTTGACCCTCCCTCCACCGAATTAATAAGAAAACATGAATTTATCTCTTCCTCACAATTCCCATAAAAAAGCAAACAAATGAAATGTTGACCCCTTATGAGTGAATAGGTCAGCCTCATATTTGACACTTCAATATATATAAACTAGCATGGATCCATATTAACTCTAGCTCTCTCAAGCATTAAGAGGGATCAAATACCTTTATATACAAACCCTTCATGGATATTAGGACTCTAAAAAGGGTTTGCACCTTAAGTGATTTGATCCCTCTCAACTCTTGATAGAGCTAGAATTAAGATGGATATATGTTGGTTCATATTAATTTCCATGTGGCTTGCATCAGAATAATAATGAATCTCTCACCTATTTGATCCATTTGTAAAAATATTCACCATATAGATTTTGAGTTATTTGGATTTTGCGTCATCGAAATGTAATACATCATCAAACACTATGGATATAGGGTGCATGGATCAACATGAAAATTATCCATGCTACAAATATTTGTGGTTGGAAATGTGGAACAAAAGATTGCAATCTCTTTTAAAAGAAAGCAATTTAAAAGTAATAATATATAATTTTGTTACATTGCTTGTATTATATTAAAAATTCCTTACACAGACCTAAGGAAAGTAATTAATTCATTACATAGATATGTTATTTTAATTGCAACTGATGCTACATCTCTTAATGGTCGTGAGTTATTTTATGAAACATACTAAATTTATTTTTCAAAGCTTCAAAGATTGATTTAATGTGAAGGGAAGTAACACGATTCAATCTCCTGACGATAATGTATCCACAACATGTCTCAAATTCATTCGACTCACTTCACTGCATTCAAAACTAAACCATGCAAAATTGCAACAACAAAATCATTCAAAGCGTTTTCTCTTCAAACGAAGCCAAAGATATAAAAGGAATTAACTCTAGTCATTTAATATTTTATGTGTCTATGCTATTTCATTGTGATTGTAGAATATCTTAAACTATCCCCATAATTATGTTTATTCATTGTTTGAGAGTACTTGCTAAGTGCGACCACTATCACTAAAAAATTGACTATGTCATCGATTCATTTAATTGTAAAACACAATGTTGCGGATTTAAACATCCATATGTGATTTAGTTTTATATTTTTATATTTGACTTTTTGGAGCCGACATATTCTATGTCAGTGTTATAGATGTGACACATCTCATTCACTTGAGATGTAGAAAGCACCTCTCTACGTAATAAGACATGAAGTGCTCCCTCATTGTGTGTGAACAACTTAAAAAGGATGCAATCTGTAAAGTATCCAAGGTATAGGAGAATAGGGGAAGGAACAACAAACAAAATAATGAAGACAAGTGATACTACAACAAAACCTTGTGATTAGCATCTCGTTTATCCCATTTTTTGGCGTCCACTAACACTTTTAGTGTATTTTTCATCATTTTCTAGGAAAAATAGGTGCTATTTCACGAGATGGCACTTTTCTTGACATTTTTTGCATCCTTCTTTGAAAGTAGGAACTAAACTGGATGCTAATTGTGACCACTTTATCGTCCACTTTAGCGCTAGGAATACCACCCGGAATACTGCCTACTTTTGCTTCCTTTGGTGCCAGAAATAACATCCTTCATAGTGCCAGGGTTAGCACCATCTTTAGCTTCCTCTTTTGCGCCAAGAGTTGTGTCAGTATTTACACCAATAATTGCACCTAGTTTTGCTCCCTAAGTTATGATAATATTTAAGCCATGATTAGCACCATGTTTAGTGCCTAATTTAGCTTCCTAATTTAGGAGGTTTAGAACCAATTTTTGCGTATACAATGACATCTAGTATAGCATCTAGTTTTGCTCCCAAAGAAACACCATGTTTTTATCCTAATATTGTGCCTAACGTATCTCCCAAAATAACGTCGCGTTTTGCTCCTCTAATTGAGCCTAGTTCTACATATGTGTTACTTAATTGATGGGATATAGGCTATTGGTTATTGGGGTTGAGGGTTAGATTTGGGAGGGTTGTGTTAGACATTGATGTTGATGTCTATGATGATAATGATGATGATAAGGATGATAATGATGACGATGATGTCAATGACAATGACAATTATGATGATGCATGTTATTGCACTATTTGACCATGAGTGATGCTAATGGCACCTAACTGGACCTTTTGGAAACTAAGAGACCCTAATTAATCATAAATGACCCTAATAGAATTCGAGTGTCCCAAATGAAATGTGAGTGAACCTAATGGCATGATAATGATGATGATGATGCATCTTGGCAATGATGATTTGTACAATGTTGACTAGGATGTTGATGACGACAACGATGTCAATGATAATGATGCAGGTAATTATAGCACTATTTGATTGTGATTGATCCTAATGGAACCTAAATGACCATAATGACATCTGAGTGACCCTAGTAGTACCTAAATGACCCTAATGGCATATGATTGTCCTTAACGACATTTGAGTGACCTTAATGGAACTTGAGTCACCCTAACATCATGAGGATGATGTTGATGATGCATGATGACAATTATGATCGTTGATGATGATTTTATTACAAGATTTATAACGATGGCAATTATGAGCACTACATTGATAATGACAATGACGATGACTATGGTGATAATGTCGATCTCTATGACGGTGGAAATGATGATAACAACAATGACGACGATGACAGTGAGGATCATGATGATATCAATGCAAATGATGATACACATGATATAAATATTAGATATCGATTGATCCTAATGGAACCTAAATTACCTTAATTGCCTCTAAGTGACCCTAATGCCACTTAAATGACCCTAATGGCATATGGGTGTCCCTACAAAAATTTGAGTGATCCTAATGGGATCTGAGTGACCAGAACATCATGACGATGATGATGACGATGATGATGACGATGATGATGATGATGATGACGACGATGATGATGATGCATGGTGACAAATATGATGGTGTTTACAATGATTTGATTATAAGATGATAATGGTGACAATTGATGCCTACATTCCCAATCATAGGAAAATTCTCTTTTATGAAACTCATTTAATTAGTAGGTGGTTGGATGCCTTTATCATCATCACAATGATCATGACGATTATAATCATGAAATTGAATATGATGATAGATGATGATGACAATGATGATGACTATGGTGATAATATTGATGTCTAGGACGATGGTGATGATGATAATGACGGTGATGATGACAATAATGGTGATGACGATGACAGTGAGGATCATGATAATTACTAATTCTTAAGACCCATCGACCCAGTTAGGTGAGGAAAAATGTCCTTTATGAAATTCTTGAATGGTAGTAAGATGTCTTGTCCATCATCACAGTGTGGTTGACATGAATTATTATGATCATAATGATGTTATGCCCCCAAATTTTCACTATGGACTACTCCATTGGAATAGGGGATGCAATAGCCTAATTTACTTGGTAAGTTCATGATAAATTATTAAGGTGGTGTCATGGGTCATGAAATTGTAATGTATCAGGTCCAATATGTATTATTAATGCAATATTAGTAAAAAATGGACAGGGGGGGTGCATAGGAGGCACAAATTGGGCCCCACATGAGTTGTAACTCCCCTAAATCAAGCTAAGCACATCTAAATTCGAATTCCAAGGTGCAAGAAGGTTCATGATAGAAGAAAATTCAAATTCTAAGGAAGAGTAACCCCCAAGAAGTTTCATGAAGAGGCATCTATCTAAAAATAACCATTGAGGGCGCACTTGTGGCAATGTAATTCCCAAGGAATCTTATGATAACTTATGACAAGAATAAGGTCCTATGATATATTATGACACCTTATGACACCATATTACATGCTCAAGTCCTATTTTTAACCGAGGAGGGCGCTATAGGTGAAGTTGGGCCCACATGAAGTTGTAACTTCCCCCAAAATTAACTATGCATAGCTAATCGAATTTCCAAGTGAGGTAAAGTACTATTGGGTCAAATAACATTAGGAAATTCCGTAAATGTGTTCTAAGGACCCATTCTATCATGAAAATAACATTTATTAATATTTTATTAAATATTTTATGAGAGAATTCTAGAATGAGGGGGAAAGGGCTCAATGGAATCTGTAAAAAAGATGCATGCCTCTTAGGAAAGAGATTTTGGAATTTTTATTTTGAATTGGAGATATATTTTGGATTTCATATCTTGGTATATGATCCCTTTATATATTTGAATATGTGCCCCTTGCAATAGTAATTAGTTTTAGTGGTGAAAGATTCCACCCTAGCTAGTAGAGAGGAGGAGATCATCCAGATCTATTCACTATGCTTCATGGAAATTGATTGAGAGGAGAAATCAATTTCAGATTAATTAATTTCATATTTATCTAGAGAGATTTATTTTAGTTTTTTATGTTCATCTACTTTAGTGGGATCAAATTCATGGTTGTTTGTTCGAGTTCCATTTGAAGCAATTTGTAGTTTGTGGTGTTTCAAACAATAATAATATGCGGTGGCTTCTGCTTGAGGAGGGCATAACTATGGATATTCAAAATTCATGAGGGATGATATAATGGATGTAAATCACTGATATTTGATGAAGGGTGCACTCATGGTTTAATATCTAAATATTTGGGTCGAAATCTACTGAAGGAGGGTGCAACAATGGAAAAAAACTACTCATCCAAAGCAACATTCATATCTCTTTCTTCCATGGCTTTGTAACAACCATCTATTCTCTCTCTGAAGCATATATTTATTTGTATTTAGATATTCCATAACATCCATTGATTTGATCTCTACAGATTTCCATCTTTAATGAAAATCACAATGTTTTTTCCTCATACATTGCTCAATATTCAAGCATTGGTTTCACTATGTATAGATTTGTAATTCCATGAGTAGATCTATCAACGTATGGTTGTGTAATCTTGGTGTGTGGGATTGAAACATTCATATGGTCCTTTGATATCTGTTAATAATCTATTTGGCTCGAATTAAGTGTATTTGGAAGCCTTTAGTGTCCATTTTGGAGTTTTACAGTTGTGTATGTTTACAATATTGCACTGGGGTTTTGGGGGCCAAAAGTTAGTTTCTGGTTCGAACATTTTTTAGTGTTTTTCGGATTCTTAACCCCATTCCACTGCGTTGGGAGTGTTGTTTCCAGTAGTAAACACTTTTTTATTTCAATCAAAAATTTTCTATGTTTCCAAGATATGATAATTTTACAAGTGGGTCAATCTGTACAATTATGCTAATGCACCCTCAGTTATAAATGTCTGTGTTCAAGGATTCCATAAAGTTATTTGATGTTTATTAATGGTTAGATTTGATGTGTTTGGATCCCTCAATTTTTGTTTGTGTCAATTTCGGGTGAGTTAGGGGCTGTTTGGGAAGAGTTGTAAACCGATTGTTCTATGTGGTCAGATTTGAACTAGTGCTCCTAGTTTCAAATCCAGTGATTATTTGGGGTTGAATTGGGGTTTATTGCTATGGTTTTGGATCCATAATATTACAATAGTGATATATCATATTCCCTTATTGGCCATATTACATTGGTTTTCCAATATACATTATGGGCTGCACCATATTATTCATATTCCGATAAACATAATAAAGCTACTGTTTGGATAAATTCAGGGATGAATTTACTCTCTATTGGAAATTTGGAGTTAATGTGCCTAAATTTGTTGATGTAATTGTAACTACGGAATGTATTTCACCTATGTATATTGTACTCCTACAGGGATGTTATTATTCCCCTATACAAAAGTGTCATCATTTGTATTGACAAGTGTCGCAAGTTGCATGTGATGGGTTATTAGACCACCAAGTGTGGGGTCAGACCTGATTAGTATTACCATGGGTTATTAGACTGAGTTAGACAAGTCGGACCTGCTAGTTTATTAGGTAGCTCAGGTCATGTATACATAGAGTGTGGGAGGCACTCTATTTGCTCATCTCATTATTCACTTCTACACTCATAGGAAAGTGGCGCACAAGTGAGGAAGGAGGAGTAGCTGCTAGGAGGACTATCTCTTGTACTTGGTTGTATCATTGCTCTTTCTATCTCTGAGGAAGTTGTGGGGTTTTTCACCTTTATGGTTTTCCCCAGTGAAACTTTGTTTGCCTATTGTCTCATGTGATTTCTTGTTGTGATTGAAATGTTGTACATGTTATTCTCTTAGTAAAGATCCTAGAGTATATTGAATTAATGCTAAAAAATTAGCATGGTATCAGAGCTAACCCGAGAAGAAGACACTATGCAGTTGCGGAAGCTAGGGCTTCTTATTTATTGGGTTTCTCTCCACATATATTGAAAGGTAGTAGGGTATTTTGATTCTCCTCATCAAGGCACATCTTTCTGTCCAATCAGAATTCAATTCTGGGCACTTTCATTTTTGGCCCTAAACATTAGGGTTTCCACAAAAATAGGAATTTATGAATTCTGAGACCATATCTGGAAGCTCCTTGGAAAAATCGAATTTTATAGCTTTGGATCAAACTTTTTGGTTGGGTGAAGCTCCAGGAAACTCAAACCCTAATTCAGGGTCCTCCCTAGTGAATCCAGGAGATTGAAAAGCATTTCTGAAGGGTGAAACTGTATAGTTTTTAATTTCTGAGTACACTAAAATGATCAGCTCATCACGGCGTATCTTTCTATCCTTTCAGAAAGTTGAAATTCACATTTTGAATTTTTAGGGTTTCTCTGACAAACCCTAATCCAGCACCAGATCCAGATTTCTACAAATCAAGTGGTAAGACCTAAATCTTTTCTATTTCCATTTGAAGTACTCTTTAAGATGTCTCACCACACTAAGCTTGAAGGGGTTGATAACTTCTGAGCATGGAAGTATAGTATTTGGTTAATCTTGGAAGAAAATGAATTGGACACCTACATAAGTTTCGAGGTCCCTGTTCCAGAGGAAGAAGAGGCTAAGGCCTTACATAAGAAGAACTTGGTCAAGGAAAAGAGAATCATTGCTGATTCTATCAAAGACCATCTCATACCACATGTGTCATCTCTAAAGACACCCAAGGAGATGTTTGACTCCCTAACCAAGCTATTTGAAGGGAAGAACATAAATCGGAAGATGACTCCACGGAATCAATTCAAAGGGGTAAAGATTCAGAATGGAGATACCATTCAATCTTATTTTTCCAAGGTATCTCAAATCAAGGAACAACTTGAAGCTGTGGATGGAGTAGTGGACAATGGTGAAGTTGTCATGACCACATTGAATGGCCTACCCAGGTCATGGGACTCCTTCATCCAAGGAATATGTGCAAGAAGAAAACTGATCTCCTTCAGTAGGCTATGGGAAGAATGCTCTCAAGAAGAAGCTAGGATTGTGGCTCGAGAAGAAAAGATGGGGAATGAAGATCAAGCTCTCATAGCACATGCTAAGAAAGGAAAATTCAAGAAGGAAAAATCTCATTGGAAATATTCTCACCATACACATAGGGAGAACTCTAAGAATACCTCCCATGGTAGATGCTTCACATGTAATGAGAAGTGACACTTTGCCTGAGATTTTCCAAATAACAAAAGAGATTCCAACATCAATAAGAAGAAGGGAAACAAGAAAAGATATCATGCTCATGTTGCTGAGGATGATGAACCTCCCAAGAAGAAGGCTAGAGTAGAAAGTGATGACTCATCAAGTGAGGATGAATATGTTATAATCTATGCTCTCACAGGTACTATCTCTCATGGATGTAATGATTGGATTATTGATAGTGGGGCTTTAGAACACATGACTGGGTTTAAAGAATCCTTTGTAAATCTATATGAACATGAGTCACCCCATAAAGTGAAACTTGGGGATGACTATCAATATCCTATTAAGGTGTAACATCCCAAAAATCTCAAATTTTTTTTTTTTGGATGTAGCCAAGTTTATAAGATAAATGCTAACTACGGAATGATAATAATTAGCTAACAATGATAACTTCCTCATACAATTGCCTTAATTGTTTTAAACACAAATATGTATTTGGTTATAAGTAGGATGCAATAGAACAATGGTTGTTTTGTTAAGTGTAAGGATCTGTTAACAATACTGATGAAGTTGTTTGCATGTTTTCTGAAGGGGTTCCTATCGGGTGCCCTTGGGTTTACTTAGCTTTGAAAGCTAAAGCATTGGATTCTTCTTTCCCAGATCTACAGGTAAAGATTATAGAATAATTCCAGTTTAAGATGATTATAAAATTTGTCATGCATGAAGATGTCGATGGTATGTATCTTCAGTTTACCTTTGTCACTTGTATCGTCTTTTATGGTTATGATTGCACGTGTTGTCAACCATGTTTAAGCACTAGACCGTTATAACTATCGGTGAGATCAGTGGTAATAGCCTAGTTTAACTGTCTGAATTTGTAACATGTTTGGTTTTTGTGAAAGATATTGTCATCCCTATAATTAATGACTCTTCTGGAACTGACGGCTGTAAACAATAAGTCTTGGAATACTAAAGATAATGTTTGTATTGCGTCCATATGTTAATCGAGATGCGATTGAGCTTCTAACCTACGACATTATAGAGTTAATGTCACATCCTAACTTTCAATTCTAGTGTGAAAGTTTTGATTCTTCTTACAACATTCTTATGTAGGTGACCTAGCTTAAATGTAACATGGCCTTGTCTTATACAATAAAAGTGGCCTAGCTATGAATATAATGCATTTTTGTTAAGTTGCCTATGTTAAAAGTGAACCTTGTGATAGCTTCTTTATACTATGGCGTTGCATGGTTTATAGTTGATATATTAATATATATCGATTCCAAGTTTGGTGACTTATGGAAACTATAATAATAACATGTTTGAATAATATGTAAATGGATCTTATAGCGTAAATGTGCAATGTATAAACGTTAAGCGTTCTTAGAACAAACCTTATACTTATAGTGTAAATGAAAGGTCGTGATGCTACCTTATGAATAGTACTATACATAGCGGTTTGGTTTTGATATAGTACTAACCTATGGTTTAATGGCTTTATAACATGGGTGTAACAGTTGTAAGGCATTGTTAAAATCCCGAGGCCTTCGCTGTCACAAGACTTGCACTCTGATATGAATTAAATGTTTGTGCAGTCGAGGTTATGGCTTAAATCTTCGTGTGATCTTCAGCATTGAATTCGACCCTGCTGTGATGTCAGATGTTGCAATGTTGGCATCTACGTGTTTAGATTCCTGTGATAACCATGTTAAGGAAGGGTGATACACCACTGAGCTGTAAGCTTAGCTACGGTGATATGGAAACCGAAAAGTTCTGAGTAACAAATGTAATTCAATGATCAATACTTGATCGTATATCTGCCTTGGTACCTCCGTAGTTGTTGGCTTGATATCGATCGTTGATCTCAATACCTCGATAGTGGAGATGTGTAAACCCTAGCTAGACTTGCCTTAATGTAAATCTTGACTTCGTGTTTTCACTTTGTGGTTTTGGTTCTGGAGAAGAAGGCCGACAGGCCGTTGGTTTACAGGGCTCGACCCTGGGCGGTTGTGGATGGCAATGTGCTTCAAAAACTTAGTAATTTCTATTGTGAATTATCGTATAAGTGCTTGAGCGTTTGCTGAGAGTGTAATAATGAAATCTTGTAGCTTTCTTTCGGTGGAAAAATTTAATAGGGAGGTTTTGATTTCAAGTTTGGTTATGATTTAGTTGCATGGCAACTTTACTGTGTTGGAGAAAGGATTTGGAAGCTGAATGCATTCCAATCGACTGTCAATAAATGGGTAAGTTTTTTGTTTATCAAATTTGTAATGTATTCTTCATTTGATTACAGTCAAGTGATAATATTGCTAACTCTTCATAGTTTTCTTTGGCAGGAAATGCCAAGGTTCTGTACTCCATGCTCTGGTTTGATGGCAATAGGATTCGGTGATCAAAGGATAGCATTGCAGCTAAAATGGTAAGCCCGGTGGCAAACCCTCGTAGGTTCTTTTGGCAAAAGTCATGGAAAACAGTGTTTCATCAAAACTGGAACTCGTGGTTGTAAAACCCTGGGTTGTTGTTTTAGTTTGTGTTGTCGATGTAATAGCTGGAAATTGCATAGGTTTTTGAGTTTAGGGTTTGGATCTTGGCAACGATCCTTTGTTCCAAAAAAATTTGGGGTTTCAAACTCTGTTGAGATAATCGAATAACCGTTATCAAGCCTGTGCTATGATACTTGTTTTTTGTTTAAAAAATGTGTTGGGGCTTGGCCCGTGAACAAAACTATATCTCGTCTTTACAAAATGTGGAGGTAATACTAAGTATTTACGAAATGTGCAACTGTGTAGCTAAATTTATGAACACCGTGACAGTTTTATTTAAAGTCTGTGAAGTTATGAAAAATGTATGATGAAGATTTAAAGACTGGGTTTCGAATAACGCTGCTGCTATTGTTTCTTTAGGAACTATGAGTTTTATAAAATGTTATAAAAATCGGAAAAGAAAACGCATGTTACTGTTGTTTGATTTTTAGCTAAGTGTTGAAACTATGTGACATGCTTCGGCCAATGCCTCGTCTTTGATTGTGTTAAAGATTAAGTAATACAACTGTAAGTCTGTTAGGGTTTAGGGTTATAGTTAAGTTTAGATTGGATGAAATGAGGATGACTAAAGATACATTCAGCGTCAAGTGGAATTTGTGTGTACCGTTTGAATTTTTCTCCTACAGTCATAAAAATGTCTTAACTTTGTATTGATATTTGAAATCAATGAGTTCGATTTACAGTGATGATTTATCATGTGAAAATTTACATAATTTGTATACTGTGAGTAAAACAAGAAAATGACAGAGAGCTTAATCAATTTAGCTCGATCCTGTAACAACATTTCAATTGTGTGTTTGTGATTTTGTGCATGTAAAAGAAAACATTAAACCCTAACTATATAATAAAAGAATTTATTTTCTTAACTACTCTGTGTGTACAATAATAAGAACATTAGTAATAACAGTAAACTTTGAAAGTATTTAAATGTAAAATTTCAAACCCTAATTAGTAATGTGATGCTTCTTATTTGTCTAACTGTCCTATATGTACAATAATGATATTAACAGCAAACTATAGTTTTATTCTATTGAAACTAAACATTGGGAAAACAAAAATGAAAAGAATGGAATAAAAATATTGTTGTGAGTAGAATACAGTAAATATTACTAAATAATAACAGCAGATAATTTTAGCAGAATATAAAAATAGTATTTCCATCACCATGGCAGTTTGCCTATCCTATCTTATCTATCTTAATCTGTTTCTGTACTGGAGTACGATGCTGTTTCTTTTTGCATGGGGAAAAATACAGAAACAATTCGATTTCAATCTGTGAAGAACCTGCAATAATTAATTAATGCAAATACACGAGATATCAGAAATAATAGAACTCAGAATCACTTTTATATTGATCACGGGCCACTTTGAGGGGGCAACCTCCTTTGAGAAAGCTCAATACAATTAACTTCACCATGACTTCATAGGCCTTAACACACACTTATATACTAAGCCTAGGCGCCAATACCATGGGTCAATACCATGTGTCAATACAAACCATGGGCCAATACAAAATATGGATCAACAATTACTACAGGTCAAAACCATGGGCCAATACAAACTATGGACCAACAAAACTATGGGCGACTTACAAAGCATATGCGCCAACAACAATAACACAAACTATGGATCAACAAATACTACGGGATGACTTACAAAGCATATGCGTCCAACAACAATATACTAACAAAGTAAAGACATGGGTTCCTAACATCCCCTCTCCCTTAGAAAAAGCTTTGTCCTCAAAGCTTTAGATGTGGAAATTGATGCAAAATCTGAAGGAGTGGGTCCCCTGTAGCATCCTCGGGTTGCATTCTGGGCCACTGGCGCCTTTTGAGTTTCAGGGAGGATTGCATGGAAGGCTATAGACGAAGAAGAACCATATCAGCGACGTGAAAAGTGCACGTAGAACGGTGTTGATCGGCTTGTTGTTTTAGTCGAATTCTTGCCATGTGAAGATTGTCTTGCAGAATGAGAAGAAGCTGATTGCGGTTTCGAAGAATTGAGTCAATTGCCTGAACTAGGGAGCTGCTGAAGGTGTATGGAAGAAGAATTGGCGGTGCTTGTCCAAAGACTGCTTCATATGGTGTCCTTTTAGATGTGGTACTATACCACTGGAGTGCTTCCAGGAAATCCATAGAAATAGTTGTCCAAATCTGTGTAGGGATGGGAAAGGGTTCGAGCAGTCCCGAAAGGATGGTTGTTTCACCCTTGTTGACCTGGAAAGTATCACAGTCAACCACCATCCGTTGAATTGCCATTTTCAATCCCTGCCAAAAAAAGTTACATTGTTCATGATCATACGTTTTGAGGAACCCACAGTGCCCTGTTGATAAAGAAGCATGGAGTTCATAGAAGAGATAGCCCCGTTGAATAGATTGCAACCAATTTGGAACAAGCAGAGAAATAGCTGTAAGAGAAACTGGGTCATCAAATGTCCGAGAAGGAGCATCTGCCACCATATTGTCCTTACCCTTCTGGTAAGTGGTCGCATAGTCATAACCCATGAGTTGGAGAACCCATTTCAGGTGTGCTGGGGAGGAGACCCGTTGTTCCAGGAAAGTTTCCAGACTTTATAGATTAGTCTTGATGCATAAATAATTACCCAATAGGGATGGCTGCCACTTATGTACTGCATGCAAAATAGTCATCATGTCCTGCTGAGATGTAGATGCGGTAAAATTCTTACCGGAAAGGTCTCGTGAAGGCGACAAGCCCACTGGTACAACAAAGACACCTGCATATCTATCCAAGGAAGTAGTGGAGACCGTTGGTGGATGCATCTGAAGGGAATGGAGCTGAGCAATGACACCATGTGAATTCTTCTTAAGGATATTTTCCAAGCGATGTGAACTGATGATGCAGAGAGACCCTGGTTGTAATCCCATAAATTTGTGTTGTGTCCCATTGACTGAAAATTGCATCCAAAGTTCAGCAAAATCCCATAAGATGGGGCCAAGTGTGTGTAACCATTGAACGCCCAAAACCACATCACATCCACCTAAGGATAAGGAAAACATGTCAGAGCACAGGTTATAATCTTCCATAGAGATACGCACATTACGACACTTCCCCTTGAAAGGCAAGGTGCCCCCATTGGCAACCATGACTTCAAAGTTGGAGCAAGGATGGAGAAAACAATCAGCCTATTTGGCAATCCGAGGGTCAATGAAGTTATGAGTGCTACCAGAATCAATGATTTTGGTAAGAGGGAGCTTCTTGAAGTATCCCCTAACCCGCATTTTTTGTGGGGTGGTGACGCTAGTTACAGCATGGAGAGAGATCTCGGGTGGGTCGTCTTGAGATGGGGTATCAACAGGCAGGTGTTGAATGTCAACCTGAACATCTACTGTATCTGGAGCTTCTTCACCAAGTTCTGAGGCAGGAGGAGAATCCACATCCAAGAGATAGATCTTTTGTTGAACACATCTATGTCCTCGAGTGAATTTCTCATCACAATTATAACAAATCCCTTTTTCTCGGCATGCCTGCATCTCTGTTTCAGACAAATGCTTGATAGGAGTTGGTCGAGGAGCAGGCGTGATGGGAGGTCGTTGGGAACCCATATTTCTGAAGGGAACAAAGGTGAGTTTGGAGCATTGTTGAGCTGCGATCTTGTCCTCTGCCAACTTAGCCAACCCTAGGACTTCCATCATTGTGTTGGGATAGAACATTTTGACTTATGAGCGGATTTCATCCTTGAGACCAATGATAAAACAACTCCTGTAGAATTCATCAAACAATCCTTCTGTGTGATTGGCCAATTTCTCAAATTATTTCTGAACTCTCTCACTGTGCCAATTTGGTGAAGTTTAGTGAGTGCTCCTGTGAAGTCATCAAAAGCACTGGGACCAAATCGTGGCAAAAGGAGTTGGCAAAAATCTGTCCAGTTTGGCTCAGGATGAACTTTGATGTACCAATGGTACCATTGAAGGGCTTCCTGTTCCAAATGAAAGGATGCAAGTGGAACTTTCTGGACATCAAAAGTATTATGCAGACTGAAATATTGTTCTGCTCGGTATATCCATCCAGTCGGATCAGTACCATTGAAGCGAGGAAAATCAAGCTTCGGCCCACGAAAATTGCTGGAAGAAGAGAACCCGGTGGCTGCAAAAGATTCTGGCTATCGGTTATTGTTTATGGATGAATTCTGAAGATGGAGGCTAAGAAATTTTTTATCCATATCTTGGAGTTTGGTTTAGATGGCTGCAAGTGCTTCCTCCATGGTGTGTGCTCCTGCACGGGTGACAACCATAACCAGGGGTTTTTTTTTTTTTTTTGGGGGGGCGGTGGGGGATGTTTAGAAAAACACAAACAGAAGCTGATTTAGTAAAAGAAAATTTGGATTGGGGAAAACATTTGATGGGTAATTGGGGTTTGACGAGATTTTAGACACTGTCGAAAGGACATGAAAGCAGAAAAGGGGGATTTCAGAAGTGGGGTGAAAGAATGAGAAAATTTGGTAGAGGGGGACAAAGAAGCAGAATTCAGAAAGGAACTCTGTGGTAAAATTTGAAGGTGATTGGGTGAAATCTAAGGAAGTTATGGCAAACCCTAAAAGTAGACAAATGTGGAATTTCGGGCTTTGGGAAGTGGAATTGGGAATAGGGTCCTCAGGAATGAAATATGCAGAATGGGATGACAGGGGTTCCCCGAAAATTTCAAGGGAAACAAAGTGAAAACAAGGGAGATATGGAGAAAAAACTGTTTTTTTTTCGAGACTGGAGCGGCTACGGCTCGAAAGGGATCTGAAACAGATAGATCTGCAACGGCCCGGAAGTGAGCGGAAACAGAGGGATCTGAAACGGCGCTGAATGGATTGAAAACGGCTAGATCTGGAATGGCTTTTAGAATGGATCTGAACGGCTGGATCTGAAACGGCGCAGTAGTGATTGACAACAGTTCAGCTGAAAATAAATATGGACCCCAGGTATGTGTGGCTTCCTAACAGTTCAGGGGTTTCACTCTGCCACCAATGCTGTCTGACGGCTTGCGTATTGGGGCAGTACCCCTCACTCCACGGCTCAGGTAAAACTGCTAACCACTTTTCCACAAACGACAGCTCTTGGTTTACCTCACGGGTGGAAACTAGTCAATCAGGTAGGGGTAGTTGCCCTTTTCGTTTGCAGGTCCTCTTAATGGGATAGCTACTTCAGGGTTCCTGTGGTACTCCTCACAATGAGTTTTAGGGCTTATGACCAAGTACTTCCCACAGTTAAGCGGATAGGGATTATTCCCAAATCCGAACCAGCAACAGATGCGAAAAAAAATTTGGCAGAAATTTCACCCAGCGAGCCCAAGAAAGTGCTCTGATACCAGATGTGAAGAACCTGCAATAATTAATTAATGCAAATACACGAGATATCAGAAATAATAGAACTCAGAATCACTTTTATATTGATCATGGGCCACTTCGAGGGGGCAACCTCCTTTGAGCAAGTTCAATATAATTAACTTCTCCGTGCCTTCATAGGCCTTAACACACACTTATATACTAAGCCTAGGCGCTAATACCATGGGTCAATACCATGTGTCAATACAAACCATGGGCCAATACAAAATATGGATCAACAATTACTACGGGTCAAAACCATGGGCCAATACAAACTATGGACCAACAAAACTATGCACGACTTACAAAGCATATGCGCCAACAACAATAACACAAACTATGGACCAACAAATACTACCGGACGACTTACAAAGCATATGCGTCCAACAACAATATACTAACAAAGTAAAGACATGGGTTCCTAACACAATCACTTCACAATTATACATAATCTTTAATTTATACAGGGAACTGAAATTTACTTAGTAATTTAACAAATAAAATTTAATAATCAGAAGAACTGTAATATGCAAATAAATAACAGAAAATAAAAATGAAACAGATAAGACCATAGAACCTGTAACTGATGATAGGGCTGACAAACACCCAAGGAGGCCTGTTCCTCCCAACCTGCTTCAGAAGAAACAGCTCAACTGCTGACTTCTAATGAACCCCCAAGCCTGCTTACTGATCTAGTAAGTGGGTGGAATCTGTGTAGAAGCAAGGCACTAAAAAATACCTTCTCCACTCAGTATCAACCTCCTGAAACAAATGCCTTCTCCACTCAGCATCAAAATCTTGAACTCAATAAGAGTTTGGCAGACTCACAACATGATCAACAACAACATATCCCCTCATCAAATCTCTTGGGTGCAAACACAGCAAAAACCCAAGGTAAATTTCCTCGTCAGGAAAAGTGATGAACCTCAGTTCAATATTTGATGGCTATTATATAGACTGCCTAGGTATTTTAGTGGTCAGTTTGGAATAAATGAGCCTCAAGCTCCAGTCCCATCTTTCAGGGCACTATGACCACATTTCAAGGGAGTTGTCCCATACCAACAACTAGTTAGTTGCATCATGATGCTGCCACTTGTCCATTGCCTTCTACCCCAGATTCCATTCCACCTAGTGGATCAGTAACCACTCTTTCAATAGTCCTCTTAGGTGTTTGTCTCCTATTTTATTTATTAAATAATATTATATTGTGCAAATTACAGTGATCCTTGGACACCTGTCCAATATAAACTTTACAATAAAAGTTATCATAATGTTTCTTAAACACAAAATGTTTTCCAGCTTAAAGGGTATGTTACATAAGGGAAGTGGTGAAGCCTCCTACAATATAGGCTCTGGGAAGTCTTTGAAGATGAAATATCTTCTATATGAACCTGGGCTCAAGAAGAACCTACACTCCATATCTGCATTGGATGCAAAAGGAATGAGGGTTGCATTTGTAGATGGCCAAGTCCTAATGTGGCCAAAGGGTAAAACTATAGATGATGCAGTAGTGATTGGAGAGAAAGAGGGAGGATTGTACAAATTGAAGGGACAACCTAAACATGCCATGGTACATGAATCCATGGAGCCAAGTGAAATTTGGCATAGAAGGATTGCACATGTGCACTATAGGGCACTACCAATTGCAAGTAAAGCTATAGAGGGTCATCCTGAAATCAAGTCAAAGCATGAAGGGGTTTGCAAAGGATGTGCAAAAGGAAAGAACATTAAGAAGGCATTTTCAAGCAGTGAAAGCAAAGCTAAAGGAATCTTGGAAATTATCCACTCCGATGTATGCGGTCCCATGTCATCCAGTTCTCTGAGTGGGTATGTATACTATGTCTCTTTCATTGATGATTTATCTAGGAAGACTTGGGTTTACTTCTTGAAGAACAAAGATGAAGTGTTTGATAAGTTCAAGGAATTCAAAGCCTTGATGGAAAATCAAATTGATAAGAAGATCAAGACATTCAGATCCGACAATGGCGGAGAATTCACTTCAGGTGATTTCAAGAAGCTATGGAGTGATTAAGGGATTAAGAGGGAGTTAACTGCTCTCTACAATCCACAACAGAATGAGGTTGCAGAAAGAAAGAATAGAACAATCATGGAAGCAACATGGGCAATGCTGCATGACCAGGATCTGCCTATGCATCTTTGGGCAGAAGCAGCTAGGACAACTGTATATGTGCTAAACATAACACTTCACAAGATATTGGACAACAAGACACCAAAAGAGGTCTTCTTTGGTAAGAAACCTGAAGTCAAACATCTCAGAATATTTGGTTGTCCAGTATATACACATGTTCCAAAGGAAAAAAGGACAAAGCTAGATCCTTCAGAAAAGAAGGGCATCTTTGTGGGGTACAGTGAAAGCTCGAAGGCTTACAAAATTTACTTTCCAGGGTTCAAGAATATTGATGTCAGCAGGGATGTAACATTTGATGAAGACTCAGCTTTCATCAAGTCAAGGAAGGCACCTGTTGAAGATCATGAAGAACCAAAGGAAACCATATTTCAAGACACCACCATGAATGAAGCAATTCCAGAAATAGATCGTGAAGTTGAAGATCCGCAAGAACCTGTAGATCCACCCCGTGAGAAGAACTCTCCCAAGAGGAAACCTGCATGGGATAAAGAGCTCATTCAAGATGCATAAAGGTATGGCATTCCAGAAGAAGAACACAGAGCAAGGAAGAGGACTATATCTCATACCAGCTATGTTGCCTTACTCTGTGACATTATGAACAAAGAACCTTCCAGTTATGAATAAGCAGCGGGAAAGAAAGAATGGAAGGATGCCATGGTCAAGGAATACCAGTTGATCATGAAGAATGATGTTTTGGATGTAGTCCCAAGACCTGAAGGGAAGTTTGTTGTGACTTCCAAGTGGATCTACAAGATCAAGCATGCTGCAGATGGCAGCATAGAAAAACATAAAGCGAGATTTGTAGCTCACGGCTTCTCCTAGAAAGAGGGAAATAGACTATGAAGAAACTTTTGCTCCTGTAGCCAGGTACACTTCCATCAGATCAGTACTCGCCCTGGCTGCAGTGATGAAATGGAAGATAAACCAGATGGATGTCAAGACAACTTTCTTGAATGGTGTAGTCGAGGATGAAGTGTATGTGGAGCACCCATTAGGTTTTGAGACACATGACAGGGAGTCATATATGTGTAAGTTGAAGAAAGCCTTGTATGGCTTAAAGCAAGATCCTAGGACTTGGTATGGTAGGATAAATAGCTTTCTATCCAGTTTGGGATTTACCAAGAGTAAAGCAGATTCCAACCTTTACTACAAGGTTGAGGAAGGAAATCTAGTGATGCTACTATTGTATTTGGATGACCTGTTTGTAACAGGTGAGGATGGTTTGATTGTCGATACCAAGATGAAGCTTGCTGTCGAGTTCAAGATGAAGGACTTGGGGATGATATACTATTTCCTAGGCATGGAGGTGTGTCAGAGTGTAGATGGAATCTTCCTTGGACAAGGGAAGTATGTAGTAGAGATCCTGAAGAGGTTCGGGATGATGGACTGCAAGGCCATGGCCACACCTATGGCATCGAACCTGAAGCTTCTATGTGATGCTTCATCTGAGCCAATTGATGTCACTGTGTATCGTCAGATGATTGGGTCCTTGATGTACCTGACGAACACTATACCAGATATTTTCTTTGCGGTGAACACATTGAGCCAGTTCCTAACGGATCCCAGAGGTGTTCTCCTAGTTGTTGTGAAGCATATTCCGATGTACCTGAAGGGTACAATTGATTATGGGCTAAAGTATGATGCAAATAAAAAGTTTAACTTGTAGGGTTATGTTTATTAGGACTGGGCCGACAGTGCTGTCGATAGGAAGAGCACATCTGGGTGCTGCTTTAGTATGGGATCAAGTGTAATCTCTTGGTTTAGCAGAAAGCAGTCCTGCGTAGCACTGAGTATGTCACATCCCCACTTTGACCCTTGTAATATTTTGGGTTATAATGTAAATATTGTATGCATATTATGTATGGTTCCTAGCGTGGAGCTCAAGGCCAAGGTTCCGCTAGTAGACACTCGACCTTGAAGAGGAAAGTATGTTGGTATTATTTAACCTATGTGCTAGTGAGCCATGGGAATTGTGAATATGCATTTTTAATAATAAATACCCACAACTAGCTATGCAATGCAACAAGAGATGGGGGCATGATTTTCACAAGGAATAGGGAGGGAAATTATTCAAACCCATGAGCCAATGGTTTTAATCCATGTAAACCCTCAACTACCCATTTTGGGTTATGCATCGAATCATTTAATTCTTCCAAGAGTTGGTTGAGGCAGTTAATGCCTTGGGAGTGGAGAGGCATGGAAGCCAATTTCGTGTATGGGCAAGCCATCAACTTGTAAAATTGAATTTTGCTTCATTGGCAAGAAAACGCCCATGAATTGCCTTCCCAAGCCATTCTGAACAGATAGATTGGGATCTCTTACGCAGTCTGAGCTAGCTGGGTCTTTCCTTGCACGTTTTTCATCATTTTCTGCATTTTTCCATGCTTGGGGAACTCGTTTTTGGTTAGCACAGCCACTGGGAGAAGAGGAGCATGAATTGGGGGTTTGATGGAGGTCGTTTTTGCTCCTGGGTTGTCCATAAACACTTTCTGAAAACAAATTTTTCCTTTCCAGGGTTTATTCCCCATTCTCCATTTCGTTTATGCTTACTCACGTTTTTTTGAAGCTAATGAAACCCCATCTGTGTGCATCTCACTGTAAAAACGTTCTTCATGCCCAACACTTATACTTTTGCTGTTATGTGCATCTTTGTTTTGGTTTGAACCTATGAGCAAGAAATTTGGAGTGGTAGTGGATAGAATTGGCTTGATAAACCTGTTAACACCTAAAAAGTGCTCACTAGCTCATTTCCTTATACACATGACCCATTTGTCCACTTTTCCACCATTTGAGCATCTAAAGCCAACATAAGGTCACCAAAAGACCTTAGTACACCCCTTTTTCCACTCAGAATGAGTATTTTTCCTAAAAAAGCATAAAAAACCCTAAAAAAGGGTCCAAAATTCCCAAAATATTAAAAAGGGAATAAAAATAATAAAAATATTCAAAAAAGGAAAAAGGAGGGAAAAAGTACCTAAACCATGTTGGTCAATACCATTGGTTTCCACAAAACCATAATGGTATTCCCCACCACCCAAATTTATAAAAAGGTGGTAGGGGCTCCTCATTTCACATCCATTCATCTTCCTATCCTCATGCTTCCAAAATCTCCCTTGAGTATTTGGCCATTGTAGCAACCTTGGAGAAAGGACCCTTTGGAGTTTGGAGTGGCTCACCATTGGAGCTTCTCAAATATCTTCATCACTTGGAGGTATTGTTATTTCGAGCACTTGCTTGCCCCCATTTTCAATACAAATTTATTTTCTATATTTCTTGTTCTTGTTTTTTTAATTCAAAAATGCACATGCTAGTTTAGTTTAGTTTAGATTTAGTTTACATTGTTTTGGCTTAGTATTGAAACTGCTGCTACTAGTTAGCAGGTGCCCATAGCACTAAGCGTGGTTGCAAAACCAAGCCAACATTTTTTGGCAACTCCACTGCTTTCGAATCTTTAGATCTCACTTTTACTTTAGATCTTAGTTTTTGATTGTATTAGTTAGTTTAATTCATAGATCTGCCACCCTAGACAACAGATCCATTGCTGTTCTAGATCTTGGCCCATTTCATTTCCATTAACAGCCCGAAATTTTCAATTTTTGGGTTCATTTTTAGGCATCCGCGTACGGCTTTCGCCTCGCGGATTTTTTCCCAACAGTTGCGCGGCTCATCGTGACTGCGCGGCTCTTTTCCATGCGGTTCCCCGTGGCTTCTCGGCCTATTTGCACGCTGCACATCGCGGCTTCGCGGACATTTTTCGTGCTGTACATCATGATTGTGTGCCGAAATCCCGCACGGTCCATCGCGGCTTCGTGGCAGAAACCCGCGCTGCCCATTGCGACTGTGCGACAGAAACCCGCGCGGTCCATCGCGGCTGTTCTGTCAAAACCCGCGATGCCATTTTTTCCATTCGGCCAATCCGATTAAAAAATTAATTTTTTGTTGTATTATTTGCCCACTTAGCTATTTTTACAGTATCAAAAAATCTGCATTATTACAGCCATCTAATCTTTTTACTATTTAGAATGCACATCTAGAAAGTCTTTTTCAAAATGTTCAGAAAGTGAAAGAAGGATTTATTTTGCATTTTATCTAGATTAAAAAAATTTGTTGTTTACTTCTTTAATATTTTGCCCTTAGCAATTTTTGAAAAAGAAATCCATTTATTTCTTAAAGAAGTCATATTATTTGCTTTCATATTTCAAAAGATCCTTTGTTTTTTGAATAGATTTTGCAAAGCATTTAATTTCCATTTATTGAAAAAAATCATAAATATTTGCTTTTTTATTTCAAAAGATCCTTTGTTTTTGAATATTTTCTGCAAAGCATCTACTTTTTTCAATTTCAGTTTACAATACCACACGTGCACCCACTCAAACACATAATTTAAACTGAGCCTTAAAATTTACCCTAACTTCAAACCAACTTTTAACTCCACTTGGGGAACACTTAAAAGAACTTTGTAGCTAGGTAGAGCTGGGGGGATAGGTGTTCCAATAACCCCCCTCAGTTATTACATTTGAGACATAGAAGTTGTCCATTAGGGAACTAAAATCTCCTAGTATTTTTTGGCACGGTCACAACCGGTTTATGGGAAGGCCTCTCCCCTAGGAGGGTTGAAGTCGCGAGGATGGTTCCGAAAGCCTAAGTGGAATACCGAAATCCATTCAGTAACCGAAGGGCTACCATTTGCAGTTCTCGGGATATCCCTGTATGGGGGTATTGCGGTAAAAGGACCAAACGACAGATTTACCTTTTCTCGACATGTCATGAATGGAGTATCCTAGTTGCCATTCTTTAGGATTGATTACCCGGTGTCCCTCCCAGTAGGGGGATATCTAGCCGTTGATTCAACACTCATATTGTTTGACTTGGATTTCATCACCTTGCAGAGAATATCGTTTGTTGATTCACAATACTTTTAGTTAGGTGTTTGCATGATATATTCCACCTTTGGTCTAGTTACAACTATTTTTTCTAGGAGCTGTTTGCATGTTGGTATTCTGACCATTTTTTGCATCCCTCCACTTATTATAGCACAACTTCTATAATAAGTGCCTTTTCTGAGGTTGATTTTTTTGGCCTGAGAGCCTTCATTTTCACTCCCCTTCTTGCACCCTTGGTTGCATTAGGGTTTAGAGTTTTTTATACATTACCACCTTACACAAAACATATTTTTACACAAAAACTTATTTCTCACCATTGAGAACTTTAGACGCTCTCGTCGTCTTCAGGGCGAACTCCCCGAGTTCAGTCTACTTGGTTCTCCACGTCACCGACGTAGAGCCTTATCCCTTGAATCGACACATCATCGGTCAACCATACAGTCATATGATTCTGACACGCCTCGCTTCACATCCGATTCTGAGGCAGAATCCGAAAACCCCACAGAGTTATTCCCAACCAACCTTATGGATGGAACACCATTTGACCCACTTTTTACCGACACCATAGGAGAGATGTCCATCAACCCTTCTACAGCGGTGCCATCCATGGCAACCACCACCCCCCTAGGTATGCCTAATATGGCGGACACTCCACCTCTAGGAATGCCCAACACAGGGCCACCTCCTGTTATAGGAATTCCCAACATAGGGCCACCACCTGTTATGGGTATGCCCAACATATGGGTCACACCCCCTTTGATTACCACAACTTAGATTCCAGGAATCACCACTACTATTCCTAACCACGGTGTAACCCATGTTGCACTCGAAAATGCTGGTCCGTACCAGACCATAGCTATTGGAGGACAGATACCTTCAATACCTAGCATACCTTTAGGCGCTACTGGACCCCTACATCATACCACCATGACTAGTCATGTCCCAGTCACTACGCCACATACATATGCTACCTTACCTTACATGGCGAGTCTGAACTTACCAGACTTAGCTAGGCTCACCAATGACCCTATCATACACGATCCTGCGTGGCCTCTCATGCCCACCAAAATCCCCTCCGACATCCCTAAGTTTGAGGGCAAGGCAGGTGAGGACCCCCAGAACCATATCATGTCCTTCCATCTATGGTGTTCCTCCAACTCCATAGCGGACGACTCTATCCGCCTCCGGCTTTTACAGCGCACCTTCATTGGCTCTGCAGCTAAGTGGTATATCGAGCAGCCACATGGGATGCATGCCACCTTTACCTCCCTTGCCTCGACCTTTCTGCAGTTTTTCCAGTTACCTGTCCGCTATGATGCGGGAGTTGAGATCCTACTGTCTTGCAGACAGAACACGGCCACCCACATCACCGACCACATTCATGAGTGGCGTCGACACTGAAGCCTCTACAAAATCAAGCTAGATGACCGCATCTTTTTAGATTGGTTTCTAAAATCCCTCCTCCCTCTCATTGCGAAGGATGTGGCATCTGAAAGACCCCAGTCTGAAGAAGAGGCCATCCTCAAAGCTCAACAGTTTGACCTCATTTACGCCCAGTTGGGTTACCTGTGTACCATTATACCGGATGCCCCTCGAGGTGATTCATCCCAACATGATGCGCCGGGGGCATCCCATGCCGCAGATGGCATCATTGGTCATATTACCCCGCATCCCCAACCCTTTTCCATTGCACATCCTAGCCATGGCTCCGACCTTTCGCGGGCCACATCCCAATCTGGAGCAACCAATTCATATGCTCCCATGGCACATACCCATGGACCTTCATGTCCACCTCAGTGCTTTGGTCATGCACCACCTGCATACGCCGCCCCAGCTGCACCTCAACTGGTGTACTACCCACAACTAGCTGCGACAGCTAGCCCAACACCTCCAATAGCTCAGGGTTACCAACAACCCCAACAGGTAACTGGACCACCTCCAGCCCCACAGGCTTATTATCCACCACAACCTGCTCCCGCACCTGCGGTGAACCAAAATCCTCCCACTGCTCAAGGGCAAGTGTACACACAGCACAACCATCCCCAGCCCTAGCACCAAAACAACCAGCGTAACTAGGGTGGGCAACAGAACCGTGGAAGAGGATGTAACCGCGGTAATAACCAACAACAACATCAAGGTCCTCCACCTCCCAATCCTCCGCAAAATAACAATGCTGCTCCCCCCAATCGAAATCCGGATCGTAATCCCGGGCAGCCTAAAAATAGTAACCTCAGAACAAACCATCCTTGTTCTATTTGCGGGGTTTATGGTCATTACACACATGCTTGCCCACATTTAGAGCGAGCTCGACAACTCTGGACTGACGATGCCCATCATCAGGGGAAAGCGGCTCCTCAACCGCCACCCAACCCTCCACCACCTCAACATCAACCTTTGGTGCTACAAAACCCATTTCCAAACCAAGGTGCAGTGAACACTCAGCCGTTAGCTCCCCCTCAGGGCAACGCGCCACCACAACAGATCACTTATGCAGCTCCTGATCAACCCATGTTGGATTCAGGTACTCACCACTTGTTGATGATGTCAACCGCTGATGCCAACCTCCAAACCCGTCGAAACCAATATGGCTCCACATCTGAAGCCCCTCCTGCCGACAAAAATGCTAACGTTAATCCCACAGATCAAACGTTACGTATACCTCCGGTTCCACTTGATAGCGCTACCAAAGCACCTCGCCTCCCACTACGTCGCATCAACAATAATCCTAATGCTCGTGCTGCATCGAATTACAACATCGTAGACGACTTAGCTCAGTCTCCTGCAGCCATGTCTGCTTTGGAAGTCTTAAAAAACTGTCCTTCGTAGCGCAAGACTTTGCTTTCTGCCATTGGCGCTATTGACCCCAATGATTCACAATTGATCGCATTCGATTCAGACCAGTCTGAACCACGCCTGCCTTCCTCTTTAGCATTCCAAGTTTTCATTTTCGTTTTCGTTCGGAATCTTGTCATCCATCGGTGCATTATCGATGAAGGGGCCTCTACATGCGTCATGTCCACATTCATTTGGCAGAAGTTGGGATCCCCTACTCTCCAGCAGTCCACTACTGCGTTACGAGCCTATGACGGTCGTTCAGCTCAACCCCAGGGTCTATTGAGTAATATCCCCGTCCAGCTGGCTGGTAAAACTGTGCTCATTGATATTGAGGTCATCAATGCCCAACTCGACTATAACCTCTTACTTGGCCGTAGCTACATGTATGCCATGCGGGCAGTTGCCTCATCCGTTTTTTGTACCATGCAGTTCCCACATGAGGGACGCGTGGTCAAGGTTGACCAACTTACCTATTACGATCCCAAGGCCCCCGCCGCACCTGAAAATGTTCTCCCCATGGTTGAACAACCTATTTGTGGTGCAACTACCTCGTTTGTTTCCTCTGTGGGACCCGGACTTTACTCCGACGCACCGATGACTTCTACATTCCATTCCATTCCACCATCGTCACCGGAGACCCACGTCGCTAACCTTTGTACTATTTCCCATAATACACAAACACCCAACAATCAACCATCTTTGGTACCTAAACCACCATTGGTCCCTAATCACATCGGGGTTACACCCATCCACACCATCCCCTTTCTATTCCCACCTTCGGGAGTGGTAAGCGCTCCGGTTATGGCTACCCTTAGTCTCCCTGGGCTAACATTGGGATTACCCGTGTGGTATATTTCGCCTCCCGTTCCACCTCCGACACCAAATGTCATCCTGCAACCGGTGCAACCCATTGTCACTTCTACCCAACCACCTCCCGGTATCGCCACTCCTTCGTCATCGATGAATCCCCCCCCTCTCATCAAGCCCACTGGGGGCAGAGGCCCACAACCATACACTGCGGTACCCCCCACCCAAAGCAGTTAAACCTCCCCCCGTGTTTCGTGCTCCTCCCAAATGCTCGTTGTGTGATGAGTTAGGCCATCCAACTCATCAGTGTCCACAATTACCCGCATTACAGGAACACATGCAAATGCTGGACGACGACCCCAACATCCCGGTTGTCAAACTCGACCCAAATCCCAAGCCTCGTGATAAGTCACTGCGCACCAACCACCCTTGTGCCATATGTGGTGTTTACGGCCATTACTCACATCACTGTCCTGATATCCCAGATTACAGAGCAGCGTTGTATGAGTTGAATAACATCGACTCTTAAATATCTCCTCCCCTCATCGAGGAGATATACCCTCCTGCATCATCCTCATCCGGAGAGATTAACACAATTTATATGATCTCTTCGACCACCACTACCTCGTCACCCGATTTGACCACTCAAATCTCCCGCAGTGACAAAGAGATTCTAGAGGCTCCTACTGCCCTTGATTATCCCTGGGAAGACATGCACCATCATTCATACTTCCTCCCGGAAGGGACTTCATCCACCATCGCTACCCAATTTGCGGTTGAGTCCAATGATTTACTTCCTACTAAAGTCGCCTGGTTCAAGGATCCTATTCCTACTCCTGATGCCTCCAAGGAAAATAACATGACCAATATTTCTCCCATCACCCACATCGATCGTGACGGACGCCGTCGTATACGACACCACGCCCCCCGATACCTCTTGTTAGGAGATGTACTTTATCGACGCGGCGTTGATACCATCCTCCGACGTTGCCTATCCCATAGCGAGGCAGAACAAGTCCTCAATGATTGTCATAGCAGTGCCTGCGGAGGCCATTTTTCCGGCATGGCCACCGCCCAAAAGATCATTCGCGCAGGTTACTTTTGGCCGTCATTACTTACTGACTGCATCACCGCAGTCAAACATTGCCAAAACTGTCAACTTTTTGCTCCCAAAGCAAGAACCCCACCCGCCCCCCTTCATCCAGTCGTTACTGCCGGACCATTCTGCAAATGGGCCATCGACTTCCTTGATTGCAATCCCACGTCAGCCAGCGGTCACAAACATATTATTGTGGCCGTAGATTATTTCACCAAGTGGGCGGAGGCCATGCCAACTTACAATTGCACAGCCGACACCGCAGCCCAGTTCTCTCTCAACCATGTTATCGCACGTTTTGGAGTGCCAAAGCAACTTGTCTCGGACCACGGCTCTCACTTCGAAGACGCCGTCTAGAAAGAACTATCAACCTTACTGAAATTTGAACACCATTTCTCCTCTGCCTACTACCCTCAAGGAAATGGCCAAGTCGAAGCGATAAACAAAATTTTGAAAACCATCCTCCAGCGCACTGTCGACAAACACAAGTCAAATTGGCACCACATGCTCTTCCCGACACTATGGGCATACCGCACATCAACTAAAACTGCCACCGGTTTTACCCCTTTCCACTTAGTTCACAGTGTTGAATCTGTCCTCCCCATTGAGTGCCAGATTCCAACCCTACATATGGCCGTTGAACTCCTACCGGACACTGCCCCAATAGAGCAACGCTTACTACTCCTGGAGCAGGCCGATGAAGATCGACGCATATCCCTTCAAAACATAGACGCAACCAAGAACCGATCCAAATTGAATTATGATAAACATGTCCACCCAAGAACTTTTTCTGAAGGGGACCTTGTCCTATCCTACGATCAGGCTCATGACAAAACTGAGAAAGGAAAGTTTGTGTCCATGTGGCAAGGCCCATATATTATACACACTTGCCTCGGACAGGGGGCATACATTTTGACTGATTGAGAAGGCAACCCCCTCCTCAACCCACGCAACGGGTTGTACCTCAAGCGATTTTACCCATAGTAAACCAGATGGACACCACCGTCCATTACTGTACTTCATGATAGTTCTTTCCTTTTCCTGTTTTCATCAGGTCCATTTTTTGACCTTTTTTGGACACCCTCGTCGCCTCGATTTGCGTGCCACATCAGCCGTCATCCATTTTTGACGAGTGTTATATCGCTGGATTCAGTGTTCCACGCTCGTGATGATGCTTGAGATCATTTCTCGCTCTCACGCCCAGATCTTTCGGGCATTTTTTCCCCATGTCCCCTCGTCGCCTCGGTTCGCGTGCCACATCGGCCGTCGTCCATTTTGGACAAGTCTTTATATCGCCGGATCCAGTTTTCCGCGCTCGTGATGATGCTTGAGATCATTTCTTTCTCTCACCTCTAGATTTTTCGGGCATTTTTTCCCATGCCCCCTCGTCACCTCGGTTTGCGTGCCACATCGGCTGACGTCCGTTTTTGACGAATCTTATATCGCCGGATTCAGTTTTCCGAGCTCGTGATGATGCTTGAGATCATTTCTCGCTCTCACCTTTAGATTTTTTTGGGCATTTTTCCCATGCCCCCTTGTCACCTCGGTTTGCGTGCCACATCCGCCGTTCTCCGTTTTTGACAATCTTCATATCTCCGGATTCAGTTTTCCGCACTTGTGACGATGCTTGAGATCATTTCTCACCCTCACACCCATACTTTTTTGGCCACTTTTTCAAACATGCCAATCATCACCTCGATTTGCGTGCCACATTGGCCGTAGCCCCCTTTGTGACAATCTTTATGTCACCAGATCCAGTATCCCGCACACATGATGATGCTTGAGACCTTTTCTCGCTCCCATCAATCCTTCTTTGTTCAGTATAATTTTATCCCTTTTTCGGGCCGAGCAACCCCTTTTACGAAAAAGGCACTTAGGGAGTTTCTGTTAAGCTCTTTTCTGACTCCTAAAACAATGAAAAGATCGCCGAGCAACCTTGCTTCCTTTCATGCTCGCTAAAATGTATCTGAATGGTCGTCTACCTGGTATAAGTTTACCCCTTTTTCGGACCTTGTAGACTAATTACGAAAAAGGAATACTCTAGTCACATCAGCTAGAAGAGTTCTCCATCTGCATCATTTTATGCTTTTTCGGGCCTTGGAGACTAAACTTACGAAAAAAAACACCAATGGAGTCCCCTTACCACTTTCAAACTCTCTAAACATGAAAGCAACCACGAGCAATCACCATCTTGGGCTCGTAAAACCAACAGGACAGTAGCCATAACCACTGCAGAGTCTTCTTATCGTTTTCAAACTCCTTAAAAATGAAAGCACCAATGAGCATGAACAGTCCTGGGCTCACAAATCCACAGGACAGTACCATTTCCAGAGCACACTTTTATCCCTTCTTAGAGCTCATTAAAACTACGAAGAAGGACCCAATGGTGCCCCTTGGCACCACAACAGATCATGTCTACTCAGATGGCAGCTTCCCCATTTTGGTCGCCTTTGTTTAGAGTATTCTGCAGTATGTCACCCTGAGACCCCCTCGACAGCACCCATCAGCTTGACCCCCCCCAAGAGTCAATGCATACCCTTCAGTACTTAAAAGCTATGATCCCCGCACCTACAAGTCAGTCCCCTACACTGCCAGGTCAACCATGTCATCATGCTCTGAACAAAGGAAGTTTGAGTCTACCCACTATATGACCCCAGTTACTTCCCATCCCCACAAGTATGTCAGTCCTACCATCGGTACTACCACACTTCAGTTCTGCACCTCGCGCTCCTATCAAGGAAACATCATTTTCTTGTTAGTTGCTGGTCTCCCTCTGTCGACGACAACCAAATTTATTCCAGAGGATAGACCTAGAGGTCCCTATGTCTTGGACTCATCACCATTTATGATGAGTGCCTACGAATCATTTCGAGAGGAGTCCTCAATGCCTCTCCAAATGATTGTTTCTCACATGCTCGACTTCAAACACCTTGATCGCATCGTTGAGACTCGCACAGGGTATTGGTCCGTTCAGTTATTAGTCGAGACCCCGGATACCTCCTGACTCTTCCACATTTGAGAGTCTACTTATGGAAACAACCAGTTACATTTTTTCTATAGATATCCGAGTTGCACATGGCGACAGTATTCAAATGTACCCCAGTTTCATACTTCCTCGAGTATGCAGTCACAAGTACTTCTCAGAGATGACTCTCAGGCATTGAGTCACTACAGATGTTGGACACCTTCAGTTTCAGCAGTTCATCAACCCTTCTGAGACCATTTTCAGAACGGTTGTTGCTCTATTCTAGTGTATCAGTTATTGAGATCATTCATGTCATGATCATGAATATATCACCAGTAGATTCTTTATGTATTAGATCCCTTTTCTTGGGACTAATTGTTATGTATATGTCTTGATACGAGCATGGTTATGCCCGCCTCGTCCATTATCAGAGATTATTCCTCATTCATATTGAGGCCATGTAATATTTTATGTTTTTTGCAGCTTCCAAGGGTCGTGGATCCAGACTCCAATTGGTCTCTTCTCCTCCCCAAAAGCCAGAAAAAAGACAAAAGAACTATGATGTCTATCGGCCATACGATGAGCTCCTGCCCTCACACATCAGGGGGCAATCTGTTAACACCTAAAAAGTGCTCACTAGCTCATTTCCTTATTCACATGACCCATTTGTCCACTTTTCCACCATTTGAGCATCTAAAGCCAACATAAGGTCACCAAAAGACCTTAGTACACCCCTTTTTCCACTTAGAATGAGTATTTTTCCTAAAAAAACATAAAAAACCCTAAAAAAGGGTCCAAAATTCCCAAAATATTAAAAAGGGAATAAAAATAATAAAAATATTCAAAAAAGGAAAAAGGAGGGAAAAAGTACCTAAACCATGTTGGTCAATACCATTGGTTTCCACAAAACCATAATGGTATTCCCCACCACCAAAACCTATAAAAAGGTGGTAGGGGCTCCTCATTTCACATCCATTCATCTTCCTATCCTCATGCTGCCAAAATATCCCTTGAGTATTTGGCCATTGTAGCAACCTTGGAGAAAGGACCCTTTGGAGTTTGGAGCTGCTCACCATTGGAGCTTCTCAAATATCTTCATCACTTGGAGGTATTGTTATTGCGAGCACTTGCTTGCCCCCATTTTCAATACAAATTTATTTTCTATATTTCTTGTTCTTGTTTTTTTAATTCAAAAATGCACATGCTAGTTTAGTTTAGTTTAGATTTAGTTTACATTGTTTTGGCTTAATATTGAAACTGCTGCTACTAGTTAGCAGGTGCCCATAGCACTAAGCGTGGTTGCAAAACCAATCCAACAAAACCCAATGGAGAAAATAACCTCTCAAGAAGGTCAAGAGGGCTGGCTACTCTTCTATGCACACCCTAGACACCCTAGATTGGAAGGTATGGCCCGAGGGACTGTGTGTTGGTGAATGGAATACTTCCTGGAGTGGGGTGTGTAGGAATTGTGGGTGCCAAGCTGGATAGATCTTGTAGAGGTATCGATGGCTCTGTGTTTGAGCTCACTAGCTTAGCAATTCTTCCTTTCCATTTCCTAGTAGCCTGATAAACCCAATTGTAGATTGGCTTGGCTCAATTTGGTGTATGTTTGGCTATGTGTGAGTCTACTGTTCCCTGATTCCTTGTAGAAATCATGCCTAGCTCGGGGGTGGCAGTTGCATCAAGAGATTGATGAGCACAACTGGCCTATGGTTGGGTGGAACGTTGCAGATGGACAGCTGGTTGCTCAGGGACTACTTTGTTCAAGATAAGTACTCTCATGTGCCAATTCTGTATTGTTTAAATTGATGAATGTCATGAATATTTTGAATGTATGATGGATGTGTAATAGAATTTAAATTCTACTGTGTTTTCAAATATTTATGCATTTGCATATGTCCATCTTCATTTTATATGAATGCTTGTAGATGATTCTAAATTCTACTGTGTTTAATTACAATATGCAAATGTATATGTCTTCTTATCAATGAGTTTTACTTAATGGAGATGGGGCTAGATGTCCTGGAATTAGAGTGATGTTTTCTCCCATGCTGGTATGATTGGAGGGGATGTGAGAGAGTGGTATCAGAGCACATGGTTACAACATTGAGGCTGTTGGGCCGACATCCACACAACAGATTAGGAAAATATGATTTTGTGTGTTGTGCATGGGGCATGTTGTTGTGTGTTGGTTGTTGTTTGTTGCTAATTGTTGTGCATATGAGATAACGCATCATGTTCTTGAGGCCTTGATTAATTATGACTCCTTGTCCCTTGGATGTCCATGATGTTTTGAATGCACAAAATTGAATGTTGGGCATGGATGGCATGGGTTTTTGTGTGTTAATTTCATGATTGAAATCTTGAACAGTTGGTTGTTATAGCCCATAACTTAATGATGTTTGTTAATTACAATGAACCAACATTTATGTGGCCGATTGATGGTTTTCGGAAGCGAGGAAAGCTTGCGAATTATGCCCTTATGCTCATGATTTTTCCTTGCCCATGCTTGTTGGGTGCTTGAGGATTGATTGTGAATCCATTGGTTGGATTGTTGAATTTGAAATGAATAGAAAATCCCTTTTCAAGTTGAATGCTTGCTTACACTGTTTCTAGTGCAGTAGCATTCAGTTTTGTATTCGTCTGTTTGCCTCCATGGAGGAGAGAAAGGAGGCGGAACCTCTGCCATCATATATTATTTTGTTGTTTTATTCTTGACATGAAAGAGGTGCAATTCTCTTGACATACTTTTTCTATTTTGTTCTATGCGAGTATGATCTCTAAGAGGCTTACCTCTGTAAAGAAACAAAGAAAATATTTCCAGGAAAATTCTAATTGTCTTTGAAAATTTGCAAAAAAATTTATAAGTATTTATGAGTTCTATTAAAGGCTACGATAGCAAAGTTAATGATAAGTTTTGCGCACTGCGGTGGCAATTTTTAACTTTAAAAATTGCGCTAGTCGGCGGCGACACTGGCGAAATGGTGACAACTTTAAGGTTAAGACCCGTGTCAATGGCGGCCAAGTTACGATAAGTTTTGCACAGCGTTGGAGGCAAGGTTAATGGTAAGTTTTGCGTAGCGCTGGAGGCAAGGTTAATGGTAAGTTTTGTGCGGCGCTGGCGACAATTCTAATGGTAAGACCCGTGTGGTGCTGGCGGCAATTCTAATGGTAAGACCCGGGCCACCCGCGACAATTATAATCTTAACATCCGTGACAATGGCGGCCATTTTAGCCTTGACAATTGTGCCAAATGGGAAAAACAATGGGAGCAGTAAGGCAACGCTGATGAAAGGGGAGATCTCTCACCTTAAAACCATTTATGTTTATAACATAATAATTGTATGCTTGGAAAATATCATGAATGAATGTTATACATGTGAATACATATATTGAATTTCTACTTTGTGAGAAGATCACAGCTAATAATTGCTTGTGTGCTATTGATGTATATGTAACTTCGGAATGTATTTCATATATGTCTGTTGTATGTACTCCTATAGAGATGGTATTATTCCTCTATACGGAAGTGTCATCATTTATATTGTAAGTGTTGTAACTTATACTTGATGGGTTATTAAACCACCTTGTTGGGGTTGGCCCTGTATAAGTCACGTGGATCGAAGGGTTATTAGACCACCCTATTGGGGTTCGTCCATGTGGGTCGAAGGGTTATTAGACCACCCTATTGGGGGTCGGCCTAGTTAGCATTATGTTATGTGGTTAAGTTCGAGCCTACATGATTTATGTAAAAGGCAAGTCAAGTCAAGTATAAATAGAGTGCGGGAGGCACTCTATTTCATCACTCACTTCTCACTCATGCACTGTGAAGAGTGGTGCACTTGTGGAGGAGGAGGCTCTGCTGCTAGGAGAAGACTATCTCTTGTATTCTAGTTGTATCATTGCTCTATCTATCTCTGAGGAAGTTATTGGGGTTTTTCACCTTTATGGTTTTTCCCAAGTAAACTCTATGTCTCTTCTGTGCTTGCATTATTGTGTCCATGAATGATATGCTGTAGATTTGCTGTACATGTTGTTCTCTCAGTTAAGATCCTAGATCAGATTGAAGTAAATTCTGAAAATTTAACATGGTATCAGAGCTAGCCTGAAAGAAGGCATGATATGGCATATATGACACTTGTTGCACTTACGATGCTAGGGCTTGATATAGAAAAAACCAGTCATCGTAGCACTTTCGCTATAAATCCATTTTGGCGACGTTTTCGGATATGAAACATTTACAGGTCGGATATTAAATCCCCATGTACCTTGTGTCCAAAGGACAACCTCTAATTCATTGTACTTTGTGATTTAGGATTTGTACAATATAGGGTTTCTGCCTCTTCCAGATCTGAGTCAAAATCAGGTGACCTTGGGAAAAAGGTCATAACTTGGGCTAGGAGGCTCCAAATCAAATTTCGTAAAACGTGAAAGGTAGTAAATAGACTGTACTATCCCAGGAAAAATTTTCAGAGGCCGAAGTTGAACCAGTGACACGTGGCACGTCGTACAAGTTCACTCTCCTGTATTATCCCATAAACAGGTAACGTTGCGACACTTGGAATAAATCTATCTCAGAGAATCCAATTGAGGTCAGACCTGTCAGGATGGAAAGCTAATAGCTCGGAATATATCAAGAAAAAGTTTGAGAGGCTGAAGTTGAAACAGTGACACGTGGAACATCGTATAAGTTCACTCTCTTGTATTATCTCATAAACAGGTCACATTGCGACACTTGGCATAACTCTCTCTCAGAGAATCTAATTGAGGTCAGACCTGTCAGGATGGAAAGATAACAGGTCGGGCTATCTCAGGAAATGTTTTCAGACCCTGTGGATCAAAAAGTTCGGATTTACACTAGAAACAATCAGGTACATATTTCTGTCAAAACATAATTATTTTTTAGTACCTTCATTCATGGCTTCCAGAATTTAGGGCTTTGGAGAAAGTTGGAATTTTTGTAATCGGAGACCACAGCTGAATGCTACTCACAAAAATAAAAATTTAGAGACCAAGATCAGAATTTTTGGTTGGGTAGAAGGCCGGGCTTGATCAGACCCTAGTTCTGGACTTTGATCAGAAAAGTGGAAAATTAGGGCTTCTGTAAAAATGAGAATTTTTGAAATCTGTGACCACGGCTGGAAGATCCTCAGAAAAATAGAAGCTTAGAGATTTGGATCAAACATTTTGATTGGGCAGAAGAGTGGGCTTCATCAAACCCCAGTTCAGGGTCACGTCCAGTGAATTCGGAAGTTTCAAAGGAAAAATTGAGGAGTGAAACTTTGCAGTTTTCAAATTCTGAATATACCAGCTTGATCAGCTCATCAAGGTGCATATTTCTATCCTTTCGGAAGTTTGAAATTCAAAGTTTGAATTTTTGGGGTTTCTCTGACAAACCCATATCCAGCTCCAGGTCTAGTTCTTGCAGATCAAGTGGTTTGGGTTAATCCTAGAAGAAGATGGATTGGTCACCTGCATAAGTGAAGAAGTTCCTGTTTCAGAGGGAGATGAGGCTAAGGCCTTACATAAGAATATTACAAGCGATCTTGACAGGTATGACTCATCGAGGTATGTTTCGATATTTGTTCATGATTAAGTTTATGGTATGTTTGTCTTCATGTTATTATGGTTAGTACAATCTTGATTTTAGATTTGTCGTATCACCTTAACAAAATTATGAAAGCATGATAAAAGATATTCATTGGTTAGGGTGTTCACACTTATGATTGTGCTAATGCATTATGGTGTTGTATGAGGTTTATGTTGTCTGCTAACATAAAAGGTACACCAAGAAAGACAAAGCATGTTCTACTTCAAGAAATTATGATCATGGTGACATGAAGACAAGGATTCATCCATTGTCATGGATCACATAGAAGATCTACTTTCGAGGTATGTATAACTTGTTTCTACAATGGTTAACTTATGAGACATGCAGGTTACTAGCACAAGTCATTGAAGAGAATCAGAATACATTATGCGGGTATGTTAGACATAACTAGCTAGCATGCTAATCCAAGTATTTTTTTCCTATATCAAGCTAGAATCCTACCTTGTGTTAGGATCTTATATTGTTGTGTTGTTGATAATGATTATTCATGAAGTCATAGGTTTGAATAATCATGGTAGTATGCATATTATGTTTCGTACCATAATTGATGATATGACTAACCAGAAGAATCATGAAGGTATAGTTTTGAATAATCACGGGTTTTATGCATATTATATCTCTTCTCTTGATTGATGATTTAACTAACCAGAAGAGTCCTATGATTAAATAAGAATATATATGAATAAAAGAAGACTTCCTTGAAACCTTGAATACTAATGTTTATTATCTGTGTTTGAATTGATCCTGACTAAACATGCTTGAGATTATTGTGTCTTGATAATATTAAGATTCTACTAATGAATTATGTATGAGACCTAGAGGATAACACAATGATGATACTAACAAGCATGCATAGGGATCGAGAATGTATATAAGTTCAAGGACAGGTAATCCAGGAAGCAAAGATCAAGAGGGAGCACACTGCAGTAGTTTCTACAAGGATGCATATATTCAGAGGAAGTTGACCACTTGTCACAATCCACATTAGAATGGAGTTGCAAAGATTCAGAGGGAGTCCACCCAACAAACAAACCATGATAAGTATTTGAATTGTCATTACTTGCATATTTTATTGTTTAAATAATACTGTTCAATAATGTATATACTGATGTTCCTAGAATTAGGTTGTGTATTATGCATATTAGAATAGTTGCATTGATGAACAGTATACTACTAATATGCATGGGTAAGTAGCCTATGGCACTGTACAACATTCCATTGCTACTTATCTAGAATGAAACCTCTTTGCTGAGATGTTGGGAGTTGTGCACACTCTTAACAATGTTCTGGTAGAGATTGGAAGGCATCTAGAAAGTTATGGGATATGGATAAATGTTGTATTGAAGCATTGGCTAAGTTAATTGCATAACTGTATGACATATTTCTTTATGTGTAAGAATTTGTTCTGAAAACTATGAGATGTTTTCTAATCATGCAATTTACCTTGTTGTGTAGGAAAGATCGTATGCCATCACCTACAAAAGAAGAACTACAACATTTGTTCGGAAACAAAGTTATCTATTGAAGATATTGAAGTTCCCAGGATATGGGAAGAATGCCATGATCCGTCGATCATGAAGAATGATGTTTGGGATGTAGTCCCAAGACCTGAAGGGAAGTTTGTTATGAATTCCATATGGATCTATCAAGATCAAGCATGTTGCAGACGACAACATAGAGAAATATAAAAGTGATGAAATAGAAGATACACCAGATGGATTCAAGACAACTTTCTTGATTGGTGTAGTTGAAGAAGAAGTGTATGTGGAGCAGCCACTTGGTTTTGAGACACATGACAGGGAGTCATATATGTGCAAAACTTGGGTATGATGCACCACTTTCTAGGTATGGAGGTGTGGCAGAGTGCAGATGGAATCTTCCTTGGACAAGGGAAGTATGCAGTAGAGATCCTGAAGAGGTTCGGGATGATGGACTGCGAGGCTATGGCATCGAACCTGAAGCTTCTGTGTGATGCTTCATCTGAACCAGTTGATGTTACTATGTATCGTCAGATGATTGGGTCCTTGATGTACCTGATGAATATGAGACCAAATATTTGCTTTGCGGTGAACACATTGAGCCAGTTCCTGACAGATCCGAGGAGTGTTCACCTGGTTGCTGTAAAGCATATTTTGAGGTACCTGAAAGGTACAATGGATTATGGGTTCAAGTATGAGGCGAACCAAAAGTTTAACCTCCAGGGTTATGTTGATTCAGATTGGGCTGGCTGTGCTATAGATAGGAAGAGCAAATCTGGGTGCTGCTACTGTATGGGATCAGGTGTGATCTCTTGGTTTAGCAGGAAGCAGTCCTGCGTAGCACTGAGTACAGCTGAGGCAGAGTATGTTGCAGCCTGTTCTACTAGTTGTGAGGCAGTATGGATACGGAAGCTACTGTCTGAGTTATTTGATCTCCCATTGGAGTCTACTGGTATCTTCTGTGATAACCAGAGTTGTGTGAAGCTATCCGAGAATCCAGTGTTTCATGACAGGTCGAAACACATAGAGATCAAATATCACGATATTGGTGATATGGTGCAGAGAGAAACTGTGAAGCTCCTGTATGTTGTGACAGACGAGTAGATTGCAGATGTGCTGACGAAGCCACTAGCCACGGTGAATTTTGAGTACTTCAGAGAGAGGCTTGGCATTCTTCAGATCGAGGACACTTCGAGGAAGAAGTGATGGACACATTTGCTGAAGCCATTCCAAGCATATTGGTAGGAGGATCCTTCACATGGCTGTGGATGTAAGCGTTGGATGATAAACATCAGGATGATGTTCTGGTTTCTGCTTTGTATGATCAGTTGGATCATTTTTATATGTATGCATCAAGTTGGATGCTAGATATGATCAGTTGGATCATTTATATGTATATGTATGTATGCATCATGTTGGATGCTGGACATGATCAGTTGGATCATTTATATGTATATGTATGTACACATCATGTTGGATGCTGGATATGATCAGTAGGATCATTTGTATGTATTTTGTATGCATCATGTTGGATGCTTGGACCATGTATCTATATATGTATCAGGCGGATACATTGTATGATCAGGTGGATCATGTATGGTGATATGTATCATGTATTTGTATCAGGTGGATACATTGTATGATCAGGTGGATCATGTATGATGATATGTATCAGGTAGATACTTGGTATGCATCAGGTAGATTCATTGTATGATCAGGATGATCATGGATGACGAGCTTCAGGATGTTGCTCCAGATGACATGCAGCAGGATGTTGCAGTGATGATGATCAGGATGATCATGTGTACATCAGGATGATGTATGGTGAGTATCAGGCCGTGGATCAGGTTGTGCAGATAAGCATATAATTCGTTGCCCTGGGAGATTTGCAGATAGTCTTTCGAGGTTTTGCCTATGGCATGTAATTTGGTGCCCTGGGACATCTGGCAAATGCTCTTTCAAGGTTTTGCTCTGAGAGGACATATAATTAGTTTCCCTGGGAGATCTGCAGATAGTCTTACGAGGTTTTTCCTATGGCATGTAATTCGTTGCCCTGGGATATCTGGCAGATTCTCTTTCGAGGTTTTGTCCTATGGCATATAATTTGTCCCTGGGAGATCCGATAGGTTGTGCTGTGTGCCCGTAATCAGTCCTGGGATGCTCTTGCGAGGTTTTACCATGACCACATGTAATTCGTGCCCTGAGAGATCCTATAGGTAGAGCTGTGTGCTCGTAACAGCCTGGGATGCTCTTGCGAGGTTTTGTGGTGACCACATGTAATTCGTGCCCTGGGAGATCCTATAGGTAGAGTTGTGTGCTCGTAACAGCCTGGGATGCTCTTGCGAGGTTTTGTGGTGAGGTCACATATAATATGGCCCTGGGAGATCTGCAGATAGTCTTTCGAGGTTTTTCCTATGGCATGTAATTCCTTGCCTTGGGATATCTGGCAGATGCTCTTTCGAGGTTTTGTGACGCACGTAATAAGTCCTGAGGATTCCACAGTATGGCCAGTGATGACGAAGACCTGTAGGTGGTGGGACTACATCTAGTATGAAAAAGGACTGGCTCTGTAGAACTTCCTATGACGAGTAGATTCAGAGAATGATTGAGATAGCAGCAGCAGTGACGATGATGATGTCTCGATGACGATTATCCAGTGACGATGATCCAGAGAAGAAGACTTGTGCTAAAAGACCTGTGCTGAGAAATACCTTCCTAGTTAAGAGGGAGTGTTGATGTATATCTAACTTCGGAATGTATTTCATATATGTATGTTGTATGTACTCCTATAGAGATGGTATTATTCCTCTATACGGAAGTGTCGTCATTTATATTGTAAGTGTCGTAACTTATACTTGATGGGTTATTAGACCACCTTGTTGGGGTCGGCCCTGTATAAGTCATGTGGGTTGAAGGGTTATTAGACCACCCTATTGGGGGTCGGCCATGTGGGTCGAAGGGTTATTAGACCACCCTATTGAGGGTCGGCTCAGTCAGCATTATGTTATGTGTTTAAGTTCGAGCCTACATGATTTATGTAAAAGGCAAGTCAAGTCAAGTATAAATAGAGTGCGGGAGGCACTCTATTTCATCACTCACTTCTCACTCATGCACTGTGGAGAGTGGCGCACTTGTGGAGGAGGAGGCTCTGTTGCTAGGAGAAGACTATCTCTTGTATTCTGGTTGTATCATTGCTCTATCTATCTCTGAGGAAGTTATTGGGGTTTTTCACCTTTATGGTTTTCCCCAAGTAAACTCCGTGTCTCTTCTGTGCTTGCATTATTGTGTCCATGAATGATATGTTGTAGATTTGTTGTACATGTTGTTCTCTCAGTTAATATCCTAGATCAGATTGACGTAAATTCTGAAAATTTAACATGTGCATGGTAGAGAGCCCATGAAATTGGATCAGCTATGATGTGGAAGAGGAAATTCCATGCTACAATGAGGAACTGGAAGGGAGAATTCCTCCACTACCCTCTTGATATTGAATTTATAATTCTGAAGTGGTCGGGCATATAAACTATGGCATAAGAATGTTAAAAATGCAAAGGATTACATAGATGAATATGCACTAGATGGCATATCAATAAACATTGCACAGAGCATGTGAAAATGTTTTGCATGTATATGATATTGCATATCGGTAAAATAGTGAGTTTTTGCATATGCAATGAGCCACTTAAGATAATGATTGTGGTTGATAATAATTAGTTATGTCCGCATTGGCTATAGGACCAAAGGCAACTGAAGCATGGCTAAAGATGAGGATGATGTTGTTGCATATGAACAACAACCGCATGAGGAAATGATGGTGCAACAAATCTATGATCATGAGGTTGGAAAAAAGGACTAAGTAACCTTGGTAAGAGGCCAACTGATCAGGTAACATCAAGTGATGTTAATAACAACCATGCAGGTAATGGTTATTTGTGCTTAATTGCATGAAGGTTGAAAGAGGATTTGGTGAGATCCCTTCAACTATGTTTTGAACTATGATGATTTGGTTTGCATATGGTATTGAGTGCCCGAATGGGACTGTTAACCTACCAAGTATGGTGAGGTATGGGTAAGTGAAGGCAATGATCCTTACACCCTATAATTGCTTAGAAATCTCAATGCATTCATATGAAATTATGTCATGCCATGACGGTTGTGAGTTTAACAACCGAAGCAAGTGAGGACTTATGGCCCTGTCATGTTAGTACCTGGTTAGGACATAATATGATTGAATGCATAGTACTCATAAATTAATGTCGAGTTGCATTGAGGAGATGTGCATTAAAATATTATGTACAATCCTTTGTTTATACATTGAGTGATTGCACACTAAAAGATTATGTGAGTGATGTAAACGTGCACGCATATGTATAGGTGCACATGTTGAGATGCATTGTGTGAATGCATGATTGTGGTGTATGTTTCATTACAACTAGATAATAGATTGAATGGTGAACTATTGTTAGTACTGAGACCATTTCATGAGCTACTATGAATGCAGGAGAATGATTGCATGAAGAAGGTAGACATGTTGATGAGATACCAGAGTACTCTGTTGGAAGGACAGGGTTGCATAAAAAGAATATGGATGTGAAGTAATGAGTATTTACAGTTTATTTAAATTCCATGAACAATGTACCCATGTCTTGCAATTCTATTATTGAGTGTTTGAATTATTGAGTGTTATAATTCTAAGATCATTTCAGTGACTGTTGTAGCAATTATATGCATAAGATACTCACAACGTGTTTGGCTGATTGAAGTTTAAGATTTCAGGTAGAAAAGTCTTGCGTATGGAAATGAGGATAAGTCCATAGTAAAGACAAGGATATACCATGTATAGAGGCCAAAGGTTATGAGAAGGTTTTCATGGTTGTGGAATTTAGCTAATGCATGAAACAGATTTGTGAATTTCAAATTCGAAATTTTGCTAATAATTGGTAATCACTGTTTGGCTTATATAAATTGTGTCAGGAGGACATGTTGTAGGTGGATGCTCATGTATGGTAGAAAGTGTAAAACCATAATGGACAGAGTGATACCACTTACGAGAGCCAAACAATATGAGGATGGCCTCATGGTTAAACAAATCAATTTATGTAGGAGACAGAGTTGCAAATTCATGTTGAATTAATTATTAATGCTAATGATTGGTTATGGAACAATCATACTTGAAGCTTATTGCTAAATGCTGTTAACTGTTTGGCTATTTGATAAATGTGCTAGGAATACACATTGCAGGAAGACCAGGAGTGATGGCCTGCAAAAGCCAAACTAGATGGGAAAGACCCCATGCTTGGGAAATGGGTTTCGGGTGAAACGCCATTGACAATATCTCAGCTAAACCACATGACGGTAAACCATGAGAGTGAGATGGTAAAGCTATGCCCAGAAGGCATGTGAGATACATCTGCAAAATGAATGAGTATTATGTGACCCTAGACAAGAACATGCATGTCCAAATTATTATGGTTAATATGCAGAGCATGCTCTATCTTATTTATATCATTCCAGACTACTTGAGTATGATTAGGGCCTACATGACTCACATCAGAAAGGGATGCATACTGTTCGGGTGCTGGGTTTTGTTGAGGTTATCAATATTGACTACACCCTAAGGGAATAGACGCATTCCTGGTGTTTCAATACTTGATAGTGAATGTTATGAAATATGATTACAATTTTTTAGCAGCAATATTGATGAGCCTGCTTATCCTTCTTGTGTTGTCAGCTTATTCGAATGCAATTTGGATTTTGCACGTTAAGGGGCAATGTGAAGAGAAAATACTCAAGAGGACTGTATGGGCAGTGATAACCTTTCTACGCTCACACTAAAGTACACTAGAACAGATGGATAGGCCCGAGGAGCTGTGTTGCAGAAAAGGGGTATCATCCTTGTGTAGTGTGAGTGGGTATTGTGGGGCCATGCTAGCCTGCAGTCAAGTGAGTCACCTATGGAGTTCCTGGAGGGAACCACTATTTTGCATAAAAGAAGGAGCCACGTAATCATATTATGTTGTTCTTATTGCCTGATAAACCCAGTCGGTGTACTGGCTTGGCAATGGCCATTTTATGCCTGATAAACCCAGTCGGTGTACTGGCTTGGAATTGGATATGTGGATATTGTGGTGAATGGTTGTTGTATGCTTGATAAACACAGTCAGTGTACTGACTTGGCATGTTGTTAAATTGATGCCTGACAAACCCAATCGGTGTACTGGCTTGGCATGTTGTTAAATTGATGCCTGACAAACCCAGTCGGTGTACTGGCTTGGCATTGGTTATTTGCATGTTGTGGAGGCATTGGTGAAGGGTGTTATTTCCTGACAAACCCAGTCGGAGAACTGGCTTGGAAATGGTTATTGTATGCTTGATAAACCCAGTCGGCGTACTGGCTTAGCATACTGATTTTTGAAATGCTTGATAAAACCAATCGACGTACTGGCTTAGCATAATGATTTTTGGGATGCTTGATAAACCCAGTCGGCGTACTGGCTTGGCATTGCCTATTCGGAGGATGTCGCGGAGCAGCATTTCTACTGGCCAAGCATCCACCCTACAGGTGATCCAAGGCCTATAAAGCAGAGAAGGAAACCTGTGGAGTACAAAAAAATGCACAATACAGATAATTATTCAATTTCATTTATTTATTGCTTGTAATACTGAATATTTAAGGTATAAGTTTTCTAATGGCTAGGCTGATACACTATTGGAAACCTTGGTCATTGTAGGAAGCAAGGAACCTGAAAGAACTATAAAATGCTTGGTTAAACCAGAGAGTAACTGGTCAGGTGCTATAAACTCTTAGTAAATCCAGGGAGTAACTATTTGGGTGCTACAAATGCTTGATAAATTCAGAGAGTAGTTGGTGGGGGCACTAACCCTTGATGTTGTGGAGCAGCCGGCGTGCTGGCCAAACATTCTTTAATTAATTAATAAAAGCAGTCAGAGCACTGGCCTAGCATATTGCTAAATGAGATGGTTGATAAACCAGTCGTCATACTGGCCTGGCATTGCCATTCGAATGATTGTGGAGTAGCCTGCGTGCTAGCCCAACATTCGTTATTGTATCCACGGGAAATCCAATGCTTGTAAAACAAAGAGGGAGCCTGTGGAATAAAGTGAAGACATCCAATGCAGATAAGTATTTGGTTATCTTTCAACTTCTTGCTTATTTAGTATGAATATACGTGTGTATAGGATTTGGTTATGAGTTCTTAAACTCTTGTTTGGAGATAAAACCTATAAAAATAAACTAATCATGTGAATTAATTCAATGTTTGAGTGTAGGTATTGCTGGAAGCAAGGACTATGGGACCATCATAGGGATGCATGTGGACATGTGACCGTCCTAAAGAGCTCAGTATGAGAAGTAATGAAAGATGGTGCTAGTGGACATGTGTGGGTCCTAACAGCCAAAGGTTTTGTAGGAAACAATGGGGAAAGGGGTTCCCTAGTTGAAATTCCTAAGACAGACCTTAGACACTAAGTTTTATAGCCAAGAAAGGGCAAGTCAAGCATTCACATTGAAGTGAAAGAGGCTAAGGAGCACGGAACCAGAGTTGTGGTGTGGCTTCGGATTGGAACAAGACTAAGAGGGGGAAACTCTTACTCTTCTATTTCCTTTTCGATTGACGCATTTCAGAAACAAAGGATTGTTGAATGCATGTTGTGACAAGAAGTTGATTGTGTTTAATTGCTTGAAATAAATTGTGAATGCTGAGCTAGTTAATTTCCTATGAAAAGATGAACATGAATGAGTTAATGTGTATATTGGGAAAGCATGAAATGTGTGGAATTCTCATGAGTAAAGCATGGACATTCCATCTCAATTGGGAAAATAATTGACTAATCTTAATATTGTGTTATGCTTGTCCTAACAGGAATTGCCATGATGAGTCTCACATGTGAGAAATTGAAAGCCATAGGTTGCAGCTAGTACTAGCCAAGTGTTGCTAGTGAGAAACATGAGAGCCAGTGTGCACCGTGATCATGGAAGCAGACCAAAAGATGTTTGTTTTGGCTGGAAATCTACCTTAGATAGTTGCCAGGACAGTGAGGAAGATGGCATCCATGAAATTCCAGACTTGTAGATCAACTGGAAGGTAAATAAAGGGAAGATATTGTTGTGGAGCAATGCCCACTTGTAGAGCTGGAAGATTAAAGCTAGCAGGAGTAGCTTGTGGAAGCCAAAGTGCTTTTTCCTGAGGGTTCAAAGTAAAAAGATGAAATGCAGGACAGACCTGCCATATTTTGTGAATTTTGGTCATGTATAAAGCGTGTATGTATTCCTAAGTAATTGGAACACCGAGGACGGTCTTATTCCAAGGGGAGGGGATTGTCACGTCCCCACTTTGACCCTTGTAATATTTTGGGTTATAATGTAAATAATGTATGCATATTATGTATGGTTCCTAGCGTGGAGCTCAAGGCCAAGGCCCCGCTAGTGGACACTCGACCTTGAAGAGGAAAGTATGTTGGTATTATTTAACCCATGTGCTAGTGAGCCATGGGAATTGTGAATATGCATTTTTAATAATAAATACCCACAACTAGCTATGCAATGCAACAAGAGATGGGGGCATGATTTTCATAAGGAATAGGGAGCGAAATTATTCAAACCCATGAGCCAATGGTGTTAATCCATGCAAACCCTCAACTACCCATTTTGGGTTATGAACCCAATAATTTAATTCTTCCAAGAGTTGGTTGAGGCAGTTAATGCCTTGGGAGTGGAGAGGCATGGCAGCCAATTTCGTGTATGGGCAAGCCATCAACCTAGAAAATCGAATTTTGCTTCATGGGCAAGAAAACGCCCACGGATTGCCTTCCCAAGCCATTCTGAACAGATAGACTAGGATCTCTCACTCATTCTGAGCTAGTTGGGTCTTTCCTTGCATGTGTTTGATCCTTTTCTACATTTTTCCATGCCTGGGGAACTCGTTTTTGGTTAGCACAGTGGCTGGGAAAAGAGGAACACGAATTGGGGGTTTGATGGAGGTCGTTTTCGCTCCTGGGTTTTCCATAAACGCTTTCTGAAAATGAATTTTTCCTTTCCAGGGTTTATTCCCCATTCTCCATTTTGTTTATGCGTAGCCACGTTTTTCTAAAGCTAACGAAACCCCATATGTGTGCATCTCACTGTAAAAACGTTCTTCATTCCTAGCACTTATACTTTTGCTGTTATGTGCATCCCTGTTTTGGTTTGAACCTGTGAGCAAGAAATTTGGAGTGGTAGTGGACAGAATTGGCTTGATAAACCTAGTGGAGAAAATAACCTCTCAAGAAGGTCAAGAGGGCTGGCTACTCTTCTATGCACATCCTGAACGCCATAGATGGGAAGGTATGGCCTGAGGGACTGTGTGCTGGTGAAGGGAATACTTCCTGGAGTGGGGTGTGTAGGCATTTTGGGTGCCAAGCTAGATAGATATTGTAGAGGTATCCATGGCTCTGTGTTTGAGCTCACTAGCTTAGCAATTCTTCCTTTCCATTTCCTAGTAGCCTGATAAACCCAATTGCATATTGGCTTGGCTCAATGGTGTATGTTTGGCTATGTGTGAGTCTATTGTTCCCTGGTTCCTTGTAGAAATCATGCACAGCTCAGGGGTGGTAGTTGCATCAAGAGATTGATGAGAACAACTGGCCTATGGTTGGGTGTAACATTGCAGATGCACAGCTGGTTGCTCAGGGACTACTTTGTTCAAGATAAGTACTCTCATGTGACAATTCTGTATTGTTTAAATTGATGAATGTCATGAATATTTTGAATGTATGATGGATGTGTAATAGAATTTAAATTCTGCTGTGTTTTCAAATATTTATGCATTTGCATATGTCCATCTTCATTTTATATGAATGCTTGTAGATGATTCTAAATTCCGCTGTGTTTAATTACAATATGCACATGTATATGTCTTCTTATCAATGAGTTTTACTTAATGGAGATGGGGCTAGATGTCCCAGAATTAGAGTGATGTTTTCTCCCATGCTGGTATGATGGGAGGGGATGTGACAGAGTACAGCCGAGGCCAAGTATGTTGCCACTTGTTCGGCTAGTTGTGAGGCAGTATGGCTCTGAAAGCTATTGTTTTAGTTATTTGATCTCCCACTGGAGGCTACTGGTATCTTTTGTGATAACTAGAGTTGTGTGAAGTTGTCCAAGAATCCAATGTTCCACGACAGGTTGAAGCACATTGAGATCAAATATCACTATATCAGGGATATGGTGCAGAGAGGAGAAGTGAAGCTCCTGTATGTTGCGAGGGATGAGCACGTTGCATATGTGTTGACAAAACCACTAGCCAGAGTGAAGTTTGAATACTTCAGAGAGAGGCTTGGTGTTCTTCAGATTGATGACATTTCGAGGAAGAAGTGATGGACACTTTTGTTGGAGCCATTCCAAGCATGGTGAGAGGAGGATCCTTCCCATGGCTATGGATGTAAGCGCTGGATGATGAGCATCAGGACGATGCTCCAGTTATTGCTCTGTATATGCATCATGTTGGATGCTGGATATGATCAGTTGGATCATTTATATGTATATGCATTATGTTGGATGTTGGATATGATCAGTTGGATCATGTATATGTATGTGAATCATGTTGGATGCTGGATATGATCAGTTGGATCATGTATATGTATGTGAATCATGTTGGATGCTAGATATGATCAGTTGGATCATGTATATGTATGTGCATCATGTTGGATGCTGGGTATGATCAGTTGGATCATGTATATGTATATGCATCATGTTGGATGTTGGATATGATCAGTTGGATCATGTATATGTATATGCATCATGTTGGATGCTTGATATGATCAGTCGGATCATGTATTTGTGTATGTATCAGATGGATACATTGTATGATCAGGTAGATCATGTATGATGATATGTATCAGGTGGATACATTGTATGATCAAGTGGATCATGTATGATGATATGTATCAGGTAGATACATTGTATGCATCACGTGGATGCATTGTATGATCACGATGATCATGTGTGAGTATCAGGATGATACTCTGGATGATATGCATCGAGACGATGCTATGATGATGATTAGGAAGATCATGTGGTGTAAATTAGGATAATGTATGGTGAGTATCAGGTTGATACTCTGTGGTCATGAACAGGTTGTGCAGATAAGCATATAATAGCGCTTTGGGAGATTTGCAGACACTCTTGCTAGGTTTTGCCGATGGCATATAATAGCTCCTTGGGAGGTCTAGCAAATGCTCTTGCTAGGTTTTGCTTGGAAGGACATATAATAGTGCCCTAGGAGATTTACAGATACTCTTGCTATGTTTTTCCTATGGCATATAATAGCTCCCTAGGAGATTTGGTAAATGCTCTTTCTAGGCTTTGTCCATGGCATATAATTTCTCCCTGGGAGATGTTGCAGGTTGTGCTAGGCACGTAATTAGTCCTAGGATGCTCTTGCTAGGTTTTACCGGTTGCATATAATGTCTCCCTGGGATATTTGCAGATACTCTTGCTAGGTTTTTCCTATGGCATATAATATCTCCCTGGGAGATCTTGAAGGTTGTGTTGGGTATGTAATCAATCCCGAGATGCTCTTGCTAGGTTTTGTTGATGCACGTAATGAGTCTTGAGGATCCACAGTATGACTAGTGATGATGAAGACCTATAGGTGGTTGGCCTACATTCAACATGAAAAAGGGCTTGCTCTGTAGAACTTCCTATGACGAGTAGTTCAGAGATTGATTGAGATAGAAGAAACCGTGATGATGACGATGATCCAGTGATGATGATCCAGAGAAGAAGACTTGTGCTAGCAGATTTGTGTCGAGGAATACCTTCCTAGTTAAGAGGGAGTGTTGATGTAATTGTAACTTCGGAATGTATTTCACCTATGTCTATTGTATTCCTATAGAGATGTTATTATTACTATATACGGAAGTGTCGTCATTTGTATTGACAAGTGCCGCAAGTGTCGCAACTTGCATGTGATGGGTTATTAGACCACCAAATGTGGGTTGGCCCTGATTAGTATTACCATGGGTTATTAGACCGAGTTAGACAAGTCGGCCCTGCTATATTATTAGGCAGGTCAGGTCATGTATAAATAGAGTGCAGGAGGCACTCTATTTTCTCATCTCATTATTCACTTCTACACTCATTGGAAAGTGGCACACAAGTGAGGAAGGAGGAGTAGCTGCTAGGAGGAATATCTCTTGTACTTGGGTTGTATCATTGCTCTTTCTATCTCTGAGGAAGTTGTGGGGTTTTTCACCTTTATGGTTTTCCACAGTGAAACTCTGTGTGTCTATTGTCTCCTGTGATTGCTTGTTGTGATTGATATGCTTGATATGCTGTACATGTTATTCTCTCAGTAAAGATCCTAGAGTATATTGAATTAATGCTAAAAAATTAACAAAATTTTTAATTGGGTATATTACAAAGATATACGACAATGACAATGACGATGATGATGTTTATGTATTGTATGAAGTTGACGATGATGATTAGGATGATGATGACTTCAAAATATCTATCACAGTGGGATCTAGCTACTATAGATACCTCACAATTGAAATATTTAACTTATTATGCAAGAAACAAGTGCATATACATTTATGGAAAACAAATGATAAAAAACCAGTCATAAATGATCAAATATCAGCACAAATGATCAAAAACCATGAAACAAAAATGATCAAATATCAGAGTTTATTAATTGTCCAATGTTACAATGAGTTTGGATCATCCTTATATAGAAATACGAAGAAAGAGGATGCACTTGGAGTGTCCACACTTCGATAGCTTAGATTGAGCCACAATCCCCCCTGGGTTGACCAAATGGTTCCCAAATATCCCAAATAGGTACAAAATTACCATGTGAACATTGGGTGAGCATGGGAAGTCATAATGAGGTTCACACATGTGGAGAATAAGGTTGGGTTGAAGTTAGGTTGGCTAGGTTAGGCCAAAATAGCCAAAAGAGGGGAAAATGACTAGGTTCAATGCATGTGCACCTATGGTCGAACCTAGATCCATAAAATAGGGAAGGAATGTGCCTTAGGCATGCTAGTGGTAATAAATGCATGTGGGAGAGCGCCCAAGAGCTAGTTTGACCACCCTTGGCCCATACATGGGCCCATACATTGTTATCTAGTTCACACTTGCTCAAACAAGTTCTAGCCAACTTATAATAACCTTGTTCACACCTATGGATGTAATTATTAACCATTTTAGCACCTAATAACCATCAATTAATTAATGATTAAGGTACTAAGGTATAATATCTCTCTAACACACCCCCATAATCTATACTTAGTGGAATATAAAAAATCAGGCGTTGGAAACTAAGGCTCAAGTCACCTTTTACAACATAAACTTTATTTGTCCATGTAACCTAGGAAAGAAGGAAAACGACATGGGAAATAAAACCTCCCCTCTAAAATGGACATGAAGCACACCAAAAATAAATTTCTCCAAAACTCAAGTAGGTGTGAACTTGATTATATGTCTGGAGGAACCTTCTTCTTTGGAAGAAGAGATTGTTTCTCAACTAGATCATAAATGTGAACTACTGCATGGTGGATAATGTAGCCATGTAGAACAACTCCAATAAAATGATGTGAGAGAAAAAGTGGTTGCTCATTAGAATTGAACTTCAGAATGAAATCAGATCCAAATGAGTCTTGATATGCTTGTGCCAAAAACTTTGAACCAAAAGTGGAGAAATCAACATCAAGCAAAACTGAAATTTCTTGAAACTTTGAACCCAAAACTATTATGGAAGATCCAAGAATGATGAACAATAGTTCCAAATGATAATTGGACTTGAAATATGAACTAAAATCAGATCCAAAACAGGTATGATCAGGTCCAAGTGAGAGGAACAAAGGTTCAGTGCATTCCAATACAATGGAAATGTCTCTTTCTTCAATAAAATTGTGAGAAAATGTGCTAGTCACCATAGAGGAATAGGTAGAAGGATTTATATAAGAATTGGTGAGTGAATTTGCAGACATATCATAATTTGATGCAGCCTTCAAATAATCCAAAATATCAGAAAATTTTGCACCATCATCTAGTGAAGTATGCAAAGGATCCTCAAAAACTAGCTGATCATCCTCAAAATCAACATTTGAAGAATTATTGGAGAACAATGAATGTAGTGACAAGTCTTCTTCAACAATGGATGCTCCATTTGCTGTATCTTCATCATTTGCAGCAACATCTTTTGCAAGATATTATGTCTCTTCACATTATAATTCATAGCATGTAGAGGAAGAATTCGAATCAAAGAGATCTATAACAATATGAACTTGTGTTAAAATATTTTTCCATTCGATCTTCATGCACAGCTTCATCAAAGGGAGTAGAGGCCGAACCATAAGGAGGGAGAGCACATGATGAGGTGTCCATAGGCTCACTCAATGCACCATTATTCTTCTTATCAAGATCCTTGTCCAAGTTGGACCATAGCTCAAATGGATAGTTTACAGAACCAATCAAGTAGTGCATGCATGGAAACATGGCTAGACACATAGCTCTGAATGCTCTGTCACAATCATTTATCCAATCATTTTTATCTTCATAAGACTCTGGTTCACTCTTAGCACTAGTGGACAAATCATAGAGACCTTGTATCTTGATATATGAACACATTTTAGGATTCCATTCTGCATAACTGAATGGACTCAGAAGAGGAAATTTTGAATCCATGTAGAAGTTGTTGTACCTGCAATATCAAACTCTCAATACTCAGGAGGGGATCTACACTAACAGATTCAATCCCTGCTTGATAGTAGGTGCATTCGGGAGAGAATCACACCCTGTATAGACTCCGATGGATTTCTCCAATGGCTTAAATGCAATAGTTCCAGTGACTTCTGTGGTTTCTCCACTTCTTCTGGCACACCACTAAAACAACCTATTGGCTTGAATAGTAGCTCCAAGAGCTCTGATACCATGTAAAATATTTATTACAGTAGGATCTAGATACTATAGATACCTCACAATTGAAATATTTAACTTATTATGCAAGAAACAAGTGCATATACATTTATGGAAAACAAATGATCAAAAACCAGGCATAAATGATCAAATATCAACACAAATGATCAAATATCAGATTTTATCAATTGTCCAATGTTACAATGGATTTGGATCATCCTTATATATAAATAGGAAGAAATAGGATGCACTTGTAGTGTCCACACTTAGCTAGCTTAGATTGAGCCACAATCCCCCCTAGGTTGACCAAATGGTTCCCAAATATCCCAAACAGGTACAAAATGACCATGTGAACATTGGTTGAGCATGGGAAGTCATAATGAGGTTCACACATATGGAGGATAAGGTTGGGTGGAAGTTAGGTAGGCTAGGTTAGGCCAAAATAGCCAAAAGAGGGGGAAATGACTAGGTTCAATGCATGTGCGCCTATGGTCAAACACAGATACATAAAACAAGGAAGGAATGCACCTTAGGCATGCTGGTGGTAATAAATGCATGTGGGAGAAATCCAAAGAGCTAGTTTGACCACCCTTGGCCCATACTTTGGCCCATACATTGTTATCTAGTTCACACTTGCCCAAACAAGTTCTAGCCAACTTATAATAACCTTGTTCACACCTAGGGATGTAATTATTAACCAGTTTAGCACCTAATAACCATCAATTAATTAATGATTAAGGTACTAAGGTATAATACTCTAACAATGACGACGACGATGTCAATGTCAATGTTCATGATGCATGTGATAACACTTATGGATATTTATTGATCTGAATGGCACCTAAATGACCATAATGTAGGGACTTTTGGATATTGATTGATCCTAATGGAACCTAAATTACCATAATACAAACACTTCTAGATATTGATTGATCGTAATAGCACCTAAATGACCCTAATGTCACCTAAATGCTTCTAATTGAATTCAAGTGTCCCTAACAACATTTGAGACACTCTAGTGGCATCCGATTGACCCTAAAAACATGACGATGATGCATTATGATAATTATGGTGAACATAATGACAATTTGACAATTATAAGATGATATCTATCATATTTGATGCCTTCTTTCCCACTTAGATCCCAAATCTCTTTTATGAAACTCATGTGATTTGGTGGTTTGATGCCTTTATCATTATCGATGATGATGAACATGATATTGGCTATGATGATCATATATGATGATGACAATGATGGTTATTATGGTTTTAATATTGATGTTTATGATGACGATGAAGATGGTATTGACGATGATGGAGATGATGAAAAAAATAATGCCAATTAATAATTATTAAGACACATCAAACTAGTTAGGCAAGGTATAATGTCCTTTAAGAAATTCATGTAAGGAGGATGCCTTGTTCATCATCACAATTTTGATGACATGAATGACTATCATGATGATATATGATGATGATAATTATGATGATGATGTGATGTACTACATGATGCTGACATTGATGACAACGATGATTTTAATGCCAATCCTGTCGATGCATGTGATAGCACTTATGGATCTTGATTGATCCTAATGGAACCTAAATGATAGTAATGGAATCTAAGTGACTGTAATGTCACCTGAATGACTCTAATGGAATTCAAGTGTCCCTAAAAACATTTTAGTGACACTAATAGAATCTTAATGACCATAGCAACATGATGATGATGCATTATGGAAATGTTGATCACATTGATGATGATTAGATCATTATAAGATGATATCAATCACAATATATGCCTACATTCCCACTTAGAGCCCAAATTTCTCTTATGAAACTCATGTAATTAATTAGGTGGTTTGATGCCTTTATCATTATCCCAATGATGATGACGATGATGATATTGAGATTGAATATAATGATCATGATATATGATGATGACAATGATGATGATGATGATTATGTTGATGATGTATGTGATGATTTTGATGTACTGTATGATGTTGACAATGTTGATGACAACAATATCAATGTCCATGATAATGATGCATGCGATAGCAATTCTAGATCCTAATTGATCCTAATGGCATTAAAATGGCCGTAAAGGCATATGAGTGACCCTAATGTCCCCACCAACATTTTAGTGACCCTAATGGCATATGAGTGACCTTGACAACATGACATGAATCCTAATGGCCATGAGTGTCGATGAAACCTAATAGAATATGAGTGACCCTAACACCAATGATCATTGATGATGTTGTCGATGATGTACTTGATGTTAATGTTGATGATGATGATAGCGATGACGACAATTATGATTTTGATGTACCATATGATTTTGATGATGATGGTGATTATTATGTTGATGTCCATGATGATGATTCATGTGATAGAAATTCTAGATCATGACTGATCCTAATGGCTCCTAAATGACCGTAATGGTGTTAGAGTGACCCTAATGTCACCTAATTGACTCTAATAACATTCAAGTTTCTCTAACAACATTTTAGTGACCCTAATGGAATATAAAGGAGCCTAATATCATGACGATGATGCACTATGACAATGTTGATGGCATTGATGATAATTTGATAATTATAAGATGATATCGATCACAATTGATGCCTACATTCCCACTCAGAGCCCAAATCTCTTCTACGAAACTCATGTAATTAATTAGGTGATTTGATTCCTTTATCATTATGACAATGATTGTCATCTTGGCATCAACTGTGATGATCATGATATATGATGATGACAATTATGACGACTATGGTGATATTAATGTCAATGGCTATGACGATGATGATCATTATAAGGTGATGATGATGATGATGATGATGATTTTGATGATGTACTAGATGATGATGATGATGTTGATGATGATAATGATGAGGATGATGATGATGTTGATGATGATAATGATTATAATGATGATGATGATGATGTTGATGATGATAATGATGTTGATGATGATGTTGATGTTGTGCCCAGATTTAACCTAGGATTAGCACCATGTTTAGTGCCTAATTTAACTTCCTAATTGTTGGTAGGTTTAGCACCAAGTTTTGTGTCTACAATGACGTCTACAATAACATATATATTTTATCCTAAAGTAGCATAGTGTTTTTCTCCTAGTATTGCACCTTGTTTTGCTCCTAGATTTGCTTCCAAAATAGTGTCAATTTCTCACGGGGGCTTCACTCAATAAACCGCTATCATAGCACGTTCGTTCGTGGCATATGAAACAATACCCCTAATTTCACTAAATATTGGAAAATACCTTCCAAAATCATTTTTTTAACCCCCTCCCAATATGCCTTCCCAATTTAAAAAAACCCCTATTTTCACTATATATTGTATGTATCAATTTTTTCATTAGCATTTTTTATACCCCTTTATATTTATACCTAGTATATTGATATGATACCCCTCTTATGACCCCACATGCATTCTACACTTCACCTTGCTTCTTTCGATGTATATTGTGGATGCACATTACTTCACCCACAATGCAATTACTCAACCACATATCATTATGATTTGCAACATCTAATGGTCTAATAAATATATAGGAGATCACTTCTTATATGTCACTAGAGCCAATGCACATAGTACAACATTTAGATTGCATGTTGCAGTTCCCCAATCGTTGACTAAGCTTGTTGTGGGCTAGGTATCCAAGACCCCAGGACCTGTAACAAGCTTTAGGAGGCTGAATAAACTTCCCAAGGCCTGTAATAGGCACGAGTGGTTGTGTATTCAAGCCCCCAAGGCATATCGAGGGCCTATAACAGGCCCTAGAGGCTTAGAGCCTCCCAAGTCTATTGGTAACAATTGGCTGAGTGCTATTGGTAATAATTGGCTATCAATAACCACTGTCTCTCAACTGGAAACCCACTTCACCATGAAACCCCTGGCCTCAAGCATGCCTCAAGACGCGATTTCCCTGCGTACTGGTAAGCCCGAGCCTTGCCTCAACCCGATTTCTCATCCGGCCGTGATCCCACCATCTCCATTTGGAGGATATTTGTCAGCCCGCCCATATAAAAAAGACCCCAAAGTAGTTTTGTATTGTTACATTAAATAAAAAAAACCCTTTGCCCCTTAATATATAAGCAATATAATTTTTAGGTTTTCATGAATATTTAATACTGCAATATGAATGAACGTGATATTATATTGCCTTCTAGTGAAGCCCCCGTGCATATTCTGCTCCTAGAATTGAGCCTATTTAGCATATGAGTTACTTAATGGATTGGAGAAAGGCCATTGGTTATAAGATTTGAGGGTTATATTTGGGAGGTTATGTTAGACATCGATGTTTATGTCTATGATTATAACGATGATGATAAGGATGATGACGATGACAACGATGTTGATGATAATGGCGAGGATGAGGATGATGCATGTTATTTCAATATTTGACCTTGAGTGACCCTAATGGAACCTAAATTTCCCTTTGGAAGATAAGAGACTCTAATGGGAGCTAAATGACCATAGTGGAATTTGAGTGTCCCTAAGGGCATTCAAGTGACCCTAATGGCATGACGATGATGATGATGATGCATCTTAACAATGAAAAATATGGCACTGATGATTTTTATGATTTTGACGATGATGACTAGGATGACGATGATAATGGAAATGTTCCTAATAACATTGAGTGATTCTAATGGCATCTGAGTGGCCGTAATAGCATTAAGGTTCCACTAGAGTCACTCTACTCAAGTTGGTTTGAAGAAAATTTGATCACAATAGTGAAATATATTAGCTCTTCAATCCACATGACCATCACTTAAAAAGGAAACCTAAAAATAGTTGATTTCAAATCAATGATGATGTCGATGTTAATGTTGATGATGCATGTGATGGCACTTCTACATTATGATTGATCCTAATGGAACCTAAATGATCGTAATGGTGTGTGAGTGACCCTAATGTCACCTAAATGACTCTAATGGCATTCGAGTGTCCCTACCAACATTTGACAGGCCCTAATGGAATATGATTGACCATAAGAGCATGAGAATGATGCATTCTAATAATGTTGATGGTGTTGATAATGAGTTGATAATTATAAGATGATATCAATCACAATTAATGTCAACATTCACTGTGATGATGATATATGATGATTTCAATGACGATGATTATGGTTATAATGTCAATGTCTATGATGATGACGATGATGAAAATTATGATGATGATGACAAGGCTCATGAAAATTACTAATTATTAAGACCCATTGACCTAGTCAAGTGAGGAAAACATCATTTACGAAATTCTTGTAAGGTAGAAGGATGCCTTTTTCATCATCACAATGTTGATGACATGAATGACTATCATGATGATATTTGATGATGATAATGATGATGATGATGTTGATGATGACGACGATGTCAATATCGATGCTAATGATGATGATACATGTGATAGCAATTCTAGGTCCTGATTGATCAATGGTCACAATAGTGTCACAATGACCCTAATGTCACCTAAATGACTCTAATGGCATTCAAGCATCCCTAACAACATTTGAGAGACCCTAATGGCATCTAAGTGACCCTAACAACATGTAAATGATGAATTATGGAAATTATGATGGAATTCATGATGATTTGATAATTATCAGATGATATCAATCATAATCGATTCCTACATTCCCACAGAGAGATGAAATATCTAAAACAAAACATGTAATCTTGTAATCAAATCATCATCAACTCCAACTTCATTGGCATCATCATCATGTTGTCAGTTCACACAAGTTCCATTAGGGTCATTCAAATGTTTTAAAGGACAACCAAATACCATTAGATCCATATAGGTTCCATTAGGGTCACTCAGATGCCATTAGGGTCATTTAGGTGCCATTACAATCCATCAATATAAAATAGTGCGTAATCACATGAATCATCATCATTTCCATTGTCATCATCGTCAACATCATACAAATCAACAAAATCATCATTGTCCTCATAATCATAGATTTTATCATCATTGTTCTCATCGTCGAGGTAGTTCTCATTATCATCTTTATCATGTTGTAAAAAAATCATCATCAATGCCAACATCATTGGAATCATGCATCATTAGCATCATCGTCATGCTTTTAGGTTCACTCAAGTTCCATTAGGGTCACTCAAATGTTTTTAGGGACAAATAGATTCCATTATGGCCATTTAAGTGCCATTAAGGTCACTCAAATTCCATTTGGGCCATTTATGTGCCATTAGGATTAATTAATATCAAATAGTGCTATAATCACATGCATCATCCTCATTGACATCGACATAGTCGTCGTCATCATCATCATCATCATCAACATCATACAAATCAACAATGTCATCATTATCATCATCCTCATCATCATAATTTTTATTATCACGTCCTCATCATCGATGTATTCCTCATTATCATCTTATAGTCAAATTATCATCAATTCTAAAATCATTGTCATCATGCATTATTAGCATCATTGTCATGCTGTTAGTGTCACTCAAATGTTGTTAGGGACAACCATATGCCATTAGATTCATTTATGTGGCATTAGAGTCACTTAGATTCCATTAGGGTCATTTAGGTTCCATTAGGATCAATCAAGATCAAATAGTGTTATAATATTAACCATCATCATCATTGAAATTGTCATCCTCATTGTCATCATTGTCCTAGTAATCATCGTCAACATCATACAAATAAACAATATCATCATCATCATCATAATTTTCATCATCCCCATCATCATAATTTTCAAAGCCATCATCCTCATCATCGATGTAGTGCTCATTTTCATTGTTATCATCTTGTAATCTAATCGTCTTCAACACCAACATCATTGGAATCATGCATCATAATGATGTTGTTAGGGTCACTTAAATGTTGTTAGGGGTGACCATATTCCATTAGATCCATCTAGGAGCCATTAGAGTCACTCAGATTCAATTTTGGAAATTTAGGTACCATTAGGATCAATCAAGATCAAATAGTGCTTAATCACATGTATCATCATCATTTACATTGGAATTGTTGTCATCATCATCATCCTAGTCATCATCATCAACATCATACAAAGAAATAATGTCATCATCATCATCATCCTTAGCATCCTCATCATCAATGTAGTTCTCATTTTCATCACTACCATCTTGTAGTCAAATCATCATCAACCCCAACACCATTGTGATCATGCATCATTAGCATCATCATCATTTTGTTAGGGTCACTCAAATGTTGTTAGGTACAAATGGATTCCATTAGGGTAAAATAGGTGTCGTTAGGGTCACTTTAATTCTATTAGAGTCATTTAGTTGTCATTAAGATCAAGAAATATCAAATAATAATGCTATAATCACATGTGTAATCATTATTGGCATTGAAATTGTCATTATTGTCATCATCCTAGTCATGAATGTCATCATACAAATCAAAAATATCATGATGGTCATCATCATTGCAGCATCCTCATCATCATAATTTTGATCCTCATCATCCTCATCTTCGATGTAGTGCTCATTATCTTATAATAAAATCATTAGTAATGCCAACATCATTTTCATGTTGCATCCTTAGCATCATCGTCATGTTGTTAGGGTCACTGAAGTTCCATTAGGGTCACTCAAATGTTTTTAGGGACAATCATATACCATTAGGCTCATTTGGGTGCCATTAGGGTCACTCATATGTCATTATGGTCATTTAAGTGCCATGAGGACACTACAGGGAAAAGGCCCTGTAGCGGAGGTTATAACAGAAGCCCCTAAAAAACAATCCCAACTATCCATTTATAGCGGAGGTCTCTAGAGGAGGCAAGCGGGTGGAGGTCTTAGTAGAGGTTTTTAATCGATGCTTTTGTAAACATAAAACACACTAGTGCAGTTAAAGTGTGGATGAACCGGTGCATATAAAATATTAACACATTGGTCACAAAAATCCCATTTCGATATGGGAAAAATGTTGTTACATTAAAATAAATGGCAATGACACCATCGCTGGCCCATTAAAAAAAATGGTGATGACACATGGTATGCATTGGTGCATATGTAAATGTAGCGCACCATAGCTGGCCCAAAAACCCATAGGAAAAGAATAATATATTTTTAAAAAACAAAATAACATAAACACTGTGCTAGATACTTATATACGCACTAGATGCATCGGTGAAGATAAAATATTAATGCACCAATTATGAAATCCTATTTCAATAAGGGAAAAATGTTGTTATATTAAAAAAAATTGCAATGCCAGTGTGTTCACCACATGGAACACACCGGTGAGTACGTAAATTTAACGCACTGTAGCTGGCCCAAAAAACCATAGGCTAAGAATAATATATTTAAAAGAGAAGAATAACATAAACATTGCGCTAGATACTTATATGTGCACCAGTGTGTTATGTGTATTGAAGGACCAAATCAAGTAAAATTTAAAAAAAAAAAATCGCGCATAAACAATTTTAATATTTTCTACAAATGCAGTGCATTTATAGACAACTACAACATTGGTGTGTAACTCAATATGATGCACCACATAAGGGATACGTTAAAAATCATTTATGTTTTATTTAAAATGACGTGCCCAATTTTTTTATTTTCTATTACATAATGATGCATTTGTTTTATTATGAAGCACTAGTGCACCATATAAAAGAATGATCCGATGCATCCCAGTGCATCTTGGTGCATCATTTTTACCATTCTATAGATCTCTTGAGATATCAAGCATCGATGCCACCTTTTCCTCCCTAAAGCGTCCTTCCATCAACGCTCCTATCACCTACATTTCTCTTGTCCATTTCCCAGTACATGTTTTTTGAATTTTGCTAAACAGTGGGAAACTTCATTTTTTAGACTACGTGGAAATCATGCCTCCCCGACGAGAAAATGTCCATGTGATGTACCTGCAATAATTAATTAATGCAAATACACAAGATGTCAGAAATAATAGAACATAATCGCTTTTATATTGATCACGGGCCACTTCGAGGGGGCAACCTCCTTTGAGCAAGCTCAATACAATTAAATTCACGGTGCCTTCAATGACCTCAACACAGACTTATATACTAAGTCTATGCCCAATAGTATGAGTCAAAACCATGGGACATATAATACTACGGGACGACTTACAAAGCATATGCGTCCAATACCATGGGTCAATACTATGGGCTAATATAAACTACGGATCAACAAATACTACGGGATGACTTACAAAGCATATGCGTCCAACAACAATATACTAACATAGTAAAGAGAAGGGTTGACATAGGTTCCTAACATCCCCTCTCCCTTAGAAAAAGCTTTGTCCTCAAAGCTTTGGTTGGAGAAATTGCTGCAGAATCTGAAGGAGTGGTTCCCCGGTAGCATCCTTGGTTTGCATGTCGGGCCACTGACGCCTTTGGAGTGTCAAGGAGGATTGCTTGGAAGGTTGTAGATGAAGAAGAACCCTGTCAGCTGCGTAGAAAATGCGCTCAGAACGGTGCTGATCGGCTTGTTGTTTCAGGCGAATTCTGGCCATGTGAAGATTGTCCTGCAAAATGAGAAGAATCTGATCGCGGGTGTCGAAGAACCAAGTCAATTTCCTGAACTGGGGAGCTGCTAAGGCTGTATGGAAGAAGAACTGGCGGTGTTTTTCCATAGACTGCTTCATATGGTGTCCTTTGAGATGTGGTATTGTACCACCAGAGCGCTGCTAGGAAATCCATAGAAATAGTTGGCTAAAGCTGTGTAGGGATGGGCAAGGGTTTGAGCAATCCCGAAAGGAATGTTGTTTCCCCCTTGTTGACTTGGAAAGTATCATCGTCAGCCACCATCTGTTGAATTGTCATTTTTAGTCCCGGCCAAAAGAAGTTACCTTGTTCCCGGTCATACATTTTGTAGAACCCAGAGTGCCTTGTTGATGGAGAAGCATGGAGTTCAGAGAAGAGATAGCCCTGTTGAACATATTGCAACCAATTTGGAACAAGCAGAGCTGTAAGAGAAACTAGGTCATCAATTGTGCGAGAAGGAGCATCTTCCACCATATTGTCCTTACCCTTCTTGTAAGTGATCACATAGGGATAACCCATGAGTTGGGTAACCCATTGCAGGAGTGTTGGGGAGGAGACCCATTGTTCCAGAAAATTTTCTAGACTCGGGAGATCAGTCTTGATGCAAAAATAATTCCCTAATAGGGATGGCTGCCACTTCTGTACTGCATGCAAAATAGCCATCATTTCCTCCTGAGAGGTAGATGTGGCTACATTCTTACCGGAAAGGTCTCTTGAAGGCAGCAAGTGCATTGGTTCAGCAAAGATACCTGCATATCTATCCAAGGAAGTAGTGGAGACTGGTGATGGGTGCATCTGAATGGAATTGAGCTGAGCGATGACACCATGTGAATTCTTCTTAAGGATTTTTTCCAGGCGATGTGAACTGATGATGCAGAGAGACCCTGGTTGTAAGCCCATAAATTTTTGTTGTGCCCCATTGACTTTAAACTGCATCCAAAGTTCAGCAAAATCCCATAAGATGGGGCCAAGTGTGCATAACCATTGAACGCCCAAAACCACATCACATCTGCCTAAGGACAAGGAAAACATGTCAGAGCGTAGGTTATAATCTTCCATAGAGATACGCACATTGTGACACTTCCCCTTGCAAGGTAAGGTGCCCCCATTGGCAACCATGACTTCAAAGTTGGAGCAAGGATGGACAAAACAATCAGCCTGTTTGGCAATCCGAGGGTCAATGAAGTTATGAGTGCTACCAGAATCAATGAGTATGGTAAGAGGGAGCTTCTTGAAGTATCCCCTGACCCGCATTGTTTGTGGGGTGGTGACGCCGGTTACAGCATGGAGAGAGATCTTGGGTGGGTCGTCCTAAGATGGGGTGTCAACAGGCAGGTGTTGAATGTCGACCTGCTCATCTACTGTATCTGTAGCTTCTTCACCAAGTTCTAAGGCAGGCGGAGAATCCACATCCAAGAGATAGAGCTTTTGTTGAACACATCTATGTCCCCGAGTGAATTTCTCATCACAATTATAGCAAAGCCCTTTTTCTCGGCGTGCCTGCATTTCTATTTCAGACAAATGCTTGATAGGAGTTGGTTGAGGAGCAGGCATGATGGGAGGTCGTTGGGAACCCATATTTCTGAAGGGAACAAAGGTGGGTTTGGAGCGTTTTTGAGCTACGATTTTGTCCTCAGCCAGCTTAGCCAACCCTAGGGCTTCCATCATTGTGTTGGGACAAAACATTTTGACCTCTGAGCGGATTTCATCCTTGAGACCAGTGATAAAACAACTCCTGTAGAATTCATTAGACAATCCTTCTGTGTGATTGGCTAGTTTCTCAAATTCCATCTAATACTCTCTCACTGTGCCAGTTTGGTGAAGTTTAGTGAGTGCTCCTGTGAAGTCGTCAAAATAACTAGGACCAAATCGTGGAAAAATGAGTTGGAAAAAATCTGTCCAATTTGGCTCGGGATGAGCGTTAATGTACCAACGGTACCATTGAAGGGCTTCCTGTTCCAAATGAAAGGATGCAAGTGGAACTTTCTGAACATCAAAAGTATTATGTAGACTGAAATATTTTTCTGCTCGGTATATCCATCCAGTCGGATCAGTACCATTGAAACGAGGAAAATCAAGCTTCGGCCCACGAAAATTGCTAGGAGAAGAGAACCCGGTGGCTGCAAAAGATTCTAGCTATCTGGTATTGTTCATGGCTAAATGCTGAAGATGGAGGCTGAGAAATTTTTCATCCAGATCTTGAAGTTTGGTTTGGATGGCTGCAAGTGCTTCCTCCATGGTGTGTGCTCCTGCACGGGTGACAACCATAACCAGGTTTTTTTTTTTTTTGGGGGGGGGGGGGGAATAGGTAGAAAAACACAAACAGAAGTTGAGTTACTAAAGGAAAATTTGGATTGGGGAAACAATCTGATGGGTAATTGGGGTTTGACTAGATTTTGGACACTGTCGAAAGGACAAGAAAGCAAAAAGGGGGATTTCATAAGTGGGGTAATAGAATGAGAAAATTTGGCAGAGAGGGACAAAGAAGTAGAATTCAGAAAGGAACTCTGTGGTAAAATTTGAAGGTGATTGGGTGAAATCTGAGGAAGTTATGGCAAACCCTAAAAGTAGACAAATGTGAGATTTTGAGCTTTGGGAAGGGGAATTTGGGATAGGGTCCTCAGGGATGAAAGATGCAGAATGGGATGACAGGGGTTCCCCAAAAATTTCAAGGGAAACAGAGTAAAAACAAGGGAGATATGGACAAAAAACTGAAATTTTATTTATTTATTTTTCCAGACTAGAGCTGCTACGGCTTGGAAGGGATCTGGAACAGTGCCGAATGGACTGAAAGCGGCTGGATCTGAAACGACTTGCAAAATGGATCTGAACGGCACAGTAGTGATCGATAATAGTTCAGCTGAAAGTAGATATGGACCCCAGGTATGTGCGGCTTCCTAACAGTTCAGGGTTTTCACTCGGCCACCAATGCTGTCTGATGGCTTGTGTATTGGGGCAGTACCCCTCACTCCACGGCTCAGGTAAAACTGATAACCGCTTTGCCACAAACGACATCTCTTGGTTTACCTCACGGGTGGGAACTAGTCAATCAGGTAGGGGTCATTTCCCTTTTCGCTTGGCAGGTCCTCTCAATGGCCAGCTACTTTGGGGTTCCTGTCGTACTCCTCACAATGAGTTTTAGGGATTATGCCCAAGTACTTCCCACAGTTAAGTGGATAGGGATTATTCCCAGATCCGAACCTGCAACAGAAAAAATTTGGGCAGAAATTCCACCCAATGTTCAAAAACTGGATCTATATTGCTCAGAATCGCTATTATAGCCTGTTTCCGGAACTGGAACAACCACTCTGCTTCTACCCATGAAAGCGGAATAGAAATCTGGGCACTCGGTCAAAAGATTTTCTCGCCACAATTTCCGCGGCCGTCACCGAAATTCTGAAAGATTGCTGATTTTAAATCCTCGATATCTCCACTTTTAGAACTCCAAATGAGATTTTTTTTTTTGAAACTGCGTATTTTTGAAATAGGAATTCAGATATGCAATCGGTTTCTTCTGATTTTGTGCAGAGAGTTTCAGAAATTGATCTGAAAGTCGCCGCCCAAAAAAAAAGAAAAAAATTTCCCACTTGTGCCAAGGAAAGTGCTCTGATACCAGATGTGATGTACCTGCAATAATTAATTAATGCAAATACACAAGATGTCAGAAATAATAGAACATAATCGCTTTTATATTGATCACGGGCCACTTCGAGGGGGCAACCTCCTTTGAGCAAGCTCAATACAATTAACTTCACGGTGCCTTCAATGACCTCAACACACACTTATATACTAAGTCTATGCCCAATAGTATGAGTCAAAACCATGGGACATATAATACTACGGGACGACTTACAAAGCATATGCGTCCAATACCATGGGTCAATACTATGGGCTAATATAAACTACGGATCAACAAATACTACGGGACGACTTACAAAGCATATGCGTCCAACAACAATATACTAACATAGTAAAGAGAAGGGTTGACATAGGTTCCTAACAGTCCAGGTAATCTCTTTGTTTTGTTCTAACTTAAACTTTCAGTAGATTAAAATTTGAAATTAAGCTTGAATTTTCACTGTTTAAAAAAAAATGTAAAGATTCCATGCGGTGCATTTTTGGGTTTCAGATTACATTGTTACTTGGTGTACACTTTAAAATTATATGGTGCATCGGTTGTGGGGCACTAATTACAGTTGAATGTAGCACACCATTTGACAATGCACTATATTATAGAGCACTACCACAAATAAATTAAAAATATGTTATATAGCACACTGATGCCATTTAATTTAAAATTATAAATCATAAAAATGATGCTTCAATTTATATCAATGCATCGGTACGTTTAATGCCTCACACTACTATCGGTGCTCCCACCACTGATAAACCAACCACACCATAAAATGGTGCGCTCAATTATAGAGCCACCACATATACATTAAAAATGTATATAATAATCTGGTGTGTTCATTGTATATAGCGCACTAGTGCCATTTAATTTAAAATTATAAATCAAATCGGTGCTTTAATTTATATCAACACACCAGTGTGTTCAATGCCTCGCACTCCGACTGGTACTCCCATCATCGATAAACCTACCATAGCATAAAAACGGTGCTTTCAATTATAGAGCACCGCCACATATAAATTAAAAAACTCATATAACAATCCGGTGCGTTCATCGTATATAACGCACCAGTGTCATTTAATTTAAAATTAAAAATCTCAAAACGGTGTTGTAATTTTTATCCATGCACTGGTGCGTTCAACTGATCACGCTGCAATGGGTATTCCCACAACCGATAAACATACCACACCATAAAATGGTGCGCTCAACTATAGAGCACTGCCACATACAAATTAAAAAATATATATAAGAATCCTTTGTGTTCATGTTATATAGTGCACTAGTGTGCTATAGTACATGAGGCACACGTATACATGTGGATCATTTTAATTCTTATCGCAATGAATCCTTGTGGTGCACTACATTATCAGAGCGCACCAGACAATATTAATTAAAAATCAAATTTTTATTTTGGTGTGTTACCTTTACAGTGCACATGTGTGTTGTATTCTTTGTTACGCACTGTGTTGGTGGTAGTCGTGTTACAAACGCACTGGTGATTTTTATGTATACGGTGCACCATGTCGATTTTTATTACAAAAACGTAGTGTAAGTGGTGCATGACATATAGTTGACGCACCGTTGATGGTGCATATGTACTAATACACACTAATTGTGGTGCTAGACTGTTTTTCATGTGCACCGAGTTGGAAATTCAAGTGTTTTCAGAGAAAAAATATTATTTCTTATTTATAAATAAAATTATCAGTTAATAATTTTTTTAAAAGTTTTATATAATAGACTGATGTATTTTTATGTTAATCAGAGACATTAGCATATAGGGCAACACCAGTAGCAGCAGCAACATGTTGACCATTACAATGTTTAATGTCTATGGGAGGCTTGAGAGAGGGATGTATTTGTACCCTCTCCCCATTACTGCATATACATGAGGCCTCTTGAGGGAATTAGGAATCCTAAATTTCTATAAGGAGGATAAATCCATCAAGGGGAACTCGTATTTTTTGACGTATTTGATCTATCAATGGGATCATAAAAGATAGGCCTTCCATGTCGGTCCTAACTCAGTGGTTCGAGGCCACTGAGGAGGATATATATTTTCATTGAGATATCCATGAGAGGGGGTATTTTACTTAGTTCCCTATTGTCCCATGGCACAATAGCTGAGAGTAAGCTTTTATACTCTCAGAGATATATCAGTGATGTCGTCGTTCAACCAATCAGTTTTTAGGTTTTCAGTGGATATCTATGCATCTCTTCTTTCGATTGAAAGGATGTTCGGTTCCTCTCACTATTGGTGATCACCATTGTGCATTAAACTATTGATGGGTAGCGCGTTATTTTCCCTCTATTATTCTATGTTGATTCTTTGGTGTAGATGTTGAGATGCATTCGGTGGTCTGCCATTTTTTTGCGGCAATTTTGTTTTACGCTTAGTAGATGTCGTGCACATTTTTAGGGAAGGGTCAAATTTCATTTTGATTAAAAGTTGTTTTGTTTATTTTTGAGAGGTTTCCAGCCACAAGGCCTTTGTTTCAATGTCACCCTCCTAGGCCATCAATTGAGGTCCATATGTATATGTGGGTCCATATGATTCCCAAGATGGGAAAGAGGAGTTCCCTGCGAGGATTATCACAAAGACACTGGAGCTACTGCACAATGTGGAGGATCACAATCTATACCTAGTGTCGTTTCCTTACATTGGGTTGGATTGGAGAGGATTTACAAACATCCACACAAGATGAGTCAGCAGATTCCAGAGGTAATATTATTGTTTTATTTAAATAAATATACTTTCATTTTATTAACTTTCTTAATGCGAATACAAATTATTGTAATTTGTTTAATGAAAATGTTTAATTATTATTGTGTACTATATATTTTGTAGATATTGGCACCTATGTTTGGGAGAGACCTCCCCAACCTCTTGATGTGGATATGGTTGAGGCTGCGGATGATCATACGCGTGAGCCATGAAGACCTAACATGTGAGTCAGGCCCAATTCTAGGTAAATATTGGATTTGACCAACATATTGTGTGAGATGATGACTCAAAAGTGAGTCTACCTTATTCTAGTCCATGACATCACGCGAGACCCTGAGCTCACAATGATCTAAAGGGACCTTTATCATGATATGAGGCTCCTTATGTATCATATCATTGGATATATGAGGCTTATCACAAAGTTGAGGGTTGACCACACTTCATCTGGTGACACTTCATCCAGTCACATTGCATCAGTTGAGGCCTCTTCGACACATGAAACGGACCCCCCACCACCTCCTCTATGACCAGATGGCCATCCATTGTATTCTGTTATGGGTTAGGTTTCACCTCCTCGACAAACATATGAAAATCCATCATCTTCATCTATAGGCCAGGGTTGTACTATTGTAGATAGGTTGGTGGCATTGGGTTAGATTCCCATATATTCTAATCCAAAGTTTATTGCATTTCTTCGGTCTGTAGTTTCTCTTAGCAGAGGTACTGATGCCTCACACTCTGCAGGTGGAGGTACCAACGCCTCTGGTTCTTGAGGTGGACATGATATGTCATAGAAATTATTTCAGTTGAGATTTTAATTTGATATCATGTATCATGAGTTTGATATTATTGTTCATATATGTATATATGGTGCATCTTTCATGTTCATATTGATGGTGAATTTATTTACATGTTGATTTTGATGTGTATATTTTTATGTCATGTTAGATATGTTCGCTAGATGTGCTTGATATATGTGTATGGTAAATGATGTTGGTTAGATGTGTGTGATATTGATGTTAGACAATGCTTGTGTTTCTTTTATATGTGATTATTAGATTTGTATACTAGATGACGTTTATATGTGTTAGATGTATATGTTAGATGATGCAGTTGGATACTGTTTAGATTATTGTGGACTTTGTGATGTTTGATGTGTATTCTACATGATGTTGTTAGATAATGCTTGTGTTTTTTTAGATGTATATGTTATTTGTGATTGATGTACTTTATGTTAGATAGGCATGTGTTTGATCATTATTACCATATACAACATATTAATGAAATATTTTCTCATTTGTTAGAAACATTTAACATTCATACACTTATGTTTCATCATTATTTACAAACTAAGGTACATATGAAGTTCATGGTATGGACATTACAAATGCAAATTACCATGGTAACAAAATTATGTATCAAAGAGCAATCAATAAAATTGTAGAACACTATGTATCAAATTGATCCTAATTGATTAATTTGTATTAATTAATTACAATTACAATTACAAATTACAAATTACAAATACAAATTACAAATTACAAATTGCAAATTTCAATTACAAATTACAACATTATGCACATGTTTGATCATTATTACCATATACAACATATTGATGAAATATATGCTCATTTGTTAGAAACATTTAAAATTCATACATATAGGCTTGCATTTCATCATTATTTACAAACTAAGGTACATATGAAGTTCATAGGTTTGTTGGAAATATTATGGTATGTACATTACAAATGCGAATTAACATGGTAACAAAATTATGTATCAAAGAGCAATTTATAATATTGTAGAACAATATGTATCAAAATTATCCTAATTAATTAATTTGTATTAATTAATTACAATTACAATTAAAAATTAAAAATTACAGCATTAGGCATGTGTTGATAATTATTACATATACAAAATATTGATGACATATAGGGTCCTTTGTTAGAAACATTTAAAATTCATTCATATAGGCTTGTGTTTCATCATAATTGACAAATAAAGGTACATATGAAGTTCATAGGTTTATTGAAAAAATTATGGTATGGACATTAAAAATAAAAATGAACATGGTAACAAAATTATGTATCAAAGAGCAATTAATAAAATTGTAGAACATATTTAGTTGATTTATTATGAAATGAATTTTTTTATAAGATCCTATATCAATTAATATTTCATAATCTCTTATCTTTCTCGAAACATAAAAAAATGATTTAAAACAAAACATATCACTATCAACCATGTCTTTTCAAACCTTTCGCAATACATCACAAAAAAATCCATTCTCCCATTTAGAAGAGATAGTAACACAATATAATTAGTACATGCATATTTTGATTATAATTTTGATTCACATTACATCCATGGATAACAAGTAAACCATTTGTTTTAAAAAAAATCAAAATCTCATCTTTGATGGAGAAATTGTAGAATAAAAAACAATATAATTACCGAAATGAAGATAACAAAAAGACACGACAATTGTCCATTACCACTGTCATAAGATGAATAAAAAACAATATTATTACTGAAATGAAGATAACAAAAAGACACGACAACATTATAAATGATGAAATAAAACATGTACATATCACTCTCTATTGTCATCACCCTGATTATCTTCCTCGCTTGGCATGATATCATTGTTGTTCTAAAAAATATGTTTTGATCTAGGTTCGTGTCTTAATACGAACCACCAATCCTTTTTTTTTGTAAAGTTAAAAAATTGTATTAATTAAAAAACCAAAGACATTTATAGATCATTTCCATTGATATCCCCATCATGTCAATAGTTTAAAACCAAATGCAAGTGAATAAAACACCTGCTTGATGGCTAAGAGAACCACCCTACTGACAACCTATGACTTCCAACCTCAAAGGGTTTGAGTTTGGAGCACCCACAGGCTGTGGGTTATGACCAATTTTTTTTAAACGACAATGTTCACTACCCATCACCATTTTTTCCGAGACCTCTCTAAACAAAGACAGTGATTAATCATCATCATAAATTAAAACATGTGAAGGACCATCACCTGTGTTTTATGGCTTGGTCTCCTATTGGACAGTCTCTGGGCATCATCGAAACACAAGCTGAGTGTCGGCATGCTTTCTTGGTTAGGGTCGAATGAAAGTCTTTCTCATCATTTCCCAGGAAAGGGAATCCAATCTCACATTAATGCGAGCCATCTCCATTCTTTGTTCCTATGCCAACACTCAAATCCTGTCCTCCAAACTTACAATATGACTAGATACGGAGGTTCTGATCGAGCAGTTGTTCAAATGCAAGTGGATGTAGTCCTCCATAGCCATTCTCATAAGGGATTTAATAGTCCAAACCATAGTCAGAGTTTTAGTGTGGTGATTTTCCTGGGTGCGGGTTGACCCTGAGTCCTCTGCAAACCCACCAAAGATCTGAGATAGATGACCCACATCTGGATTCCTATTACCTCTCTGTAACCTGATATCCAGGTGTTCCACCCAATCCCTTATCGCATGAGGGATATCTTGCTCAAAGACACCTTTCATCTTCCCTAATTTTTTGATAGCTCACGATGTTCTCTTGGGGCCATTAACAGTTTGCTTGCTGGTGGATTTTGATCGATCCATACTGTCTGCCTCAAGAAGGAGAGCCCCTCGTATCATTTCAAGCATACTAATAGTGGACCAATAAACTAGCGAGCCCCCAGTTCGCTTCCCTTCAATGGAAGGTAATCTCTCCTAGATCGCCTCGACAAGAAGCAACATGCAACAACGATATAAATGTCGGGGAATTTGCATTGTTTTGGTTATTCTTATAAAATCATCACAAGATCCAGTTAGGGTGGCCATGAAGGATCACAAGAGAAGAAGGAAAAAGAAATACCTTGGGATCCTATGTTATCCCTGTAATCATACCTCACAACAAGTTATGGATTGATAATGAGCTGTCGAGTTTTAGTGACCTCCCCACCTTGTGTGCCATGCATTCCTCTGCATCGATGGGCCTGGAAGATTGCACACTCATCACTCATTCCCTCTTGCTTGTATATGGTGCAAGCACCCATCGTGGCAGAGCCACCAATACTTATCCACCATGGGTGAAAACAAAACTTGGTTGCAGTGTTTTGGGAAAACATAAGGCTCCTTGGTTTCCTCCCACATCTTTCTAGAGTTGATACATATCAACCCACTATCCTGATCTTCCTTTACATTATTCCATTTGAAGGTGTCCCACCACTTGCACCTAAAAATAACACATTGGAAAGAAGAGAATTCCACTTGGATGATCTCTTGTATCTTTCTGACATAACCTAACTTCCCCCCTATTAGGTTTTGATTACAGTGGCTATCATGACAAGATTGGTCGAACTCAACTTGCACTCCACATTCTGATGTGATGCATCCATCATCAACATTCTCAGTGTGAAAATGATTCCCATATTCCCACATAGATGGGAACAAATGCACCTATAAAAAGTGAACAAATCAGTGCCATATGTCTAATAACACGACCATTAAAATATGAAATATAGATGTTACAATTCAAAGGTGCATTATGAAGTTCAAAATGTACAGTAAGAGATTAATATACCGAGTTACTACACCCAATCCCTATGTCCAGTGCATCCTCTTCACCACGTGAGTAACAAGCAAATGCACTGTATTTCTCTCTAACTTGGTTAGCAACCCTACTGTTGGTAAATATCATTGGCATATTGTCTTTTAAATGATCAGGATAAGGCATGCTTCTACCATTCAAGTGTCTGGATTCTTTCATGTCATTGTCGCATTTCCTCCTCTTCTGTTCATACAATGCAACCCACAACTCTATTTCCTTTGCATTGTAAAGAATGAATTTATTGATGACACCAATTTCTTAATTTGCTGATATATTCAAAAAATCAAACCGACATATTGTATGTATGAGATCAAAATATACATTATGAAATTCAATGTGAATAGTTAGTCTGTATAAATTTTACAAACGTTAAGTCACTTACTCTTTATTGTGCGCCTTTTTCCATTCATTTATAGTAGTTCCCCTTCCCTTTTGTCTTCATCCCTTTGTTCATCCCAAATCACCACACCCGGTGTGTCGTCGATCTACTTGATGTACTCACTAGCATAATAGAATGACTCATAAACTATGTACTCATCTACCATATACCTTTCTAGTTTTTACCTTTGTCAAATAAATCCTTTCAATTTTTTCATGTACCTCTCTAAGTCCCAAATCACCACACCTGGTGTGTCATTGATCTACTTGATGTACTCACTGGCGTAATAGAATGGCTCATAAACTATGTACCCATCTACCATAGACCTCTCCAGTTTTTCCCTTTGTCAAACAAATCCTTTCATTTTTTTCATGTACCTCTCTAAGAAGAACATCCAATGACAGGATACCACCCTAACTAATTCAACCTTATTGACTAGGTGAATTAGAAGATGAACCTACAAGTCCATGAAACTCGCCGACAGTTCCTTCTGAAACATATAAACTATCTCAACTATCTCTTAACGCCACCGTGGAATGCTAGCCATATGAATCTCATTTGATGTGATCCAATGTACAAATGCATATAATTTAGATATGGCATGTCGTAGATCCCAAGGGAAGTTACGGTTCACACAACCATGCATGAGTATAGGATAAAGACACTACAATTTAAACACATACAAAACTAATTGTGTTTTAACCCATGTCATACAAAATAAAAACAAAAAATAAAATCATATTTTTGACATACGTACTCTTAAAAGGTTCAGATGGTCATGTGATTTAAACCCCAACAAATGTTCTTCTATAGTGAAACAACATTGTAGAGTATACCCATACAATGAAGGAATCTTCATACCCAATATAAATTCCTTTTCCAAAGAAAGATAATATTTCTTCAAAATCCATGGGACATCACCTCTTTTGAAATACCAAGAGGGACCAACCTCTCCTCTACTTACTTGTCTTGGCCAATGTTTCTTTTTAGTGTTTGAAGAAATAAGATCTTTTCTAACATCCAATTTGTCACTTTGTTTCGATGATATTTTCTTCCATAATGAATATGAAACATTTTTAAATACATGCATGGGATCTAGTAAGTGGGAAATCTTAAGATGCTCCCAATATGGGAGCTCAAAAAAGACATTTCCTTTTCATCCCAATGGGAAATTTATCAACATAACTTTCAAAACATTATGGATCATTGAACATAGGATCTGCATCTAAATCAAACATTTATTTAATCTCCTTCTCCTTCTCTCTCTCTTATTCCCTAATCCAGTCTATCGGTGTCATTATTGAAGGCCTTTGGGCTGTCATTGGTTTACCATTGAAAGTAGATGTTTCTCTTCTGTAAGGGTGTTCTTCTTCCAAGAATACCATGGAGTAGTCGTACACTAGCTTTCATAGGTTGTTGGACCAGCTAGCCTTCAAAGAAGGTCCACAACATTTACATCCATGATACCCTTTTGTTACAAGACCTATCAAGTTATTGTATATAGAGCACATCAACGTAGAAGATCAAAACAATCGCGACGAATTAAATATGCAAACAAAATATTGTTACGAACATAAACAAATCAATAAACATGTTTACTAGAGAAAATTACTAATCTAGGATAATCATGTGTTGTGTACGCACATATTCCATACAACGTAAAACTCCTCTCTATTGGGATGGGTTTCAATATATCATATACTTGTATCCCTTCCCATGATTCCTTCAATTCATTGATAAATCGTTGTAGGTAAACATCCATATTCTTCACTTGTCTTCTATCAGGGAATATAAGAGCCAACATAAGATATTCATTATCCGTGGACAACCGTGGAGGGATACTATTATTGATCACTACTATTGGCCAAAAAATATTGTTTTCGTTTTGGAGCAAATAAGGGTTGGACCCATACATAGCTATGCTCAATTGAAGGCTTCATACTTCATCCTTGAATTTATCGGGCCATGTGTCCTCTATATGATTCATGGCTAGTGAATCTATTGGGATTCACATAAATCCTGCTTCACTTCTGTGCAATCCATTACATCCCTACAACACAAATAATTCTTTGCAACAAAAGAGCCTTTGAATCCTTGGGATTATAGGCATGTGCCTCAATATCTTATGAGGAGGACCATGTGATTTAACCTTTTTCTTTTATATATGGTACTTGTCATGCCCACATTTTGGACACATCTCTTTGTTTGCATATTCTCCTCTATATAGAATACAATCATTCGGACAGGCATGATATGATATGTACACCACACCCAACATTTTCAACATTTACTTTTCCTCTTCGCAGCTTTCGTTCAAGACATTATCATTCATAAGTACCTTATCTTTGAATACCATGTACTTAGAGGGAAATAGAAATTTGCAATTTCATTTAAAATTAATAAAATAGACCTTTTTTAATCTTGATTGTGTAACAAGATTCCTCAAAATATAAGGGACATGATGGTCTCTTACATCAAAAGTTCTGAGAAACATGTGCTTTACATGCCATACTTTGATTTAATGTTGTACAATAACATTGTTGTCCCCAGCAGGGTAGAATTTTCTTGGCTAGGTTCAAAGATATGGGTGGTGGAAGTAGACTTCAGGATTTTGAAGAAGGTATGAGTGATATGATCATCATCTCCTAGCTCATCGTCATGTATTCCATCTAACAAAATTTCATCCATCGCAACCGTATATTGTGACAAATCATTCATATGAAAGCCCTATTTCATTGCCTATATTTCCAACTTATCAAGAACTGTCGTTACTATAGACATTCCTAATTGGTGAATCCAAACGTAGTGGGAATTAAACAGGTGGTTTATCCAACTATTCTTGATATGCTTCCTCTCCTAGTTTGTCTCTTTTTGTAGCCTTCTCTCGATTTGACATTGTAGGTCGCTCATCATCAGAATCCTAGTTATTTAAAAAATATTGAACATTACACCGATAATATTAGAAACACAATGCAATTGTTTTTTTCAAACATTATACCAACCAATTATTACAAAAGCATGGAAACAATTTCCAACAGTAAATGTACTTCAATTGCAAGAAATTTATAACACAAAAGTTCAAATTGGGCATCCCATTGAAAATAACAAAAATACAATTAATCAATTTTTTTGCCTTATGCCCTAAGGGGAAGTTTAAAGGTATTCCCAATGTAAGGTGTCTCTAATGATCGGTTGGTGGTCTACGCAAGTTACAGTTTATTAACAACTTGTCACCAGGAGACAAACTATGTATTACATGCACAACACAAAATTTGGATGCTTTTCTTTTCATAAAGAACTCCTAGTCATTGAACTATTCCTCAACTGAACAATTTGTAGAAAATAAAGAGCACATAGAACTATTTATGAACTCTGCAATGTTCCCATCAATGCATGGACAACCATTGATGTATAACAGGTTCTTTCTATTAAATTTTCCAGGAGTATAACCATTTATACACATACTATACATGGAAATGCTATGTTTGTATTTAACAATATTCAAGTCATCAGATTGAGAATTAATAGGAACGAAAATTGGTATAAGAGCTACTAACTGTATGGGAGGAACGCGTACATGAGGAAAGATAAACAACTTGTTGATGCCCCAAAAATCGCAGCATCAAGCAGCAAGGGATTCTCCCCGGTAAGCAAGCCCAATTAGATCGCTCACTGTTTGGTGTGGGGAATCCGTCCGGTTAACGGTTCTAGCTACAGTAAGATTTAAAGATTCTTGTTCTTTACCGGTTGCGGCCCGGTCCACCGTTTATGTATTTTATTTTAAATATGAAATGCAATTTCCCTAATCTAAATGCAGGTAGATAATCTAAATTAATCTAAAACTGTATAAGCAAATTTAAACTATCCTTGCAAGGAGCAAACTGTAGAGATGCATAATAAACTGCAAGAAACACCTAAAGATCACACAGATAGCCATTTAATCATAAAGATGTGCCTACAGCAGAATATGATAGATATTGAAGATAGCTTCAAATTATTTAATACATTCCATTACTCATTTAAGAGAGATATCACTGTACAGGAAAATAGAAAGATCATTCATCACACAAAAATAATTCATAATAGTAAAGAAAGATATCACAGTAGTATACGAATGCTATAGGAATAGTTCAACAAACATTCAGCATACATTTCTAGGCAAAAATTTCCTCTCGAGGCTTCTATTAGGAAAAATCCAGTTTCTTGGAGCAAGTAGCAAAGTAATTTGTACAAACTAGAAAATTTCTTTCACCTGCAAAAAGTCCCATGCTTGTTATTCTATTCTCTTATTTATAAATTTACAAATTCCTCCTTGAGCTGATAGGTCTACCCTAAAATCTAGAACCTTCTAATTTGTCATTTAGTACACAATTACAAAACCCACAGATTCGTGGAGAGCCTTCCATATGAGACAAAAACAGAGCCAACTGTCCTTTTAAATCAGTTATACAATCAAGGAATTTCAGCCATTTCTCACATTAAGACAAATAAGAATTCTGATGATTTATTTATTTTATTTGGCTTCCTTTTGCTGACTCGTTGACTCATCCCCACCAACTGGCTCGCTTGTGGATGCTTGGCCATCTACACTTTGGATATGTGTGGCCCATTGACTGAGCTCTTTCAAGATAATTTTTCTCCAAACAGATATTGTTGCCTTTGCTGCAATCTCATGCTTGTGCAGATCTGATTTGACTTGTGCTGCTCCTGCTGCTGCTTCTTGGGAAATTGCTTCCAGAAAGTAGATATGTACAGCGGGTTGGCCAATGAACTGTTGGAGCTCATCTTGGGTTATCACCTCTACCTTTTTAGCATAGTCCAATCCTTGGTCCAACTCGCCTTGCAATTCAGCCAACTGATGTTCTTGTTCTGGGAATTCATTGATAGTTTCAGGCAGAACCAAGTGGCACTTGCCATGGGATTCTCTAATTTTGGAGTAGAAAGAGTGACATTTGCAGACAATCTTTCTGATCTTCAAACTTATCCCGGTGCCACAATCTTTACTGAAGTCAAGGACTCCTGCATCTAAGTCAAATTCTTCTTCGGTGGTGGCGCGCAAGTTTGAGGGGAATCGAGATTTTCCTCTTCTCCACTCAAATTGTTGTTTTAACTCTTCCACATGTTTTTCAAATTTGTCTCTGTTCTTTAAGGTTCCAAATTCGATGGCTGCCATTTTCATGATCATTTCTTTCACATTGCAAATTTCTTCCGAGATCAGCACCAGCAGCTGATGGCCTTTTATTAGCATGTCACATGCTTGCTTGTGAAACATGAACAGGTCTTTCTTGTTTTCTACTGCTCCTTTGAGTTGTTTCAACAACTGCTCCTTTTCTTGGATTAACCCCTCATACTGATCCTTGGGGAGATAAATTTGTTGGGCCCTGCTGGCTTCGAGCTCCTATAATTCTGATATCCGAGCCTATAAGTTCTTTTGCTCGTCTTCAGGGATGGCCAGCTGCATCTCTAGTAATTCTTCTCATTTTCAAGTTGTAGAGCTCTCGAAGTTATCCTTAACTTCTCTTCTGTCAATTCCCTGTGTTTCTTCTTTAATTCATTTGCTTCTAGAACCTTCCTCTTCCTGTCATCTCTTATTTTGAAGCATTGATCTCTATAATGTTTTACCTCATTCATTAACCGATCAGTATTGGCTCTACTCACTTCGGTTGATGCCACAGTGCATTGGGCCTGGAATGAAGGGTCAACATCAGTTCCTTGGACAAATGTAGTTTTGTGATACCACAAATTCACATATGTCTTCCGCACTCTCCATTTTCCTAACTCTCTTGTCAATGATAGCCCTTTTCCACTCGTGAAAATATACAGAATCTAGGTTGGCCACCTGACGCTACTTTCTGGGGTTGTACGGGGTCAATGCCAATACTTCAGTAGAAGCAACCCCTTCTTGAGCTATCCCTAGTTAGTCTATCAGTGGCAGATCCAACTCCATGTTTTGTGGAGTAGACGGTTCTGGGTCGGGAGTTTTCTTAGTCTGCTCTCTTTGCTGCCTTTCAGCTAGCCCTGTTAATTCTGCTTGTAACCTGTCTACCTCTTCTAACAAAATCCTCTTTTCTTTTTCCTTCTATTTAAGTTTAGCAGCCTGTTCCTGGATGATTGTGTCTTCTTCTTTTCTTTGGGCCCTTACTTCCTTTTCCTTCTAGCTTCTAGCAGCCTCATCTTCCAAAGCGTGTTTCACTTACCCCCTCTGTACTCTAGCAACTTCTTCTTGCTGCTGCAATTGAATAGCTTGCTCTCTCTGGATTCTTGTTGCCTCTTCTTGTTGGAACTTGGCAGCTTGTTCATTTTGAATCCTAGCTGCTTCTTGATCTTGTTGATGTAATATCCTATCTTCTTCCTCTTGTTCTATTCCTATCGGATCTCCTGATTGGGACACTGATGCTTCCTGCTCCTTTTGGATTTGGCCGACAGGCCTAGGAGAAAATCTCTTTGCACCTTTCTTCTTGTAGCGCTTTCCTAACTCCGTCAAGTTCCTAGCACTACGGAAAAACTCTTCCTCATTGTCCTTAAGATGGTCGTACTCGAAGCTAGTTTTGACATCAATAATATGTTTGGTAACTTCACCACAAGGGTCATGCCTTTTGAAAAACTTTGTACCGAAATGGAAGATGTCTAAATCTTGAACATAGTTTTCTCCTTCCTTGGCCTTCGGGAGGTTGTATGCGCCAATAGTTAAAGGCATTGGCTGATACATCCCTTTCTTCCTTTCAATGAGGACTGTGTTGATCCCGCCAATGCTGAAGATTTTCCTTATGGCTTCCCTGTGAATCACAAAATCTGTAGCATATCTAGGAACCAAAAAGGGAGCTATGGATCCTCCATTCATTCGGATATAGGTACCTTCTATACTATGATAATAATTACCAAACGCTTCGATAATGGGCATGGCGTTCTATGACATGCAATCTCGTTCCTTTACAAAAATAAGCTGGTATAGAGGCATAATGAATTTCTTGCAAACCTGCTTGTAATAGTTTGCGTATTTACTTGCCCATGTGAGTTGATAGGCCATGAATAGAGCGTTTCCTTTGGCTTCCATGAGCAGCCCAAGTCTGGGAAGGTATGTTTTCTCAATAAGTAGTCTATCAAATATGAGGACATGAAGAAATCTTCCTTCTTCTGAGTCATTCCTCCCTGGGCCACAGTTAACTGTGAGGCCAGACTGTCTGAGATTATGTCAGCCAAATTAAAAATGGTGCCATTCATGGCTATATGAAAAATTACTAGCACCCATCCGATCTTAAAAATATTTCCATTAGGAATGCCGAAAAGCCGACTCAACATCAGAACAATGAGTCTATAAGGAGTCTTCAGGAGGTTTCTTTCATATTCATTTTTATTCCTCCTTCTTATTTGTCTGTCAGCTATCATCATTTTCCTGGCGGCATATAGCGGGTCCATAGGATGTTCTGCTATCCATTTATCGTCTAACCAAGCTCTGGGTTGAGGTAATTTGTAGGTGGATGTAATATGCTCAAGAGAAAAATATGCTAGGTTCATCCCATTTTTATCATTTATGAACCTAGTGTCAGTCCTGACGTGACGGATCAACCAGCCAATGACTTCAGAACATGGGAACAATTCAGGAGGAGTCGTTGCCTTATGGAGGTAAGACCTCCGGATGTTTGCATACACCAGAGAATCTTCTATGGGGGCTTGAGGATTGTTTTGGTCCATGATAAACCTATATAGCTGTAATATCCCTTTTTCAAATTTTATTAAAATGCCAATTTTTCAACTTTTTCCCCAATTTCGACCTTTGACTAGTTTAACTGTTTTGACCTCCAAATCATCCCAAATGCTCCCAAATCTTCTGTATGAGTGTATTAATGGTATTTAGACTTGAATATCAGGTTCATGGATGTTTTATGGACCTCCAAATACTGCTGCAAACTTGATTTGTATTCTGATCAATATAGGTAATTTTGACTAGTAATTTGTGCATCAAATCCCCCCCGGGTAACACTGAAAATGGCCTTCCAAATGCCTCCAAACTCCCACAAATTTATGAACAGAGGTATATAATGTGTTAAGTATGTTATTGAGGTCTCATATGCACCATTAATTGATTTTTACTACTGTTATAACTCTCTCACATTCAACAGCAAAAACCCCCAATTCGACCCTTGGGGAAATGGCACTATTTCATCTCCCAATACAACTAAACTGAGTAAAAATGCTTCAAATGCTCAAGTACAGTACATGAAACTTGTAGAAGACATCCATGGCATTATATTGATCACAAATATATCAGAGAATCATCCATCCATTCGAAATAATCACATTATAGTGTCATACATCAATGCATTGGGGAAATGGACATTGTTTGCTCATTAATCAATAGTTTTGCATACAACCAGTGGGTATTTCGACCTGATACTTTCTGAATATGAATAAAAGAGGATATGAAGCTATTACAATCATAAATATATAATGAGAAGCTCTCTCAAGAAGCACAAGTGCTCACCAAAAACGCCCTCCCTCAAGGAGCATGAATATGCCTTCAAAACTGGAAACGGTGGAGAGAAAGTGCTGCACTAAACCAAACCATGAAACTTCCTGTAGCTGATACCTGCAAATACAAACTCCATTAAAGCACCATGAAAGACCTGAGTGGCCTCTCCAAACACCAACTTGGATGGGAATCTTTCACCCTCGAAATTGGCTAAGGAAAGAAACTAGTCATCCACTAGCTCTCTCTTCACAAATGCAATTTTTCTCAAATAATCAAAAGCCATTCTCATACTTGATTTCTACATTTTATAACCAACATTAGCCTTCAAGGGGTCGAAATCCTCTCAATAGATTCAATAATTTTCCATTTAGGAAATATTCCTCATTTGCCACTTGTCTCCTAGTTCCAACCTTCCATCTTCTCCCAAATTCGAATTTGAGTCTCTTTGGATTCCTCCAACTCCATGAGCGCCTTCCTTGAGCCTATTTTTGGGGCTGACATGTCATAATGGTCAGGTGTAAGAAGTCAGGTCTGAATTTTGTCATAAATGTCATAGATGCTTCATTATTGTTGTCATAAAACTAGGGAATCTAGCCCAAGTGTCCACTAGTCTCCAATTTGACTCTTCCTCTCCCATGGAGGTTACTATTCCATCCCATTTCGACCTAAGATGCTCAATGCCATGTGTTATGACTTACCAACTCACCCAAGAGTGTTCACCTTCCCATGAATTCGAATTGGCAAGAGAGAGCTGCCATGTGTCATTGAAAAATCAAGCTAGTGTGGGTCCCACCACCTCCATATGTCTCCAAAACCACTTGCCACCTAGAATTTCTCTTGAATTTATTTATTCATCATATTTATTAAATACTTGAACCCTTCTAATGTCTAAATATCATTTATTAGATTCCTTATTACCATCCCACATGTTCCCATCCAACCTAGGAAACTAGTAGGATTGATGGGATTGTCTTACTATGCACTTATTTGAATGGGGACATGACAGTCCTCCCCACCCAAGATTGCTTGTCCTCAAGCAATTTCAAATTTGGATGCTACAAAATCTTCTCCTCTTCCCACGTGGCATCTTCATTTGGTAAGTCCTTCCATTGCACTAAATATTCTTTGATGATTCTACTCCTCAACCTTCTTTCCCGTGTCTTCAAAATCTTTTCCGGAACAAGTGTGAGCTGACCTTCATCATCCAAAGGAGGAAGTATTTCTGAAGTGATGATTTGCTTACCAAGAGCTTTCTTAAGACAAGAAACATGAAATACATTGTGGATTTTACTCCCTTCCGGAAGTTCTAGTTCATATGCTACTTCTCCAACCTTCCGCACTACCTTGTATGGCCCATAGTACCTTGGTTTTAATTTTTCTGCTCCATTCTTTTTGAGAGATGTTTGTTTATAGGGCTGCAACCTTAAATATACTAAATCATTGACTTGAAAGGTTCTCTCTTCTCTATGTCTATCAGCATATTGTTTTTGCTGATTTTGAGCAACCTGCAAATTGTCTTTCAAGAGCTTTAAAATTTCTTGGCTCTCTTCCACCCAACCTTTAGCCTTTGGGGCTCTACTATCACCAAATATAATGTCAGCAAATGTAAGTGCATCATAACCATATAATTCTTTGAAAGGAGACATTCCTATTGACATATGATAAGTGGTGTTGTAGCAAAACTCACCCAAGTGTAGCCATTTTGCCCATGCTTTTTGCTGCCCTCCCACATAGTTTCTTAGGTATCCTTCTAACCATTGGTTTACCCTCTCTGTTTGTCCATCAGTTTGTGGATGATAGCTGGTACTTGGAGTCAATTGAGTGCCTACCAATCTAAAAATTTCTTTCCAAAAAGCACCCATGAATCTACTATCTCTATCACTGACAATGCTCTTGGGAAGCCCATGCAATCTGAAGATTTCTTTGAAAAAAATATCAGCCACTTGTGCAGCACTAAAAGATGATGTAACATCAAAAAAATGAGCAAATTTTGTCAACCTATCAACTACCACATAGATACAATCCTTACCCAAGGATTTAGGCAATCCGGTGATGAAATCCATGGAAATACTGTCCCATTTTTGCTCCGGAATGGGCAATGGTTGTAATAGGCCGGCTGGACATGTAAGTTCTGATTTGTTTTGTTGACATGCTTTACATTCATTCACATACTTCTGAACATCTTCCTTCAGCCCCTTCCAAAAAAATCTTTGCCTCAATTGTCTATAAGTTTTGAAGATCCCCGGATGGCCCGCTAGTGGGGAATCATGTGCTTCTTGCAAAATTCGGTACTTGAGCTTGGAGTTATGAACTAAATAAATTCTTCCCTTATAATATATCAGCCCATTCAAAATCCTATAATTATCATCCCCTTTGATTCCATCCAACACATCACAAGCAAATTTGTCTTTGGCATATTCAACTAGTAGCATGTTTTTCCAATCCTTGGCAATATCCATGAGAGAAAAAGAAGGCCTTCTTGACAAAGCATCTGCTACTATATTATTCTTTCCTTTGACATATTCAATATCAAAATCATAAGCTTGAATCTTTCTTACCCACTTTTGTTGCCTTTCATTTAGATCTTTTTGGGTGAGAAAGTGTCTTAGACTATTGTGGTCGGTTTTCACCACAAACTTGTTGCCCACCAAGTATTGTCTGAATTTGGCCAATGCATGCATAATGGCCAGCATTTCTTTATCATAAATGGAGTAAAGTTTTTCATGAGGCTGCAACTTTCTGCTCTCAAAGGCTATGGGGTGTTGGCCTTGCTTTAGGACAGCCCCTATTCCTCCACCTGAAGCATCACATTCCACAACAAAAGGTTTAGTAAAATCAGGAAGTGCAAGTATGGGACAACTACTCATTACCTCTTTCATTTTTTGGAAGGCCTTTTCAGCCTCTTCATCCCACTTGAAAGCATCCTTCTTAGTCAAATCAGTGAGTGGAGAAGTCAACTTGGAGAATCCTTTCACAAATTTTCTGTAGTAGGTGCATATGCCAATAAAGCCTCTCAATTCGGTAATATTTTTTGGTGATGGCCATTCCAAGATAGCCCTGATTTTTTCCATGTGTACCTTCACTCCTTCTTGCCCAATAATGTGTCCAAGATACAGTAGTTCTTTCATTCCAAATTCACATTTTGATAATTTAGCAAATAAGGACTCTTCTTGCAAGATTTTCAACACAATCTCTAACTGCTGCAAATGCTCTTCCCATGTTTTACTGTAAATGAGAATATCATCAAAGAAAACCAAAACAAACCTTCTTAGTTGCTTGCAAAATATCCTATTCATACATGCTTGAAAGGTGGCTGGAGCATTTGTTAACCCAAAAGGCATGACAAGAAATTCAAAGTGGCCAAAATGACATCGAAAAGCGGTCTTTTGCACATCTTCATCTTTCATTCGAATTTGGTGATACCCTGATCTAAGGTCAATTTTTGAGAAGTATTTGGCCCCATGCAGCTCATCCATGAGCTCATCAATCCTAGGAATAGGATACCTATTCTTTATAGTCTTTTTGTTCAAGGCTCTAAAATCTATGCACATTCTCAATGTTCCATCTTTTTTCTTCACTAGCACAACTGAAGAAGCATAAGGGCTAGAGCTTGGTCTAATGAGTCCCAAATCTAGGAGTTCTTGGATAGCTTTTTCAATCTCATCTCTAAACCTTTTAGGATGTCTATAAGGTGGTATCTGAATGGGTGAAGTACCCTCCTCCAAAACAATACTGTGCTCAACCCCCCTATCCGGTGGCCTACCATGTGGAAGGTCTCTAAAAACCTTTTCATATTTTTGCAAGAGTCTCTCTATCTCCTTTGGGTGTTTGACAATATTTATAGTTGGCTTGGGAGATGTAATATGACATTCAGCAGCCCATTCTATATCCCCATGCCTCAATATAGATCTCATGCTATTGCAAGTCACTACTTGATTTGGATAAGTGTGTTTCCCTCTCACAACTCTTTGTACTCCTTTTGAATCTTGGAATTTCATTTCGGGAATTTGATAATTTACTGTATGCTCTCCTATTGAATACAACCATTGCACTCCCAAAACCACATTAGTATCAGCAACATCAACCACATAAAAACTATCAACAAAAGTATAGTTACCTACGGTGACCTGCAGCTTTGGAACCCATGTTTTGCATTGCATTGTGTTGTGACCGGGAATGACAACTGTGAAGCCATCAAATGGTTCAATAGGTATCTTTCTTTTCTCTACCATCTCTGCATCAATGAAGTTATGAGTGGCTCCTCCATCTACCAAAACTGAAGTTCTTTGTCCTTGTACCACACCTTTGCAGCGGATAGTATGATAGCGAGGTACTGCTGAAAGCACTGCCATTCTTGCTTTGTCCGGTGAAGGCTGATTTTCTTCTTGTATTTCCTCTTCTACTGCTGTCTCATATGCCTCTTCTTGATCTGAAATATGTCCATCTTCATCCATGCCCCCATCATACCCCTCATTATCAGAAAATACTTCTATGTATTGAGCCTTTCCTTTGGTAAATTTGTGCCCCGGTGTCCATGGTTGGAAGCATGTGAAGCATAGTTTCTTTTTTCTAAGTTCATCCCTGTTTAGTCCCTCTTTTTTATTCCTCTCAAATGACTCTCTTTGCCAAGGTTTCTTATCATATCCATCCCTTTGCCAAGGTTTCTTTTCAGATTTATAGCTAGGCTTAGGAGGAAATCTCGTTCTAGGAAGCACATTCTGGAGATCCCTAGTCAAGCTCATTCCATCTTTTAATGTAGTTGGCTTGTGGGATTTGACCAAACCTCTTAAGGGTTCAGCCAAACCTTCAGTGAACAGCAATACTAATCTTCCCATAGATACATCAGCCACCTTGACTGATAATTTTTGAAAGTCCAACATATATTCAGTAGGGGACCCAGTTTGCTTCAATTGAGCTAGTTCTTTGAAAGGCAATTCTGGATCTTTTTGTTCAAATCTTTCTAGTACCCTGTCAACAAATTCTCCATATGTTTTAACCTGATTATGACCCAAGGTTTTCAGCCCATGAAACCACCATTCATTGGCATCTCCTTCCAAATGCAAAATGGCCATTTTTAATGCATCCTCTTCCAACATAGGATTCAGCTGAAAATATACATCCAATTTTTGCACCCAAGTGTTAGCAGAATTTTGAGAAGAACCATCAAAAGTAGGAAGTGAAATTTTTCCAATAGCACTATTTAATTCTTTGTTTTGGAATGGACTCCTATTGTCTCCCTTCCTATTAATCTTTTGCATAGCATCAATGTAGTCACTGAGTGGTACACCTCTTTTACACTCTTCATTCAAATCATTCCAATCATTTACTAGTTTCTTGTAATCCAATGCAAGATTGGGCTCTTCTTTGGGTGTGATAAATTTAGGTGCAATATGCCTTTGTGTGCTTTGAAATTCATCAGGTCTATTATGAGGTCCTGTACTTGAGAAAATATGCTCATTCCCTTTCATCTTTTCCCCTGAGTGTGAACCGCTATTATCTCCTATTATCCCTTTGCTTTGAAGCTGGCTAATCAACAATTCAAATCCTTGCAACAATTTATCACCTATCCTATCCATGTTTGCTGAAAGTTTAGAGAAACATGGATCTAAGGTTGCAATAATTTCCTCCTTATGTTTTAATTTGTCATCCTCCTCTCTACCCATGGTTTCAGCAAAAGACTCCTCTTCTTCTACTACCTCTTCTTCAACAAAAACCTCTTCAACTACTGGTTCAAAGGGTGGTGGATTATTCTTTTGACTTCTTGTTAGGACCATCAGGTTCCAAGAACATGCTCTGATACCACCTGTAATATCCCTTTTTCAAATTTTATTAAAATGCCAATTTTTCAACTTTTTCCCCAATTTCGACCTTTGACTAGTTTAACTGTTTTGACCTCCAAATCATCCCAAATGCTCCCAAATCTTCTGTATGAGTGTATTAATGGTATTTAGACTTGAATATCAGGTTCATGGATGTTTTATGGACCTCCAAATACTGCTGCAAACTTGATTTGTATTCTGATCAATATAGGTAATTTTGACTAGTAATTTGTGCATCAAATCCCCCCCGGGTAACACTGAAAATGGCCTTCCAAATGCCTCCAAACTCCCACAAATTTATGAACAGAGGTATATAATGTGTTAATTATGTTATTGAGGTCTCATATGCACCATTAATTGATTTTTACTACTGTTATAACTCTCTCACATTCAACAGCAAAAACCCCCAATTCGACCCTTGGGGAAATGGCACTATTTCATCTCCCAATACAACTAAACTGAGTAAAAATGCTTCAAATGATCAAGTACAGTACATGAAACTTGTAGAAGACATCCATGGCATTATATTGATCACAAATATATCAGAGAATCATCCATCCATTCGAAATAATCACATTATAGTGTCATACATCAATGCATTGGGGAAATGGACATTGTTTGCTCATTAATCAATAGTTTTGCATACAACCAGTGGGTATTTCGACCTGAGAATTTCTGAATATGAATAAAAGAGGATATGAAGCTATTACAATCATAAATATATAATGAGAAGCTCTCTCAAGAAGCACAAGTGCTCACCAAAAACGCCCTCCCTCAAGGAGCATGAATATGCCTTCAAAACTGGAAACGGTGGAGAGAAAGTGCTGCACTAAACCAAACCATGAAACTTCCTGTAGCTGATACCTGCAAATACAAACTCCATTAAAGCACCATGAAAGACCTGAGTGGCCTCTCCAAACACCAACTTGGATGGGAATCTTTCACCCTCGAAATTGGCTAAGGCAAGAAACTAGTCATCCACTAGCTCTCTCTTCACAAATGCAATTTTTCTCAAATCATCAAAAGCCATTCTCATACTTGATTTCTACATTTTATAACCAACATTAGCCTTCAAGGGGTCGAAATCCTCTCAATAGATTCAATAATTTTCCATTTAGGAAATATTCCTCATTTGCCACTTGTCTCCTAGTTCCAACCTTCCATCTTCTCCCAAATTCGAATTTGAGTCTCTTTGGATTCCTCCAACTCCATGAGCGCCTTCCTTGAGCCTATTTTTGGGGCTGACATGTCATAATGGTCAGGTGTAAGAAGTCAGGTCTGAATTTTGTCATAAATGTCATAGATGCTTCATTATTGTTGTCATAAAACTAGGGAATCTAGCCCAAGTGTCCACTAGTCTCCAATTTGACTCTTCCTCTCCCATGGAGGTTACTATTCCATCCCATTTCGACCTAAGATGCTCAATGCCATGTGTTATGACTTACCAACTCACCCAAGAGTGTTCACCTTCCCATGAATTCGAATTGGCAAGAGAGAGCTGCCATGTGTCATTGAAAAATCAAGCTAGTGTGGGTCCCACCACCTCCATATGTCTCCAAAACCACTTGCCACCTAGAATTTCTCTTGAATTTATTTATTCATCATATTTATTAAATACTTGAACCCTTCTAATGTCTAAATATCATTTATTAGCTTCCTTATTACCATCCCACATGTTCCCATCCAACCTAGGAAACTAGTAGGATTGATGGGATTGTCTTACTATGCACTTATTTGAATGGGGACATGACAATAGCTCACCCCATTGGAATTCTGGGGCAGAGCCCCTGGGGGGCACATTGGTGGTAGCTTGTGTATCAGTAAACATTGTCTCGAGTGAAGTGTCCAACAAGATTTCTACGTCTGAATCTGAGTCGATCTTTTGCGCGGCTTTCTTCCTTGAAGATCTCCTATGCATGATAATCCTGTGCTAAGCAGGGCAGTACAAATAAGTTGTATGTAGACATTTATCCAAAAATGTAAAACCTCCTATAGATTTGTGAAAGAAAATATGACAGAGTTGGATTTAACTAGATAACCTTCAAGCATTAGCAAAACAGTTATGAAAAAATTCAGAAAATGCCACTTTCATAATATGGAAGTTGTTTTAACAAAAAGATCAACCAATTCACAAATGCAGCTACCATTTCACAGTTGAAAGTCCTAAGAAATACCAGACGCAGAGGCCAACAAGCTATACAAGCCATTGTGGGTTTATATATAACATAAATGGCACTATGGTTTCATTATTCTTGGAATGATAGTTCTAGAACCTATGTGACATCTTAGGACCATGGTTGTCTTGATTTCATGTTTAATGAGCTTATCACGACAAAGTTAATTCGTTGTCAATGTAATACCAAGAGTAAATACAAGAGTTTAGGAAGTTTAACAACAAGGAAATCAACATGGTGGAAAGGTAGCAATAAAGCTTCTCATTTGTGCTATTACTTTTCAATATCAAAATACCTAGCCAAGAGATACTAATGGAGGAATAAGGAACTAGAGCATTTAATGGTGTCATGTCATTCACATAAATGCGCAAGTATCTAAAACATTTTGTGCGTCCGTCGAGACCACTGCATTCATGCAAGCAATGACTGGAAAATAAAACATGGGTGGTTTCATTGGGTTCTTCTTTCACGGCTGTTGGCCTCTATAAGTAGAATGCGGAGCCATTCATAATGTTCCTACCCCCATCCCATCAGGTCTTTCTCACATGCTCTAAGGGGGATTTATCCAACACTGTGGGTTTTAGGTGGCCTCGGTGTGAAAGGTATCGTTGCTTGGCAGCGATTTTCCATGGGGTGTGCGTGGATGCAGCGTTTTAAACAAAACGAGCAATTAGCTACGGGTTCAAGCGTGGAACGCAAGATGTGTGGCCATTAAGATATAACCGGGAAAACCTAGAGATGACAAGATATGCAAGAAACTTACTTAGGATTCCGAGCACACCACAATGGGAAGAACTTCATGCGTGCATGGGAGGATAGGGCCATCCAAGATCTGGTTAGTATACGGTGGTTTCATCTCTTCATGGCTCCGACTCACAACTAACCGCTTAGTGTGTATAAGTTTGTTTTGCATATATATATAGTCGATAAATGGGCACGAAAGGGGTGCAAGTCCAAACGAGAACCTCGAAAAATGAAGAGAGGAGGGGCCAAGCACCTACCTGTCTACTTGGAGGTGTTCCCCGGTGGCTAGCGATCGTTCCGAGACGAGTAGCAGTGCAGTCAGAGTTCAATATCGAACAACGAGCTCCGCTCTCTTATGGCAGTGGTCGAGTGATTTTTTGAAATCCCGTTCTACGCATTCATATAGGGGAGGCAATTGAATTCACATAAGGTGGTGGGTTGGTGGATTTAATGAGCATGGGGCTTGAGGCCTTGTGCATTTAAAAATGGCACATGGCCTTATTGATAACCCTACCAACTCCATAGTTGCACATAAACCCAAAATAAATCTTCGCGCCCAAGCTGGTGATCGCAAGATTAAGCTCTGCGCTAAGGTGGTGATCGTAACATTAAGTCCGATGTCAAAGCGGTGAGTTAAAGGTTAAGTCCTGCGCCCAAGCGGCGATCATGACATTAAATCCTGCACTGATAGAGTTGCGCCAGCATTAGAATTCGAGGGAAGACGAGGCACATCTTTGGAGGTGGGAGCTATATGGGTAAGCCTTTTGCTTTTGGCGCAAGCTTAGTCACAAAATGTGCGCTAACGGGAACTGCGCCACGAGCCAAAAGACTTAAGATATTTTCGTGTGTCGACGTTCTTAAGGACAAATCCTGCGCCAAAGCGCTTGTCCTATTATTAGGAATTGTGCCGATGGCGGTCGAGCTAGACTTAGACTCTGTGAAAGAATCATGCATTAATACGGTGTATATTTTAAACCTTTACTTTGCGCGAGGAAACTTCGCTGAAAAACCAAGTTTTGGAAACAAGATGGAAGCATAAGTCTTAGAAAGTGCGCCTTTCATGCAAGACATAAGCCTAAAGTTTGCACTTGAAAAACATGCAATTAAACCTTTTTGTTGCGCCTTTAGCACAGAAATATATGCTTCCAATCTGTGCTTTGAGCGCGCGCATAGTTAACGTTTAAAACAACGCACTGCTAAATGGAAGGAAAAAATGCCCTAGTCAAAAATAAAAAAGAACCAGAAGGGTCAGCACTTTTAGGAAAAGTTGAAGATTAAGTGAGAAGATTTGATCAAAACAAGTGCTTAAACCAAAAAGAATAGGAGGGACGCAATATTTACAAAATAAATTTGGGGGGATGTTGCAGCAACAACAATTGGCGATTCGCTGGCGAACACAGATCTCTGAAAAAAAATCTTGTCATGGCTTAGAATGACATTTAAAATCACAAATCCAAGTGAAACAAGAATGCCCCATAATTCAACTTTCAAGAATGGAGTGAGCTCTTAATCATGCTGGTCGTTGGGAGAAAGAAGACTAAGATTTGTACTTCCTTCAAACTCTCTCAAGGATAGAGCATGGAGTTAATTCTTTTAGGACTGTCTTTATGGTGCCTTAACTAAAAGAGGACTCCATATGATCGTAACAGTACTTCATAGAGATATTCGTTTGTTCCTCATTCCCATGCTATCTACATCCTTTTGGATGTTCATGTATTTGACAGCTTTTGTTGTTTGAGCCTTCCAGAAATAGTTTTCTTAAAATTCCAATCTTTGATTTGGGTTCTTCTATCCATAATGTCCTTTTGTGTGAGCGAGAGATTTTATTTGATTTATCAAGCTTCACAGACAGAGAAGAACCTAGCTTGAGCTGAGTCTTTTGAACAACTTTTTAGATTTGAACATTTTGCTTTTATCTCAGCCATGCTTTGATTGAGGCGAGAATTTATGGAAATCAGACCCTTTGATGTAAGCCTTTAGGCTTTTATTTGTAGCATGGGATCATTTAAAATACCATACCACTGTGAAGCATGCTTCCTTTCCATGGTTCCATAATAGCAAGGAAACCTTGAGACATGAATTTATGTTAAAATGAGTGGAGCCTCAAGATAGTGAGAGAGAAACATTGGATCATTAGTCATTTAACTGGGGATATTTTGACCAAACAGAAATAGATCTCCCCATTTTCAAAGGCTGATCGGTGGAAGCAAAGTCACAGAGCCTCCTTCTCTTTACAAATGAGATTCTACCTTCAAGATTTCGATTTTGCCAAGAGTTATGTACTACCGCTAAGCCAGGGGTCGAGCAGGGTTTTATTAGCCTAAGAAAAGAGAAAGTTCAGACAAAAGTAAATGGTGCTGACAAACTTAACTACAAAACAAAACAAAACAAAACAAAGATAACAAAGAAAACAAAGCAACAAAGAAACCTTTTATTTATGTACAGAAAATCTCAACGAGACTATGCAAAGTATTGTTTCAAGGCGAGGTCGTTGAGGGGAAGGGTTATTTCCTCTCCCTAGAGGTTTGTTAGCTTGTAAGTGGATGGGCCGCGCTTTGCAAAAATTTGGTAAGGGCCTACCCATAAGTGTTGGAATTTCGTGTGCATTCCCTTGCCTTCGTGATTATGGTCCCATTTCAGAACTAAATAACCTACTTCAAAATTTCTTTTACCAGACTTCCTCTTATCGAACCATCTTTTGACTATATCTTGGTGTTGATGGAATCGGTCCTTGGATTTCTGTCGGGCTTCTTCAAGTTGAAGCAGGGTGTCAATCTTGGTTTGTAAAACCTGACTGCTAGACCCTCGAGAGGCTTGGGACAATTGCAAGGATGGAAGTAAGATGTGGGGAGGGAGGATGGCTTCCTTGCCATAGACGAGGGTGTAAGGGGAAACCCCTAATGCATTCTTCAGAGTCACCCTATCTACCCATAAGGAATTTGGGAGAGCTATATGCTAGCTTCGCTAATTTTCAATCACAGTCTTCTAGAGAATTCAGATGAGGTTTTTTTTTTAAGATTCAGCTAGTCCATTTCCCTGGGGGTATTAATTGGCCAAATAATGCAATTTAATTCCCTTTTCATAAACAAATTCATTTATTTTAAAAGACGAGAAATAAGTGGCATTTTCAAATACTAGGGAAATTGGAACCCCAAACCTGGTTATGATGTTCTCTTCTAAGAAACTGATGACTACATCTTCATTGATCTTCCGCAATGGGGCAGCCTCCGTCCATCTGGTGAAATAGTTGGTGGCTGTCAGGATGTATAGATGTTGCAGAGAAGAATTTGGTTTTGTCTCTCCAATGATGTCTATACCCCACTGTTCGAAAGGTTTTGAGATGATAACCGGCTGCAAGGGTCCTACTGCATTAGGTAATTTTCCAGCACTCCTTTGGCATACATCACAGTTCCGTGCATAAGTGTGGGCATCCTGGAATAAAGTGGGCCAGTAATATCCAGCTCTCAGTATTTTGTGAGCTGTTGTCTCCCTTGAGTAATGCCCCCCAGTAGGGCCATCGTGTACCTCCTTGAAGACTTTACCCGCATCCTCCTTCTCCAGGCATCTGAGAAAAGCTCTGTCATAATTTTTTCTGAAGAGTATTCTGTCAATGATCTGATAAGCTGCCGACTTTAAACAGAGGGTCCTTCTTTGCTTAGAACTCCAGTGTTATGGAAAGTAGCCTGACTGCAAATAATGCACTAAATCACTGTACCAGGACTCAGAAGCAGTGAAACGGGACAAACCTCAATGATATTCATTTCAACCTTGTTTTTCCAATCTATCCCTTCGTCAGCTGGATTTTACGTGAGCAATTTGCACAAACTTTGACCCTTTATGATGGTAGCTGGCTTGAATTCCAAGTCATATTCTTGAAGAGCTGTGACCCAATTTCCCCTTCTTTCTCCCAACTCCTTTTGAATGAAAAGGGATATGACAGTTGGGTGGGGAACTATAACTTTAGTTATGTTCTTAAGAATATATGGTCTGAACTATTTTATTTCTTTAAATACTGCATACGCTTGTTTATCCATGACAGGGTAGTTCAATTCAGCGCCCTGCAGACCAGTGCTCATAAATGAGATTAGGTATTCATCCCCTGATTCTACCTTTTGAGTAAGTACTGTTGCGAGAGAGTCATCCGAAGCAAAAGTATACAAGATAAAATCTTTGTCAAAATTTGGGCGTCTTAAGGAAGGAGCATTAGCTATGGCCGCTTTAATATCTCTGAATGCATCTTTCTCCGAGTCTGTCCATTTGAACTGCGCACTCTGCTTAATCATTTGTTGCAATGGCTTAATGATTTGAGAAAAATACGGAACAAACCTTCGAACAAAATTAATTGTGCCCATAAATGATTGCATAGATTTCTTGATATGGGGCATGGGAATTTTATTGATAACTTGCACTCTTTCTTGATCTATTGAAATTCCATTTTTTGAAATGATATGACCCAGAAGTTTACCTTCAAGAACAACAAACACACTCTTCTTGGGGTTTAAAGAGATGCCATATTTTCGGCAACGATAAAAAATATGTTTTAAATGAACAACATGGTCTTCTCTTTTCTTTGAAAAAACAGTCACATCATCTAGATAGACGACGACACAATGGCCACCCAATCCTCGGAAGGCGGTGTCCATTGCTCGATGGAACGTGGCTCCTGCGTTTATTAGACCGAATGGCATTCTTTGGTATGCAAAAGTTTCCCACTTGGTGCGGAAAGTAGTTTTAAGACAATCCTCTTCAGCGACTAATACTTGATTGTAACCAAAGAAACCATCAAGAAGGGAGAAGAGTTTCGATCCTGATACCATCTGGAGAATTTGTTCCATTGAATGGACGGGATAGTTATCTTTATCTGAAGCTCTATTCATATTTCTGAAGTCAACACATAATCTTATCTCTCCTAACTTCTTTCTTATAGGAACTAGGTTAGCAACCCACTTGGAATGCCGGACCTCAAAGATTATCTTAGCATCAAGTAACTTCTTCAATTCCTTTTGAATCAGAGGTTCGAGAGTAGGGTGCATCCTCCTCAATTGATGCTAAAATGGCTTAACTCCTGCTTTCATTGGTATGATATGCTGAATAATGAGGGTGTCATATGTTTTCAAATCTTCATAAGTCCATGCAAAAACATCCTTATATGGTCGAAAAATCTTGATGAACTTATCTCTTTCTCCCAGTGAACAACATTTACCAAGGTTAACAAATTTAGGTTCAACTTCGATGCCCAGATTTACTAATTCGTGCTGCATAGATGAGCTACTGGTCTTGGTATTTGTTGGCCTTTTGAATTTTCTCTGCAGATCGAACACCATTTCAAGTGACCTCACCCCCTTGGGGATGAAATTTCCTTTAGACTCATCTTTCTTTTGTAAAACAACATCATGCTCTTCTTTGTCTATCACAGCTTCTTGGAACATGTCTGCATTTGTTAGAAAAATGATGATCTGATCGTCATCATCAAAAACTCTGAAATTTGTGATATTGTCTGGGACAAAAGGCCTGAAAACCAGTTCAATTGAACATTGGTTATTAGTCGGCACCAATCTAGAAGCGGAAGTTGCTAATAAATCAGCCGCAGCATTTTGCAGTCTAGGAACAGATTTTATATTGAAAGCATCAAATTGCATAATTAAATCCCATACCTCAGCCTGATATCCTTTCAAATGAGGTGAAAGACAGTGAATGGTATCTCTTACCTATCTTACAACTATTTCTGAGTCACTGAAAAATTTTAGATACTTAACATTCAAACCGATGGCTTTCTTCAATCCGTGGACTAAAGCTTCATATTCAGCAGTGTTATTAGTACACTCAAATTCTAATCTATAGGACAAGAAGTACTTATTGCTTTCAGGATCCATTAGAATACAACCAGCTCCGGACCCTTCCAAAGTCTTGGAGCCATCAAAGTATAAAGTCCAAAAAACATTGTTTGATTTAACTAAGTTAGTATCTTTATGATCTAAGTCAGTGACTAAGCTAACTATGTTACAATCGATATCATTAGTCTGAGAAAAATGAAGGAGATTGGATTGTTTATCTGATTCATGGCTAATAGTTTTAGATTGATAATTACTCGGATCAATTTCTAAGAAATAGTTCCCCAAAACTGAAGATGAGAAGGCTACAACTTCGTTCTTTCCTTCTAGCCGAGTTACATTTTGTTTCATGTGTGGTTCCCTCAAAATTTTAATCTGATTATGCCTATTCTGATATGGTAACCATAAATGGGACCAATCAGTTGCAAAGTAACCATTTAGTTTTGTGGACCAATCAGTTGCAAAGTAACCATTTAGTTTTGTGGACCAATCCCTTCTTAGGATTAAACCATAGGCTTCAGGAATGTCAACTACCATTATATCAATGAACTGACATACTCTAGAATCTACCGACAACCTAATGAGTACATCCTTCATTTCCCCAATAACTTTAACAGTAGTCCTATCTAACTGAATAATCTGAGTAGGAGATGGAATTGGTTGACCGTTAATCTTCTTACAAATCGACAGTGGCATGACATTCGAAGATGCTCCAGAATCTACCAGACAATTGTGCACATTGTGATTGAAGATTTCAAAAGTTAAAAGAAAAGGCAATGTCTGGGATTTGGATTTCCCGCCAATACTAGCCTCATTTATTTCAAGATCTTCTTGAGTGTCCGTTAATGGAGTGCTAGACTGGGATTGAAGAGCTTGCAACTTGTTTCGTTGTTGGGGAAAACTACACATATCGAATATCGAAACATTTGCTTTTACCTTCTTTATATCTTCAATGATGTCATATCCTATATCACATTCTTTTACAACTTTCGTTTGATTGTCTGTCTTGCTCAATGTGGCCTTTGGTTGCTGGACTGTTGTGTCAATGTTTGGTTGTTTGGAAGCTGTTGGATTAGCTTTAGGTTGAGGCGGGATGACTGTAATGTGTCTTTTAGGTATCTCTTTGGAAACTTTAGGTTTGGGCATAGTTGATCTTGGAACTGGATCTGCAATGGGACCTTTACTATGAGTGTTAATGTTTACAGCAGAGACTGGGCTCTCCACGGGATCGTCTTCTATTAATTCAGTTAACGGTACCCAGTCCAATAATACCATAGTGGTATCTGGGTAGGGCTCCTCTAATTCAAGAGTTTGTTCCTCTGGAGGATCATCTTGATCTGGAATCTGTGAATCCAGCATTTGGTTCATTACTAAACTCATAGAATTAATCCATTGTGGGTAGCTCTTTTCAGAGTGCGGCTATTGATGAAAGGTACATAAGTGTTCCATTCCTATTTCATTTAGATTTAAAATAGGGGAGTTGTTCATAGGTGGATGAGGCTGGTCATTGTCTTCTCTCTTCTTATAGAATGGTTTGAAAGGCTTCCTAGATGTACTAGCTGCCTTATATTTCTCAAGATCTACAATTTTATTGGACAATTTCTGCATCATTTTAACTACGTTTTCCATGTTTGCCGATGACTCTTCTTTATTCCTAGAAAGCAGCAGGGGTTTTCTATTAGTTGCTGGCTTTGTCTCTGCATCTAAGGCATGTTTAGCAATGTTGTCTGCTTCTTCTTCCACCTTCCTAGCTTCTTCCAAATTTTCTATCATGGTGGTCTTCTTAGTTCTTTTGACAAACATTCCTATGGGGCCTTCAAGTGTTGTTGTGAAATATTCAACTAAAGATTCTTCTGTGGGTTTAGTTGCTTAGCTGAAATTATTCAAGAGCATAGTGAACCTTTGGTTGAAGTCTTGAACCTTTTCTTTCTTTTCCATTCTCATGGATAATAATTCTTTCATGAGTGTAGCTATAGTTTTTTGATTCACATACTTCTTTAAAAAACATTTTTCAAACTCTTCCCAATTGGAAATTGAACTAGCTTGAAGGCTAAAATACCAAGAAGAAACTTTCAGTTTAAATGTGTATGGGAAAAGCCTACATACTACATCTTCATGCTGTAGATTTAAAAGATTCAAAGCTAAATAAAAAATCTTAAGATGATCTTCAGCAGATATGCCTTTACCTGGGTCGTATTTGGGAAAAACTTTCTCTAGATTTGTAGGCAAATTGTGGAATGGCCTAGCTAGGTTTAATGCTCCCCTTGCTCTCCAAGCAGATACAACCATGGCTCTATGTGGAGAATTAGGTGGAGAATCGTGTGGTGAATTAAGTGGAGTGTTCTTTGGAGTAAAAATTTCTCTAAGATTTTCTGGATCTTCAAAATTTTCTAGATTTTCAAGATCGACTTCTTTCAGAGGTTCTGTGATCTCTTCCAAAGATAAATCTACCAGTTCTTCAAAGTTATGCACAAGAATCGAATCATGGGTGTACTGTCTTTCTCTTCTAGGGAGAAAGGTTACTGCGTTTAAACCACCTAGTTGTTTAACATAAGCTCGTGTATATCTTCTTAAATAAGATACTTCAGCAAAAGGTACAACATACAACGTTTCTTGTTGCTTAGAATCAGAATTGGGATTTTCTTGATTTCCTGGGATTGTTGTTTCAAGCAGGTTTTCAGTAGGATTTGCTTGACAGAAAGAGTCTCCTCTGTCAGCCATGCACTGTAGGCCCTCCTTCTAGCACCAAAAACTATTGATGCCTCGAAAATCGCAGCATCAAGCAGCAAGGGATTCTCCCCGGTAAGCAAGCCCAATTAGATCGCTCACCGTTTGGTGTGGGGAATATGTCCTGTTAACAGTTCCGGCTACCATAAGATTTAAAGATTCTTGTTCTTTACCGGTTGCAGCCCTGTCCACCGTTTATGTATTTTATTTTAAAGATGAAATGCAAGTGCCCTAAGCTAAATGCAGGTAGCTAATCTAAATTAATCTAAAACTCTATAAGCAAATTTAACCTATCCTTGCAAGGAGCAAACTGTAGATATGAGTAATAAACTGCAAAAAACACCTAAAGATCACACAGATACCCATTTAATCATAAAGATGTGCCTACAATAGAATATGACAGATATTGAAGATAGCTTCAAATGATTTAATACATTCCATTACTCATTTAAGAGAGACGTCATTGTACAAGAAAATAGAAAGATCATTCATCACACAAAAATAATTCATAATAGTAAAGAAAGATCTCACAGTAGTATACGAATGCTACAGGAATAGTTCAACAAAAATTCAGCACACATTTCCAGGCAAAAACGTCCTCTCCAGGCTTCTATTAGGAAAAATCCAGTTTCTTGGAGCAAGAAGTAAAGTAATTCGTACAAGCTAGAAAATTTCTTTCACCTGCAAAAAGTCCCATGCTTCTTCTTCTATTATCCTATTTATAAATTTACAAATTGCTCCTTGAGCTGATAGGTGCACCCTAAAATCTAGAACCTTCTAATTTGTCCTTTAGTGCACAATTACAAAACCCACAGATTCATGGAGAGCCTTCCATATGAGACAAAAACAAAGCCAACTGTCCTTTTAAATCAATTATACAATCAAGGAATTTCATCCTTTTCTCACATTAAGACAAATAAGAATTTTGATGGTTTATTTATTTTATTTGGCTTCCTTTTGCTGACTCACTGACTCATCCCCACCAACTGGCTCGCTTGTGGATGCTTGGCCATCTACACTTTGGATATGTGTGGCCCATTTACTGAGCTCTTTCAAGATAATTTTGCTCCGAACAAATATTGTTGCCTTTGCTGCAATCTCATGCTTGCACAGATCTGATTTGACTTGTGTTGCTCCTACTGCTGCTTCTTGGGCAATTGCTTCTAGAAAGTAGATATGCACAACAGGCTGGCCAATGAACTGTTGGAGTTCATCTTGGGTTATCACCTCTACCTTTTTAACATATTCCAATCCTTGGTCCAACTCACCTTGCAACTTAGCCAACCGATGTTCTCGTTTTGGGAATTCATTGATAGTTTCAGGAAGAACCAAGTGGCACTTGCCATGGGATTCTCTAATTTTGGAGTAGAAAGAGTGACATTTGCGGACAATCTTTCTGATCTCCAAACTAAGCCTGGCGCCACAATCTTTATTTATTTCAAGGACTCTTGCATCTAAGTCAAATTCTTCTTCGGTGGTGGTGCGCAAGTTTGAGGGGAATCCGGATTTTCCTCTTCTCCACTCAAATTGTTGTTTTAACTCTTCCACATGTTTTGCAAATTTGTCTCTGTTCTTTAAGGCTCCAACTTCGATGGTTGTCATTTTCATGATCATTTCTTTCACGTTGCAAATTTCTCCTGAGATCAACACTAGCAGTTGATGGCCTTTTATTAGCATGTCACGTGCTTACTTGTGAAAAGTGAACATGTCTTGCTTGTTTTCCACTGCTTCTTTGAGTTGTTCCAACAGCTGCTCCTTTTCTTGGATTAACCCCTCATATTGATCCTTGGGGAGATAAATTTGTTGGGCCCTGTTGGCTTCGAGCTTCTCTAATTTTGATATCCGAGCCTTTAAGTTCTTTTGCTCGTCTTCGGAGATGGCCAGCTGCATCTCTTGTGAATTCTTCTCATTTTCAAGTTGTAGAGCTCCCGAAGTTATCCTTAACTTCTCTTCTGTCAATTACCTGTATTTCTTATTTAATTCATTTGCTTCTAGAACCTCCCTGTCATCTCTTATTTTGAAGCATTGATCTCTGTAATGTTTTACCTCATTGATTAACCGATCAGTATTGGCTCTACTCGCTTCGGCTGATTCCACAGTGCATTGGGCCTGGAATGAAGGGTCAACATCAGTTCCTTGGACCAGTGTAGTTTCTGATACCACGAATTCATTTACATCTTCCGCACTCTCCATTTTCCTAATTCTCCTGTCAATGATAGCCTTTTTCTGCTCGTGAAAATATACAGAATCCAGGTTGGCCACTTGGCACTGCTTTCTGGGGTTGTACGGGGTCAATGCTAATCCTTCAGTAGAAGCAACCCCTTCTCGAGCTATCCTTGGTTGGTCTATCAGTGGCGGATCCAACTCCATGTTTTGTGGAGTATATGGTTCTGGCTCGGGAGTTTTCTCAGTCTGCTCCCTTTGCTGCCTTTCAGCAAGCCCTGCTAATTCTGCGTGTAACCTGTCTACCTCTTCTAACAAAATCATCTCTTCATCTTCCTTCTCTTTCAGTTTAGCAGCCTGTTCCTGGATGATTCTGTCTTCTTCTTCTCTTTGGGCCCTTACTTTCTCTTCCTTTTGGCTTCTAGCAACCTCATCTTCCAAATATTTTTTCTCCTGCTCCCTCTATACTCTAGCAACTTCTTGTTGCTGCAATTGAATAGCCTGCTCTCTTTGGATTCTTTCTTCCTCTTCTTGTTGGAACTTGGAAGCTTGTTCATTTTGAATCCTAGCTGCTTCTTGATCTTGTTGATGTAATATCCTTTCATATTCCTCTTGTTCTATTCATGTCGGATCTCCTGATTGGGACACTGATGATTACTGCTCTTTTTGGATTAGGCCGACAAGCCTGGGAGAAAATCTCTTTGCACCTTTCTTCTTGTAACGCTCGCCTAACTCTGTCAAGTTCCGAGCATTACGGAAAAAATATTCCTCATTGTCCTTAAGATGGGCGTACTCGAAGCTTGTTTTGACATCGATAATATGTTTGGCAACTTCACCACAAGGGTCATGCCTTTTGAAAAACTTTGTACCGAAATGGAAGATGTCTAAATCTTGAACATAGTTTTTTACTTCCTTGGAATTCGGGAGGTTGTATGCGCCAATAGTGAAAGGCATTGGTGGATACATCCCTTTCTTCCTTTCAGTGAGGACTCTGCTGATCCCACCAATGCTGAAGATTTGCCTTATGGATTCCCTGTGAATCACAAAATCTGTAGCATATCTGGGAACCAAAAAGGGAGCTATGGATTCTCCATTCATTCGGATATAGGTACCTTTTATACTATGATAATAATCACCAAACGCTTCGATAATGGGCATGGTGTTCTTATACATGCAATCTGGCTCCTTTACAAAAATAAGCTGGTATAGAGGCATAATGAATTTCTCGCAAACCTGCTTGTAATAGTTTGCGTATTTACTTGCCCATGTGAGTTGATAGGCCATGAATAGAGATGTTTCCTTTGGCTTCCATGAGCAGCCCAAGTATGGGAAGGTATGCTTGCTCAGTAAGTAGTCTATCAAATACAAGGACATGAAGAAATATACCTTCTTCTGAGTCATTCCTCCCTGAGCCACAGTTAACTGTGAGGCCAGACTGTCTGAGATTATGTCGGCCCAATTAAAAATGGTGCCATTCATGGCCATATGAAAAATTACTGGCACCCATCCGATCTTAAAAATATTTCCATTAGGCATGCCGAAGAGTTGACTCAACATCAGAATGATGAGTCTATAAGGAGTCTTCAGGAGGTTGCTTTCATATTCATTGTTATTCCTCCTTCTTATCTGTCTGTCAGCTATCATCATTTTCCTGGCGGCGTCTAGCGGGTCCATAGGATGTTCTGCTATCCATTTATCCTCTAACCAAGCTCTCGGTTGAGGTAATTTGTAGGTGGCTGTAATATGCTTAGGAGAAAAAGATGCTAGGTTCATCCCATTTTTATCATTTATGAACGTAGTGTTAGTCCTGACATGAGGGATCAACCATCCAATGACTTCAGAACATGGGAACAATTCAGGAGGAGTCGTTTCCTTATGGAGGTAAGACCTTCGGATGTTTGCAGACACCAGAGAATCTTCTATGGGGGCTTGAGGGTTGTTTTGGTCCATGATAAACCTGTATAGCTCACCCCACTGGAATTCCGTGGCAGAGCTCCCAAGGGGCACATTGGTGGTAGCTTGTGTATTAGTAAACATTGTCTCGAGTGAAGTGTCCAACAGGATTTCTACGTCATAATCAAAGTTGATCTTTTGTGCGGCTTTCTTCCTTAAAGATCTCCTATGCATGATAATACAATGGTAAGCAGCGTAGTACAAATAAGGCGTATGTAGACACTCAGCCAAAAATGAAAAACCTCCTATAGATCTATGAAAGAAAATATGACAGAGTTGGCTTTAACTAGATAACCTTCAAGCATTAGCAAAATAGTTATGCAAAAATTCAAAAAATGCCACTTTCATAATATGGAAGCTATTTTAACAAAAAGATCAACCCATTCACAAATGCAGCTACCATTTCACAGTTGAAAGTCCTGACAAATACCAGACGCAAAGGACAACAAGCTATACAAGCCACTGTGGGTTTATATATAACATAAATGGCACTATGGTTTCATTATTCTTGGAATGATAGTTCTAGAACCTATGTGACATCTTAGGACCATGGTTGTCTTGATTTCATGTTTAATGAGATTATCACGATAAAGCTAATTTGTTGTCAATGTAATACCAAGAGTAAAGATAAGAGTTTAGGAAGTTTAACAACAAGGAAATCGACATGGTTGAAAGGTGGCAATAAAGCTTCTCATTTGCGCTATTACTTTGTTCAATGTCAAAATACCTAACCAAGAGATACTAATGGAGGAATAAGGAACTGGAGCATTTAATGGTGTCATGTCATTCATAGAAATGCGCAAGTACCTAAAATTTTTTGTGCGTCCGTCGAGACCACTGCATTCATGCAAGCAATGCCTGGCAAATAAAACATGGGTGGTTTCTTTAATTTGTTCTTTCACGGCTGCTAGCCTCTATAAGTAGAATGCGGAGCCATTCATAATGTTCCTACTTCCAACCCGTCAGGTCTTTCTCACATGCTCTAAGGGGGATTTAGTCGACACTGTGGGTTTTTGGTGGCCTCGGCGCGAAAGGTATCGTTGCTTGGCAACGATTTTCCATGGGGTGTGCGTGGATGCGGCATTTTAACCAAAACGAGCAATTAGCTATGGGTTCAAGCGTGGAACGCAAGATGTGTGGCCATTAAGATATAACCAGGAAAACCCAGAGATGACAAGATATGCAAGAAACTTACTTAGGACGTCGAGCACACAAAAGTGGGAAGAACTTCATGCGCGCATGGGAGGATAGGGCCATCCAGGCTCTGGTTCGTATATGGTGGTTTCGTGTCTTCATGGCTTCGACTTGCAACTAACCGCTTAGTGCGTATAAATTTGTTTTGCATATATATATAGTCGATAAAAAAGCACAAAAGGGGTGCAAGTCCAAACGAGAACCTCAAAGAGAGGAGGGGCCGAGCACCTACCTCTCAGCTTGGCGGTGTTCCTCGGTGGATAGCGATCGTTTCGAGATGGGCAGTAGTGCAGTCAGAGTTCGATATCGAACAGCGAGCTCCGTTCTCCTATGGCAGTGGTCGAGTGATTTTTTGAAATCCCATTCTACACATTCATATAGGGGAGGCAATTGAATTCACGTAAGGTTGTGGGTTGACGGATTTAATGAGCACGGGGCTCGAGGCCTTGTGCATTTAAAAACGGCACATGGACTTATTGATAACCCTACCAACTCCGTGGTTTCACATAAACCCAAAATAAATATTCGTGCCCAAGGCGGTGATCGCAAGATTAAGCTCTGTTCTAAGCCGGTGATCATAACATTAAGTCTGGCGTCAAAGCGGTGAGTTAAAGGTTAAGTCTTGCGCCCAAGTGACGATCATGACGTTAAATCCTACGTTGATATAGCTGTGCTAGCATTAGACTTCGAGGGAAGACGAGGTGCATCTATGGAGGCGGGAGCTATATGGGTAAGCCTTGCGCCTTTGGCGCAAGCTTAGTAACAAAATGTCCGCTAACGGGAACTGCGACAGGAGCCAAAAGACTAAAGAGATTTTCGTGTGTCAGCATTCTTAAGGACAAATCCTGCGCCAAAGCGCTTGTCCTATTATTAGGAATTGCACCGATGGCGGCCGAGCTAGACTTAGACTCTGCAAAAGAATCATGCATTAATACGACGCAGATTTTAAACCTTTACTTTGCGCGGGGAAACTTCGCTGAAAAACCTAGTTTTGAAAACAAGATGGAAGCATAAGTCTTAGAAAGTGTGCCTTTCACAAGACATAACCCTAAAGTTTGCGCTTGAAAAACGTGCAATTAAACCTTTTCGTTGCGCCTTTAGCTCAGAAATATACGCTTCCAATCTGCGCTTTGAGCGCGCGCATAGTTAATGTTTAAAACGACGCACTGCTAAATGGAAGGAAAAAATGCCTTAGTCAAAAATAAAAAAGAACTAGAAGGGTCAGCACTTTTAGGAAAAGTTGAATATTAAGTGAGAAATATTTTATCAAAACAAGTGCTTAAACCAAAAAGAATAGAAGGGACCCAATATTTAAAAAAGAAATTTGGGGAGATGTTGCAGCAACAACACAACTCAAGATTTTCAGCATCTATATTTGACTTGGAAATCATAAAACTATTACCAAAAAAGGAGAATTCGGTTCCAAAACTAGGCACATGTAGAGAAGATGGCCAAGTTCCATACATAGTGTACTTGTAACAAGTTTGATATTTACTTTGCAAATGCACGGGAAGAGAGAAGTCATCACTACCCTCCAACAATTGGACTGAATGTTAAGCCCTAAATATGGGCACATTCCCCCCTATATTGTGGTTCATTACATTAGTTTTGATGTCAGCTTTGGTCCATTAGTGGTAATTTTCATTAGTATGATTATATTAGTTATGTTGGATTGGGTCAGTTAGTTGGGATTGTACTCCTTAGTCTCCTATATATAGGAAGGAGACCTTTCATTTGGAGTATCTTTTCTTGTCTTGTCTTATGTACTTAGTAGATTGTATAAGGAGGTTTCCTCATCAAAGAGGCTTGTTAGTCAACTATTTTCTTCAATCAAATCATGGATTACTCTTTTTGATATATTTCTTCTCTTTTCAAACTCTTTTTGGAAATTTGTTGCATAACATTTGGTATCAGAGCCCTTTCCTTGAGACTGGTTTCTTAAAAACGCGTCATCTTGGAATTTTCATTATAAAATGTTTTGTACAAGGGTTCAAAGATCTATAATTAAAACCCATATAGAAAAAATTCCTAGATAACCGTTGTCCAAGTTTCAGATCCTGAAACATTACAGGTTCAAAGATATTCGCTCTAGAGGCTAGGGCTTTTGACTAGTCCAAAAACTAGTCTAAAACGGGTGTTCTGAGAAACAAATGTCATATATGGGGCATGAAAGATCCAAATTTAGTGAGAACTATTGAATTTCAAAGAATATGGACTACAGTATCTTTGGTAGGGGTTTCAACCTTATATACAAAATATTGGACATGTGGCATACAACACAAGTTCTCTATTCTGGAAAGACAAAAAATAAGAGGTGTTGGGAGATTCACAATAACTTCTTATTGGTAAATGCAAATTAGGTCATAGCTGTGGCATTGGAAAGAGGACACATCATGATACAACAATATGAAGTTTCAGTTTCAATTCGGCCTTAAAACTTTCTTCCAATCAGGGGTTGAAAAGGTACGCCATTTTTAATTTTGATTAAATTTGAGTAGAAAGATCTCATTGTGGTGACACCTAAGGTGTGATATCTATTTATATTGTTAAAAATGCCACCAAAAGGAATTCTAAAGACTCACACTCCATCCAAAACATCAAAGGATCCATCCTCGACGTATGATGAAAAGGAAGACCTCTCTTTTTGAGTGTCCCAATTGGAAAATATGATTAAAGGGTCTGTGAAAAAAACTGAATTGGATAATTTAGAGAAGTTGATGTGGAATATGAAAAATAATGTTAATCTCATACAAAATTCAAGGGATACTCTTCCTACAGGTGATTATGTGTTCCAGGATACTCAGGAGGATAAACATAATTCTCATGTTGAGAAACCTTCCATGAATAAGAATATTCCAAGAGGAAATGGTTTTGGTAATGGAATTCATTAGGGTGGTCACCAAGGTGTACTCAAATTCCCACGATTGACATGAGAAATTTTCATGGAACTGTTCAAATAACATGGATATTCCAAATGGAGCAATTCTTTGATCTACACTAGGTTGTAACTTTGCAAAAGGTAACTATTGCATCCTTATATTTAGAGCCTGATAAATTTGTATGGTACCAATGGCTTTGTGACCATAAAAATGACTCTATTATATCTTGTTCTATATTCACCGAACAATTGACTGCACATTATGGGGATATTAATGAAATACCTTCTTTATCCAGTTAATAAATCTCAAGCAAAAAGGTCCAGTTGCAGAACACATCAAATAGTTTTAGAACCTAATTCTTAGAGTGAAGAACATTTCAAAAGATAATTTATTGGATCTCTTCATTGGCACCTTGAAGGATAACCTTCAACATGAGGTGCATATCTTTGAACCACCATCCTTGGAGAAGGCCTTCATGATGGAAAGGAAGGTTGAAAGTAAAAATATGACGATGGATACTAGAAAGAGCACCTCCAACACAAACCGAGAGAATACTGTTACTTATTCTAACCCACCTCAAAGGTTGACACCTCAACAAATAGAGAAAATAAGAGAGAAATTCCTATGCTTTAATTGTGATAGCAAGTATAGTAAGGGATATAAGTGTGGTGAGAATAAATTAGTTTACATAGAAAGTGAAGAGGAAGAACCAAAAGAACAAGAACCATCTCCAAATGAATAAATAGAAGATACTACTTCATAAGAGATTACCCCCACCATACCATGTCATGCATTGGTTGGAATTAGCACCCCTCAAACTCTCAAGATCGAGGGATTTATCAAAGATAAAAACGTAACAGTGTTGATTGATTCTGGTAGTTCTCATAATTTCATTCACTATAAATTAGCAAAATCTCTCACTTGCTTTGTATATCCAACACCATAGTTTCAAGTAATGATTTCAGATGGAGGAACTATCAACTACTTAGGGAAATGCCATAATATAAATCTTACTATGGGAGAATGTGCATTGAATAGTCCAATGATTTATATTCCAATGGGTGGTGTTGATGTTGTCTTAGGAGTTCAATGGTTACAATATTTGGGAACCATGGCTTTTAATTTTCAGAATATTTTCATGAAATTTTTATGGGAAGGAAAGGAATATGAATTATAGGGTATCACATGGAAACCAAGCAAGGTTATAATCTCTAATGGTATGAAAAAATTGATGAACAAGGGACATCAAGGCGTAATTGTACAATTATGCTCATTAGATGTTCAAACATATAAGCCTCCTATTTTCGCAGATCTCCAGAGGGTCATTAATAAGCATTCCAAGGTATTTGAAGATATTATGAATGGTATTCCACCTGTTCTTGATTTTGATCATGCTATTCACTTAATCCTAGGAATTTTTCCTCATAACATCAGACCTTATAGATACCCCTATGGAAAGAAGAGTGAATTTGAGTGTATGGTTGAAGAAATGTGAGAGGTTGGCATAATTAGGCCTAGCCAAATTTCTTACTCTACACCAGTGGTAATGGTACACAAGCTGGATGGATCATGGAGTATGTGTCCAAATTATAGAAATATCAACACGATCACCATTAAAGATATGTTTCCCATTCCTTTCATTGATGAATTGCTAGATGAATTACATGGAGCAATTTTATTCACAAAGTTGGATCTTTGTTCTGGGTATCATCAAATTAGAATGAAATATGAAGACATCCCAAAAACAACATTCGGAACTCATGAAGGTCATTATGAATTTCTAGTCATGCCATTTGGTCTCACGAATGCACCTTCCACATTTCAAGGTTTGATGAATTCCATTTTCATGTCTTTTCTTATAAAATATGTGCTAGTATTCTTTGATGATATACTAATCTATATCAGGTCTTGGGAAGAACATTTTCAACATGTTGATAGGGTACTACAACTACTACAGGAGCAAAAAATATATGCAAAACCTTCCAAATATTTCTATGGGGTGAAAGAGGTAGAGTATTTGGGTCATATTGTATCTCATGAAGGTATCAAGGTAGACCCTAAAAAAATTAAAGACATGATAGACTGGCCAATTCCCAAAAACCTAAAGAATATTCAAGGATTCTTAGGTTTGACAGGGTACTACCGAAATTTTGTTCAAAATTATGGAAGAATAGCAACGCCTCTAACAACATTATTGAAGAAATATGCATTTTCTTGGACTCCAGAGGCAACTCAAGATTTTGAACAACTTAGAAAGGCAACGTGCACATCTCATGTATTGGTTGTTGGAACATTTAAAAACCCATTAAATACTTAGGATATATTTTACTAGTCACCTAGATTAATTTCCTAAGTTTTGACTAGCTAAATAGGGCCAGTTTTGTCTTTTAGTGGACCACTTGCTATCCTAAGTCACAAAAATGAATTTGGACAAATTATAAATAAGATTTCCTTGGATTCTGTTTGATTTTATTCGATTCTTGAATTAGAAAGACACTTTCCTGATTTAGACAGCTTTAGCCTATCTTTTCTACTTCTAGTGGATAAGGAAAAGCTAGTTGACTTGGAAACTCTTACCACTTGACCAATTAGACCTCCACATCATATCTTATCTTCTAAAGCCACCATTACATTCCATTTAACTCACTCATGAGCTGCCATACCATACTTTCCAAATTCGCGAGCCTCTAGCATAGTTTTGGAAACTACTTTTGCCACCTAGAGGGGTTTTATGTTTTTAGTAAGCCTTACTTTTTGTGCTTTACAACTTGAATTTAAGGAATTCTATTTTCTCTCTTGAGATGTACTATATATTGTATTCATATTGGGGAATAATACATGAGATTATATTTCCATTAATTGAGTTCATTCTCTTATGTTTTGTCTCAATAATTCTTTTTCTTATTCTTGCATATCTTTGAATAATTCTTGTGAGGAATTCTTTGATTCAAGATTCTTGGCTATTAGAATTATTTCATGGTATTCAAACTATATAGAATTATCACATGGTATAAGAGCCTTTGGAGTTATTAATTAAATTATTCTTCCTGTATAATTTTTAGAGAGTTGTTTTGCAGACACTGAAGATCAAATGGCATAAATTTATTGTTGAAGATATCAGATTTTTCCATATCTCATATGTCTTCTGATTCGAATCATCATCCAGTTGTTGCAGCTCATACACACTCAGAACCTCTCCTTGGGTTGATATTTGGTTTTTTATTGAATTCTATGGAGGCAAAATTACAGTTTGGAGTGACTGGTTTCGCTCTCTCTGTCATGCTTCTATTTCACTGCATGATTTTTGGCACCGATTGCACAGAAGATGGAGGACATCATCAAGTCTCATTTGGATCTAATCTCAAGAAGCTCAAGTCTAGTGAGCACATTCCACTTCTTCCCAAGAAGAATATTCCTCTAGACATTTGACCAAGTTCTCACCTGCTTGAAGTTTGGAGAGCATTATTATGGTGTATTCCATGATCTTGAGGGGAGGTTTTCTTCCCAAGTGGTTTCCCTTCTTTCCTCACCTACATGGATTAATAATTTTTTGTATTGGGGTGACCATAATCCTTGTTTCTTGGGCCCTATATTTATGATATTTCACCTCATAAAGGCAGGTTTAAGGGGGGATGTTGGAACATTTAAAAACCCATTAAATACTTAGGACATATTTTACTAGTCACCTAGATTAATTTCCTAAGTTTTGACTAGCTAAATAGGGCAATTTTGTCTTTTAGTGGACCACTTTCTATCCTAAGTCACAAAAAAAAATTTGGACAAATTCTGGATAGTATTTCCTTGGATTATGTCTAATTTTATTCCATTCCTAAATTAGAAAGACACTTTCCTGATTTAGACAGCTTTATCATGTCTTTTCTACTTTTTAGTGGATAAGGAAAAGCTAGTTGACTTGGAAACTCTTACCACTTGACCAATTCGACCTCCACATCATATATTCTCTTATAAAGCCACCATTACATTCCATTTGCCTCACTCATGAGCTTCCATACCATACTTTCCAAATTCGTGAGCCTCTAGCACAGTTTTGGAAACTACTTTGGCCACCTAGGGGTTTTTATGTTTTTAGTAAGCCTTACTTTTTGTTCTTTACAACTTGCCTTTAAGGAATTCTATTTTCTCTCTTGAGATATACGATATATTGTATTCATATTGAGGAATAATAAATGAGATTATATTTCCATTAATTGAGTTCCTTCTCTTATGTTTTGTCTCAATATTTCTTCTTCTTATTCTTGCATATCTTTGAATAATTCTTGTGAGGACTTCTTTGCTTCAAGATTCTTGGCTATTAGAATTCTTTCATGGTATTCAACCTATATAGAATTCTCACATTGGCCACACCAGACTTCACAAAAACCTTTGTGGAATGTGATGCTTCAGGAAATGGCATTGGCACTGTTCTAATGCAAGAAGGACACCCACTTGCTTTCACGAGTCATCCAATCAAGGGAAATAACTTACAAAATCCCATTTATGAGAAGGAAATGTTGAAAATACTACATGCTCCCAAGAAATGGAATCCTTACCTAATAGGTAGGCACTTTAAGGTCAAAATAGATCATGATAGTCTTAAATACTTCTTGGAACAAAGACTATATTCAGAAGAGCAACACAAGTGGGTAACCAAGACATTGGGATATGACTTTGAAATCATCTATAGAAAGGGGAAACATAATGTGGTGGCAAATGCACTCTCCAGAAAAGATGAATATGTTGGGGCATTACTTTGTTCCATTTACATTCTACAACCAGATTGGATAGTAGTAGCAAGGGAAGAATGGAAAAAATACCTATCTATGTGGACGCTCATCCAAAATCTACAGAATGATCCTAGTGTATCTGATACTTTGTGTGGAAAATTTATTCACTATGGTATAAGAATCGCTTATATTTGTGCAAAAACTCCCAACTAAAGAAGAAGGTCCTTTTAGAATTACATGCCTCTCCTATAGGTGGGCACTCAAGATTCCTGAAAAAATTACCACATGGTCAAGAAGGAATTTTTTTGGGAAGGTCTTAAATCTGATATTCAAAGGTTCGTGGCTGAATGCTTGGTTTTCTAACAGAATAAGGGTAAAACACTTAAGACCCTAAGAATTCTACAACCATTAGACATACCTTGCCAGTGCTGGGAGGAAGTCCCCATGGATTTGATCACAAGTATACCCAGGTCCAAAGGAAAGAATGTTATTATGGTGGTTGTTGATAGACTCACAAAGTATTCACACGTTTGTGCACTCTCTCACCCTTTTAATGCAAGTACAGTAGCTGCAGCCTTTATGGAAATTGTTCACAATTTACATGGAAATCCAAAGATTATTGTAAGTGATAGAGATCCAATTTTCACTGAAAAATTTTGGACTAAATTATTTTCTTGTTTGGGTACTCAATTGGCTCATAGTTCATCTTATCACCCTCAATATAATGGGAAAACTGAGATAATGAACAAGTTTTTGGAAGGCTATCTTCATTGATTTTCATCTGATAAACAAACACAATGGGTGAAATGGTTGTCTTTGAAAGAATGTGGTACAATACTTCCTTCCATAAATCATAAAAATGTCTCCATCTATGGCACTTTATGGGTACTAGCCTCCATCTATCCCATATCCCTTAAAAGGAAAATCTAAATTTCAAGTTGTGAAAGATCACATAGAGCACCAATAAGAAGTTCTCCAGATACTTAAGGACAACCTGACTATGTCAAAAAACAGAATGAAACAACAAGTTGATAAACATCGCAATGAAAGGAGTTTTGAAGAAGGGGATTGGGTATTTATCAGGATACAAACTTACAAGTAGATGTCTCTCAAGCTATTAAAGAAGGAAAATAAATTAGCACCCAAGTATTATTATACTTATAAAGTGTTGCAGAAGATTGGTAGTATGGCTTACAAATTGGATCTCCCTTCATCTTCAAGAGTACATCCAATTTTCCATGTTTCTTACTTAAAGAAGGTAATAGGAGACAAGATCCCAATTAAAACAATCTTGCCGGAGCTTGATGGAGAAGGAAAATTCATATTGGAACTTGAACAAATCACTGAAACAAGGACTAAACAACTATGAAATCGGGCTATTACTGAGTACCTCATAAAGTGGAAGAAATTACTAGTTGAAGATTTGACATGGGAAGATGAGTACTTCATATAGAGGCATTTGCAACTAATCAAGCGTTGAGGACAACACTTTTCTGAAGGGGAGGGGCATGTTAATGCCCTAAATATGGGCACATTTCCCCCTATATTGTGGTTCATTACATTAGTTTTGATGTCGGATTTGGTCCATTAGTGGTAATTTTCATTAGTATGCTTATATTAGTTATGTCGGATTTGGTCCATTAGTGGTAATTGTCATTAATATGGTTATATTAGTTATGTCGGCTTGGGTCAATTATTTGGGATTGTACCCCTTAGTCTCCTATATATAGGACTGAGAACTTTCATTTGGAGTATCTTGTCTTTCCTTGTCTTGTGTACTTAGTACATTGTATAAGGAGTTTTCCCCTTCGAAGAGGCTTATTATTCAACTATTTTCTTCAATCTAGTCATAGAGTACTCTTTCTGATCTATTTATTCTCTTTTAATACTCTTTTTGGAAATTTGTTGCATAACATTGAACTTGGTTTGTACGTGGACATTTTTGTTCTCAATTCATACAACTTTTTGGATCTCCTAGTACAAATGTTTTGGGTGGCATTGATATCATACTCTATATTGCTAGAAATTTTAGTTGACAAAACAGAAGCTAAGGGGTTGGTCAATTTAGGTCGAAACCTAGTTGTTTTGGCTTCCAAATTTTCGAAAAATGAGCATAAGGAAGCGTTCCTACATGTCTTTTCTATATCACCTTTTGTATTTTTCACTGCAGTAGGAGGTATTAGACCATCAACACTGGGTAGTCCATCATTAATATAGTGGGTGAGGGTGACACGTCGAGGGTTCTTCTTTAACCCTTTCCATTTTTAACAACCACATAATACTGGGGTATTGTAAAAGAGATCCAGCTCATGATGAATTACCATTGGTTGCCCATGATAACTGCTAGAAGATGGCATGTCACAACTAGTGGGGTAAAGCGACTGTCCATTTTCATCTACCAATTGCTTGCGGTATGTTCTCTTGATAAAATCTTTTGACATTTTGAAACTCATGAAATAATTTTTGCATCCAAACTCAATTCTGAATCAGGATCTTGAAAATTTGGATGCATTGTTATTCAGATTCACATGGATAAATATAAAAAAATCAATTAGATAATCAAAATATAATAAAATATAAGATTACTGGACATGGATAGGGAGAACTCCACAATGGACATTGAGAAATATGAAATGAGCTAGAATATGAGGAATTGGCCATTTGATAATATAACATTTACTCCCTGCATTTAAGCAAAATCAACAATCAATTTGTGAGTTTAAGCAACATATCTATACTATGAAGTATTGTATGTTATGCGGTTGTAGCGTAAAAGATAATTTCATTGGAATATACCATTTTATCTTCAAAAATTAATTCTGATAAATATTTAGCATATTGATGCACTTTAAAAAACAATTAGTGGTGCACTATTAAATGAAAAGAAGCACCAGTGCATTTAATTAACAAGCGCACCGGTATCAAAAACCTTCGCTAAAATATCTGCTAACTAAAAACTCCACTATATTTGATAACATATATTACTATATGCATTTTTCAATATTATCGAATACGGTGTGCTTAGGATAATACATTGAATCTAGAGAACTTTTATCTATTACGCACCGTTCAGTAGAAAACAAATTGCAAAATTGTTTCACACGTATTTTGCCTACATTATGCACTCTAAAAATTATAACACACTGGTGCTATATAATCCTATAAAGGTACCATGAATTAAAAATTAAAATAAATTTATGTGTTACTAGTGTGTATATTATCAAAATTCATTGATGCGTCATAACATAAATTGCATTGTAGTGCCGAAAATCTAAAATACAAACAATTTTTTTTTAAGATTGGAAAAAGAGTGGGAATTTGTTTTTCAAAAAAGTAATATCATAAAGCATTTTGGTAAGTAAAAATCTAATCACTATTTCATTATTTTTCCAAAATATTCAAGGGAGAGTTTTAGTTGTGAGGAAAATGCACCTATAGTTCAGGGGAGAAACTACCAACTTACGGTGATAAAGATAGACTTACAAGCATTCTACAAGTACAAAAAATAAGTGAAGAGATTAGGGTTTAGATATGTATGCACATTATTCAGAAGGTTGATCCTAGATTTACCTCCCTCGCTCTTCAATGCTTATCCAGTGTCGCAATGCCCAGACCTGCGAAACAACTTGATACCTTTCTCAAATACATTTGACTACATATATAAGACTGATATTCATAATAGAAGAAGACATCAGACTATAATCAAACAGTAATCGAATCTAAGACACATTAATAGGTCATATTTGGGAAGAGAAGAATGTCTAATCTTTATTAATGAATGAAATCAAGTACACAAAGTTATACCTTCCTTCAAGCTTGGCACTTCACGAAACCTAGATTCAAGGTCTCCTGCTTCCGTTCTCCAAGGATCCCAGCCTCTAAACAACTATGCTAGGGTTTATCAGAAACTAAGCACAAAAGAGGGGGATGAGGGTCTCCATTCCTCCAGCATAACAATGTTGTAGACTTGGTCCCCTCACATGGCCCTTCTACCCTCCTTATATAGTCAGTGAAGGAGAGGAAAATAAGTTATAACCGAGTAGGAGGTTCCCCAACCAACTTAACTTCCCAAAATTTCGAGATTTTGACTTGTACAGGAATGTACCCTACTCTACAGTAGACAAACTAGCATACATGTGGAGGTGGGCACTACTATAATGAAGCAGAGTAGGGTATATATGCTACTATCATGCTTGTGTACCAGCGTCCATGTGAAAAAATGGCCAAAAATAGGCTTTTCTGCTCATTTTCAGGAGATGCTTTGGTCTAGAAAAATGTTCCCAAGGGTTGTAATCATGAAATGGGTCAAGAATGAGGTAATTTCAACCATTTTTAGTGTCCCAAATGACTCCTCCATCCACAAATGTCTTGTTGTGTGACTGAACTTGACCTCAAGAAGTGTCGTCATGCGACCAAGGGAAGCAAGTGTCGTCACGAATGGAGAGGTGTCATTTTAAGCTATAACTGATGCCCCCTAATGTACGAGGTCAAAGGGACTAAGGGAAACGATGGCTGAAATACATTATAAATAACAAAGAGTTGAAACATGGAGGAACTGGAGAAACCAAGAATCATAGGCTCAAATGAAGTACCTGAAAGCAAAGGCAATGTCAGGCAAACTTATCTTGGAGTAACTGTCCATGTTCAAATAATGGAATATGACCTCCAAGCGGATACACTAATGATCAAAAAACAGATGCATATATCATGGCCACTAGAATACAAGCGTGGATCCATGAAGAAAATAAGTGTAAACATAGCCACATAAATACAAGGTGGATCTATGTCAAAACTAGAGAACATAGCCATAGAGAAAAAGCTGGATCTGTCTCATCAAAAGCCAAAAAGAGTGTGGCTCAGTCTTGCACAACTTGGGCGATAACATAAATGAGGTGATGCTATCGAGGATCCCAAGGTCTTCATCCAAAAACAATCCAAGGTAGAAACCTATCCATGCGAATAAATGAGTTGATGTCGAACATGGGAGGTATCATTTGATTACCGGTCATTGATGTATACCGTTAACAAATGCGAGGGTGTCCACCAATAATGAAAATGGAACCCAAGGTACCTAGTACATTCAAGCAAGTGTGAATAAATGGTCTGTAACGTCCCCTTCCATCATCAAATGCAGGGAAGGAAACGTTAACAACACACGGGGGCTTTTGGCAGACTTAGCCCCAAGATTCTTACTTTCTCAAAAAAATTCATAACAATTAAAAAATTCTGTGTGCATCTTCAACTCAATAAAACACAGCGGAATAAACATACTAGCAAGCACACAAACAGTAATGCCTAACATATATATATATATGACAGTAGACGATGATTCAGCATATAAAGACTCAATCTCGTTCCAATGCCATGCATAGACTCCAAATTAAGATAATTAATTCATTTCCTTAAACATGGACAATTAACATACTGCAGAACACATAATGCATATAATTTACAATACAGAGATAACACTTATCTTTGAGATGAATCTGTCCCAACAACTGGCTATGTGAGAGCAACATTCCACCCAACCATAGATTTCTATCCAGCCTATATTCTTTCAGCTGAGAGATCACCCCCGAGCTGGGCTGTGTATCCACTAAGGAGGAACTAGCTGGGCTCACTCACAGCCATGGTTTCGGTCATCAGATATGCTAAGCCAACACACTGTTGGGTTTATCAAGCATACAAGAGGATAGAGGAGGGTAACGCTAAGCCAGTGAGCTCAACCACCGAGCTACAGGCATCTCAAGTGAACTCAACAGTCAGGCACCCACATTACCTACCACATCCAACACAAGGAAGATCCCCTTCTCTGTTACACAGTCCCTCAGGAAACTCTTCCCTCCAGTGCTCTTCAGGATGGGCATAGAAAGGTCCAGCTGCTAACCCTTGAGATCCTAGCCTTCACTGGGTTTATCAAGCAAACCCAACCTCTGCTCAGTCATTCACACTTGGATTTCTCACAGTTCTGTTATTCAATAACTCAATCCCGTCACTTCATTTCCAGGCTGTAAAAACTGGGTTTTCCAATGGATCGGGGTAGCTAATGCTCTCAATTTCGCCCCAAGGTTCATATCTATGGATCCCCCATTGTATTTCACTGTCAAATACCAATTCTGGGTATTGATGGCTCTTCAAAACGTGGGTTCTTGCAAAGTCGCGATTTCTGGTTTTTCTCCCTGATGGGCATTCATTTTTGGATGGAAAATGGTGCTGGTAAGTTTCACAATGGAATGGGGATGAGGAAGAAGCAACTCCCATGAGGTAGAGTGGCTTGTGGTACAAGAAAACAGAGCCCATACTCTGCCATACGAATTTCTGGGATGCCCATGCTCTATTGAAGCCATGGACTGAAATCCTCAACAACTTCCTTACAACAAAATTAAATGTCAGCAAGGAAAGTCAAATGGGTTCTCAAGGTGACATTTGGCAACATATGGTTCATCCCCACAACCCCCTCACCACTCCCTAGTGGATACACATGGCCCCTTCTCATTCGTTGCTCCCATAGCCAGTTTTGGTATTTTATTTCAATATTAAATATTTACATCAATTTACAATATCCCATGGCTTAATAGCACATGGGTAACAAAATATCAAGTGTGTCTAATTTAAATAAAATCCGAGCATAAACTAGCGGGGCCTTGGCCTTGAGCTCCACGCTAGGGAAACATACAACGTGTGTATACAATATTTACATTAGAAGCGAATATTTCCTAAGGGTCAAAATTGGGGTATTACATGGTCTTGCCGTCGAACACATGAAGAATCCATCAGATAGGAGACATTGATGTGTTCCCATCTATCCAATAGCGAGGGAAACTACCACTAATGACTGCAATCCCCAAGGTACTAACCGAAACTCTAAACTTCATTCCCAAAGCACAATGAGTTGAAGTCTATGGGAAGAAGCCCGTTGGAAGGGAGGCCTTAAAGCATCCTCCATCATCCAACATGAGGGACACTCAACAGGTATGAGTTGATTTGGAGTAGGACTGACCACATAATGAAACATACTGACACCAAGGAATGGCCGACACATAAGGTCAAGGCAACTGTAGAATGGTCAACACAGGTTGTATCCTTGAACAGTGAGCACGACACAAGAGTGACTTAGGCAGCTTTGAACACAAAGAGACCACGATAGAAATCTGCAATGTAGGAGACATTAACGGATTCTCCATATGATTGGAAGGCTAACCAAATGAAGGAGTAAGAAATCTGATATCAGGTTTATCCTAAGGCCAACACTAGAACCCAACTTGTTTGATAGACTCAAAACAGGTGCTTTTTTCAAGGAGATAATTGACTTGCTGCCATCATATTGAAAGATATTTTAACATTCTTCCCTTCCCTTTCCTTTTTCATTCTTTTAACGAGCTTGACAAAGAACTAAAGCATGCTCGACGGTATTTTCATATTTAAGGAGTCTGAAAAACCTAGAAGAAAACTCCATACACCTATCCGTGGATTTTATATCGAGCCCGGATTGGTCTGTGCTCGGCAGTGTTTTCTTGCTTATAGAGTTGAAAAACTTAAACAGTCCTCTATACACCTACTTGTGGATTTTAACATCGAGCCCGAGTAGGTTAATGCTCGCCGGTGTTTTCCTGTTTATAGAGTTTGAAAAACTTAAACAATCCTCTTTTTACCCTCTCGTGGATTTCACATCGAGCCCGAGTAGGTGAATGCTCGCTTGGTGTTTTCACATTTCGAGAGTCTGAAAACCCTTATGACGACTCCAAAGGTCCTTTTTCGTAAAGTTAGCCTTCCCCGAAAAAGTGTAAAATAATGGAAGAAGAACTCTTCTAGCGCATACCAGAGTATACATAGAGTATACATTTTCCATAAATTATCCACCAAGGCCCGGAAAAGGGGTAATTCTATACCTAAGTGGATGTCAGTTCAGTTATTTTAACGAGCCCGAAAAGACAACTATGCTCGGCAAACTTTTCCTATTTAAGGAGTCTAAAAAGGGCTTAAAAGAACTCCATAGGGATCTTTTCCATAAAAGTTTAACGAGCCCGAAAAAGTAAACTCGTGACCTCCTTACTGTTTTTAATGAGCTCAAAGGAGATACAGAAAATGCTCACAACCTCCTTACTATTTTTAATGAGCTCGAAGTGAAGATGAAAGAAATGCTCATAGCCTCCTTACTGTTTTTAACGAGCTCGAAGGGAAGGTGGAAGATTGCTCATAACCTACTTACTGTTTTTAACAAGCTCAAAGTAAAGGTAGAAGAATGCTCGTAACTTCCTTACTATTTTTAATGAGCTCGAAGTGAAGATGAAAGAAATTCTCATAGCCTCCTTACTGTTTTTAACGAGCTCGAAGGAAAGGTGGAAGACTGCTCATAACCTACTTACTGTTTTTAGTGAGCTCGAAGTAAAAGAAGAATGCTCGAAAAGGGAGGAGACGAGTGTCAGGGACATGCAAAACTAACTCCAAGCGCATGGAACAAAGAAATGCCTAATACAAGAAACATGAGAAAGATAAGGACACTCAGGGTGTGTCTCCTCCAGGTAAAAGGTGTCAAATTGCGAAGGCAAAATGATACAGAGCTTAGCCGAAATGAGATCAGAGATGAAGGCTTATATAACGAGCTAAAAGCGTGGAAGCCGGCATCAGGCTCATTAGCGCAAGCAGGATCATAACAGATGCATATGCAACTTGAAGAAAAAGATGGGAGCCTTATCAGGGATGGCTAGAAATATATGAGGAAGAAAGATATGAGGCTTCTTCTCAAAGTCATGGTAAATCTAAAAAGGCTCCCCAGCCTATGAGAAAAACTTGGCATGGGCACCAAAATGGCATAAGGGTGCTGACTAGGGTGACCCATGTTAGGTAGGCTCTGTTGTCGGACTGGTGCACAATGCATAAAGAGATGGCTAACACACCAATATCCAACAGGTTCGACCCTATGGCGAATTCGGACAGCAAGAGGTTCAAATGCAACATAGCAGCGGGGAAGCCTAAACCTATATGCAAGGTTCCGAATATACCTGACATGGTTGCACAAAGTGTCGAAAAGGACCATTAAGCGAGTATAAATCCAGCTAAGAATCCTGTCTCCAAGAAACATTAGTACCAGGATCATATCTAAAACATATGTAAGGAAAGACCCGATACAAGTCATTGTGGTAGAAATACTTTCAAGTTCACTATCATCAACAACAGGCATAAACAAGGCAGAGTTTTCAAATGAAGACTCTATGGTACCCAAGCCTGAGGACTTACAATCAACAAGATCAACTTCAGGATGAAGATCAAAGTTGAAGGACATGATGGAATTTGTAGAAACAAATTCATCATCATGGGAGTTGAAAATTCTAGAAGCAGAATCAAACTCAGCAGGAACACCGATTTGTGGATCTATAGGAGAGTCCAAAGACTCAACAGTAGGAAGATCAGACTTTAAGGTCAAACTGGGGCTAGACATAACTGTGACTGGATCAACATCCAAGTGAATGGAAGACTGTACTATAGACTCTAAGAAAACTTCATCGGAAGGAAGCATATCATCCCAGATAGAATACATATCTGAACATTCAGATGGAGGTGTTACTTGGTCAAAAGCTGGGACCAAGTCTTGAGAAGGTAAGCATGAACTCAGAGACTTCTTCTCAGTAGCAGTTGAACTCAAAGAACAATATGCCACAAAATTCCCATGTGACATTGTAGTGCCTAATGACGAGGGACCTGACTGGTCTACAGTTGGGTAATAAGGAGGATCAATGAATGCAAGTTGGTCGATGGTGACAATGTTTTCGTTATGAGGGAAATGCATCACACGAAAAAACGTAGACACCACAACATGCATAGCATAAACGGAATCACGCCCAAGGATCATATCAAAGTCCATAGGGTCCTTTAAAACCATAAAATCAACTAAGACTGTTTTTCCACCCAAAGTAACAGGTGCCTGATGGAGGAATCCAAACGGTTCACTGGGTATTTTATCGAAGGTCAATGGCCAATTAGCAGCTGGAATAACATTAAGGAAACCCAAATCTCTCCAAGCATAAGAGGATAAGATACTAATAGAAGCACCTTCATCAACAATGCATCGATCAACCGTATGGTTCCCGATATCAACCTTTATCTGGAAAGGTGTCGAAGAAGGAAAACGAGGCTCGGATAGACTATTCCAATCAAAGGAAACAATCCTAGGGCTTGGTAGGGGTTCACATGGAACAGATGAAGTGTCCCCTTTTTTAGAAACATCCAAATTGGTAATGTAGAAGACTTCCGCAGTAGGTGCATCAATCTTTGCAGGATTGATGGGATCGGTCGAAGATTGCATCGATTCGATCACTTCACTCTCCGAAGGAAGAGTGGGGTCGGCCAAAGATTGCATTGGTTCAACCACTTTATCAACCAAAGGTTGATCTCACTATAGGGATTCAATAGACAACTCAGGAACATAGATTCCTTCAGACATGGACCACACTCTTCGTTCCTCTAGTATGGCAGGGCATCAGTGAGTAAGGTGATCTCCCTTACAAAGTTTACAAGGGAACTTTGGTTTCTGTCCTATAGGTTTAGACTCCTTTACAACATCAGTACTCTCAGCATGAATAGCGTTGGCTGATAGCTTGCCCCTAGCATGACTTACAGTGGCTGGTTGCTCAGAAGAAGAAGACTTTTGAACTAAGGACCACACTTTTTTCACTTCTGGAAGTACAGGGCACAAGTAAGTAAGGTGATCTCCCTCACAAAACTTACAAGGGAACTTAAGCTTCTGTTTGTTGGGTTTGTCGACAATGTCAACTCTCTCAGCATGACTTGCAGTAGCTAATCTGGTGTCTCCAGTATGACTCACAGGAACTGGTGACTTGTCATTAATATGAATAGCAATGATCAATGACGTGTCCCCAACATGACTGACAGTGGTTGAAGGCAAACTTTCAGTGTGATTTTCAGTGACTAAAATTTTTCCCCCAGCATGACCTCCAGAGGCTGGGCAGGTGCCCCCTGCATGACTTGCAGAGGTAGCTTGTTTTCCCCTAGCATGACTTACAGAGGTTGGGTTGCTGCCCCCTTGTTTTGGCATCTTCTTCCTATTCTTCCCCCGTCTATTCCTTTTAGAATGTTGGTTACTAGTATTGCTACTTTCGCCACATGAGGTAGAAGGAGGAGGAGAAGATGTTACTGGCAAGGGAAGCATAGGGTTCTGATGCTCTTGATTTGAGGTGCTTACAAAAGAAGTGTCAGGAGCATGCAAGGCATTCTGAGTGGAGAACAACCAAACCGACAGCCCTATGGTGAATCCAGGAAGATTCAGAGTAGCCATTAAGGGAGTGCTAATGTTTCCAACAAATGGAGCAACACAAGGATCCCCCAGAACAGGGGTACCTTGATTGGCATTCGCCGGAATGCTAGACATAGTTTCCTATTCAAATGAACAAGAAAATCTCTAAGGCAAACTAAAACAAGTAGCACAAAGAGCACACCACTAAAAAAGGTCCTAGGTAAATCAAACCAGGCAAACAGATGCCTTCCGGAGAAGAGTTTGGGATGATGAGGGCCCAGAACAAATCAACAAAGGATGAAGAACAGTTACCCGGGGTCCACAATACAATGACTAAGGTTGCAAGCGCTGGAATCACCCAACCGCTCTCCCAAAGACCTGCAAGGGATTTCCTCCCACGTCTGTCCTAGGTACAGCAGATATAACCCTCCACCGTCACCTGTGTATGAACCTATGGTCAGATACTAAGGATACCACCACACCGAAAAATCATGGGGGAAGAGTCTCTGGTCGAATCAGAAGGCATGGGCAGGGTAACTGAGCCTGAAACTCCAAAGAGTCCCCAAACGTGATCCAATCCTGGTGTATGCTCGAAACAGAAAGTAGGAGGTGTATTCCCAACAATCTGATCTCACAAGACCTACTGCATAGATCCCAGGCAAGTTTTGAATGAAGTGGGTTTACCTGTGATAGTCGAACTATGATTTTTGCGTAATGTGTGATCTTGGGTGGTTTAAGGTGCTTTAAACCCAAGATCCTAACCAAGACTAGTTGGTGTAAAGTATAACCTAGAAAAGAAAATGTTACTAGTACATTTTATTAGGGTTCATTTTAAAGGTTACTTACTTACTCAAAAAGGTAGTGGGTGTGTGAGAGTGGTTATAATAGAGATAGAGTACCGAAAATGAAATATTTACCACCAAACAAATCTTTTCTTTTCAATGCAAGTCTTAAAATTTTGATCTAGAACGCACATGAAAATGCAATTTTTAATCTTTCGAATGCAAAAAAGGTAAAAATAAAGTCTAAATGTACAAAATTAAACTCAAAACCTAAGAATGCAGCTACTCAAGAAAATAGGTATGCAAAAGAAAACTTGTTCTTTTTTATGAAAATCACTCTAAAATATTTTAAGCCACTTGCAAGGTACTCTATTTAGAAGATAAATCGAAATTCTTTATGCTTTTTAAAGGTAAGAAACAAAACTGAAACTAACCTACTATCAAAGCAAAGCAAATAAACTTTCAGGTTTTCTTTATTGAAACAGTAAAAGCTACCAAATATGACTTTCAAATTCTTATTGATGTAAGCATGCCAAACATTGGGAAAAGAGTACGAAAACTACTTTTAGACCCAAACGAAGCAAATGACCTGTAAAGAAGTATGGTTTGGTAAAGTCAGGTCTACACATAGACAATTCAAACAAGGTCTTGAACAACAGCCAAAACACTTGAGCTTTCACTACCAAACAAAACTAAAAGCATAAGGGAGGATAAGAAACCAATCTAAAAGATAAATTTCACTCAAATAGGTACAAACAGGTTCAAGAAGACTCAATAGGTTTCAAATCCAGTGGAAATGGAGCAAGCAGGTTCAAACCGACTCAAATTAGGGTACAAAACACCAAACTGGTCCACAACCCCCCAACTTGGGTCCACAAGCCCCAAAACTTTCCAAACAAGCCCAAATTGATCAAAAGAGGTTCAAATCATGAATGTAGGATCATTACAAGGATGGGAGACCACTTACAGTGGTTTAACTCAGACCTAGGGTCATCGGGGACCCCAAAAAATGCAGCCAAAGCCCCCAAATTTGGGTCCACAACCCAAAAAATAAAAAATAAATCAAACCCAGATTGTGGGCGCTACTGTGTGTGAGGTATACTAGCGCCCATAACAGGGGGTGGGCGCTATTGTGTAGAGGAAAACTAGCGTATGGGTGCTACTGTGCTTCACAACAGTAGCATACAGGTGGTAAAAGTTGAAAAAATGCGGTTAAACTCCCCAACTTGGGTCCACCAGGGTCTGAAAGGGCTAGAAAGGGTCTGTAAGAGCCAAGGAGGGTCAAACAGAGCCTACTAACTGATCCTAATCAAGAAAATGAACAAAGACCATCAAAGAAGACTAAAGAAATGACCTTGGATACCCCTAAGCAGTCAGGCTTTCCCTAGCGGAGTCGCCATTCTGTTGTGAGGAAAATGCACCTATAGTTCATGGGAGAAACTACCAACTTACGGTGATAAAGATAGACTTACAAGAATTCTGCAAGTACAACAAATAAGTGAATAGATTAGGGTTTAGAGATGTATGCACCTTATTCAGAAGGTTGATCCTAGCTTTACCTCCCTCGCTCTTCAATGCTTATCCAGTGTCGCAATGCCCAGACCTGCAAAACAACTTGATACCTTTCTCAAATACATTTTACTACATATATAAGACTGATATTCATAATAGAAGAAGACATTAGACTATAATCAAACAGTAATTAAATCTAAGACACATTAATAGGTCATATTTGGAAAGAGAAGAATGTCTAATCTTTATTAATGAATGAAAGCAAGTACATAAAGTTATACCTTCCTTCAAGCTTGGCACTTCACGAAACCTAGATTCAAGGTCTCCTATTTCCGTTCTCCAAGGATCCCAGCCTCTAAACAACTATGCTAGGGTTTATCAGAAACTAAGCACAAGAGAGGGGGATGAGGGTATCCATTCCTCCAGCATAACAATGTTGTAGACTTGGTCCCCTCACATGGCCCTTCTACCCTCCTTATATAGTTAGTGAAGGAGAGGAAAAGAAGTTATAATCGAGTAGGAGGTTCCCCAACCAACTTAACTTTCCAAAATTTCGAGATTTTGACTTGTACAGGAATGTACCCTACTCTACAGTAGACAAACTAGCGTACATGTGGAGGTGGGCGCTAATTTAATGAAGTAGAGTAGGGTATATACGCTACTATCATGCCTATGTACCAGTGTCCATGTGAAAAAATGGCCATAAACAGGCTTTTCTGCTCATTTTCAGGAGATGGTTTGGTCTAGAAAAATGTTCCCAAGGGTTGTAATCATCAAATGGGTCAAGAATGAGGTAATTTCAACCATTTTTAGTGTCCAAGATGACTCCTCCATCCAAAAATGTCTTGTTGTGTGAATGAACTTGATCTCAAGAAGTGTCATCATGTGACCAAGGGAAGCAAGTGTCGTCACGGATGGAGAGGTGTCATTTTAAGCTATAACAGTTTTGCAACAAAGAATTACCAGAGAGGATTATGGAGGGGGGCCGTGGAGCAACCGAATTACTTAGAATATTGAAATTGGTAAGGTATGGTGAATCACTCAAAACTATGCATAGTAAGAAATTTTCATTTTACTATTAATATCAATAAAAAATATACTATGTGTATTCCTGTTTCGATATAAATAAAAGTAAGAAAAAATAAAATATTTTGATACACACCTTCAACCCAAAAAAAACCTTGTTCCTTCTTGCTTCTTTTTTTGTGGATGCAAAATTTCACCTTAGGGTTTAAGTCCCTCTATCGCTTAAACAATTAGGGCTTTTCCTTTTAGGCACATTAGATTTAATAGGCTTGTGATTCTATATATAGGCATTTGGCATGTGATGCAAGGGACCACTTATTGCTTTGGATCCTAGACCTTGTTGGTCGTGTTAGTATTTAAAAAAAAATTATTTTGGTGTTTTCAATGCACCATGTTTCATATAATGCACTGGTGTGGTTTTGGTAAAAGTGCACTACCATGATACTATAATATTCCAATTTAAATTTGATCTCAAAATTGCTTCATTGATGGTTTAAGTCTTCTTGATTTGGTTGGTGACTTGTTGGTTTGTGGTCAATATAGGAGGGAGTAATTATTATTTAAGGTTATTTGCATGTCCCAATGGTTTAACAACACAATATGAACCCAATAACAACAAGATTAAGAATATTAATTGCTTCCTAAATATTCAATGCCAATCATAGATCATAGTAGAATAAATCCGACCTTAAAATAATGATGAGCATATATGGTTGATGGTTGTAGTAGCTTATAAACCACACTCGGATTTGTGTATGTACTTCAATGGAAAATGAAACCTAAGAGAAACATCCAACAAATAGAGGATATACCCATGTAAATAGATCACAGACCATATTGGTGAATGTAGGCCCTAAATTGTTCATGATTTCTTGTGATGGCGATCAAGCCTCCAATCTATGATTTGCTTCCCATAATGGAGAATATCAACCTTGTTTGTATTTGCTGCGTGTAGGTGTGGATAAACGCAATGAATAACTGTCTTATGATGATGAATGATAGATAAAAATAAACCAAGATTCCAGGAGATGTGTACACATCAACAAGAAGGGGAGTTGCTGCCCACAACTGAAGATTAGGCCCCTCCTCAACACACAATGTACCACAAGTTCTTAAAGTGTAACTTGTTGCCTCTTTCCATGTGATGAAATTCTTAAAAGGAACCACAATTTCCATGATTGTACATGCAATTGTTATGAGTGGGATCACTTCCCTCATAAGGGATAAATGCGCCCTTCCTTAATGACACAGAATGCTCACGTATTCAATGAGTAACCATGTCTTAGTCGTAATAGAAGAGCTCTGGAATACACCTGCTAATCATGCTTTTTTATGGTTAATTTCAACGATATCTCCTACTCCCTCTTGTGCTTATATCTCTAAGAGAGGAGTCTCCCTTCTATTATTATTTCATTGTCCATATCTTTCCCCATGAGGATAAGTAGCCCAACCTTTATGATGAATCAATCTTTGCTCATAAATTTTGTGTTTGTACTCTTGATGAAGCCCGCGATGATAAACCTGAGTGGTATATCCTTGGAAGTGATTAGGGTAGATATATTTCATTACCAAATCCAATTGCTAGCTAAGGAACTGTGCCCTCAAACCTAAATTTCTCCCAGATCTCTCAAAACCAATTCTCAATGAATAATAACAACAATCAATACGTAAAAGTTGATTTGCATTTATTTTATTATCTTTTGATTACATGCAACTCACTTTTTTCATGCATGCAACCTAATTGACGCATGCCACATGCAACTTGGTTTATGGCTTACATGTCATGCATGCCACTTTATTCCTACTTAGGTGGTCCTCTTAATATCCTTCTCAATATTTTCTTCTATCCTATGTGGCATCATTCATTAATTAATTTCCTTTCTTTAAGTGCCCACTTGAACCAATGGGAATTAAATAGGTTAGCGGGATGGTTCTTGGTTCTTAAGCATAAGAAGACATTATAGTCCTCCCCACTCTAAATTGCTTGTCCTCACGCAACTGTAAGATCGGGTGTTGTAGTACTTGTTCCCCTTCCCATGTGGCATCTCGTATGGGAAATTCTTTCCATTGGACTAGGTACTCCTGGATGATTATGTTTCTTAATTGTCTTTCTCAGACCCGCAGAATCTGTTCTGGAACAAAAATCAATTGTCCCTCATCATCAAAGGGAGGTAGCTCAGATGAAATAGTATTTTTTTGGCCTAGTTTCTTCTTTAGGCTAGACACATGGAACACATTATGAATTTTAATTTCACTTGGTAACTCAAGCTCGTAAGCTACCTCTCTTAATTTCCGAACTATCTTGTAAGGACCATATAAGGGAGGATTTATTTTCTCTGCTCCTTTCTTCTTAATGGATGATTTTTTGTAAGGATGTAGCCGTAATTATACCAAATCCCATACCTCGAATCTATGCTTGATCTTGTGCTTGTCTGCATACAAATTTTGCTGGTTTTGGGAAGTTTGTAGATTTTCTTTTATTACCTTGAGAATATCTTGACTTTCCTAAATCCACTCCTTAGCTTTAGGTTCCCTATTGTCGCCAAATACTAGGTCAGGAAAAGTTAAGGAAAGATAACCATACAATTCTCTAAAAGTATTCATCCCAATAGACATGTGGTATGTAGTATTGTAGTAGTAATCCCCTAGGTGTAGCCATTTAATCCACGTTCTCTACTACCTTGATACATAGTTTCTCAAGTATCCCTCAATCCACTTGTTTACTATATCTGTCTGCACGTCGCTCTGAGGATGATAACTAGTACTCATAGCCAATTCTGTCCCAACAAACCTAAAAAGATTCCACCAAAAGGAACCTATGAACTTGCTATCCCTATCACTGACAATGGTCTTAGGAAATCCGTGCAACCTAAATATCTCATTGAAGAATAAATATGCAACCTGTTCCGCGGAATAGTTGGAAGGAATGGCAAAGAAATGAGAAAATTTGATCAGTATGTCCACAACCACATACAAGTATTATCTATCCTGTACCTTGGGAAATCCTGTAATGAAGTCCATTGAAATACTTTCCCATTTTTGCTCGGGAATGGGTAGTTGTTGATTTAGGTCTAATGGATGAGTATGCTCCACCTTGTTCTGCTGGAAAGCATTGCATTCCCTCACATGTTGCATTACATTGTCCTTGAATCCCTTCCATGAGAAACTCTCTATGATCTGTCTGTAAGTCTTAAGGAACCCCTGGTGTTCTTCCAATGGTAAATCATGGGAATCTTGTAGTATATTTTTATTAAGTGCAGACTTGGGAACCAAATAGTTTATGTTCTTATGATAGATAATGTCATCTGTCACCCTATATCTATCATCTTGTATCTGTTTGTCTAGTAGCTCGCAAGCAAACTCGTTTTTTGAATATTCGACCAATAGATGAGATCTCCAATCCATGGAAATGATCATAAGAGATAAGGCATTCGGTCATCTAGAAAGTGCATCTGCTACCACGTGGTTCTTCCCTTTCACATACTCAATCTAGAAATCATAAGCTTGGACCTTACTTACCCATTTATTTTGTCTCTCACTCAACTCTTTTTGCTATAAGAAGTACTTTATGTTGTTATGATCTGTCTTGATTTTAAATCTACTACCCACTAAGTACTGTCTGAATTTGGTTAAGGCATGGAAAATTGAAAGCATTTCTTTGTCATATATTGAGTAGTGGTGCTCATAGTATTTTAATTTCCTACTCTCAAATGTAATAGGGTGATTGTTCTACATCAACACTGCTCCAATACCCTCTCTTGAAGCATCACATTCTAATATGAATGGCAGAGTAAAGTATGGTTAAGCTAGTATAGGGAATGAGCTCATCACCTTCTTCATTTTCTCCAATGTCTGTTATGAATCCTCTGACCAATTGAATGCTCCTTTCTTTGTGAGATCCGTAAGGGGTGTTGTCATTTATGGAAACCCTTTGACATATCTGCGGTAGTAGGTGCAAAGGCCAAAGAACCCTTTCAATCCTGTTACATTCCTCGGTGTAGGCCAATATAGTATGGTTATAATCTTGTCTAAGTGTACCTGTACTCCATTGTCTCCTACCACATGTCCTAAGTATAACATATCTTGCATGCAAAAATCGCACTTGGAAATTTTATCATACAAAGATTGTTCCTCCAAAATTCCCAATACTTCATCTAAATGCCTTAGATGCTCTTCCCATGTTTTATTATATATCAATATGTGATCAAAGAATACTAGAAGAAAATTATGCAAATGAGCCTTGAAAGTATGGTTCATGCAAGAATGGAAAGTAGCTGGTGCATTTGTAAGACCAAAAGGAATTACTAGGGATTCGAAGTGTCCATAGTGGCAATGAAAGGATTTCTCGGGAACATCTTGTCCCCTCACTCATATCTGATGGTCTCCCGATCGGAGGTCAATTTTGGAGAAGTATTTCCCCCCTACAACTCATCTATTTTGGGAATGGGTTATCTATTCTTTATGGTTTTGTTAAAGGGCCTTGTAATCAATTCACATCTGTAGGGCCCCATCCTTATTTTTAACCAATACCACTAAAGATGCGAAGGGACTGGAACTGGGTTGTATGTAACCCAATTCAATTAACTCTTTAATGGTATTTTCTATTTCATCCTTACACCTTTTGGGGTGCCTATAGGGTGTAGTGATGACTACTTGGGTCCCATCCTCTAACTCAATGATGTTCTAAAATCCTTGGTTGAGAGGCCTACCTAGTCGAATATATCTAAATACCTTCTTGTGCTTCTATAATAGTGCATGTATATCTGCAAGATGTTGCGTTGTGATATCTGGAGGTTTTCTGAATGTGACTAGGCATTCTGTTGCCCACTCTATGTTTCTATTCCTGAGTATTGCCTCCATCCTCTGTGATGTTACTAGCTTGGAGGGATAGGTAGTCATTCCCCTCAAGACTACTCTCTTGCCATCTTGTCCCTGAAACTCAATCTCCATGGTCCAATAATATGTGGTATACTCACATGTGGAATAGATCCACTGAACCCTAGCACCACATTGGTATATACTACCTTTACCACATAAAAAGAGTCTGTCATATTATAATTCCTAGGGCTTACATTTAGCTTGGGGATCCAATGGGTGCACTCCATGTTGTTGTTAGTTGCAACTGCCATTGTAAATCCCTTGAAATCCTTAGTACGAATACCTCATCTAGATACCCATGCAACATCTATGAAATTGTGGGTTGTCCCACCATCGATCAAAACTATTACCTTGTGGCCATGTACTACTCTCCTCACTTTGAGAGTATGAAATATGGGGAATATAATGTAGAAATAACTCCTCCCATGAAATATCCTGGAAGTGACTACTCCTCTACTTCCTGAAGCTACTATGTCTGTCCCTGCTCTTGGTCATCCTCATCCTCTCCATTGTCAGAATACACTGTTGGTGTCCAATTTTGTCACCATTTTTTATCATTCAATTTACTCGAAGTGGCGTTATTTCTATAATTTTTTCTATAGTAAGTTGTTTTCTTAGCCATTCAGCTCATCAAACAGTTCAGGTATGCACAAATTCACTTACCATGCAAATCTTGTTATGTTTTGTATATTATGGTTTAATTATGATTAAAATGATGTTTTTGGGCATAATTAACACTTATGGTTTCAATTGACAGGCTACGTTTTGCAAATGACCCATCATTCAGACCATGCATTACGTGCTCAGCCTAAAACGCGTTCATCTCATCGTTCAGCCCTCCGTTTAGCCCGCGAAATCCGTGGTTGACACATCTCAGACCATTGAATGAAGAGAAGGACACATGGGTTATGTTTGACACACAATGGGCTTGTTTAATGAGCTATTGATCTAGAAGATCCGTCCTTATGCTCGCCAAGACTGATAGCACATCTCACGTCCACGTGAACACTTTAACCTCTAGTTCGTATGCGCATTCAGCTTGGAATCATGCTCAGTATGCCAACGTAACTCCTGTGCCCATGTCAACACTCCAGTGCACCTATTCTCTTATTCGTTTGGCCGGGAGTTACGCACACATGTTCATGCCTACTCACATTCATTCACGCCATCGTTCTGGAAGGAGTCTTCCTACCCACGATTCAGTCCGCCAGCACACTGCTCTTCCACGTCTGAGTTAGATCGACATTGTAGCTTCCCTATGAAGGAACCAACCCCGTCAAAGTCTTAAGGATGCTCCTTGCGTTGGCATGTATCAATTAAGTCAATAGTTACAGTCATTTAAACACTTCTGTTATTAGAGAGGTCAACTCTGTTGACCCTCTCACCCATTGTAACTTATAAATAGTCGTCTTTGTGATTGAGATGAGTTAGTTTAAGTCTTAGTCTAAATTTTGGAATCTAGCTAGTTCGCAGTCGTAGATAGTGGAAGACAGAGTTCTGTAATTTTTCTCAAGTTAATGGAAGTAGTAGCTCGTTGATGTTATGCTGGTAGTCGTTTGAGTTGATCTAGTTCACCCTCCGATTGCTAGGAAGGGCCCCTCATCAACTGGAGGTTTTATTCACATTTTCTACATTTCTTTTCTTGCAATTAACTAGTTTATTTCCTATGTGTATAATCTAATTCGTTTTCCTGTGTGTATTATCTTCATTCCTCTGTAATTAATATTCTGCTATTAATACAACCTTCCTTCTTCTGAGTTAAAATGGTCGACCAATAGTTCAATAGTTTAATAATTTGTAGTTTGTTTTCGGTCTTTCTTCCATCATCATAGTTAGATATTGCTTCCAAATTCTTCCATAGTTAGCATTTCTTCTTTCTCTTCTCCTCTGTTAGTTCTTCTTCCTATTTGTTGTAGGTTAATTCTCCCTTCTTCTATTCCAACCTTCTTCCTTCTTCTATTCCAACCTTATTCCTACTTCTTATAAAATCATTCTTTCTCTTAGGTAATGATTCACATAGATAATTTCTTAGCCTCTAATAATCTCTCTACTGCTTCCTTTGCACAGTAGGATCATTTGCATAAACTAGCTGGTAATTAAATCATCCAAAAACTCTTCTTTCCCTCACTTTAAAATGTTTTCCTCCATTCGGATCGTCATTCGGACTACCATTGAGACCGGCCTTCGGATCGTCATTCGGACCTGTGTGTTTTTTGTATTATTTTAGGCCTTTTTCTGAATCTAATTTCTTCTGCCTCTTAATCATCATTGTTCTTGTTCCTACTTAATAGTTTGAGATGTAATTTAATCTTGTCTTATGTTATTTGGAGTTTTTAATTCAATTTTCATCATTATTTCCTCCTTTCTTACTTCCTCCTTATCCTCTTCTTATCTTTCTTCCAAAATTTAGTTCTTTAACATGTTTTGTTACTTAGTTACTGTTCATAATGTATGAATATTGTTTCTAAATAGTTTATTTCCAAGTTATAGTTGATAATTCTATTCTTTGAGTTGTTTTAGTTTTTTAATCTTAAGACTAGTTTCTATTTAATGAAGATGTTCATGTTGCAAGATCTGGAATAATAATAAAATATCTTTATCAAGTTTTCTACTTGCTTCCAAATCTAATATAGTTTACTTTAGCATCTTTGTTAAGTTCTTCTATTTGCTTCTAACTTATATTAGTTTCATGTTGTTCACATATGGATAGATAGTAGTTCATAATGTTTAAAGTTAGTGGTAGTTTGTTGATTTTTAGTTTACATCTGTTTGTAGAAGTTAAATTAGATTTACTTCCATTTAGACTCCTTATTACATTTGATGTACGTAATCAAGAAGAATGGAATTAGATGGTTTAGTCTAGAATAATTTACATTTACAAGTTCTCCTATTAAACATCTAATATCCGTAGCTCTGATTCTGTTCATAGTTGTTATCTAGAAGTTGAATTTAGTAGTTTCTCACTTTTCTAGAAGTAATTTGTGTTTCAGTATTTGTTTCCATCTTTCTTATTAATGAACCATAGAAGTAGAGTAGTATGATCTAGTACTATTCTGATTTGTGATTTAATTGTATTCTTAAATATTTAACTCGATTTTTCATTTTGAAAGATCTTTCGATCTTTTTCCTTACTAAACATTTTTAGGTCTGACAAACCTGAAACTTTAGAACCTTTTCTATCTTGGCATATATTTTGCTTCAACTCTAAGTTTATTGATCTTGGTTGATAATTAATATTAGGTGTTTTTATTCGAGATAGTTCACACACCCAACATTTTGGCGCCGTTGGCGGGGAGTTGAAAATAGGTAGAATTCAGTTGAAAATAGGTAGAATTCAGTTTCTCTTCCAGAACTTAGAGATAAATTCAAACCCTTTCCATTTTTAACATAGTAATAGGTTAATGGCGGGCAAACGGTAAGACGAGAGGTAAGAACCTGTGCATCTGTTATAACAAGTATCCCCAAAACCTAGCACTTATAGGATGTAATTAAAATTTATTTCAGTTGGAGTTTCATTTTCATGAATAGGTCTAGAGATTCACAAGGTAGATTTATTAAAACTAAAATTCCAACTAAAATCCCTACTAAAATTCCTACTAACCTATACGGGGGACGTGCCACCCCAACTACTAACTCAGCAGAAAGGTATCAAAAGACACCTAAAGGGGACAGTCCTACTTGGAAAGCAAAGGAAATCTTTTCTGGAAACATTTTAGGGGAAATTATAGGGACATCAGAACAGTCAGTTCATAAAGAAATTCCACTAGAAGAACCTCAAGCTTATATAGATATTGAACTTAGACAAGAAGAAACTCAGAAGGACAAAGCTTCGGAACCTCTTAACCCTTCGTTAGTCCAAAAACCCAAAGACACTACTTTTTCAATCATAGGTGGTCCAAATTTGACAGATTTTGTTAATCCTGCACAGATAGATGCTCTCTTTGAGAACTCTACAAACGTAGTTGTCTCACAGATTGATACAACAATGGTAGGAATTTCAAAATTGGATTCCCACATGGCCGATAATTCTCCTCTTAAAAAGAAGAATACTATTCCAGAAACAAAACGTTGGGACATTCCATCTTCACCTAGGAAAGCACCACCTAGATATACACTCTTTGGCAATAGAATCTTCAGGGGGGATGAAAATAAAGATCAAGTCCGACAAGAAGAAGAAGAAGAAGAGGATAGAACTGAAGGTACCTTCGGGTTTCCCATCTTAGACACTGCACAAGATGTTACAATGAAAAATATCCATCCCTCCTCACTACCAAATTTCTATGGAAAAAGAAGTGAGGATCCGGACACATTCTTATTTGATTTTGACATCTTGTGTAGAAGTTACAATTACCTACAAGACAGCCAAAAACTAAAACTTTTTCCTGCCACATTAAAAGATTATGCTCTCCGATGGTTTATGGGATTAAGAGAATCTAGTATTAGAACTTGGGAAGACATGAAGAAAGCATTTTTGCAAAAATATCAGGATTATTGCAAACCAAAAGACTCTCGTAATGATATATTTAAAATCCAACAACTTGAAGATGAGAGCCTAGAGGACTATCTCGAAAGATTTACCTATGTGTTACACAAATCTAAATATAGTGTTCTTTGGGAAGATGCAGTAAGAACACTCTTCCTTAAAGGAATCTCAAAAGAATTCTTAGAAAACCTTAATCTCATAGCAACATGAGACATCTCTCATAATCCTTTTTCACAGATTTGTGAACTATGTAAGAATTACACTAGGAGTAGAGAGAAAAGTGGAAGAAACTTTTGAGAACCTTATGTTAGAAATCCAAAAGGAAACACATTCGGTCCTGGTGGAGTTACAAGGGTAGAATTATGGAACCTGTTAGAAAACTTCAAAACAGATAATTTAGGATCTATGGGTTCTAAGCTAGATGCACTACAAACTAAAAAGAGACAGGATGAAGAGCGTGCAACAATGAGTATTTTCTGCCCTAGGTGTAGAACTAAACATCCTCAAAGAGAATGTCCATTAAACAATGTTTCAGTTTGTCACCTCTATACATAAGAGCATCCCACTGATAGTTGTCCATCGTTGCCCGGGTTGCAAGCTGTATACAAGAGTGGAAGTTTTGGTGAAACATATTGGAGGCCTTGGCAGCCTAGGGATCAACCTTCGGGTTAGGGTCCATCATTCCAATTTCCACCTTACTACCATCCTTATCAACCTCCACAACAATGGAACACTTCAGGCTGGCAGAATTGGCCATCACAGTACCCTTCTCAAAATGCTCAACAACAGCAATGGCCTCATGGATGGAGAGGACAAGCTTTTTCTCAACCATCTCGTCCAATGACTAACTATCCTTACACACCTAATGCTCAACAACTTTTTCCTGGATATGCACCTCCTTCACGACCCCCTATCCCAAATCAACCTCATCATTTCCAGAATATGAACCCTCCAAGACCCACAATATTTCCCGCACAACCGATACTGAATCCTAACAACAAACCAACCCAAGCTCTTAATAACATTGGGTTATTACCTCTTCCATCATATGCTATTTCGTCCGCACCAATACATGAAGTTCAATTGCGATCTGGAAGAGTTTTGCAAGATCATCCTAAGTCATCATTTGTTATTCAAGAAGAAAATGAATAAGAAAATGTACCTAATGAAATTTTGAATGATGCCATTCTTGAAAATGTGGTTGTTCCTAAATCTTCAACACATAACCTTCCACATAAAGAAGTAATATCGGGAAATAAATCACCTCCATATCCGGAGTGTCTAACAATAGAAAAACCTGTAACTCACCCAGAATATAATATCATTAATGAATTGAAAAATATTTGTATTAAAATTCCTTTATTACAAGCCATTAAAGATATATGAATCTTCGGTAAAGTGATAAAAGAACTCTGCATTAAGAGACCAGGTAAGAAACAAAAAGACCCTCCAACAATACATGTCATAGGTGAAATCTCAGATTGTATAACAGAACAACCTAGAATCCCAAAGTATACAAATCCAGGAAATATTGTAGTAACTGTTCGCATTAACAACACTGCTATAGGAAACACACTCATTGATCTAGGGGCTGCTATTAACCTAATGACTACTACAGTTTTAGAAGCTCTCCAATTAGGACCATTCCTCCGCCCTACCTATTGAAATATTGTAACTTCTAAGAATATTATATTTGTATTATTTCGGAGATGTTTCATTCCTCCGATGGGACTTTATTATGTATCCGGAGATGTTTATTCCTCTGATGGATTATGGTAACTGGGTTATTAGATCTCCCATGTGGGGGTCGGCCCTGGGTTAATTTATTAGGGGTTATTAGACTCTCTTAGGAGAGGTCAGCCCCATAGGGTAAAAAGTTAGTCAGGAAACAAGTATAACTAGAGGAGGTTGTTCCTCACTTATCTCACACTTCCATCACTCGGAAAGTAGCGCACAAGTGAGAGAGAGGTCTGCATAGGAGGTAGAGAAGGAGATCTAGTCTTGGACTACATCTTGTATTTGGTTGATCATCTTATTGAGGAAAGCTTTGTTGGGTTTTCTACCCCATGAGGGTTTCCCAGGGTAAAATATCTGTCTATCTTGTGATTGTGTTTCTTTCATTGATCTTGTTATTCAAATTAGTATAAACTTAACATGGTATCAGAGCTATCCTGAATAGGACATCTTTCACAAGGAGAAAATCTCTCTTTCTCTCTCCTCCGGTGAAAATTAGGGTTTCTGTAAAAGTTGGTATTTTTGGATTTTGATTGCATGGTTGGATAGCCCTCCTCAAAATCGAAGTTTTGAGCCCTGGATCGAGGTTTTTGGTAGGGTAGAACTCTGGGAAAGTCAAACCCTAGTTTGACCAAAAGTGTAGAAAACCAGAGAACCAGAAAAGTTGCGCACCTATGCACTAGAAAACTAGAAATTCTGTTGCAGATCCAGAAGGTGAAAAGTTGAAGTTTCCAGAAGCAAAACACACCAAAACTTTCAATCAAGCACATCTCCTAGTAAGTGTTATTCTATCTCTTGAGAAACTTCAATATCTTTGACCCCTGGAGAAGATGGCTCTAAGCATTAAGCTTGAAGACAAGCTAGAGGGTATAGAAAATTTTCGGGTATGGAAATACAGAATTGGCCTCATTCTTGAAGAGAATGATCTTGTCCAGTATATCAAGGATGAGATTGCAGAACCTAGAGAAGATGAAGCCAAAGATAAGTATATGAAGGATTTGATTAGGGAAAAGAGAATCATTTTTTATTCTATTAAAGACCACTTGATTCCCTAAGTGGCATCCAAGAAGACTCCAAAGGAAATGTATGATGCCCTTTCCAAAATGTATGAGGGAAAGAACATCAATAGGAAGATGAATCTGAGAGCTCAATTGAAGAGCACAAAAATGAATAAAGGAGAATCTGTTCAAGACTATTTCTCAAGGATCTCCCAGTTCAAGGAACAACTAGATTCTATTGGAGATACCCTTGATGAAGATGAACTAGTCATGACTTCTTTAAATGGTTTCACTAGACCATGGGAGTCATTTATCCAAACCATGTGTGCCAGAAAGGAGAGCATGAAGTTTGATGTGGTATGGGAAGATTGCATCCAAGAAGAAGCTAGGGTTGCCAATAGACAAGCCCTGCTCAAAGAAGATGACCAAGCCTTGGATACACACACCAAAAGAAGAAGGAATCAATCCTAATTCAAGAAGGATAGTCACAAGGAGTCTCAATCTCCACAAAGATTTCAAAAGAAAGGAAGAAGAAAACACTCTTCTTTCCAATGTTTCAATTGCCACAAAATAGGACACATTGCTAGACATTGTCCTTCAAAGAAGAAGAAAGATCTTCACCATAGAAGACATCAAGCACATCTTGCAGAAGATGATAGTGAAGAAGAAGAAGAAGAAGAGGAAGAAAGGCCCTTCTTCAAGAGAAGATCTAGAAGAAATGAAGAAAAAGATGTAGAAGAGTATGTTCTATTCTCTGCACTCTCTGGATATATAACACCTGGAGAAGATACATGGCTTATTGATAGTGGTGCTTCAAAGCACATAACTGGAAAAAAGAAAACTCTTTCAAAAATGGAAGAGAAGACCTCCCCACGGAAAGTGTCATTAGGAGATGACTATCAATATCCCATCAAGGGAATTGGTGAAGCAAACTACAAGCTTGATTCTGGAACCCCCATGAAGATGAAGGAAATATTGTATGTACCAAGATTGAAGAAGAACTTGCTTTCTATCTTAGCATTGGATAAGAAAGTTTATAGAGTTGCATTCATTGATGGACAAGTATTAATGTGGTCCAAAGGTAAATCTATTAAGGATGCAATTGTCATTGGTGAAGAGGAAGGAGGTCTGTACAAGCTCATGGGCCATCCAGAAGCTACCCTTGTACATGAAGCCACTAGCCCAAATGAGCTATGGCATAGGAGGCTTGATCATATTAATTACAAGGCACTACCTCATGTAAGCAAGATAGTTATAGGTCTGCCAGACTTAAAGATTGATCATGATGGCACATGAAATGGTTGTGCAAAAGGGAAGAATATCAAGAACCCATTTACAAAGAGTGAAACAAAGACTAAGAGTACCTTGGAGTTAATTCATTCTGATGTATGTGGACCAATTCCCTCCACATCCTTGAGTGGATATGAATACTATCTCACATTTATTGATGACTATTCAAGGAAGACTTGGATATACTTTCTAAAAGGAAAGAATGAAGTCTTTGGAAAGTTCAAGGAGTTCAAAGCCTTGATAGAGAATCATTCAGAAAAGAAAATCAAAATACTTAGGACAGATAATGGTGGAGAATATATTTCAAAGGACTTTGAAGATTTCTGTAAGGAAGCTGGAGTCAAGAGGGAGCTAACCACTCCCTACAATCCCCAACAAAATGGTGTTGCAGAAAGAAAGAATAGAACCATCATGGAAGCTGTAAAGACAATGATACATGATCAAGAACTACCTATGTATCTATGGGCTGAAGTAGCTAGGACAACAGTCTATGTGCAAAATAGACTATCTCACAGTGCTATTGATTTCAAGACTCCAGAAGAAGTGTTCACAGGAAAGAAGCCTGAGTTAAGTCACCTCAAGATATTTGGATTTCCAATGTACATTCACATTCAAAAATAAAAGAGGACCAAGTTATATCCATCTGGGAAGAAGAGAATATTTGTTGGATATTGTGAAGCATCCAAAGCATTTAGAATTTACATCCCAGGTTTTCATCATATGGAAATAAGTAGGGATGTGACATTTGATGAAGAAGCAGCTCTCAAGAGATCTAGGAAGTGTCAGTATGAAGAAGTATATGAAGAAGATGCACCTCCCAGAACTACAGAGGCTGTACCCATCCCTGAAGATGTAACACCTAAAGACCAAGATATGATAGAACCACAAGAACCCCCCCTTTCAAACATTTCAAGGAAAAGAAAGCCAGTATGGGCAAGAGATATTTACTAGGAGCAAAAAAGTATGGAGCTCCTGAAGGCTCCTCTAGAGTAAGCAAGAAACCAAAGCTATTCTCTAACTATATGGCTTTGATGTGTGATCTTGTAGATCAAGAACCTACTAGTTATGAAGAGGTAGTTCATAAGAAAGAATGGGTAGAGGCAATGACAGAGGAATACCAGTCAATAATGAAGAATGATGTTTGGGATATAGTTCCCAAGCCAAAAGACAAAAGTGTGGTATCCTCCAAATGGATATACAAAATAAAGCATGCTGCGGATGGTAGCATTGAAAAATATAAAGCAATATTTGTGGCCAGAGGATTCTCTCAGAAAGAGGGAATTGACTATGAAGAAACAATTGCACCAGTTGCAAGGTACACTTCCATTAAACCCATCATGGCACTTGCATCCATGATGAAATGGGATTTACACTAGATGGATGTAAAGACAGCCTTCCTGAATGGCGTGATTGAGGAAGAAGTGTACATAGAACAACCACAAGGATTTGAGGTGGAATGGAAGAACCCATGTATGCAAACTGAAGAAGGCCTTGTATGGGTTGAAGCAAGCTCCCAGAGCTTGGTATGGAAGAATTGACAGTTTCTTGACAAACTTGGGTTTTACCAGAAGTAAAGCTGATCCTAATCTTTATCTCAAGGTTATGGATGATGAACCTGTGATATTGTTGCTATATGTGGATGATCTATTTCTGACTGGAAATGAGAAACAGATTATTGAGTGCAAGAAGAAGCTCTCATCAGAGTTTGAGATAAAAGATCTTGGATTGATGCACTACTTCCTTGGTTTGGAAGTATGGCAAGCACCAAATGGAATCTTTCTCAACCAAGGTAAGTATGCTTTGGGAATCCTAAAAAGATTCGATATGTTGGAATGCAAATCCATGGCCACTCCCATGGATTCCAACTTAAAGCTATTAGTTGATGACTCTTCAGAGTTAGTGGATGTGACTCTGTACAGATAGATTATTGGGTCATTAATGTATCTGACGAATACCAGGCCAGACATATGTTTTGCGGTGAATACTCTGAGTTAGTATCTAGTGGAACCTAGACGAGTTCATCTAATTGCTGTAAAACATGTGATGAGGTACATAAAAGGTACGATAGATTTTGGTCTCTATTATCGTGGAGATCATGACTTCAGATTATATGGCTACACAAATGTTGATTGGGCAGGAAGTGTATCAGACAGGAAGAGTACATCGGGTGGATGTTATTGTCTGGGATCTGCCATGATCTCGTGGTTTAGCAGAAAGCAGTCAAGTGTGGCTCTCAGCACAGTTGAAGCAAAATATATAGCTGCTTGCTCTGCTAGTTTCGATGCGGTATGGCTTCAGAAGTTATTATCAGGATTGTTTGACTTAGAGATGGACCCCACTGTGATTTTATGTGACAACCAGAGTTGTATCAAGATGACAGAGAATCCAGTGTTCCATGATAAGTCAAAGCACATAGAGATCCAATATTTTTATATACGGGATATGGTGCAGAAAGGAGCTATCAAGCTCGATTATGTAGGCACTGATGAACAAGTTGCCAATGTATTGACCAAACCTATTTCTCGAGTAAATTTTGAGTATTTCCGAGACAAGCTTGGTGTAGTTCAGAAGGACCCTCCTCGAAAGGGGGAGTGATATGGTCGATGATAATATATGGATACTGGTATCGATGATTAGATTGCCTATATTGATGGTAAGGTCAATGTTAAGGATACCTGTGTGTACTTGTATTGGTGTGGATACTTGTATTTGATGATGTATACTTGTATTGGTGTGGATACTTGTATTTGATATGGATACTTGTATTGGTGTGAATAATTGTATTGATGATATGGATACTTGTATTGGTGTGGATACTTGTATTGATGATATTGAGGCTACCTGTTCCAACGATGAGGTTGATGATGAGGTTGCTTGTTTCGACGATGAGGTTGATGAAATGGTCCTTAGACTTTGTCTAAGTAGACAGTAAGAGGATTGTATCATCCGTGGACTTTAGTCCTAAAGTGAGCCATAGAAAGATGTCTCCGAGAGTGAGGGGATTGTATCATCCTTGGACTTCAGTCCTAAATTGAACCACAGGCAGATGTCTCCGAGAGTGAGGGGTTTGTATCATCCTTGGACTTCAGTCCTAAAGTGAGCCACAGACAGATGTCTCTGAGAGTGAGGGGATTGTATCATCCTTGGACTTCAGTCCTAAAGTGAGCCGCAAATAGATGTCTCCGAGAGTGAGGGGATTGTATCATCCTTGGACTTCAGTCCTAAAGTGAGCCGCAGACAGATGTATCCGAGAGTGAGGGGATTGTATCATCCTTGGACTTCAATCATAAAGTGATCCGCAGACAGATGTCTTCGAGAGTGAGGAGATTGTATCGTCCCCGGACTTCGGTCCCTGAATTGATCCATAGACATATGTCTCCGAGAAGTGGTCCTTAGAATTTGTCTAAGTTGATGAGTGGACTGCATCATCCCTAGACATGATATGGTGTTTTAAATAGATCATGTGTGTTGCAGGGTATGCTGCTATTGTGCTGTTGATCGAGAGGATCCAGTTGATGACGATGATGCAGATCGTGTGATGATGATGATGCAGATCGCGTGGTGACGATGTTGTGATCATGATGATCAAGATGATGATGATGTGGTCATGATGGTCTAGATGATGATGTTGTTGATCGTGATGACGATGCTATTGATCGTGAGGATCCAGATGATGATGTTGTAGCTGATCGAGTGCTGCAGAAGATGAAGACTCAATACTGATGATGTTGATGTTCCAGTATTGATTATGTTCCAGTAACTGTCTAATTTACTGATGATGATGTATAAAGAAATATTCCAATGATTTATAGATGTATCATGTATCATGTAGTCGATGACTCCTTTCTCCTGCAGATGTTGTTATAATATCCTCTCGTTAAGGGGGAGTGTTGAAATATTGTAACTTTTAAGAATATTATATTTTCTTTATTCCAGAGATGTTTCATTCCTCCGATGGGACTTTATTATGTATCTGGAGATGTTTATTCCTCCGATGGATTATGGTAACTAGGGTTATTAGATCTCCCATGTGGGGATCGGCCCTAAGTTAATTTGTTAGGGTTATTAGACTCTCTTAGGAGAGGTAGGCCCCATAGGGTAAAAATTCAGTCGGGAAACAAGTATAAGTAGAGGAGGTTGTTCCTCACTTATATCACACTTCCATCACTCGGAAAGTAGCGCACAAGTGAGAGAGAGGTCTGCATAGGAGGTAGAGAAGGAGATCTAGTTTTGGACTACATCTTGTATTTGGTTGATCATCTTATTGAGGAAAGCTTTGCTGGGTTTTCTACCCCATGAGTGTTTCCCAAAATAAAATCTATGTCTATCTTGTGATTGTGTTTCTTTCAGTGATCTTGCTAGTCAAATTAGTATAAACTTAACACTACCCCAACAATGTTAGAACTAGCAGATCGTACTATGGTACAACCTGCTGGGATTTTACATGATATTATGGTGTTAGTAACCTGATGGGAATATCCCATGGACTTCATGGTTATACAATCAAAAGATCCATCTAGAGGGAATCCTATCAGTTTAGGAAGACCCTGGCTGGATACTACTAATGCATTCATAGGATGTAGGGATGGATAAATGGTTATCTCTGATGGGTTATCTACAAGAAGACTAGCTTTATACCCACTAGCACAGCTCGTAGCTGAAAACTTATTTTGGTTAGATTGTCCTTTTGGAGAAGAAAACCTGGAAGAACTTTCCCTTATTAGTGATCTTTCCTGGGCACTTCAAGAGCAAAGTATTAAAAACGTGTTGAATCAATTTATTTCCTCCACCACATGTATAGACTTTCCTTAGTCTTTTTCCCAACTTGACCATATTTTTGGAGACGAATTTCAAGAAAAAATGAGTCTCTCAACATTTACAAGTACACCTTGTGTCTTTACAATTGAAGAACAGCTAGGATCTTATATCGTACCATGTGAGGTTAGTTATAAAAAATTCCTACATATAAATGCAGGTTTAGATGAGAGTCAACAAAAGCAATTGTTAAAAGTTCTCAAAAGTCAAACTGGAGCTTTCACTTGGGAATACAGCGATATAAAGGGTATACACCTAGATACTTGTATTCACCACATTTACACAGACACAAATATACCTCCCGTCAGACAACCCTAGAGAAGAATGAACCCAACTCTCAAAGATATAGTAAACGAAGAATTACAAAAACTTCTTAACACTGGATTCATTTATCCAATTTCTAATAGTAAGTGGGTGTCTCCTCTGGTAGTAGTTCCAAAGAAAGTCACAGGGAAGTGGTGTATCTATGTTGATTTTCGAGAATTGAAAAAAGCCACTCTTAAAGACTATTTCCCTCTACCTTTTATAGATCAGGTGTTAGATAACCTATTGGGGAAACAATACTATTCTTTCCTAGATGGGTATAGTGGATACAATCAGATATTAATAGCACCTGGGACCAAGACAAGACTACCTTTACTTTCTCTTGGGGGACATATGCCTATCGAGTGTTACCATTTGGCCTTTGTAATGCACCTGCTACTTTCCAACGTGCAGTTCTAGGTATCTTTGCTGACCTTATACATGATTTTGTAGAGGTCTACATGGACGATTTCACAATCTATGGTAATACCTTCCAAGAATCCCTTGATAACCTCGAAACAGTTCTTATTTGATTTCAGGACACAAACTTAGCCCTTAGTCATGAAAAATGCAAGATGTTATTAACCGAGGGCATAGTTCTAGGACATCATGTCTCTCTTCAAGGTAACAAGGTGGATCATGCCAAGATAGAGATAACTGTCAATCTTCCTCCTCCAAAGACTCCGAAGTAAGTTAGAAGCTTTCTTGGCTATGCAGGTTATTATAGGCATTTTATAGAAAATTTCACCAAGATAGCCACACCTATGTTAAAACTACTCATGAAGGACACATAATTTCAATGGACTAAACCTTGTCAACAAGATTTCAAAACTTTAAAGGCAAAGTTATCAGTAGCACCAGTACCTAGGGGCCCTAACTGGTCCCTTCCCTTTCATATCTCTACTGATGCATATCACCATTTTTATCATTCAATTTACTCGAAGTGGCGTTATTTCTATAATTTTTGCTATAGTAAGTTGTTTTCTTAGCCATTCAGCTCATCAAACAGTTCAGGTATGCACAAATTCACTTACCATGCAAATCTTGTTATGTTTCGTATATTATGGTTGATTTATGATTAAAATGATGTTTTTGGGCATAATTAACACTTATGGTTTTAATTGACAGGCTACGTTTTACAAATGACCCATCATTCAGACCATGCGCTATGTGCTTAGCCTAAAACACGTTCAACTCATCGTTCAACCCTCCGTTCATCTCGCGAAATCCATGGTTGACACATCTCAGACCATTGAATGAAGAGAAGGACACATGGGTTCTGTTCGACACGTAATGGGCCTGGTTAATGATCTATTTCTCTAGAAGATCCATCCTTATGATCGCCAAGCGTGACAGCACATCTCACATCCACGTGAACACTTTAACCTCCGGTTCATTTGTGCATTCAACCTGGAATCACGCTCAGTATTCCGACGTAACTCCTGTGCCCATGTCAACACTGCAACGCACCTGTTCTCTTATTCGTTTGGTCAGGAGTTACGCGCACCTGTTCATGCCTGCTCATGTTCATTCACGCCATCGTTTTGGAAGGAGTCCGCTTACCCATGATTCAGTCCGCTAGCACACTGCTCGTCCACGTCTGAGTTAGATCAATGTTGTAGCTGCCTTGTGAAGGAACCAACCCCGTCAAAGTCTGAAGGATGCTCCTTGCATTGGCATGTATCAATTAAATCAATAGTTACAATCATTTAAACACTTCTATTATTAGAGAGGTCGACTCTGTCAACCCTCTCACCCATTGTAACTTATAAATAGTCGTCTTTGTGATTGAGACGAGTTAGTCTGAGTCTTAGTATAAATTTTGGAATCTAGCTAGTTCGCAGTCGTAGATAGTGGAAGACAGAGTTCTGTAATTTTTCTCAAATTAATGGAAGTAGCATCTCGTTGATGTTCTGTTGGTAGTCGTTTAAGTTGATCTAGTTCACCCTTCGATTGCTTGGAAGGGCCCCTCATCAACTGGAGGTTTTATTTACATTTTCTGCTTTTCTTTTCTTGCAATTAACTAGTTTATTTCCTGTGTGTGTAGTCTAATTCGTTTTCCTGTGTGTATTATCTTCATTCCTTTGTAATTAATATTCTACTGTTAATACAGCCTTCCTTCTTCTAAGTTAAAATGGTCGACCAATATTTCAATAGTTTAATAATTTGTAGTTTGTTTTTGGTCTTTCTTCCATCATCATAGTTAGATATTGCTTCCAAATTCTTCCATAGTTAGCATTTCTTCTTTCTCTTCTCCTATGTTAGTTCTTCTTCCTATTTGCTGTAGGTTAATTCTCCCTTCTTCTATTCGAACCTTCTTCCTTCTTCTATTCCAACCTTCTTCCTACTTCTTATAAAATCATTCTTCCTCTTAGGTAATGATTCGCATAGATAATTTCTTAACCTCTAATAATCTCTCTACTGCTTCCTTTGCACAGTAGGATCATTTGCATAAGCCAGCTGGTAATTAAATCATCCAAAAACTCTTCTTTCCCTCACTTTAAAACGTTTTCCTCCATTCGGATCGTCATTCGGACCTGTTTGTTTTCTGTATTATTTTAGGCCTTTTTCCGAATCTAATTTTTTCAGCCTCTTAATCATCATGCTTCGTGTTCCTCCTTAATAGTTTGAGATGTAATTTAATCTTGTCTTATGTTATTTGGAGTTTTTAATTCAATTTTCATCATTATTTCATCCTTTCTTACTTCCTCCTTATCCTCTTCTAATCTTTCTTCCAAACTTTAGTTCTTCACTACTACATTTTTGGCCTTTAGGGGGGTTGTCTTCCGCCCCCAAAAGTGACCTACGGGGGGGGTTTTGGATTTGGGGGCGGTTTTGGAAAAACCGCCCCTAAAGGCACCAATGTTAAAAAAATTTCCCTTTAAGGGCAGTTTTTTACGATATTGGAACCGCCCCCAAAAGTGACTTTTAGGGGCAGTTTGTGACCCCCCTCGTAGAGGTCTATGGAGGCGGTTTTAAACCCCCCTTGTAGACCCCTTCATAGAGACCTACAGGGGCGGTTTTGAACCCCCTTCATAGAGACTTATGAGAGTGGTTGTTAACCCCCCTCATACAAACCTACAGGGGCGGTTTGGAACCCCCCTCGTAGAGGACTATAGGGGCGGTTTGGAACCCCCCTTGTAGAGGCCTATAGGGGAGGTTTTGATCCCCCCTCGTATAGTCATATAAGGGCGGTTTGGAACCCCCCTTGTAGAGGCCTATATGGGTAGTTTAGAACCCCCCTCGTAGAGGCTTATAGGGGCGGTTTTGAACCCCCCTCGTAGAGGCCTACAGAGGCAGTTTGAAACCCCCCTCGTAGAGGCCTATAGGGGAGGTTTGGAATCCCCCTCGTAGATGCCTATGGGGGTGGTTCAAAACCCCACCTAAAATTCCTTATTACAAACCTTTGGGGACGGTTACAAACCCCCCTCGTAGGTACCTACAAGGGTGGTTCTAAACCCCCCTCATTGTAACATACAAGGGCAATTTCGAGCCCCCCTCGTAGTGACATATGAAGGTGGTTTATAACCCCCCTCATAGAAACATACAAAGATGGTTTGAAACCCACTCTATAGCCAAAATAAATCATAGTAAAATATATTTTATTAAAAATACTAATATTGCAATATCAATAGGGCACAGAGGAATCGAACCCCCAACCTCCTGCTTGTAAGGTAGGCACTCTTCCATTGAGCTAGAACCCTTTCACTACTTTTCTCCAACCCATGTTTCTTTCAGGAACCAAGTGGGTTAAGATCTCACATTTCATGATGTTACGGATGTGGTTGTTCCTAATTGTGTATTGTATATAAAACGTTTTCATGGAAAGGCAATTGAATGTCCTAGATTTAACTTGAGGACTTGTTTATCTGGTTGCATTCATGTTGTATGCACACAGACAAAACAAAATGGGTTGGCTAAGGAGAATTTGTTGAGAATGTAAAATTTGATCATCTTTAAATAGTATGTAAAATGAAGAATCCAGCAGCAAGCCTACAACAATAAGCTATTGTGAATTCAAATTCTACTTATGCAAATTAATATTAGATTCCAAAAGTTATATCTAGGACATCCCCAGCGTTCAGTCATCCATCTCCTTGTAAGACTAACGATTCTACTCGATATATTATGAAGGTATTCTCCTCTATCTTATCATGTGCGCTTGCAGTTCTATAAAGGTTCGTGATTCTGATTTTGGACGAGTGTAATAAAGACTATTTGGGATCCTAAATGTTCTGGGGATATATGGGAAGTGAAAAAATTGTACTCATCTGTTTCTAAATGTTTTAGGGATTTGTTAGAACTAGAAGCATGTATGTTATGCTCTTTTGGTTCAAAATGTTGGGGAAGCACATTGTTGTGTTTTTTATGCGACTATCCTTAATATTTTTCCAAGGAAAAAAATCACAACTTCTATTCAAAAGAGAGAATGGAAATCACATTTCTAAAGTGCTTATAGCACAATACAAAGAGGAAAGAGTATGTGACTGTACCCTGAACAACATAAAAGAGAGACCAGTCTATCTCAGCTACTATCCATTAGAACATAAAAGTCTCAATAAAGCCCAAAAAGTAAGATCTCGACCAATGACCTAAGACTGTCCTCCTACTCTCCATACATCTGATCCTTGCACAGGCACAAATTACCAAAAACAAACAAAAACCTCTGGATCTCTAAAGACTAAAACATATCAAACATATTTTTAAAAATTCAGTATACGTCTTCAATGCAGTCAGACAGATGTCTTTCTGGGTTCACATCAACCTGTCTTCTCAACTGGAAAATACCCACCCAACAACCATTTACAAAAATTGTTGTCATAGTCGGTATAAAAGTATTTGGAGGCAGATTATCAAGCAGAAGTATGTAAGCCCTGGATCCCTTTTGGAATGGATCAGGAAGCCCAGGAAAATCATTAAAAATGAATGCTCTGGTGATTGGTGGCTTTCCCAGTTTTCAAGAAACACCTAGCCTAGAAGGTAGTGGAGAAAAAGTAAGACTTGTAGCAGATTAGGTTCTAGGCATAGGATGAAATTGCCAACAGATATGATAGTTACACTTCAAGCTAAAGGTAGACTATCTTAATATATATAGGAAGCTGTCTAATTTGAAAAAATTTGCATCTTGCTTTACATTTGTTCTTCAGTTGTCTAAGCTTGTGCATAATTATAAATATTGACCTAGTTTCCTTTATTACCACATTGCTTGCTTTGCACTTTTCAACTGTTCTAATAGTTATCTTTATGAGCCTTCCAATTTCAATGTAGGTTTCTCTTGCTACATTAGATCTCATTTTATTCATATATTTGTCAGCTTGTGTTAGTCCTTCTGACACAAATGATGAAGAAACACTCAATACGCTGAAGTATGCAAATCAAGCTCGAAACATTCAGAACAAGGCCATTGTAAGTAGGACTAGTTCTTTTTTGTTAGCTACTTATTTATGGGTTCACTAAATGCTCTTGGCTAAAACTTCGTTTGTGTCCATTAAATAGTTTTTCATAAGTGACATTTTCTCTGCTAGATAAACCATGACCCAGCCGTTGTTGAGATGCAAAGAATGCGAAATCAACTAGAGTATTTACAAGCTGAGCTTCTTTGTTATCGTGCTGGGGTGTCTCATCTGATGAATTGCAGGTAATATAAATCCTCTAAAAGACATGGACAATAATTTTATTGCACAGAGGAAAGGAAAATAGCTGAGTTCCGCTAAATATTTTTTTGTGTTATTGCAGGTACTAAAGCATAAAATATCCTGGCTTGAAGCAAGCAATGCAGAGCTACGACAGGAGCTCCGAGAGTGTCATGAAAGCTCTCAACTTTGAGAATAATGTGTGATGGATGCACAAGTTCATTGAATTTGCTTGTTTCTTAATTGTAAAATCAATTTGGGGCATTTTCCATTTAGTAATTTGACGGGAAAATTTTCATGTTACAAATTAATTGGAAATGTTGATGGCAAGTAAATAACAAATATTTCTCATTAGACACATTTTCTCTTAATTGCTCACTTGTGAGTTTCTTTTTTGGTTGAAAGCCACCTTGTATTTCATTTCCCCAGTATCATCTGTGTAAACAACCCTACCATTTGTTTGGCAAGTGACTTTCTGTAGGGTTATTTATTTAAACAAAACTGTGGGGTTATTGTAAGGATATATGTGTTTGTTATGTTACATGTTTAATTTCTTATGGATCTCATGTTTATTCTCTTTATGCTTAAAAATGTACTAGATCCTGAAAGACAAGTTGTCTCTGAAACTGGAGCAATCACGTAATGGAAAAAACATGGAAAGAGATTGATGATGACGATGATTCCCAGATTTGTATTTTTTTCATTGAAATCATTTTAATATATGATTATATTCATCCTACTGTCAACTCTCAATGAATTGTTTGTGATTCACAATCATATATGGTTTCTGCTTATCTGAGATTTTGACCAGTTTTCCTGAAATGAATTGCAATCTTTGGTGAAACCTAAGTCACCCACTTGAAAAGCAAATTCATTGTCTTTATGCAACAAGTATTAAAATGTCATAACAACAAAATCAATCACATGTTGAAAACATAAATAACAGCAAGAAACACCAAGAACATACATTAATGACCCTTAATGTATCAACTGCACCAAGAAATTGATTCTTTTAAAGAAAATTATATAATTGTAGGGTTGAACCACAATTAATTGTCCTGTTCTTTTTTTCTCTAAGAATTGATGTGTGACCCTGAAAATTGCTTGTTCCAAAATTTGCAAATGATTACCTTTTCAAAAGAAAAGGCCTTTCTCTGTCTAAATTTCTAGCTCGGAAATTTTAGGAGCTTTATGGTTGAAGTTATAACTGAATTTCTACAATCCTTTGCTTGCAGGATGTGGATTTGATAAAAGGTTACTTGTCAAAAATACAAGAGTGGGAAAATGAAGTGCAACGGTTACAAGCTGCAATGAATTCTCAAACTTCTAGGGCTACCAGATCTAGTACTTTTGTCGGTCATCTTGATATAGAAAATAATGCATTGGTGGCGTCTCATGAATCTTTTACAGACATTGCATACTTGTAGGCTATTGATGTTGGAGGTAGGATAGTATTTAATTCTTTTGATTCTTTTAGATTCTTAGCTAGTGGCGAAAGCACACAAGGTTTGAGAATTGAGATTATTTATTACCTTTTTTCTCATTTCTTCTTACATTTTTACTTTCTTGCAGGTGAGGAATCCAGGGAAGGTGAAGAAAATGAGGTAGAAAAAGAACTTGAGCATTCTTTCTTACAAGATGAGATGGGTAAGGAGTTGCAAGTACTAGAAAAATGGCTGGAACAGAAAGAGGTGTGGTTTCTATTTTCCCTTTCTTCATAACATTGGAACATAAAAAAATATGAATGATTGGAAAAGTACAGCAGACAAACTCACTAAGACATGAAATAAACTATGTAAGGTTGTTAAGAGTATTAGGCATACTTATTATAACCCCATCTCTAGCACACTATCAGGATATTTAGCATTTGATGATTCAAACATAGGTAAAGTTGTGCTGATAAAACAATAATTGTTGTTGCAACATCATTTTAATAGAGCTGCAAGATCAATAACCATAGATAAGATAAGATAAAATAGTTTTATCAATGTCTAACAAAAGACCACAAAAGTAGGTCAAATGAAATAAACGAGTAAATTCAATCTCTACTCAAAGGAGGATCTAAGAGTTGGTTAGAGATTAGCTACTAGATGTCTAGCTAAAGAAATCTCAAAACGTAAAAGAGAGGGAGGATGTCTAAGACTCTAAACTTGTTAGAGCTAGTGTCACCAAGGACAAGTGAGGAGATTGAGAGGTGGGCTTATTATTTGAGTTGGTAAGCTTTGTGAAAGGACTGATGGATTCGTGGATGATATATTCTGGTATCTTGGCTATATGAACCTAAGGTGGGGGGGTTGGCGGGGAGGGGTGCAAAAGAAAGAGGGAGCTTTACTCTCCTGATATCTCAGGCCAATAGGAAGAATCTCTTGCTAGAAACCTTGCTACATCATTGAACCTAGTGAGTAGTATGTTGGATGGGGGAAGCATGACTTTGGGGTTGATTTGAGTTGATTTGCTTGTTGGTATCGTGGTGTATGACTTGTGCTTTGGAATCACAAATCCTCGTAGGAGTTGAAATATTTGGGTGATCCTTCTAAGGGCCTTCGTTTGAGGTATGACTCGTATACATCGAGTATATGCTCAAACCTCTTTTCTAAAGAGAGAAAAGAATCATTGGTCGAGGTGGTGAGAGAAGATGTAGAAATATGTACATTCATATCATACCCATATAAGTTGCTTTGCAATGTTGAAGGTGTTGATCGGTCTCAATTGGATATCTATGAGGACCCACCAAAAACGACCTAGGGAAATCTTGAGGGAATGCATCCAATGAATGTTGTGTAAGGAGGGAAGACAATAAGGTCATTCCTCAGCTTCAGAAAGTGCTATAGGTAAAAAATTGTCTTTAAGTCTAGACCCTTCGAAGGTAGGATCTAGGTGGTTTTATAAGTTTCCTCATGAATTGCTTGATTCAAGTCTTGCTTAGACGATAAGACATTTCCAATTACATTTAAGAATCCTGAAAGCCCAATTGTATGCACACCTAGGAGGGTAGTTGAGGTGATGGCCTTAGAAGCACAAAGTGCAAAATAGGGATATTGATTCCTCCTAGAAACTAATTCCCCAAAGATCCTACTCTATGAATGGAAGATGAACTCAAGTCTAAAGGGATGGGCTTTGTACTCTACTTGAATAATGTGGCAGGAGAGATTCCTTTTGCATTAGATGATGTCTCTTAGAAAGAAGGTTTGGATTCTCTCATTTCCAAGCCCAATCACTATGAAGTAAAGTTGGACACCAGATCTCTGGATTGTAAAGGACCATGGGTTTGAAGATTGCATCCAAGAGGTGCATCTTGGACGAGACATACTAGCAAAGATTTGGAAGCATTGGATGGAAAGGAATCCACATCTCTTGTTAAGTCATCATTGGAGGCCTTGTGCATGTTAAAACATGGCCACATGAACTAGACCTATAAGTAGAACATAGGCCATGGTGATCCCTTTGGAAGTAGAAATGAAATGTGGAGAGAGCACTCTTTGACAAGTTGAAGTATATAGCCTTGGTTTTTGTCAATTATTGAAGGTTGTAGATGGTGGATAGGGCACTGATTTGTCTTTGTAAGAGTCCAAAAGAATTAAGAGGAGCAAAGATATCAACACCTAGTCTACAAGACACTGACAAATATGTGCTCCTTATTGGGAACTGATCACAAAAACATAGACTTGTTAAACACAATTATAATTAAGAGAGACACTGGGAAGAGTTCACATGTCCAAAATATCATCATTTTATTAAAGTTGGAAATTTAAAACCTAAAAATAAAGGGAGAAAATCTAACAGCTTCTGAAGAAGTGCAACGCAGAGAACACAAATTTTAAGGATTCAAGTTTAAAAAATTAAAATTAAAAAGAAAAGAAACTACCACCTTTTAAAGATTTAAAAACCCCAAAATATTTGACAGGCATGGAAAATTATAACAATAACATTGAAAAACAAAAAGAAACTAACCGGGAGCAGCCATCCAATCAGCACCAGACAACAGGCACAATACCAGGAGTTGTAGGAGCCTCAGATTCCCACTGAGCATCAACAACCTCTGTAGGCCATTGCTCTGCTCCAAGGTAAAGGTAGGAACATATTCAGCTTGAGCAACCTCCTTTCTTCTCTTTCCTTGGCTTCCTCTGGTTCTGTGTAACAGAACAAGTATACCTGCAAAAAAAGAATAAAAATGAATTTAGGCACCAAGTTGTTATAAAATTGTTCATGTACAATGATCTGTAAACCATAAATGAAATATATTCATTGGCCTGGACTTGAGTTTACCATGACATCCCATTTACGACATGGAGCAATTGTTCCCCGCATCTGTAAGACCATCCTTGCCAACATCCAAAATAGACAACCAATGTTGTGCTTGCCCTTGTTATTCGCAGGAATACCGATGTCAACATGTTCATTGGAGAATCAGTGTCACAAAAGGAAATGGTTGGAATATTACTGAGGGTTGCTTCTCTTATGAATAGAATCTTTAAAAAGTTTAAAATATGAAGCAACATGTAATAGACTTAAAAGTTAAATCATTCAAATCACCAATTACTTAACCCATTACCTGATGATTAGTCCTTGGGTCGGTAAGAATCAAAAGACGAGGCTCAGAAAATGATGTCTGAAGCTGATTTGTAAATGTTCCAGGAGTGTGCCTGCCAGCAATTGCATGAGCTCCAGTAAATTGAGCAAATTTCAGAACTGCTCGCTGACCATATGGCCTTGCAGATTGTACAATTATATCTTGAGGGTTCTCTATTGCAACAATTATTCTTGCAGTAATTTGTAGCTTTTCCCAAGTCTTACCCAAGTTGATGATAAATATGCCTGAAAGTAAAACCACAAATTTGAACATTATATTAGAATCTCATACAGAAAGAACCCAAGTAAATGAACAACCTGCAGAAAAACAATTGGACAAATGATTCAACCAATCTATGAACAAGCTTCTCGTAGACCAACAAATTGGATTGCTACAACATTATTGTCAATTTATACTCTTCCAATACCACTTGTAAATAATTATCACTGTCAAATCGGTTCTTGGACGCCTTTTCTGTAACTTATCAATCACTGAGGTATATTGATGGTCAAAAATAAGCATCCAGAGATAGGAATTGTAGGTACCAATTAATTGGATAGTCAAAAACAAGCATCCTTGATCGCTTTGAGGTGAGAAGATGAATGGAAATCTTGTCAATACATTTTTTCTAGAATATATTCATGCATCATTTTGGTCCCTTATTAAGTTATTTGGCATATTATTTTTGTGTATCATTGCAATTTCATAAGAGTGTTTATCATATTTCTACTTGTTCACAGTTTGAAGTTGCCAATTTCATATGCTATGTTCTCAGCTCCACCCAAGTTTATTTTGTGGTTGTAATCTCATTGGACTTGGAAATTTTTATTTCCATCCTATTTATCATATAAAATTCTCAACTAGTTCCATGCTTCTTTATTTTGTAAAATCATACCTTGGGCTTTGAGACCTTATTTCAATGTTGAAAGCAACAAGGTAGATGAAGTTTCTACTTATGCACCTTTCTGTTTTTGTAAACTATGAGAAGTTTAAAAATGTAGCCAAACTCTGTCACCCACTTGAAAATGTGGATCAACTAAATGTCAGTCGTGTAGTGCCTTGTACTTGGCCTCTGTTTGTTGAAGGATTTCATGGATTCTGCCATGGATTCTGCTCTGAATAATGGCCAAGCTCTGCACAAAAGAAGCTTTGAATTCCTCTACCTACTGGTGGGATGTAGAGAGTTAGGAAACCAGCTAGAATCACACAAGGAGCTAGAGGAAACCAGCTAGAATCTCACAAGGAGCTAGAATCTATGTGGATGATAAGCGGTTCTCGTTGTCATAATGATGAACAATGGAAAAGGAGGGCTGAGGCCAGTTGTTCTGGGTACTTTGAAGCAAGAGAATGCCACCTACAGAAATACTAGGCATGTTTTCATCATTAAATAGCAGTAAAACATCATCATCTTGAGTTCTTGGTTGATTATGGTACAAGTAAAAAGTAGTTTTGGACATGTCTGTGATTGAGAACAAGAATTAAACTTCATCTCTCGAAAGCCAACATCATCATCATCATCAATCCTAGACATTGTCTGGACATCTCGTGAATTCTTTTGTAACAACCCTCATGTATGTACATTGTGGAATAATTATATTTTAGAGTTAAAGCTTCAATTATATCTTTATGTACATTGTGGAATAACTATATTTTAGAGTTAAACCTTCAATTATATCTTTAAATTTTCAGTCGTCTCACACTACCTAAGATTGTTGTTGTTCAAACTACTTCCACACTAATGAATTACCCTTTCTTTCACACTACAAAATCCATTCTTCTGGGTACATATCGAATTGCAATAACATTGACACTGTGACACCACGCACACAATTTGTTGGCTTTTTCTGTTTGGAAGCTTTGGGTGGCTAACATGATTTGGTGTTCATGATATGGTGTCTATGTCCTTCAGATCTCCAGCTTATGTTGGACGACACTACTCAAAAATCCTTCGATTGTGTTCACGATATCTTTTGTCATCTTTTAATTTTTAAAGCCTTGATAATGTTGAACCTTAGTTTTGATTTTTAATGTTTTGGGTTCAGCCATTGACATCTGTTCTCTCACATGACACCACACAAAATTATGCCGAAACACTTCTGGTTCAAATAGTCTCCTCACAATTGCTCCGAGCCATGAACTTTCTTACTGGATTCATTTCACTGAGAATTACAGGAATTATCTTTTATGTTCTAATACCACTATTAATTTTTTATTGAGAAGAAGAGAAAATTTTCAGAAAACGGTGCACAAAGGTAATAGATGCATCTTCTGGACACATACAATTCCGGACATTACATTTCTCATTTTCTGAGGCCTAAGTTTGACAACCAGACAAGGTTGGTTTGCTATTCACATAGTTTATCAATGTGTCTAGTGAAGATACTAACTAAAAAAATAACAGTTGGATGTTATTAGAAAGAATGATAAATGGCAGAAAACAATAAACGAAATAATCACAGCATAAGCATAGGAAAAGAAGAAAAGGAATCACCCAACAGCAACAAAGGAAAATATTAAAGGAAAGGTAAGTTATGTGGTACATGAAAATATTACAACAAGGAAACAATTTGCAAATTAATTTAAATACGACAACACATGATACTGAAATATATTCACGACATTTTGTGGATTAATTCAAGCAAAATTTCTTGCTACCAATTTGGAGGCAATGGTGGCTGAGAAGTTTAGGTTTCAGAAGGAATTTGGGGAAGTAGTACACCAATTAAATGAAGAACAGGCCCATATAGAGAGCATGGAAAAAACAATTGAAAATCTACAGGCTATCTTTAAAGAAAAAGAGAAAGAACTACAAGATGAAGAACAAAGGCATCAAGATGAGTTTGGTGCCACATCACACTCCTACGCCTACCAACAAGAAATTGTGGAGCTAAGAATAAAAGTAGAAGCTGAGCAAATTGAAAAGGAAGTCTTGGAGAGAGAATTAAATTCTTCCAAATAGACTCTATATCAGCAAAACAAGAAAGTAAATGAGTTGGAGGCAGAAATCAAGATGCATCAACAAGGACTCACAGATGTGAAAGAAAGATATAAAAAATAAATCTCAAAAATGGTGCAAAAGTTAGATGCTGAGCAATACTCGAGCAAACCATAAACGATCATAACAACAAAATTGAAGTGAGTTCATTTAAATTTGTGTATACAATAGATCATTTTGTTCCAAATCTATTCATGAGTTTGTAATACTAATATTTAGTATTTTGAAGGCAGAGTTCCAACCAAACAACAGTTTCTTTTAACTTGACTCAGCATCAAATGCTAGTTGTGTCAGAAGGAGTAATTGTCAACTCCATCTACCATGCTGTCTTAAATGCCGGTTGTGATCGTTCCAACCGTTTTTGGTAAAATGCATTCAATGCATACTTATCTTCACTATATTTTTCTGCTGTAACGTTTTGCTTTTTTCCGTGAATATACGAAGTGCTCAAAAAGCTCCAATTTTACAAGTGCTCTGCCTCCCCTCTTTCTCCTCTGCCCCTGCAAATAACGTCATGGTATCAGAGCCATCGCTGGATCCATTCAGTGTGAGCAGCTAAGGAGAAGATGACAGTGCATGATTGCCTGTAGAGGAGGAACAAGAGCAGCAAAAGGTGCGGCCAGAAGTGAAAAACCCTCAACAGCTTGAATCGGCCGCTGTTCAAGAATTAAAAGGAGCCGTCATCCCTTTTTCAGAAATTTGGAGTGCAATGTTTACCTCACGTGTCTAAGAGGAAGATCACATCCCTTGCATGAAGTTTAGAGCCGCTTTTTCTCTGTTGAAGGCTCATTACTCTCCCTTGCTGGTGGCGTGAACTGGAAGGGTTCTCTCTGAGGAAGGACTCGTTTATATGCTGTTTAATTTGTTGGAAAGGGAGATGTGCATTTGAAAGGGCCTCTATTTCTTCGTAAGAGCAAAGTTGTTGAAGAGACATTGCCACATCGTTGTTGAAAACAAAGTTTTTTTTTCTTTTCAGCCGCTGCTTGTTTGAAGGATCGTTGCTCTTGCTGCTGAAAGGAGTAGCCGTAGATTGTTGCGTTATTAGCCAGCATTGTCGTGAAAATGGAATCGTTCTTTATGTGCTGAGTTCTGCATAGATCTTAAAGTAGAATCTTGGGGATTGGGTAGGCTGTCAACGCCTAGTCCAATTTATCTTGGTTGAATAGGAGAGCAGAGCCAGAATAGGAGAGCAGAGCCGGTCCTCCAAAATAAGGTAAAAAAAAAGGGGTCTTTTTAACAGTTTTTTTTAATTAAAAGGAAAGGGATTCACTTAAAAAAGGGAAAGGAGAAAATCATTACAGCAGTTTAAACATGGCTTCCACCAGTAATCAAAACTCACAGGGTCCTATCCTTAATAGCAAAAACTATGAAATGTGGACAGTGAAAATGAGAAGTTTTCTTAGAAATTTGGAGTGTTGGGAAGCAGTACTAACCAAATTTGAAGAGCCTGACCCTACTGATTTGGCCACAATGACAAATAATGAAAGGAATGCTGTAGCAGAAAGCAGAAAGAAGGATTCTAGAGCTCTATGGCACCTGCATAATGGAGTGGAAGATGCCATATTTCCAAAGATCTCAGCAGCAACCAGTGCATATCAAGCCTGGGAAATTCTAGCAACAGCTTATCAGGGTGTTGACAAAGTGAGGAACTCAAAATTGCAGATCTTAAGGAAGAAATTTGAAACTCTGCAAATGAAAGAGACAGAATCTGTAGATCAGTTTATGTCTCAGGTTATGGAGGTTGTGAACCAGCTTCGCGCTCATGGAGAGGAAGTTACAGATCAGAAGGTGGTTGAGAAAATACTTAGAAGTCTACCATCAATATCTGACATGCTTGTTACAGCAATAGAAGAAAGTAAAGATTTGAGCATTTTTTCAATTGAAGAGCTGACTGGTTCAATGTTAAACTATGAGTCAAGACTCAATGCTAGAAATGAGTCACTGGAAAATGCTTTTCAGTCTCAGCTCAACATCAATAGAGGTACAAGCAGAGGTCAAAGAGGCTACAGAGGTAGAGGCAGAAGTGGAAGGAGAAGCTTTCAGTTTGATCACAGAAATGCTACATCCAGTCAAGCAGAGCATCCATCTAATCAGCCACAAAATCAAAGAGGCAGGGGCAGATTTAGTAGAGGAAGAGGCAGAGGAAGAACAGATAAATCAGCTGTTCAATGTTATTACTGTAAGAGGTATGGCCATTATGAAAGTGACTGTAGAAGAAAGCAATCATATTTGAATAGGGGCAGAGCTAATGTGTCAAACATTGATGAAGACATACCATCTATGTTTCTTACCTGTTCTGGAATGCAAGAAAGCAACAATGAAGACTTATGGTTACTGGATAGTGGCTGTAGTAACCATATGATGGGTAACAAAGAACTTTTCTCAAGTTTTTCTGAAACTTCTAAAACTCAAATTAAGCTGGGTGATGATCATTTTGTTAATGCCTTAGGTAGAGGTACAGTCACTGTCTTAAGTAAACAAAATGAGAAAAGAGATATTCACAATGTTTATTATGTGCAAGATCTCAAGCACAATTTATTGAGTGTAGGACAAATGAGTGAAAATGGTTTTGATGTCAATTTTAGGGGTACTACTTGCATAATTTTTGACAAACCACCTAGTCAAAGGGTCATAGCAAAGATTGAAATGACAAAAAAACCGGATGTATCCTCTAGTTATGAGAAATGCCAAACAGTCATTGTCATATGCAAAGTATGTAACAATTTCTGATGAGACTTGGTTATGGCATCTAAGGTATGGCCATTTGCCATTTACAAGTTTAAATGATCTACAGAAAGGGTCTATGGTCCTAGGTCTACCAGAAATAGATGTCCGACATAACCCCTGTGAGAGTTGTATTCTTGCTAAACACCGAAGAGATAGTTTTCCGAATGCTGCCACCTTTAGAGCCCATAGTCCACTTGAGTTAGTACATACAGATCTTTGTGGGCCTATGCAAACCCAGTCAATAGGAGGTAGTTTTTATTTCTTGACATTTATTGATGATTTTAGCAGAATGACATGGGTTTATTTTATCAAAAACAAATCTGAAACATTTGAAAAGTTCAAACAGTTCAAAGCTATTTCAGAAAAGCAGAGTGGAAAGCAAATCAAAACTTTGAGATATGATGGAGGAGGAGAATACAACTCAAAGGAATTTTCAGCCTATTGCAGAAATCATGGCATTAAAAGACAGTTTACAACGAGGTATACTCCACAGCAAAATGGAGTTGCCGAGAGGAAAAATCAGACCATTATGAATATGGAAAGAAGCATGCTAAAGGCAAAGAATTTAGCAAATGAGTGTTGGGCTGAAGCAGTGGCATGTTCAGTATATATTTTGAACAGATCGCCAACTAAAAGTGTCAAGGATAAGGTTCCTTTGGAAGCATGGTGTGGTACAAAAGAAAATGTGTCACATTTAAGAGTTTTCGGTTGTGTAGCCTATGCGCACATTCCAGAGGACATAAGGAAGAAATTGGATGATAAAAGTGAAAGATGCATCTTTGTTGGATACAGTGAAAAGTCAAAGGCCTACAAACTGTTTAACCCTGTCACTAAGAAAACAATCATTTCAAGAGATGTAAAATTTCTTGAAGATCAAGCATGGCATGAAAAAGAAAATGCCACAAATGAAAATCAGCCATTTGCATATACACCGGAATCTGTGGATAACTCAAATCAGCAAGAGTCAAGACAAAGATTGCCAAGATTACATGTTCCAGCAGAAGAAGGAAATCAGGGAGGACAGCAAATACATAGTCCATCTTCAAGCAATGAATCTGATCCAACAATTGCACAGCTCGAAAATCAGAAAACAAGAAGTTTAAGGGAAATTTATGGGCAGCAAGGTGATGAAGAATTGCATTATACCTTACTATCATATCAGCCTGTACATTTTGAAGAAGCAGTCAAGGAGAAAGTTTGGGTTGAAGCAATGAATGAAGAAATATCATCAATAGAAAAAAATGATACATGGCAACTAGTAGATTTACCACCCGGAAAGTCAAGTATTGGAGTCAAGTGGGTATATAAAACAAAATTCAATGAAAAGGGGGAAGTTGAAAAACACAAAGCCAGATTGGTAGCAAAAGGTTTTGCACAACAACCAGGAGTGGATTATGACGAAACCTTTGCCCCAGTAGCAAGGTTGGACACAGTTAGAACAATATTAGCAATAGCAGCAAGCAACCATTGGCTTGTTTACCAAATGGACGTCAAGTCAGCATTTCTAAATGGTATTTTGAAGGAAGATGTTTATGTGGATCAACCACCTGGGTATGAAGTTGAAGACCAAAGGCTGAAAGTGTACAAGCTGAAAAGAGCATTGTATGGCCTTAAACAGGCACCAAGAGCATGGTACAGCAAAATTGATTCATATTTAATTAACAAAGGCTTCAAACGCAGCAATAATGAACCTACCTTATATACAAAAACAAATCAGCAAGGTAAAATTTTGATAGTTTGCATCTATGTTGATGATATAATCTACACAGGAAATATGGAGATTGATGTTTTCAGATCAGCCATGGAGAAAGAGTTTGAGATGACCAATCTTGGTCAAATGAAATATTTCCTTGGGTTGGAAATTGAACAGTTGAAAGAAGGAATTTTTGTGTGTCAACAAAGGTATGCTCATAATGTCTTGACAAGATTTAAAATGAGCAATTGCAAGCCAGCAGTCACACCAATTGTACCTGGAACAAAATTAAGCAAAGATGATCCAAGTCCAACAGTGAATTCTACTTTGTACAAACAACTTGTAGGCAGCTTAATGTATTTAACTTCAACAAGGCCGGACATAATGCTCTCAGTTAGCATCATATCCAGATTCATGGAGACACCAACAGAAGCACACTGGAAAGCCGGGAAAAGAATATTAAGGTATGTTGCAGGAACTTTACAGCATGGAATCTACTATTCAAACTCACATGGCAGCCAACTCATTGGGTATTCAGATAGTGATTATGCTGGAAGTATTGATGATAGGAAGAGTACCACAGGATATGCATTTCACATAGGTACCGGACTGATTTCATGGGGATCAAGGAAACAATCTATTATTTCACTTTCATCCGCAGAAGCTGAATATGTGGCAGCCACATCAGCAACATGCCACGCTATTTGGTTAAGAAGGCTGTTAGCAGATCTTGGACACAAAGAAGAAGGCCCCACTCCTATCTTATGTGATAATACTTCAGCCATTGCACTTTCCAAAAATTATGTCTTTCACCGCAAAAGCAAGCACATTGATACTCGGTATCACTTCATTCGTGAATTGGTAAACAATGGTGAAGTTGTTCTTCAATTTTGTAATTCCAAAGACCAACTGGCAGATATCTTTACAAAGCCATTGGCAAAAACAAATTTTGAATTTCAAAGACATAGATTAGCAATTGTCAGTAATGTAAATTGTAAAGAAGATGAAGTTGAAATTAAGGAGGAGTGTTAGAAGGAGTAATTGTTAACTCCATCTACCATGCTGTCTTAAATGCCGGTTGTGATCGTTCCAACCGTTTTTGGTAAAATGCATTCAATGCATACTTATCTTCACTATATTTTTCTGCTGTAACGTTTTGCTTTTTTCAGTGAATATACGAAGGGCTCAAAAAGCTCCAGTTTTACAAGTGCTTTGCCTCCCCTGTTTCTCCTCTGCCCCTGCAAATAACGTCAAGTTGCTTACATTTTGGTTTCTCTTATTTGTTCAACTCCAGCGGGAGATAGTTAATTAACAAAAGATATTTTATAGGTGCACCAAATATATAATAAAGAAGAACTTTTAGTTTCAAATTTTATCCCTTCTGCTCTAATGCAATCTTGAAGTACTACAAGAGAGAATAATGAGAGAAAAGGATAATTAGATGGATGGTCATGTGATTAAGGTGAAGAGATATATTTGATATATAAAAGCAATTTCCACCATGTAAGGATTTTGATTCATATGACTCAAAGTTAGTTGGTGTTGTCTTTCTGAAGGAAATCTCCCATCCTGAGAATGACTTGTGAACAATTCCACAATGTACATATATGAGAGTTGTTACATCTTTAACATGTTCCTATGGCAGTAAATGAGCATGAACAACCTCATGTCCCATCATCTTGAGCAGTAAAGGTGACGTCTCGTATGCTGGGAATGACTATAGAAGCTAAACTAGGAGATTTATGAGGCGTATTTTAGATGCTGTCACATAAGAGGTAGTCATCAAAAGGTCCCCGAATAATCTTAAGCCAAGCTATCCCACTAATGTATTAGAGCTGACCTGTCTAAGAAAGAATTGGGGCCAACCTACCCAAGAAAAACTAGGGCCGACTTATGCCATTTTCAATGAAAAATCAAGTATATATATTAACAAGTGAAGGAACTATGATTGAGAACGATGCAAGTGAATACATTTGTGTTATAAAAACAAAGGAGAAGCTTACAAACGCTAAAATAAGAAAATAGTTCAAGCATGCAAAATTACTAGCCAAGATACAAGCAAAAGAAGAAATCCAATACGACAAGGAAACAAAAGCACCAAAGTAAGCAGTGCTGGAGGAACTAGAGAAGGACCTTTCTGTATAATAATTTCTTGTGCAACAAAATTCCCACATAATAGAGACTAGAACTGGGATACTTTTTTATTTAGATAAAAAGACCTCAACTTTAAAGGAATAAGTAGAGAGGTGCAGTGATGAGGAAAATAATATTTCAAAGCTTGCGTTGCTTTCTTCTATGGTTGTTTTCAAGGACATTATCCCAGGTTACTGAGTGAGGATTCCAACATAAAAGGAACTGGATATGAAGTATTCTAAAGAAATAAAGAAATGCACTATTATGAATCCACACTTCTACAGTGTTACCATACATTCTACAAAAGCTGATAACATTAGGAAATGGTTATTACTTGCACCAAATTGCTGTTTGATGTATGTGTATTTTATTGGAATCCATTCCACATTTTAATTATCAAGACAAATTTCTAGCTGCAACTATCACACACATGAGCTATATTGAGGATTTAAACACAAGACTGAGTTGTGCTACCATAAGATCATTTTTTTTGAGTGAGGGAAACCATCATAGAGAATCCACTGCAAAGGTTGTTCAATTGATAGAAGATTTTGTAAAGTGAAACCATTGTCATCTTCATCCTCACACTATTGAGTTTTCCTTATTACTGTATTTTATGAAGATCTCGACATACATAATGAGTCAAAATAAGATGTTAATGATCATTATAGACAAAAACAGAAAAATAATGACCTCAAGCAAAGTGGAACAGAAAAGAGAGAATAAAGTAAAGAGGCACCAATTGGCTACAAAGTTGAGAGAAGAGGTTGAGGAATATTTTAAAAGATTTTTCTGCTCCACATTCTTCAGAATGTAGAAGAATGCAAACATAGACACTTGCTAATGTGTTTGAGACTTATTTTCCCATTTTAAAAAGTAGTTTGGGCCCACAACTAGATAAGCATATTAATGTTGCAAATGGTGAACACATGCATCATGGGTTTGGACTCAGATCACTTCTTGTGCATTGCTTAGATGGGTTAGGATTTTTTTTTCACATTTGATCCATGTTGATTTTATGGGAGATATTTTGACATGTCTCCAAAAGCTTGCAATCAGTGACACATTGGGGTATTAATTCTCTTTAGATTATCTTTGATTATATTCGGTATAAATGATACGATTGATAAAGTACCTGAAAAGGTTCTTCTTGAACTAAGGAGAGATTGAACTCCTGAAGCTCTTTTCTTATCATGCAAGAAGGAGACATATTTAAATGACATGGATATATTTCTGTCTCAATTGTTGTATTTCAATCTGAAATGCTTGGTCGGAAATTCCATATCTTTTGACATGTCACTGAAAAACAATCCCGCATGGCAATGCCAAAGCAAAAGAGTATAGAAACGTGTCACAGAAATGAATTGACCAGATCAATGGAATTACACGATGCTGAGTTAACACATTGATAATAAGAAGTGGAACTTGTCTTCAACTAAAGCTGACAATTCTTGAGCGCCTAAGATGTTTCATTGTTGTATTCAAAATTGAAGGGTGCAGGGAGTCTACAATATCAAAACCACACATAAAAATACACATAGAATTCACAGAGCCACAACAAAAGAAAAGTCTTCTTTTTTATTAATCTTCCCTCTTCTAACAATTTTTTCAAAATTGTTTACATTTATATAGTAGGCTTCTCTAGAAGTCATTGCCTTTGTCGATAGTCCAGCTGTAGTCTCGTGGTTATTCTCAGTAGGGTATACCCATTCTCAATCTAAAAATCCTAAATTTAATTTTAAAACTCAACTAAACCCTAAATTTAATTAATGTAAAGAACTACAAAACCTTCCCCTTTTCTTGAAAGAAATAACTAGAGCCGTGGAGAGTAGAGTAAAACTTGTGGGACTTGAGTGGAATGAGACCTCAGATGATATCTTTGCCTAACCGCCGTTGTGGCCCTGAGATTTGAACCTGTGTCGAGGGTAACCTTGAAATCATATGTAACCTGCACCCTTGAAATTTTATGTAACCCTTGAGGATATATCGCGTGTCATAATGTGAATCATGTGGACATGAAAGGTGCAGAGAAGAATGAAAAAAACAAGATAATCTTCAAGATTATTTTCTCAAGAAATGAAGAGAAAATTGCAAAACAGAATCCTAAAATAGGTCGCCCTGCTGGGAATCAAAAGAGGGATCTGCCATTAATCATTTATAAAAAATGTATATATACATGTAAGACAGTATTTTTTTGTTATATATATATATATATATATCCTATATATATTTTTATAAAAATAATTATCCAACAATCACCATTATAGTTATATATATTTTATAAAAATAATTATTAAACTATTCCTCTTCTATAATACTAAAGTGATGCATTCTTGTAACTTATCATTTTATCATTTTAAATGTTATACGTTCGTGTAACTTTCATTGTATCATTTTAAACACAAAGAGGCCCGATGGGGAGCTTGAACATGGTAATGAATACTAGGGACTTGTCATCCAATATATCAACTTAGTGAATAATGGTTGGCCCCACCTTAACGATAACACAAACTTTATATTTGAAATGTGTATTATCTTGTTAATTATTTGGGTTAGGGTTTTTTTTAGCTTGTCTAGTAATGCTAAACATTATTGTTTTATTGATTCAAACATAGTCGTGAGTATTCATGCATAATGGTGTGTTAAAAAGCATTTATCTCTAATGTTGGCCTCCTCTAACTAGGCCACCTTTGGTTGCTAATTCCTCTTATGATTTCAAAGGAAAACACCACTTGTAAGGTCCAAGGGGTGATCCCAAGTTTCAACAATGGGCACATGCTCCAACCTTGTGTGCATGGTCTAGCCTAACTCACACATAGTTAGAATATTTGTGGAAGCCCAATTATCTCACAAATAGAGAAGAATAGAGATAGAGATAGAGATATTTTTGTGGTTTTTAATCAATATATTTATGCCCTAAATTTGATGTAATAAGAATTGACTTTTCACAGTTAAGTTGATGTAATAAGCATTGAATTTTGATAGTTATAAGTTCAAAATTTTAATGGTTAATTATTAATTGTTTTAAATTTTTCATTTTATAACCACTTATTGACTTTTCATAGTTAATTTGATGTCATAAGCATTGATGTTTTATAGTTATAAGTTCAAATTTTCAATGGTTAATTAATTTTTTAAAATTTTTCATTGTATAATTATATAAAGGACTTATTTTTATTTAATTAAATTAAAGTTTAAAAATAAACTAAATTAGATAAACTGAATAATATACTTTTGTAAGATAAATGATAATGCATTAGATTCAATTACATAGAAACTAGATTGAAAAATCATTACTAATAGCACTTTGTTAAAGCTGTAAACATTGTAGGGTGTTACATTGTTCATGCATTTTATTAACATACAAATATAGATTAAAAAATAAATTAATATTGGCAATGTAAAATATAATAAATATGATCAAAGTGGATTGGTCCACATGTTTAATATGATTAATTTAATAAATGTTGTGAAATTGATAGATGCTATACTAATGCATCATTTCTATGCTTGTCATTAAATGCCATATAAATTATACATTTTCCATTAACCCATATTTTATACTCTTATTGTTTCTCCCTATTTAAGTGAAAAACATAATTGGTTTCTTCAAGTCTACAAAAGATAATACTAGCAATGTTGACCAAGAAACAAACCTCTCAAGTTAAGAGAGGTATCATATCTTTGAATTTGACTTTAGGTTTACTATCGTAGGAGAAATATCAACAAAAATTACAGTAGGTGAATTTGTGTAAATTGGACTGAAGGAATGCATGCCAAAAACCAATAGTGCAAAACATGGGCTATCAAACATATTGATGTTGACCAATGGGAGCATGTGCATTCTTGCTATGTTGAACAAAAAATAGGTTGGAATAGAACATTCATCTAGAAGTTTAGAGATGCCAAACATGAGTTTGGTGATTTGATTACTAGGGTCCCTTATTGATTGTATGCATGTGTCCTAGTGTACAACATACATGAGCAATGGATTGGACATGTTACACAAAGTGACAAGATAGTCATTATTCAATCCCAAACTCACTAAAGGTTAATCAAGTGCATGTTTATTTCAACACATGGAAGAAATTTGTGTGCCTCCAACCACATATATTTTAATAATACCCTAATCGAATATTAGAGCATTGTTGGTTGCATCCATTAGAATTATATTATGTAATAATTCAGAAACAATGGAGAAGATAACCAAAGTGGGAAAGCATACTTCCACAAGAACTTGAGGGAGTAGATCGATATAAAAGTGGCCACCAAAAAAGAATAGGGTTTCACTCATTTTCCAAGAAAACACCCATTTATAGTTAGAGTTTGGTCCACACATATTGATGAGGTGGAATAGAAGGCCAAAATGTGGGTTCTATCTCCCATCCAAAAATTACCTCTAGTGATGGAAGGTGTCAACACTCACGAAGGTGTCAACATATATCCCCCTACTCTTACAATTATTAACATCTAACATTTATCAACACCAATACATATAACCCTTAATTTGTGTCTCTTGTAACTCTTAAGCCTTAATCATATAGCATATAAACCAAATGAGAGACACTTATAAACCATCACCGTCGTCGTCGTCATCATAAACATCATCATTTTAAGATGCATGCATGACATGGGATTAATAATTATATGGCTGACTATTCAAACCTCATTTTCATCATCACCATAATCATCATCATCTTACTCATTGTCATCACATTGGCATCATCGTTAACATCATCATTGGCATTGTCAGTGTCATCATTCCCTACAGATCCTCAAACATGTAACCCTCAACATGTGTAACCCTCAACAACTCAAGAAAAAACTTAAACAAATCAACATCATCATCATCATCCATGTCATGATCATCTTCATCATCAATTCCATCATCATTATCATCATCGCCATCATCGCCATCATCGTTGTCTTTGAAATTATCATCAACACCATAATTGTCGTCATCATCATCATCATCATCATCATCATCATCATCATCATCATCATCATCACCATCACCATCATCATTGTCATCATCTTTGTCATCCCCATCCTCATCCTCATCATCATCGTTGTCATTGTGATCATCATCGTAATTGTCATCATAATCATCATCGTCATCATCATCCTCATCCTCATCATCATCATCATCATCCACATCATCATCCTCATCATCAATGTCATCGTCATTTTCATCATCACCATCATCACCATGATCATAATCTTAAACATCGCCATCATCACCATAATCATCATCATATTCATCATCATCGTCATCCTCTTCATTGTCATCATCATCATAGTCATCATTCCATGCATAGTGTAATTAGATTTAAGAAAATCCATCGTCGACTACTCATCTACAACAACTTGTCTTGATGAAAGAGTTATTGGACTATAGTGGCATATGTTATACTATAATTTGGATTGGCCTAAATTGAAAGCTTGGATCTGTCCATACCCAACATTGTTGTTTCTCTTCCTTCATAATTTGGCCTTTCACTAGGCTACACTTTCCTAAAATATATGCTTGATTGATTACATATGTTCACCATCTTTACATGTTTTGTCAACAAGAAATAAACAAATATTTTCCTTCCAGTCACATAGAAATCATAAACATTGTATGTAACAACCATTTTTCAAGGAAGAGGGCAGATAACCTACAAATAAAAGAGCATTTTTCAAAGAGTTTGAGGTGAGGATTTATGCCATTTTTACATACATGTTTCAATAATGCACATCCATTCTAAAATTCATGCATGTTAATAATGCAAACGTACTCTAAAACATGTGCATGTTCCTACTACAATGGTACTAAACCTATATAACCTACCATACTTCCTAGCTCAATACTATCAACCTTAATCCATAGCCTCTAACACCTAAACAATATCACTACAAATAGACTCTATAGGAAATTTCAATCCTCTTATTACAGATATGGGGAGAATTCGTAGTATTTTCATAGTAGGATTTGGTATCAAGGTCAGGTATGGTGTCCAATACATTATGTTTAGTGCTAGATGCCTAGAATTTCATTTATGAGATAAACCATTTAGGCTGTGTTGACTACCATTTAGGTCCTTTTTGTAACCTAAAGTGACTAATTTGAAACCCTCGATAGGTTGGGTGGCATCATGTTTAGCCTTGGTTGCTCATAAGCTTTATTTATATGATAAGGCTTGGATTTCCTTCCTTGACTATATCAAAGTCTTGAGACCAATATATAATGCTTAAAATGTTGACATGAAAGAACTAGCTGCATGATTTATCAGAGGCTAAGGATACACTTGGTAAGTCATATGTGGTGATTCGAGGAATTATTCATGGCTTTGGATGTCTCAAATTTTTGTTTATGGATTAAGGCATGCCCTTATTCCCTATGTCACTTTCAAGGCCATAAGACACATACATAGTGTTGCATGCTCATGTTCCTTGGTTGTGCCTATGTCATTGGAGTTTGCTCATGTGCCTTGGTTGTCATGCCTTGAAGAATATGCATGGCTATGATGTATGCAACTAGAATAAATAGCTACCTACAAGTTTTGCATAGCTAGGAATTGAATGATAAATTTAATGATTGAGACTGATGTCACTACTTTAAATATTTTTGAACTCAGGTGCAAAGAGAACCATGGTGAATGAATGCTAGGGAAACTTAAATCAAACACGCATAATACCTATAGAAATGGTCACATAGAATCATCAATTAAAAAATCATTAGAATTACATTTTGTATTGTCACTAAAAGTAACCAAAAAATGTAGTAGTGGGGGGAATTGAAGGATCGTCACTAGAAGTGTCACCAAAGAGATAATTTGTAACGTGCCCTTAACAACCCTCACCAAAAGTGTCATTGAAAAGGGATTTAGTGACAAACCTTAAAGGAATGTTTCCAAAGACGATTATAATGATGGTTCTTTAAGATCCGTCATCATATGTGAAATTGGTGATGGCCCTTTAAGGTCTGTCACAACCATGACCCTCACTAATGGATATTAATGAGGGCCATAAAAGGATCGTCACTAGAAGTGTCAGTAAAGAGAGAATTGGCAACGAGCCTTTAATAACCCTCACAAAAAGTGTCACTGAAAAGAGTTTTGGTGACAAAACTTAAATGAATGTCTCCAAATACAATAGCAATGACGTTTTTTTAAGGTTCGTCATCATTTGTGACATTGGTGACGACCCTTTAAGGCCCGTCACAAGCATGCGCCCCCTCACCAATGTCCTATTTTGTAGTAGTGTAAGGGAAATTGTATGGCCTTAGACTATGATGTTTGACCCTAGACCATGAGAACATTCATTGGCATAGTTATTATTGAAATGGCCACTGTATCATACAGGGCATATGTGATGTCCTAGGGCTTCAAGTGTGGACCATGAACCTCAAAGGATAATGTTATTTCTTAAGGAATGTTATGTATGGTTAGGGAATTCAATTTTCTAGTTGGGTGTTGATGGCCTATTTTTATTTAATAGAATTCAAGGTACATGGCCACATGACCTCTGGTATATGATTTTAATCCTGGCTAGTATTACATTTGCTTCATAGTTAGGTAGGCGTTTTGATATCCCAAGTGTTCCAATGAATAAGGGGCACAATGGGACTCATGGAACACTAACATTCTTAACTTTGTCTAATTTGGCACATAAATTTAATTTCTCCATAGAAAAATCTATGGTGTATGCCTTCAATCCTAATTATCTTTAGTGTTAGGTAGGTCTTTTGATATCCTGAGTACCCTAGTGAATACAAACATCATGGGCTTCATGGAACACTAACCCTCTTAAATTTGGCACATACATTTGATTTCTTCACAGTAGTACTTCACTTCAACTAAATGTTAATCTTCATATTTTTGACTTCCTTCTCCATCCAACTCTCATTTCTTAATAGAGCTTCACACACCTCTTGGTAACATTTATCATCATTGGATCACCTCCTATCATTGTCCTTAAATTTTATTAATCCTGGGAGATTGCATATATATGGCATCTTCAACTCAAGGCATATTCCACTTGATTCTCTTCACCTTTTATGTGAAATAACTTGTAATCATACTTGGCCCAAAACTTCACCCATCGCCACTACGTAGTAGTCAATGGTGGGTGACTCTACGAGTATCTCAAGATCTCATGATATATTCCTAATTCAAACTTTCTATCAATCAAATAATATTTCCATGCATTTGGGACATGGGCATCTATTGTTAATAAGATATCGAGGTTTTCACAATCGGCTTACTTTTGCTTGTGAATATTTAACTACTTAGACTCATATTCCACCGCTTTTCCTTCCTTCATGAGCACTCCCTAAATGCTCTCACCACTCGCATTTATGCATACCAGGAAATCCTTATCAAAGCAAGGAAGTATCATTATAGGTGTTGTCATGAGAATTCTCTTTAAGTTCTCGGTATCTTTCGTCGTGTATGGTTTTCCACATAAATTTGACACCTTTATCTTGTAACTTTGGCAAGGATCTTATAATTTTTTAGAATCCTTTGACAACTATCTGATAATATCCAACTAATTCCAAGAAGCTTCTTACTTTGGTCTCATTCTTTTGGGTTGGACAACTAGACATAGCTTCAACCTTATTAGGGTGTATCTTTAATCCTTCTTTAGATATGACAAGCCTGATATATTTAATCTCCTTCTTAAACAATTTTCATTTTCTTTACTTAGCATATAGATGGTATTCACGTAGCTTCTACAACAATAGGAATAAATGCGATAAGTGTTACGTTCCTCCTCATTTTGAGAATGTATTAGGATGTCATCAATGAATACCAAAACACACTTGCCTAAATACTTTTGGAACACATCATTTGTTAATTAAATGAAAAGTATGGAGCATTTGTCAATGCAAAGGGGAAATCTAGGAACTCATAATGCCAATATATAGTTCTAAAAGAAGTCTTTGGTACGCTAATTTATTCCACTCTCATATGATGATACCCAAAACTTGAGTCGAACTTTGAAAAAACTTTTTCCCATTTGAGTTAATAAAGAGGATCATCAATTTGGGTAGGAGAATTGGGCTTTTAGGGGGGCTTTTCAAACAACCGCCTCCAAAAGTTCAATTCTCGTGAATTTTAAGGGGGGTTCCAAACAAACCGCTTCCCAAAGTTCAATTCTCATGAATTTTAGGGGGGGGGGGGGTTAACAAACCACCCCCAAAAGTTATAAGAATTGGGCCTTTAGGGGGGGTTTTCAAACAACCGCCTCCAAAAGTTCAATTCTCATGACTTTTAAGGGGGGTTCCAAACAAACCGCCTCCCAAAGTTCAATTCTCATGAATTTTAGGGGGGCTTTTGACAAACCGCCCCCAAAAGTTATGAGAATTGGGATTTTAGGGGGGGGTTTCAAACAAGCGCCTCCAAAAGTTCAATTCCCATGACTTTTAAGGGGGGTTCCAAAAAAACCGCCTCCAAAAGTTCAATTCTCATGACTTTTAGGGGGGGTTTTGATAAACCGCCCCCAAAAGTTATAAGAATTGGGCTTTTAGAGGGGTTTTACAAAAACCGCCCCCAAAAGTCAAATTTCAGGACTTTTGGGGGCGGATTTAAAAGACTGCCTCCAAAGGTCTGAAAAAACTTTTAGGGGGGGGTTTACCAAGACCCCCACAAGCCAAAACCGCCCCTAAAGGGCTATTTTGTTGTAGTGCTTTAACATGTTTTGTTCCTTAGTTACTGTTCAGAATGTATGAATATTGTTTCTAAATAGTTTATTTCCAAGTTATAGTTGATAATTCTATTCTTTGAGTTGTTTTAGTTTGTTAATCTTAAGACTAGTTTCTATTTAATGAAGATGTTCATGTTGCAAGATCTAGAATAATAATAAAATATCTTTATCAAGTTTTCTACTTGCTTCCAAATCTAATATAGTTCAGTTTAACATCTTTGTTAAGTTCTTCTATTTGCTTCTAACTTATATTAGTTTCATGTTGTTCACATATGGATAGACAGTAGTTCATAATGTTTAAAGTTAGTGGTAGTTTGTTGATTTTTAGTTTACATCTGTTTGTAGAAGTTAAATTAGATTTACTTCCATTTAGCTTCCTTATTACACTTGAAAGTCATTACGATACATTTACTCCAGTTCCTATTACATTTGATGTACATAATCAAGAAGAATGGAATTAGATGGTTTAGTCTAGAATAATTTACATTTACATGTTCTCCGTATTAAACATCTAATATCCGTAGCTCTGATTATGTTCATAGTTGTTATCTGGAAGTTGAATTCAGTAGTTTCTCACTTTTCTAGAAGTAATTTGTGTTTCAGTATTTGTTTCCATATTTCTTATTAATGAACCATAGAAGTAGAGTGTATGATCTAGTACTATTCTGATTTGTGATTTAATTGTATTCTTAAATATTTAACTCGATTTTTCATTTTGAAAGATCTTTTGATCTTTTTCCTTCTGAACATTTTTAGGTCTGACAAACCTGAAACTTTAGAACCTTTTCTACCTTGGCATATATTTTGCTTCAACGCTAAGTTTACTGATCCCGGTTGATAATTAATATTAGGTGTTTTTATTCAAGATAGCTCACACACCCAACATATACCTCAATGTAATGTGCCTCACCTTTTCCCGAACATCTATGACCTAGTACCCATTGCTCCTAGAAACTAAAACATAGCTTCTTTGTCCTCGATTCTTTCCTAGGGTCATTATTCATCCAATCCTTCTTCGGACACTCTTTCTAGAAAGGTTTCTTTTCTTTGTGTTTATTTTGGAAAGCTGGCTTGGGGAGAAACTTGTTTTCTAGAACCGAGTCTTGCAAGTCTCGGGTTCTACTAATGGAATATTGTAAGGTGGAGGGATTGTAGCATTTCACCCACCCAAGTAATCTCATTGTCGGTGTTATACCTCTATGTTTCACTGTGTCGCATCTCCATCAAAAAATGAGTTGACGACACTTTCCCTACTATTTTAAACCATCCAGAAGAGACATATGATGAATGAACCTTGAAGGGAAACTTACCCTGACCAGTTCTGACCCAGCTGAGACTTTATTTACACACACTACCGCGCCTTGCTCAGTTATAGGAGAGCGGTACTATACACTACTGCGCTATGATTTTTCCCCAAAACGCGGTAGTACCGCGTTATGTTAATACTGCAGGGCGCGGTACTCTTTTATTAGCCTTTTTCCCTTGGCTTGTGGGATTTTGTATTTTCGAAGATAGTGGAAGATTGGGGTCCCTGATTCGATCCCAACTCACCTTCTGTGATTAGAAACCTTGATCCACTTATCTCTCCCTAGATCCATCCATCTCTCTTGTTGGTTAACCCTACCATACACTATAAAGGAGAGACATTCCATGGGGAAAAGGGAGGACTCTTGGTAGTACCAAACTTATGGTCTTGCAGCATTGTGGAGATAGCTAGAGGAGAAGGCACTTGGAGCTAGAGGATTGGCTTGGACATCAAGCACCTTTTGTAAGTATTCTTCAAGTTGTAATAAGATAACTTGTCTTGTCTTTCCCATTTCAAGTGTATTGTTTAAGTCTTTAACATGGAATGTATCTAATCTGGATTTGAATCTAATTTTTATATTCAAGGTATTTGGAAGCTTGTATGTTTGTTCTTTGGTTGATCTTAGCAGGTTCTACATTGGAGCACTTGGATCAAAAGCTGGAAGTTGGACAAACGTCGGATTGAAAGGTAAGTCTTATCTCTCCTTGTTTCTGAATACATTTAATCTTGCGATAAAAGTTAGATCAGGAATCTCAAGGTAGCATTTGTTTTGACTTGTTTCTTGCTTAAGAGTTAGTTGAAAATCTACTTTAAAGTTAAGGGAATTTTGACTTATCCGTAGGGCAGAATTCCACATAACAAGAGTGGCGACTCTGCTGGTTTTGATTACTGCTTGATTGATTCAGTTCACTGTCATTTATCTTTTGATTGTGAGTTTTTGTTGCACTTCAAACCAGTTTGAATCTTGGTCTTTTTTGACCTTTATTCACCCCTCCTCGCTGTATTTTTCTCCCTGTCTAATCACTGAGTCCCCTGGGTCAGCAACAACCCTGAAAACTTCATTTTCTTTTCTCAAGTTGCACTTTTTCCTTACCTTGCCACAGCACCGCGCCCTCTGAACTGCTTCCAGCACGGTAGTACCGCGTTCTCTGCCTTAGTACCAGAACGGTACTGTCACAGTGCCGCGCTCTAGTCAAACCCTAACACGCGGTAGTGTCTGCAAGTTTTTAATTTTTTTATTCTAGCTTGGTTTCCTGAGTCTCTCTCTGCCTTAGGTAGTGTTTACTATTGCTTGTTAGCATCCTGGTCAATTTACAGTCTGTGTGGTCTGATTATTTCCTCATTGTGAGCTTGATTTGTTTGAATTAGTGGCATTCTTGACATATGGGGTCATTTTTCTAGTTTGATTGCATTCACTTGATTTTTTCACCATAACCAACTCAACACCACTGTTCTCTGTTACTGAACCCTGTAGCTTTTACAGTCATATTATTTCTATCATTTTCAGTAATTAAAAAATTATCATTTGAGAGAAATTTTGTTGTTTGTATTGAAAAAGTCTAGTAGTATTTTGCATAGGGAAATGAACCATTGATTTTGCCATAGAAATTCTCATAGTTGAAGCATTGTAGATTGTAGGATCAATACATTAAAAGGAGTGTTTATTCCAGTTTGACTTTGTTTACAAAAAGAAAAGAAAAAATCTCTTGCTTTGATGTCTGCTTGTGAAAAATTGCATGCATATTTGATCGAAGAACTCTCTCCCTTCCTTAGCTAGATTTCATTGAAGACAAAGGCTTATTTTCTATTCATTCTCATTTGCATGGTTTGAGTCGTCATAACACCATCAAGTTTCACGTCCACTACCTGATTGAGTAAGACAGCCACTAAAATAAATCTCCCTAATCAAACCAACTTTAACCTCACTTGAGGAAATCAAAAGAATTTGGTAGTTAGGTAGGACACCGGGGATAGGCATCAAAATAATTTCCCCTTGTCATTTTCATCTGAGACATAGTCGTTGTCTTTAGGGAACTAAAATCCTCTAGTATTTATTGACACGGTCACAGCTAGTTTGTGGAGGGGCCTCCTGACTGTTTTTAACTTTCAGGGGTTAAATGGCCGTGAGATTGAGAACCGGACGGACTCTGTGGAATACCGCACTCCACTTAGCCCTAAGGCAACATCGATCGCTGTCTTCTTCAGAAGGCTGAAGTGCCCAAAACCTTTTCCGACGTGTCATGAACGAGGTAGCTTAGTATCTATTCTACTAGGGCTCTTTTACCTAGGATCCCTTTCGGTAGAGGTATATCCTTCTTATATTGGTCTCTCACGTTGTAGTTCGACTTGGATTTCATCACCTTGCGAAGGATACAGCCTGTCGAGGTCTCCAGCTCTTAGTTAGGAGTTTGCTTGGTATCTCATCTTAGTAGAGGGTCATTTTTCTTTATAGGGACTGCTTGTTGGAATTCTGGCCATTTTTTGTATCAGCTCGCTTATTGAGACACCAGTCTCAGTATAGATTTTAGAGCTTGCTTTTTTTGGCCTGTGAGCCTTGCTTTTTCTAGCTCCTCTTCTGCACGCTTGGCTGCATTAGAGTTTTTGAGTTCTTTGTTTACGACACTACCCTCGATTTTCATTTTCCTGTCATCATGTTAGATCTACCACGAAGATCACGAAGACAACAGGGCCAAAGCCCTCCACCACCACCACCGCCACGGACTTCTAGTCCACCTGCATCACGCATTCCTTCTCCTCCTGGCCGCGGTGCTGGTCAAGGGAACATTCCACCACCGATACGTACAACATCTTCAGTTCCGCCCATAACTGCCACTCATAGCACAGTCTCAGAATCTATTGCAGCTTCTGCAACCATTAGCATATCTGAGACCTCCACTGTCACTTCACCCACTGTCATTCCAGATTTATCTGTCATAGTGGACACAGTTACCGCAGCTGAACCTAGTACAACCCAAAGTACTAGACCAGAGGTCATCCTTCTACCGGATGTCAGCACTTCCCGTCCATCAGACACTTTTCACGATGATACAGACGGATCTGTTGGCACCACTGAAGGGTCCGACCAGGATATACCTGGCTTGATTTCAGTCCCAGGCAGGTACGTCGAAATCGTTGAAGATACTCGACTTCCTGACACACCTTTTGAACCTGATTATGGTTTCATCACTTCCCAGGTGGACCTTCCGCCTATTATCACTACGTCACCCAGTGTTCACCCGCAGGAAACGAGTTCTTCTAGCAACGTACCTCATACTATATCTCTACCCAACCTCCCTCCGGGACACGAAATCATGGCTTCCATCCAATCTAGTATGGTTAGTCTAGCGAACTCCCCGTTAGCATCGGCACGATTTAGACGCAGCACAGAGCAAATGCTCTCATCAGCTTCTAGATATCCCCCTGTTACTCGTCCTTCTGACTATAGGGATCCCAACATCCCATCTAGCACAGAGTTTCGTCACTCCTTTGTAGACGACACCGGACCTTCGGACATTACCATACCTAGGTTCCTGCCGGATCCCCAAAACCTTTTCCAGGACATGAACTTGGACCCAGTTTTCGAGGGTCCTCCTACCATTGAACACGTTATGGACGATGCCGATACCCCTGGGATAAATTCCTCGCATTTTCTATCATCACGTATGTTTGGTGCACATTCTATGAGGGATAACCCAGTTTTTTTTCCATCCTCACCTGTTCGATATGGACGACCCCCTCCGCAAACCGGTACTTTTGGTGCCATTGGCCAATCCACATTATCATATTTGGCCAGCAGCGGAAGAACGCTTAGTCACACTGCTGGATCTTCCGGTTGGACCGGAGGATCACCTTCGGCTACTATTTATACTATTTCAGGAGGTGGACAACCGACTGCAGTGGTCCCCAACTCTAACTACCAAATCCCCCCTGGTGGGCCATCAACCCAATCAGTTGGAGGACAACCTTTTGTTGGGAACCCCGTTCCTAATCAACAGCCTCCTCATATAGGGCCATCCAACCTATCTGCTGGCGGACAACCTATTGGCTCGATCCAACAAGCCTCCCAACCAGCAGCGTCTACTCAGTTCGGTATGTACAATCCACCTGGCAGTGGGCAACCTTATTCCGGTGTTTCAACCGGGCCTTACTCTCAACAACCCCTGTCAGGCATGCTTCCTTCTTGGAATACTCAAATCCCACAGAGCGGGGGGTACTTACTTTTTGGAAACTGGAACCAAACTGGAGGGCAATCTCAGATTCCCCCCAACCTGAATTCTGGCTTCCCTTACCCTTCAGCTGCTACAACTCCATGGAACCCATCATTGCAATTTCCACTCATTCCCCAAGGAGGAACGCGCCTTCCATGGAGACCACCGTCGCAGCCACCCCCCAACTCTGCTATGGGAAACCCTCCACTTACACAGTATAATGGTAACATTCCTGGAACGCAACAATTCCAAGGAACTCATCCCCAACAAGGAGCAGCAACCATCCCTGGATTTCAACAACCCAGGGTACCATACCCACTCAACAGAGCACCTACCAACCGGTTGCCTACAACCAGCCGGTTAACCAGATGGCTTATAATCCGCAGAATTTCCAGCAGTATCCCCCGGGAAACACATATGGATATAACACGCAGCAGTATGCTATGCAGGGACATCCAGGTTTCTCTGCACCACACGGTTATTACTCATTCCCACAAACCAACCGTCAACTTCCCTTTTTGGCCACACTTGATCTACCTGATTTGTCGAGGCTTATCAACGATCCTATATGGAATGAACCTCACTGGCCACCTATCCTAGCCAAACTACCATCGGACATTCCTAAGTTCGATGCCAAGCCCGGGGAAGACCCCAAGAACCATGTGATGACCTTCCATCTTTGGTGTTCATCCAACTCCTTGATGGATGATTCCATCCGAATTCGGCTCTTCCAACGCATAGTTACCGGTACGGCAGCAAAATGGTATATCGAGCTGCCACAACACTCTTTTCGTGATTTCAACACTTTGGCTATGCAGTTTCTGACACATTTCCATCTCCCCATCCGGTATGAGACTGGAACAGAACTGTTAACCTCACTGCGTCAAACCACTTCCACGCATATTTCGGATCACATCCATGAGTGGCGATGACGCCGTAGGCTAATCAAGGCACCTATTCCAGATCAGCTACTTGCTTATTGGTTCACAAAATCCTTTTTTCCTCCCATAGCCAGAGACATCGCTATGCGCGGGCCGGTTACAGAAGAACAAGCCATCTCGGTAGCACAGTACATGGATTTAGTATATACTCAATCCGGTACATTACATGAACTTCTTCCACATGCCTCCCGCGTTCACACTGATCCAACAAAGCCTACTACTGAACCCCCCATTGATGGTATTGTCGGTTCAGTCAAGGCTCAGCCTGCTACCAACTCGACGGGACAACAAGCTTCTGCTTCCCCCGCTTTTACCCAGGCTACTTCAAAAGCTTCCACCTCTCCTGCTGTCTCCTCTGAAGTGAACGCAGTTCAGTCTATGTCACAACCATCCAGAGGAAAGAAGAAAAACAATCGTGGCAAACCCAAGAAAAACCAGCAGGAGAACCCCAAGCCACAACCCACCCAGAATGACCAAAAACCGCGTCGAAAGGCTAAGTTTCCCTGCCTCATTTGTCAAGATGATCACTACACATGTGATTGTCCCTACAAGGACAAAGTCAACAAATTTGTTAAAGGATCCTCTCGCCCGGCAGTGTTAACTGACCCTTTCCCTCAACAGCAACAGCAGATGGTTGCCCAAGAAACCCCACAAGGGGGCAACCCGAACAATCCCACCCGCGGAGAGATGTCCACAAACCGTGAAATTCTAATGACGAGTAATGAAGAAGTTAATATCACCACTCGTTCAAAGACTTACGATAGCCCTCCAAGTTCAAACAAACAACCCGAGATAGCCAAAGGAAAATCTCCTGTTGAAGATCCGATTCCTATTCCCCCCCCTACCGGTCATCTCCATATCGAGAGACCACTCACAGACACAGTGCTACGCCCACCCAAAGGCACCATACGAAAGGAGACATTCAATCCTAATGCGCGAGCTGCCCAAAACTACAACATTGTTGAGGATTTGGCTCAAGCACCTTGCGCCATGTCGACTCTCGAGGTTCTCCAACACTGCCCCATGTAGCGTAGAACCCTACTTTCAGCACTGGGGGCAATGGACCCAGATACTTCCAACTCCATTATGTTTAACTTGGAGCATGCTAAACCTCGGCTTCTCACCAGTTAGCCTTTTAGGTCCACACTAAAATCCGTGGAAATGTCATCCATCGCACTGTGTTAGACGAGGGTGATTCCACGTCAATTATGTCTTTGAACTGCTGGAGAGCCTTAGGCTCTCCCGAGGTTACAACTTCTCCCACTACTCTCAGGGCATTTGATGGACACGGCTTTCAACCGTATGGAATCATTCCTTCAATCGGTGTTGAACTGGGGGGAAAAACAGTATCCATACACATCGAAGTCGTAGATGCACCTTTGGACTACAATCTCCTACTTGGTCGGAACTGGTTCTATGCCATGACCGCCATAGCATCTACAGTCTTTCGGATTGTACAATTTCCTCATGAAGGGAAAATTGTCACTATTGATCAACTGGATTACTGTATCCCAGACTCCCATCCAAACTCCGCCAATACCATCCCATTATTGGATCAACCTCGGTACCGGTTCCAAGACATAGGTGTTGGTCTCATGAAGGATTCTTCCCTCATCGGAGTTTTCCAGAGCTGGGAACCCATCTTCAACCAGTCAACATGATTTCATCGCATGTCACCCCTGCCGATGATTCATGGGTGATTCCGAGTCCTACTCAAATTCAAGGCTATGGCAATTCCATGCCTTTGAACAGAAACCTTGCAACATATGACGCGATCCAATCAACCACAGATTGGGTCGACTGTTCTACTGATCACACCGTGGCATAGCTCTCGGATGAAAATCATCCACACCCACCACTTTTTGATCCTCTCAACTTGATTTTTACCACCAACGAATCAATTATGGAGGTTATGTGCGGTGATGAGCCACCATGGGGATATTTTCACCATCGATCTTCATTCCCCACCATTCAGCCACTTGAGCCTGAGTCAAAACCCATTACTTCACTTGGGATGGTTCAAACCAAGTTCCCCACTTCCCTCGACGAAGTATTTTCTGAAGGAAACTTGGCCAACCTTATGGCAACCAATCCCGTCGATATTTCAGTGAAGCCTGGTATCGTGGAAAATATCCATATCGGCAAAACATGTACTCCCCTAGAAACGGAGTTATATAGTGCCTACTTCAAAAATTTCCACGATGTTTTTGCTTGGAGTTATGAAGAAATGCCAGGAATTGACCCCTCGATCGTGGTCCACGAAATTCGAACTTTCCCTGGCGCCCGACCTGTTCGGCAAAAGCTTCGACCCGTCCATCCTCGTAAGGCAGCCGCCATTAAAGCAGAAGTTGAAAAACTTTTGCGTGTTGGTTTTATCTATCCTGTCCCATTGACAGAATGGGTATCCAATATCATTCCCGTAGCCAAGAAATAGGGAACGATTAGAGTCTGTGTTGATTACCGTGATTTGAACAAGGCTTGTCCAAAGGACAACTACCCAACTCCGTTTATCGACCAAATCATCGATAACTGTGCCGGAAGCGTTATCTTTTCATTTATGGATGGCTTCTCCGGCTATAATCAGATCGACATCCTCCCAGCCGACCAGCACAAAACGGCCTTTATCTGCCCTTGGGGGATGTTTGCATATCGAAAGTTACCTTTTGGCCTGAAAAATGCTGGGGCAACTTTCCAACGGGCGATGTCCTACGCATTTCATGACATCAAACATATTGTAGAGCCATATCTTGATGACCTTCCCACTCATTCTCGGACCCGATAAGACCATCCAGACCACTTAAGTGCCATTTTCGAAAGGTGCCGGCGCTACAATATACGTTTGAACCCGCATAAGTGCGTCTTTTGTGTAGAAGCCAGAAAACTGTTGGGCTTCATAGTCTCCAAAAGCAAGATACGTTTAGATCCTGCATAGGTAGCAGCTATCTTAACCCTGCCTTCACCTACCAATATTCCAGAACTTCAATGTTTGCAAGGGCATGCAAACTTTCTACGCTGTTTTATCTACAATCTGTCCGAGATTACAAAAGGCTACATGGGACTTCTCAAGAAGAATGTTCCCTTTATCTGGGATGACGAGGCCCAATGCTTCTTTGACAATCTAAAGGCAGCCTTAACCAAAGATCCTGTGATTCAACCCCCCAATTACACACAGGACTACATTCTTTATCTCGTAGCCTCGACTTCCACCATCGGTATGGTGCTAGTCCAGGAAGATCACAACGGCTTAGAACATGTGGTGTACTATCTCAGTAAGAGTCTTCTCGACTCTGAAACCCGCTATTCACATGTTGAAAAACTGGCTCTGGCAACAGTTTTTGCTGTCCAGAGATTTCGTCATTACATCTTACTCCGCCGGACCACCGTCATCACCGATTTCAATCCAATGTACTATATCCTCACACGTCAAGTGCTTGGGGGCAAGTACTCCCGTTGGATTGTCATCCTTCAAGAGTTTGACTTGGAATTTGTCAAAGCCAAGCCTAAGAAATCTTTGGTCTTCGCTGAGTTAATTTGTAACCTGCCCCGTGCTACTGAGCAATCCGAGCCCATTGATTCTCTTCCTGACGAATCATTGTTCCTCATTAGCACGTCTGATCCGTGGTACGGGGATATTCTTTTATATCTCCAAACCCAATGCTTCCATCCCGACCTCACTCGCGATGAGCGGCGACGCATCCGACATCATGCAAAATACTACCTCATAGTCAACGATACTCTGTATCGATGTGGTGTCGACACCATTCTTTGACATTGTTTGACCTTAGATGAGGCGGAACACGTTCTTAACGAATTCCACGCTAGAGCATGTGGTGGTCATCTCTCTGGGATGGCTACGGCCCAGAAAATATTGCGAGCAGGATACTTCTAGCCCTCAATTTTCAAAGACTGCATTGAAACAGTCAAGAAGTGTCCGCCATGTCAATTCTTTCATAGTAAAGCACGCTTGCATCCTGCTCCACTCCATCTTGTCATTGTCGTCGGCCCTTTTTCCAAATGGGGCATAGATTTCATGCATTGTAAACCCACTTCAGCCGGGGGGCATAGCTATGTCATAGTAGTTGTCGACTATTTCACAAAATGGGCTGAAGCGATGCCTACGTATGCTGAGGACGGCAAAACAGCAGCGTAGTTCATATTCAATCATATCATAGCTAGATTCGGTGTCCAACAATCTATTGTGACCGATCATGGCTCCCACTTCAGGAACCATATGATCGAGGAGCTAAGTGCCAAGCTGGGTTTTCGCCATGAAAACTCAACCCCCTACTATCCACAAGCTAATGGCCAAGTTGAAGCCATTAACAAAGTCCTGAAAAGAATGATTCAGCGTATTGTGGGTACCCAGAAATCCAATTGGCACTCAGCTCTGTTCTCAACACTGTGGGCATACCGAACCTCAGTGAAAAGTGCTACTGGTTTTACACCATTCCAACTGTTGTATGGCCTAGAAGCCATTCTGTCGATTGAATGTGAAATTCCATCACTCAAGATAGCCATAGAGCTACTCCCACACACTACTTCCGAAGAGGAACGGTTTCTATACCTATCTAAGCTAGATGAAACCCGCCGTGACACTGCTTTAGCTAATGAAGCTCACAAAAAACGCGTCAAAGCTCAATACGACAAATCCGTTCAACCTCAGATCTTCAATGAAGGTGACCTCGTACTTACATATGATCAAATGAATGACAAGCTTGGAAAAGGAAAACTTGAATCTATGTGGTACGACCCCTTTATTGTAAAACGTGTCTTAGAAAAAGGAGCCTATGAACTAATTGATTGTGATGGTACGCCATTGGCACGGCCCCGCAACGGGCTATACCTCAAACGTTTCTACGCGTGAGGTTACCCTACGCGGGTTACTTGTTGTACATAATGTACTTAGTTTGCTTTTATTCTTTTTGGTGTGCGCGTGGACCTTATGTATCCTTACTTTGACTCGTAATTTTAATGTGCAGATGTCTGCCTATTTTGGATTCGCCGACGGTGCAAGCCGACATACCCGGAATCTCGCTTCCGCAGCATGGGTGATCTATTCCCCCACTGGCGAGTTGATTTCTTTAGGAGCCAATTGTTTAGGTCCTGCAACCAACAATATCGCGGAGTACCATGCAGTCATTGGTCTCTTGACAGAGGTTTCTTCACTCGGAATTGACTCCTTATCAGTCTTTTTAGACTCCCAACTCGTGGTTTCTCATCTAAACCGTGTTTACACAGTCCGCGATCCTATACTACTTCGTTCATTTCAGAGAGTACGCCTCTTGGAACGATCATTTAATTTTATTACATATCAACACATACTGAGAGAATTCAATTGTATAGCTGATTCATTGGCTAATTACATTTTGGATTGGCATCTTGCCCACATATAAACACATCATAAAAAATAAAATGCACAAGTCATTGTAAATATTTAGATCATAAATAGGTCCATATCACTGTATATAAGAGTGTTTTTCCAAAATATATAAAGTTTGTGTCAAAGACAAAATTTGGGACCAAATCCCATACAAAATTTGGCTCTCAAAGCCTACATATCGTGTACATGCCGCAAAAAGATCAAAAGACCATCTATGGAGACCTAGGAGACCTATCATGTCCCTCATCGGACTCCTCTCGCTGCTGGTGGGAACATACTACAGCTCGAACCACCTTACGAAGAAGTCGACTGATACGACCAGGCACACCTACAGTATGCCGCTGGAGATGATAAGGGACGTCATCCATCCTCATAGCAGGGATACCATGAGTCAATCCATGCAAGTTCCTCTCTATGTCCCGAACGCCTCCTGCTTCGTCTTCATCTTCCTCCTCGTCAGGAACAGCTTGACGATCAACACCACCACGACGTAGCGGCGAGTACCCAGCTGGTCTCTGCAGTCCACGATCTGCAACATGCATACGAACATGCGTTAGAAATATTTTACACATTCTAAAAAAGCAATAAAAAATTAAATATTCAAAAAAGGAAAAATACATATCCATGAAGGTCATACCTGAGTTGTCCCAATAATCATCCTCTGGCAATGCCAAGTCGATGTCCTCACAAAAATTTACCCCTGAGTAGGGATAGTCATCAATCATAACTATCTGCTCCTCTAGCCAGGAGAAGAAGTCCTCGCCAAAGGCTAGCCGCTGAGGTCCCCCGAGACGTCCAGTGTAGTCACTCCATCAATTCATCCATGGCTCGGTAGGTGGACGAGGGGGCATAAATATCTGTGGGCGTAGTAATGGCACCCTCGCCAAAAAGAAAGTGACCAGGATGCTCCCATAGCCAAATTGGGAATTTTTCCCAACCCTACACTTGTGCACTTGTTCTTTGAGATTGGCCAACACCGCCTCACACCAGCTAAATACTCTTCCTCCCATGCACTCTGCTGCGAGATTCACTTGTGTGCGGGATGCTTGATGCAGACTCACACTTCCTGCTACACGTGTGATGGTGAATAGTACAGTTTTTACATGAAGTTCTATAACCTCCTTTATGGCCACCTTCCCACTTTTCTTACTCGAACCCTGACGGCAATATCAAGCAATCAAGTCATCTGTGCTTGATTCTGAGGCTGAGTGTCCAGTAAAGTTCACCCGGGCCCCTCTTTTCGAGAGGCCCGTGAGGAAATAAATATCCTCAAGTTGAATTTCAAGAACATGCTCTCCCACTCGAAAATCTTGAATGTCAGGATCCCATAATTGAATGAGATGAGTGAGAAGCTTGGGTTGCTGACGAATCCCTTTGGTCTTAAAGAACTTCAACAAACCACATTCTCGCAATGCGGTCACGGTCGGTAAGTGATTTTCAGCTGCAAAATCATCTGCTTTGTGCTCTCTTTCTTTCCGGCTTACCATTTTGCTCCAAACAAGTTGCAAACTCCTGCAAAAGGCCAGGGAAAACATTTAGTAACTATTTAGCAACTTAGTTTAGGCAGAAAATTGGAAAAATTTTGATTTCTTAAACTCAAAAACCGCCTTCACCGCACCTGGGGGAAACTCTGCCATGCAGTACTGTACAGTGCCACGCCTCGGGGTGGCACTGTAGCGTGGTATTGTTAGACAGTACCGCGTTTCTTGATAGAGCCCCCACGCGGTACTGTGAAGGGCAATTTTTGCCCAATAGGGCTTGCCCAAAAATCAAATTTTTCCTAATGAAAGCAAATAATTCCTACATGAAATGAAAGAGGAGCTCAAGACCTCTTACTTAGCGCAGACGGTTGTTGAAATGGTGTCCTGGAACTCCCGATATGGATCCTTGAAGTTTTGCTCCTCAAATGGGTAAAAAATCTCCTCTTTGGGTAAAAACACAAATGAAATGGTAATTTCTATTTTTAACCATTCTTTATATAGCATTTTCACCTATTTTTTAATTATTATTTTAAAATGGTTAAAATAAAGCCCTTTTCACATTGCTAACATCCAGTTTTTGAGCACTTATTAACAGGATCCCCGGCAAAAAGCGATGTATTCACACTGGTGTTTATTCATGATTTGACCTTCATTTTGAGCCCACTTTATCTTTTTCGTGCTCTGGATCTAAAACTTGAAAAAGATTCCAAGCGCTTTCACACTCATCTCGTGCTTGTCAAACCCAAATAAATGATGTCGAGTACGGTCAGCTTTACTCATGCTCGTTAAACGATGAGGAAAGTATTATCCTAGTTGTATTTTATTCTTTTTTCGGGCCAGAATAATTAAAAATTACGAAAAAGACCATAGGAGTCCATAGTTAAGCTCTTTTCAGACTCCCTAAAATTGAAAAGATTGCCAAGTGATCTTGACTCTTTCACACTTGTAAAAGTATTTGAAAGGTCGTCTATTTGGTGATAGGTTACCCCTTTTTCGGCCCGTCTAGACTATTTACGAGAAAGGTATACCTCAGTCAATCTCGGCTGGGAGATTTCTCTCGGGAATTGTTTTACACTTTTTCGGGATCGAGGGACTTAATTTACGAAAAAGTACATTATGGAGCTTCCTTTAAGTTTTTCAGGCTCTCTAAATATGAAAAACTACCGAGTTTTCCTTCCTTGGACTCGTTAAAATTTTAACATCGAAGGACCCACTTTGGGACGAACCCCTCCTTTCTCAAGTTCGTAAAACATGTGAGATTGGACTCATCCACAAGATGAGCTACATCGAGCATCTGTTATCCTCTTCAAGCTCGCAAAACAACAAAGAGGTACTCGTCTATCATGTCGGGGGAATATGGGGGGATAAGTCAAGTTTACTTATGGCAGCTTGTCAGTCGTTACCTTTGAACATGGCATGTGTTCGTCTCTTGTCTATATTTGGGTATCCATTTTTCACTGAGTTATGGTCATCATCCTGAGTCGTCTCCTTGGCCACGAGCCTACTCATCCGGTGTCTATCCTCTGCTATCAATAATCCCTGCTGCCAAGTCCTATTACATGCCGTTATATGTTCAAAGGGTTGCATTGTTCAGAGTCGTTCATTGTGTCAGGCCTCCGCTGTGTCAGTACATACTCCATTGTTTCATCATCTTATCGTTCGTTCCGATTTTGTGTCAATGATGTGGGAATCATTATGGCCCACCTTCGACGAGTCTATTCCCGTCGACACCAAATCACTATCCGGGAATTGGGCTTAGGGATCATCCACTAGTACCTTGGTACCTGCATGCCTCAATGGCAGGTTTCCTCGTGTTTGACAGTAGGTTCACATCACTGACCTCTTATCAAGCGATCTCTCGGATGCTCGACATCAACTCATTCATTCGCATTTCGTTGAGATGTACTATTGATACCTTGGGAATCATCGTCATCATTGGTGATCTCCCTCGCATTTGTTAACGGTTCACATCATTGACCGGTAATCAAATGGTTTCTACCATGTTCGACTTCAACACCTTGTAATCACATGGCTAGATTCGTATCTTTTGCGATCAAGTAGAAGACCCTGGGCGCACCTCTACATTTTGATTGCGTCCAGGTTGCGATGGAGATGTCATTTGTATTGTCACACAGATCCGCTTATTGTATTGGTCGTGGCTATGTCATTATTATCTCATGGATCTACAATTGTTCATAGTAGCCATGATCTGTCCACAGTCCATATCATCTCGGTACTCATGGATCTGCAATGTATTGGTCGGCAGCCATGCTTTGAGTCATTTGTTTCCGAGCATGGGGATGCTCGCCTCGGTGGTATATCTAACACTTTGTTTCTGTCTCAGCTCCTTGTCGCTCTCCTCGATGCTATCTCTGCACAATATTCGTAAAGTCTTTCGGCCATCAGTCCTTTCTGACCTCACACTTTAGGGGGCATCTGTTATACCTCTATGTTTCACAGTGTCGCATCTCCATCACAAAATGAGTTGATGACACTTTCCCTACTGTTTTAAACCATCCAGAAGAGACATATGATGAATGAACCTTGAAGGGAAACTTACCCTGACCAGTTCTGACCCAGCTGAGACTTTATTTACACACACTACCGCGCCTTGCTCAGTTATAGGAGAGCGGTACTATACACTACCGCGCCATGATTTTTCCCCAAAACGCGGTAGTACCGCGTTATGTTAATACTGCAGGGCGCGGTACTCTTTTATTAGCCTTTTTCCCTTGGCTTGTGGGATTTTGGATTTTCGAAGATAGTGGAAGATTGGGGTCCCTGATTCGATCCCAACTCACCTTCTGTGATTAGAAACCTTGATCCACTTATCTCTCCCTAGATCCACCCATCTCTCTTGTTGGTTAACCCTACCATACACTATAAAGGAGAGACATTCCATGGGGAAAAGGGAGGACTCTTGGTAGTACCAAACTTATGGTCTTGCAGCATTGTGGAGATAGCTAGAGGAGAAGGCACTTGGAGCTAGAGGATTGGCTTGGACATCAAGCACCTTTTGTAACTATTCTTCAAGTTGTAATAAGATAACTTGTCTTGTCTTTCCCATTTCATGCGTATTGTTTAAGTCTTTAACATGGAATGTATCTAATCTGGATTTGAATCTAATTTTTATATTCAAGGTATTTGGAAGCTTGTATGTTTGTTCTTTGGTTGATATTAGCAGGTTCTACATTGGAGCACTTGGATCAAAAGCTGGAAGTTGGACAAACATCGGATTGAAAGGTAAGTCTTATCTCTCCTTGTTTCTAAATACATTTAATCTTGCAATAAAAGTTAGATCAGGAATCTCAAGGTAGCATTTGTTTTGACTTGTTTCTTGCTTTAGAGTTAGTTGAAAATCTACTTTAAAGTTAAGGGAATTTTGACTTATCCGTAGGGCAGAATTCCACATAACAGTCGGGGCCTCAGTAAACAACATAACAAGCCTACTTTCTGAAGTTACCATGATGACAACTCTCTAAAAAATTTCTATGAAGGCCTCAGGGATATTTGTCTTTTTGAGTTGAGATAGCTCTCTGAAATGTATCTAGGGGTCCCTCTTGTCAAAACTATCAATGGAACTCTTTGTGAAATCAATATATGAGGTAATGGTGTTGTGACCCATCGTCACTAACCCATGGTACCACCACTCATGGGATTCCCCGTCCAAATGAAAAGTAGCCAACTTGATTGCATCTGACTCCATCATGGGGTTAAGTTGGAAGTAGGTGTCGACCTTCTGCACCCATATCCTCGTCGAAAAACTACATGTCCCATCAAAATTGGGGATGGTCATCTTCCCCGCTGTCCTCTATAATTCATAATTATGGCAATATCCTCCATTAAATACTCTTAACCTATTCTTGCTCTTCATATTTCAAATGTTTGAAAAGGACATGGTAGAGTGAGAACCATCTCCTGGTGCCCGGTATTCCTGTAGATAAGCCCCAAATGGTTCATACTACTTTTCTTGTATTATTTTTCCTAGTATCGGGTTCTCTAAAAACCGTGGCATATTAGGCTTGGATGACTTATAGATGTGTGGATGGATTTACATGGTGGTATGTGCGTGACTCTCTCCACTGCTGGTAGATAACCTATTAGCATTGTTGACCTATTGGTTAAGTGTTGGCCCTGGCTTGTTATCCAACCTGTTTATTGCACTTAGTACTTCCTTTTGGACTTTCGCCAAATAATTCAAGGAATTGATGAGGCTATTGAAAGATATATCTTCTTTGTTCCCCATGACTTATTTACTTCTGACTTGATCTAGTTTAATATTTGATTCTTCCCTGTTGGTACCTTGATCCTCTAGATCTATATCCTTTAGATCTAAATCCTCTATTATTGGCCTACTTCTTCTCCTTCGGTAAGTGACAAATGTTGTGTTGTCCAAATTCATTTAACCGCTCAAAGTTGCATGTTCCCCATAGTTAGCAAGGAACATGCTCTCATACCACTATAATATTCCAACTTAAATATAAATCTAAAATTTTCTTCAATACTGATTTAAGATTGCTTGATTTGGTTGGTGACTTGTTGGTTTGTAGGCAATGTAGGAGGGAGTAATTATTTTTTATGGTTATTTGCATGCCTCAATGGTTTAACACCACAATATGAACCCAATAACAACAATATTAAGAATATTAATTGCTTCCTAAATATTCAATTCCAATCATAAATCATAGGAGAATAAATCTGACCTTAAAACAATGTTGACCACATATGGTTGATGGATGTAGCATCTTATAAATCACACTTAGATTTGTGTGTGTACTTCAATGGAAAATGGAACTTGAGATAAATGTACAACAAATAGAGGATTTTCCCACATAAATAGATCACATACCATATTAGTGAATGTAGGCCATAAAGTGTTCATGATTTCTTGTGATGGTGATCAAGCTTCCAATCTATAATTTGTTGTCCATAATGGAGAATACCAGCCTTGTATGTATTCATCGCCTATAGGTGTGGATAAGGACAATGGATCCTTGTATTAGGGTCATGAATTATAAATTCCAATAAACCACGATTACAGTAGATGTGTACACATCAATAAGAAGGGGAGTCGCTTCCCACATCTAAAGCATAGGTCCCTCCTCAACACACACTGTACTATAACTTCCTAAATGGTAACTCGCTACCTGTTACCTTGTGATGAAATTATTAAAAGGAACCACGATTTCCAGGATTGTACATGCAACTATTATGAGTGGGATCACTTCCCTCATAAGGGATAAATGCGCCCTTCCTTAATGACCCGGAATGCTCACGTATTCAATGAGTAACCACGTCTTAGTTGTAAGAGAAGAGCTTTGGAACACACTTGCTAATCACGCCTTTTTCAGTGGTTAATGTCAATGGTATATCCTACACCCTCTTGTGCTCATATCTCTAAGAGAGGACTCGCCCTTCTATTATTATTTCGTTGTTCATACCTTTCGCCATGAGGATAAGTCACCCATACTTTGTGATGAATAAATATTTGCTCATGAATTATGTTTGTACTCTTGATGAAGCCCATGATGATAAACCTGAGTGGTCTATCCTTGGAAGTGATTAGGGTAGATATATTTCACTATTGAATCCACTTGCTAGCTAAGGGATTGCGCCCTTAACTCTAAATTGCTCTCAGATCTCTCAAAACCAATTCTCAATGAATAATAACAACAATCAATACCTAAAAGTTGATTTACCTTCCTTTTATTCTCTTTTGATTGCATTCAACTCACTTTTTGCATGCATGCAACTTAATTGATGCATGCCACATGCAACTTGATTTATGGTCTGCATGTCATGCATGCCAGTTGATTCCTGCTTAGATGGTCCTCTTTTAGCCCCTAATGAATTAATATCCTACACAAGATCTACTTTTATCCTATGTGGCATATGTAATTAGTTAATTCCCTTTCTTTCACCACTTGCTTGAACCTATGAGAATTAAATAGGTTAGCGAGATGGTTCTTAGTGTTTAAGCAGAAGAGGACATTACAGATACAAAATATTTTAAAAAACTTTCACGGAAATTCGGTGCGATACAGACAAATGCAAGTAGTAAGAACTTGTGCTTTTTTATATAAAAAGTATCACCAAACATAATGTTATTGAACTAAAACTTTTCTTTTTTCGTTTACCGATTCGTCTTTTATGTACTTACACTTTCAACGTTTTTAGTGCATCATTCTCGTTGGTTGTGCATCCTGATATTCTTGATTCAGAGGTGTTGTTCAGCTGTCTTTGTACCCCAATTTTATATGATATGTAGGTGGACTATACACTCACCCCAGCAAGGGGTGTGGGGGGGCATCGCCCCCCTGTGGGCCCATGGTTTGTGGGCTAGTGGTTTTTTTGGACAATAGTTTGTGGGCCCATGGTTTTGGGTATCCCATAGTATTTTCCCATGGTAATTCCCCTTTAAAAGGAAGACATTGTAATATGAACATGTAATGTATTGTATCATTGTAAATATCTCTTATTGCATGAGAGAGACTATGAGAGAGTGAAGAGGAAGTTGCAACAGATGTGATACAGGTTGTATCCCTTCATTTGTTGGATGGTATAATATTAAGGACTGGAAATTTCTGTTTGGACGTAACCCATCTTGGGTGAACCACGTTATATTGGTTTCTCTCTTGTAAGGTGTTTTATGTGATTTATATTTGCATATTGTTTATTTTTATTTCTCTATGATCTTGTTTTTCTAACAATTGGTATCAGAGCCAAAGGTCTATTTGGCATGTAAACGTGCAGGAACTAAGGGTTCCTGGTTCGAGTGGGAGCAATGGTGGAAGAAGCAAATTTTAAGGTCGATACATTTAATGGCCAAAACTACCAGTTATGGAAGATTCAAATGGAGGACTATCTATATTAGAAGGATATATTCCTACCGTTGGGAAGAAAAGAAAAACAACCAGCAACTATGAAGGACAAAGAATGAGAGGTTCTTGACAGAAAGGCACTGGCAACAATACGGTTGCGCCTGGATTCGTCAGTGGCTGTAAATATCTCAAAAGAAAAGACAATGGAGGGTCTGATGAGCGCATTGGGTAAGTTGTGTGAAAAACCCTCGGCCCACAACAAGATATTTCTAATGAATAGTTTGTTTAATATGAATATGTTAGAAGGCGGATCTATTTCTGATCATCTAAATTAATTTAATACGATTACAAATCAGCTAATTTCTGTAAAAGTGAAATTTGATGATGAGGTTAGGGGTCCTCTAATCTTGTGCTCATTTCCAAAAAGCTGGAATGGCTTGGTTATGGATGTAAGTAACTTTGTCTCTCATTCAAACACTTTAAAATTTGATGTTGTTGGTGTTATTATTAGCGAGGAAATGTGGAGGAAAATCAAAGGTGAGACATGAGGTAATGCGTTGACCATGGAGAGCATGGGAAGACAAAGGGAGAGAGGAAAGAGCCCAGGTAACCGCAACAAGTCTAGGAAGGTAAGATCAAAGTCCAGACTAGGAAAGATAGAGTGTTGGAACTATGTAAATAAAGAACTTCTGAAGAAATACCGCAGATCTCTAAAGAAGAAAGGATATGGAAAGCAGGAGACTACTCAGAAAGAAAATATAGCTGGGTGATGTGTTACAATATGCTTTGATTCTTGCATTAGATAATACTAGTGATTACTAGGTAGTATATTCAGGGGCTCCATGTCATGCAACACCCCATAGGAAATTCTTTCATGATTATGTTCTAGGCGATTTTGGACATGTTTTATTGGGTGATGATGAACCATGTAAAATTGTTGGAATGTGTAATGTACGGATAAAATTAAAGAATGGTGAATGGCTACTGAAATATGTAAGGAATATTCCTGCAATAAAAAGAAATATGATCTCAACATGGCAGTTGGGAGATGGTGGTTGTTTATCTACATTTGGAGAGATGTGGTGGAATATCACTAAAGGATCGATGGTGATAGAAAAAGGAGACATGATAGGTATGTTGTATTTATGTCCTCATAATATTGACTATTCTATCTCTTTAGCTTCCACAGGAACATATACAACATTGTGGCATCATAGGCTTGGCCACATAAGTGAGAAGGGGATGCAGATTCTCCACTCAAGGAAGTTACTGCCAGATCTGACGCAGATAAGTTTGGAATTCTGTGAGAACTGTTTATGGAAAACAAAAGAGAGTCAGATTTCCCGGGGTTGGGAAACAAAAAATGAGTGAAACGTTAGAGCTTGTGCATATAGATGTATGGTGACCGGCTTAGGTACAATCTCTTGGTGGCTCTCGTTATTATGTTACTTTTATTGATGATGCAACTAGAAGGGATTAAGAAAGTAAAAATTATGGAAGATATAAATGATGATGCTTTGGTCCTTAGCTCATATGGAGTGGTGTTGTAAGTTAATGAGAGGGGATTTTTTTTTACAAAACTATGAGGGATATTATGGAAGGATTATATAGACACACTTTCCACTTATAGTACAAAAATCAATCCGATGATTCATAGAACTAGGTTATAACTAAACTATAGAAAGTGTTTCCAAAGCAGTGGTTAATGAGACCTACTAGAGTTGCAATTGCTAAATCATACAACAACAACAAAAAATCATTCATAAAGTAATATTCCTAAACATGATTTTCTAGAATATGTATAGACTACTAATCACATAATCACATGCATAATTGCCATTGACATCGTCATCATCACAATATTCCTAAATAGTGCTATAATCACATGCATAATTATCATTGACATCAACATCATCATAATCATCCTAGTCATCATCATAAACATCATACAAATCATTTTCATCGTCATTGTCATTGACCTCATCATCATAATTTTCATGCTCATCATCGATGTAGTGGTCATTTTCATGCTTATCATCTTGTTATCAAATTATCATCAATGCCAAAATCATTGTCATAATGCATCATTAGCAACATCGTGATGTTTTTAGGGTCACTCAAGTTCCATTAGGGTCACCCAAATGTTGTTAGGGACAACCAAATTCCATTAGGGTCACTTAGGTGGCATTAGGGTCACTTAGATGTCATTAGGGTCATTTAGGTGCAATTAAGATCAATCAATATCAAGTAGTGCTATAATCACAACCATCATCATCATTGATATCGATGTTGTTGTTGTCACCATCATTCTAGTCATCATCATCAACACCATACAAATAAACAATATCATCATCGGCATCTGCATTTTCATTGTCCCCATCATCATAATTTTCAATGTCATCATCCTCATCATTGATGTAGTGCTCATTCTCATCATGATAATCTTGTAATCAAATCATCATCAACGTAAACATCATTGTCAACATGCATCATTAGCATCATTTTCATGTTTTTAGGGTCACTCAAGTTCCATTAGGGCAGACAAATGTTGTTAGGGATAATCATATTCCATTATGGTAATTTAGGTGCCATTAGGGTCATTTAGGTGTCATTAGGGTCATGTAGGTTATATTGGGATCAATCAAGATCAAACAGTGCTATAATGACATGCATCATCGTCATTGACATCGACATCATTGTATTCATCATCGTCCTAGTCATCATCTCCAACATCATACAAATAAATATCACCATCATTGTCATTTCCCTCATCATCATAATTCTCATCGTCATTGTCCTCATTGTCGATGTAGTCCTCATTGTCATCGCTACCATCTTGTAGTCAAATCATCATCAACCTCAAAACCATTGTCACCATGCATCTTTATCATCATCATCATGTTGTTAGGGTCACTCAAGTTCCATTAGTGTCATTCAAATGTTGTTAGGGACAATCTAATTCCATTAGGGTAAATTAGGTTCCATTAGGGTCACTCTAATTCTATTAGAGTAATTTAGGTTCCATTACAACCACTTTGATGTTATTCGATTCATTTAGGTTCCATTAGGGTCACTTTGATGTTATTAGAGTCATTTAGGTGCCATTAGGATCCAGTCATGATCAAATAGTAGTGATATAATCACATGCATTATCATCATTGACATCGACATTGTCATCATTGTCATCATCCTAATCATCAATGTCAACATCATACAAATCAACTATATCATCATTGTCATCATCGTCATCATCATAATTTTCATTATCATCGCACTCATCGTCGATGTAATGCTCATTGTTAGTGACATCATCTTGTATTCAAATCATCATTAACTCTGACATCATTGTATTCATGCATCATTAGCATCATCATCATCTTTTAAGGGTCACTCAAGTTCCATTAGGGTAAATCAAATGTTGTTAGGGACAATCAGATGCCATTATGGTCATTTAGGTGGCATTCAGGTTACTCATATTTCATTAGGGTAACCTAGATTCACTGCATTTTGTTGGATGGACACTAAAATTGGTGCACTTGATGCCAAAAAAGGAATCCCAAATGAATTACACCATGCAAGAACGTTCAGGCGCAACTTTAGCCAAAAGTAGATGCTAAATATGGTGCTGTTGAGGACATTATACCATCCACTATTGAGGACGCTAATCTAGACACTAGTTGGGAAGTAGTTTAGGACACAATTTCATGGGCATATTGTGTCTAGTTTAGCACCAACTAATATTTGAAAGTTAAAAAATAAAATAAAAAACGCATTTGGTTAGGATGACATAAAGAGTTCACTTCCCTTATAAAACACAAAATAGAAGAGATGAACACTAATTTGACACATTGGAAGGAAGGAGGAGCATCTGAGCTCTAAAATTGGTGATTCTTACTTCATATTTGGAGATTTGCAAGGGAAATGACCCTTGAATTCACCCTTGGTATTTGAATAATTCCCTTGTAGCTGCTTGAAGATTATTGATTAAGGAAGGCGGTTTGTAATTTTTCCTTGAGGAAGTTGGTTGAGAATTTTTTTTTCAAGAAGACAGTTGAATAATTTCACTTGAGGAAGAGGGTTTAGAATTTAAGAGTAAAGAAGATAAAACCCTAGGGTTTTGGAAAGTGAGAGGCATCCAATACACTTTCACGTCCCCTTCCATCAATCCTGTGCCAGGAAGGAAACATGACCAACATACCGGTCTTATTGGCAATCTCAACCCCATACATTACTAATAAATTAATGGATAAACAAAACTTCTGTGTACAAATACATACTCAATATAAACACAACGAAATTAAATCATATTTGCACACACACAACATAAACACATCATCATATCTATCACATGCATATGATGAATCAACATGCATAGAATTCAATCTCGTTCTCATGCTATGCACAGAATTCATGTCAATTTCATTAAGATAATCATTTTAGTTCATTAACATGGATAATTAACATGTAGAACAAAACACATAATGATCATAATTTAAACTACAGAGTCTACTTATATTTGAGATGAAGTTGTCCAAACAACTGGCTATGTCAGAGCAACATTCCACCCAACCATAGATATCTATCCAGCCTATATTCTTTCAGCTAAGAGATCACCCCCGAGCTGGGTTGTGTATCCACTAAGGAGGAACTAGATGGGTTCACTCACAGCCATGGTTTCACTCAACAGCTATGCTAAGCCAACACACAGTTGGGTTTATCAAGCATACAAAAAGACAAAGGAGGGAAATGCTAAGCCAGTGAGATCAACCATAGAGCTACATGCATATCAAGACAATTCAAACAATCAAGGCACCCACAGTACCTACCACACCCAACACAAGGAAGGTACCCTTCTCTGCTGCACAGTCCCTTAGGCGTCCCTTCCCTCCAGTGCTCTTTAGGATGGGCATAGAAAGGTCCAAGCTGATAAATACTTGATATTAAAGCCTTCACTGGGTTTATCAAGTATTCCCAAACTCTATTCTAAAATTCACACTTGGAATTTCTCAATTTGGTGATCAAATAACTCCATCCCATCACTGAACTTCTAGGCTATAAAAACTGGGTTTGTCTATGGATATCGGGGTATCTAATGCTCTCAAATTTTCCCCAAAGTTCATATCTATGGATCCCTCGTTGGATTTTACTGTCAATACCAAATTTTGGGCGTTTATGGCTCTTCAAAACTTGGGTTCTTGCAAAGTTGTGATTTCTGGTTTTTGCTCACTGCTGGGAATTCGTAATGGATGAAAATGATGCTGGGTTCTTCAACAATGGAATGTGAATGAAAAATACCCCATTCCCATGAGGTAGAGTGGCTTGTGGTACAAGAAAAACAGAGCCCATACATACCATATGAATTTCTGGGCTGCCCATGCTCCATTGAAGCCATGGACTGAATTCTTCAACAACTTCCTTACAATAGAATTAAATGTCAGCAAGAAAAGTCAAATGGGTTCACAAGATGACATATGGAAGCCTATGGTTCAATCCCATATCCCCCTCACCACTCCCTAGTGGAATACACATGGCCCCTTCTCATTCATTGCTTCCATAGCCAGTTTTGGTATTTTATTGCAATATCAAATATTTACATCATTTACAATATTCCATGGCTTAATAGATCATGGGTAACAAAATGTCAAATGCTTGTCCATTTTAAGTAAAATACGAACATACAGTAGCAGGGCCTTGGCCTTGAGCTCCATGCTAGGAAAACATACATCGCATGTACACAATATTTACATAAAAGCCAATATACCATAAGGGTCAAAATTGGGGTATTACATTCCCCTCCCCCTTAGAACAACACCATCCTCGGTGTTCTCAAAACTGAACAAAAATGGAAATGCCTCTCTCATGGCATCCTCCAGCTCCCATGTAGCCTCATCGGGACTAAGGTTCTCCCATTGGACCTTTACAAGCCTGATGGCTCTGTTCCAGAGCAAAGTGACCTTCTTGTCAAGGATGCACATAGGCTTTACTTGGAACTCTCCCTCGAGTTCCACTTGTATCACATTCCAACCAATCATATGATTAAGATCATGTACATACTTCTTAAGCAACGATACATGGAAAATATTATGAGCTCTTATGTTAGCAAGCAATGCAACTGTATATGCAACTGGCCCTATCCTATCTAGGACTTTGAATGGCCCACAATATCTTGGTGACAAATTGGCGCAACTCACCAACTTGAGAGAACTTTTCCTTGGTTTCACTCTCAAATAAACATGATCCCCAATCTTAAATTCCTTATGCACTCTTTTCAAATCTACATAACTCTTTTTCCTATTCTGAGCTGCCTTTAAATTCTGCCTGATCTTAACAATTTCCCGTTCCATTTCCTTGATAATCTCTGGTCCAAGTACTACCCTGTTCACCGGGTTGTCCCAATTCACTGGGGTCCTGCATCCCTTGCCATACAATGCCTCAAATGGACTCATCCCCAATGATGCATGATGTCCATTATTGTATGCAAATTCTACCAAGTGTAGCTAATATTCCCACTTGGATGGTTTATCCATCACATACATTCTCAGCATGTCTTCAAGAACCTGATTCACCCTCTCAGTTTGACCATCTGTTTGAGGTTGATATGCTATACTGAAATTCAATCTAGTTCCCAATTCCTGAAATAATCCTTTCCAGAAATTGGAAGTGAACTTCGTATTGCGATAAAAAACTATTGCCTTGGGAAATCCATGCAATCTGAATATCTCTCTCATGTAGATATTTGCAATGTCATTAGCCTTGTGAGTGGACTTGACTGGAATAAAGTGAGTTTCCTTTGATAGCTTGTCCACCAAAACCATGATTGAATCATGCTTCTTCACTATCATGGGAAGACCTGTTATAAAATCCATAGAGATCACTTCCCATTTCCACTCCGGAATGGGTAAGGGCTGCAACAATCCTACTGGATGTTGGTGCTCTTCCTTGACTTGTTGGCACTTCTGACACCTAGAAATGTACTCAGCTATGTCCTTCTTCATACCATGCCAAAAGTATTATTTTCTTGCTGCTGTTATAGTCTTCTAATATCCTGGGTGTCCAGAATATGGCATTTGATGTATTTCATCCATCACTAGCTTCTTCAAATCTTCACTATTTGGAATGTAAAATCTACCTTTGTAGATGAGGATATTGTCTTCACCAAGCTGATATCTCGCACACTTTTCATCTATAATTTTATGCTGCAACTTTTATTTAATTTGAAGGCAAGTTTCATCACTGTTTTGGGCTTCAAGAAATTTTGTCTTCAAATCTTATTTACACACACTTAATGCTGCAACATGAAATTTTCTGCTAAGAGCATCTGTAACCTTATTCTCTTTCCCTTTTACATGCTTAATTTCAAAATCAAATTCACAAAGAAAATCCATTCATCTAGCTTGCCTAGCATTCAAGTTTGGTTGGTCAAACAAATACTTCAAGCTCATGTGGTCTGTCCTAAGCTCGAATCTTCTTCCCAACAAATAATGTCTCCACCTCTTGAGGGCATGTACTATGGCTGCTAATTCTAAGTCATGTGTGGCATAATTCTTTTCATGCTCTTTTAATTTCCTTGACTCATAGAAAATCACAACTCCTTCTTGCATGAGAACTCCACCTAGCCCTTCAATGCAAGCATCTATGCACACTACAAAATCCTTCTTTGGATCTGTTATCTTCAAAATAGGAGCGCTGGTAAGTAACTCCTTTAACTTCTGAAAGCTTTTCTCACACTTTTCATACCATACAAACTTGATATTCTTCATCTGCAATGAAGTAATTGGGTGAGCTATCTTGGAGAATCCTTCGATGAACCTTCTATAGTAACCAACAAGACCCATAAAAGATCTAACCTCTGAAACATTCTTTGGAGTATACCAATCCATGATGGCATTAATATTCTCTGGATCAACTGCAATTCCTTCTTCAGAAATGATATGACCCAAATATTGCACCTTCTTTTGGTAAAATTCACACTTGCTCAACTTGGAATACAACTGATGTTCTCTAAGGACTTGCAACACCATCCTTAGATGTTACTCATGTTCTTCATTCCTTGAATAGACAAGAATGTCATCCAAGAACACAATCACAAACTTATCCAAATATTTGCTGAAGACACTATTCATGAGACACATGAATGTAGCAGGTGCATTGGTAAGACCAAATGACACCACAGTGAACTCATAATGACCATATCTAGTTCTGAAAGTTGTCTTGTGAATGTCTTCTTCTTTAATCCTCACTTGATGGTACCCAGACCTCAAGTCAATCTTCAAAAACACCTTAGATTCCTTCATTTGATCAAATAAGTCACCAATTCTTGGCAATGGATACTTGTTCTTAACTGTCACTTTATTTAGTTGTCTGTAATCAATACATAGCCTTAATGTCCCATATTTCTTCTTAACAAATAACACCGGTGCTCCCCAAGGAGACACACTAGGATTGATATACCTCTTGTCCATTAACTCTTATAGCTGCACCTTCAAGTCTACCAATTCCAGTGTGCTCATTCTATAAGGAGATTTGGAATTTGGTGCTGCCCCTGGGACAAGATCGATGGTAAAATCAATATCTCTCTTTGGTGGTAGTCCAGGCAATTCATCCGGAAACACATCTTGGAATTCTTGCAACAATGGGAAGTCTTCTATCATTGGACCTTTGTCCTCTAATGAATCTGATATATGGACTGCATATAATTGACAACCTTTCTTATGAAACTTTTTCAATTGTAAGGATGAAATTTGTCTTACTAAAACTTGCTTGGGAAGTCCTTTTACCAATCTTGTCCTTCCCTCTTCATCAGTGCACTCAAGTGCTTTCTCATAACAGTCCAACTTGGCCCTATGTATTTCCAACCAATCCATGCCAATTAAGGCATCATAAGATCCTAATGGTAGTACATTTAAATTTGCATGTGTGTGGAGTCCATTCAATTCTATGGGGCACTCCACCACTACTTCACTAACTTTTCTCTTGGTCCCTGTGGCTAATTGAAGTGGCCAAGATTTATTATGCTTCACTTTTCTAAGAGAACAACCTTCAACCACTTTTGGAGAAACATAACTATGAGTAGATCCTGGATCAATCAAAACAGAAATAGATTGCTTAGCAATCTTCCCTTCAACTTCCACCACTAAAGATTGATTGTCTGCCTGATGATTATCCAACGCTGCATAAATTCGAGGCGTTTCCCTTTCCATGTCCTCCACTGTTGTTGCTCCCTTTAAGTTGTGCAAGCTACGGGGATTTCCTTTTCGATGTGGACAATCCTTAAGCATGTGGTTTTCTCCACATCCCCAACATTGAAGCGGTCCCCGTGGAAAGGTTCTGGGATGAATTTTGAATGGTGGTTTGAAGCCACTTTTCTTTTGATCAAAACTCCCTAATTTTGGCTTTTTCATTTCCTGAATAGTCCTGAATTCTGAAATATTTCTTCATTCCAAGAAGCCATGTCTCTGCCTCTTGGCCAGTCTTGTCTTCTCCATCAAATGTGGGAGGTCTTGCCTTCCTGAATTCTCCCTGTGGGGTTCCTTTGAACTTCTTTCTTCCATCAAATCTCATGGGCATATGCCTTGGACTTCTTTGAGAACCTCTAGAGTCACACGATTTGCTAGAAGAAGATCTAGAGGAAGGTGTTCTATGCTTCTTGCTCACATAACTCTTCCTTGGGCTTGGAGTCCTCTTCTTTGAACGACCTCTAGAACGACTCTCTGCATCTCTTCCTTCTTCACCTACATTACTTGGGTAGGGCCCAAGGTTAATCCTATGCTACATATCAATGAGGCTTTGAAAGATAGCAGCATTGAGTTGGTTTTGTTCTTCTTGAGCCTTCACCAATCTTTCATTGAAGCTCACCATGGTTTCAAACAAATTTTGAGGAATTATTTGCTCCCTTCTCCCATTGGATTCAGTCTCAGCATTCCCTTCTTGCACATTTTCTCCTAGCACATATTTTTCATGCTCAAAAGGATCCTGAGCATCATTTATGGTCACCATTTTTCTTTGGAGACTCTCTTCCCTATATGCTACTTTTGATACACTATTAAATCTCATGAGCTGCAAGCACTGTGCATTATGAAAATATTTATTAGACATCTTAGGAATGCTTACAGAAACATAAACAATCAATATTTAAAATAATCAAAATCATGGAATCATTTACAGAGTTAGTATGTCTTAATTTCTTTTTCCCATTCATGCAATTCTGGAAATTGCCCATACTGTCAACAATATGTCAAAACAGTCACTGGCACTTTTAGGATCTAATTATTTATGGGGTATGACGACCTCATTCAAATTATGGTCATGCAAAATTGTTCTATGATGGATAAGATTTCCAATGCATATCCATGTGCTCCATTCCGACTTCGGGTGTGGAAACTACATCACTTCAAAAATGACAATTTTTGCCACAATTCTGCACTTTTTACACTGTTGTAAAATATCCTGAACTGCCAACTTCAAGCACCCGTGGAAGCAAATCTATAAATATTCAGGAAAAAATTTCTACCGGAGAAGTTATTCCATATAACAAGGAAGACTCAGCAACTCACGGATCTATGTTCCGATGCACCATTAATATTTTATAAAATTCTGGGTTTGACTACTTTCCACTTTTCACATTTTTCCAAAATTTCAAATTTTGGGCCAAAAATGGCTATCTCCCAAACTGTGCATTTCTGGAAAATCTTTGTCTAACTTGAATTGTTTGTTTTAATCAGAATATTAAATGTTGAGTTTAGTAAATTTCTTGAATCCTAATTATAGGGTCACTTTCATCCACTGCAAGCTTTTCAAAATCTCCAAAAAGTGGCTCAGAATAGTGCTTTTTGGCCTTCACACTCACCCTGACTCCACATCCTTTGGAGTTTGGCTCCAAAATTCCAAACTTAACACTGTTCCTACTCCATGAACACTCCATATCAGTTTTGGCTCAATCTGACCTTTTGTTAAGAGTCGAGACACCGATTTGTAAAAGCCATTAATTCCAATTTTATGCCAAATCGGAGCATAATGGGCTCGGGATCTTCATTAGTTCATTCATGGCCTTCGTTAATGGCTTTAGAACGCCATTGAACTCATCCAATTTTGATCCTGCATGTTCCTGTAATCCAAAAATCATTTTTCGGGCTCTCTATACTTTTTATTTTTTATTTTTTTTTACCCAAACCCAAAACCCGAAACCCGAAATCCCGAAATTGCGGGTGCAAAATTGCGGAAATCCAAAGTGCAAAATTTGGAAATTTTGCATTCCCGCAACCCACAACCCGAAATCCGAAATTGCAGGTTCAGAATTGCGGAAACCAAAACGCAATTTTTCAAAAACTTTGCGTTCCCCGTAACCCACAACCTGAAATCCGAAATTGCGGAAACTGAAACACAATTTTTCAAAAACTTTGCGTTCCCGCAACCCAAAATCCAAAATTGCGGGTTTGAAATTGCGGAAACCGAAATGCAATTTTTCAAAAACTTTGCATTCCCGCAACCCGCAACCCGAAACCTGAAACCTGAAATCCGAAATTGTGGGTCCGGAATTGCGGAAACCGAAACGCAATTTTTCAAAAACTTTGCGTTCCCGCAACCCGCAACTCGAAATCTGAAATTGTGGGTTCGGAATTGCAGAAACCAAAACACAATTTTTCAAAAACTTTGCGTTCTCAAAATCTGAAATCCGCAACCGTGGAACACCTTCGGCCCTGCAACTTGCGGGGTTCATAACTCTTTCGTTTCTTGGCCAAATGAGGCGAGTATGGTACCGTTGGAAAGCTCTTGCAGAGATCTATGAAACTGTGTGGTTCCCTGCCCCATCTAAGAACTCTGATCCTTCCAGTTTTCCATTCCAAAATGACACCCAAACTTCATCAATACCGTGTTAAAACATTCTATTACTTGCCTATAACTTCAGAGTTTGGCCCAAGCAGCCCCGGTGTTGTAACATGGGATCTGATACCACTTCGTCACGTCCCCTTCCATCAATCCAGTTCCAGAAAGGAAACATGACCAACATACCGGGCTTATTGGCAATCTCAACCCCATAGATTACTAATAAATTCATGGATAAACAAAACTTCTGTGTACAAATACATACTCAATATAAACACAGTGGAATTAAATCATATTTGCACACACACAACAGAAACCCATCATCATATCTATCACAAGCATATGATGAATCGACATGCAGAGAATTCAATCTTGTTCTCATGCTATGCACAGACTTCGTGTCAATTCCATTAAGATAACCATGTTAGTTCATTAACATGGACAATTAACATGTAGAACAAAACACATAATGATCATAATTTAAACCACATAGTCTACTTATCTTTGAGATGAAGCTGTCCAAACAACTGGCTATGTCAGAGCAATGTTCCACCCAACCATAGATCTCTGTCCATCCTATATTCTTTCAGCTGAGAGATCACCCCCGAGCTGGGTTGTGTATCCACTAAGGAGGAACTAGATGGGCTGACTCACAAGGAAGGTCCCCTTCTCTACTGCATAGTCCCTCAGGTGTCCCTTCCATCCAATGCTCTTCAGGATGGACATAAAAAGGTCCAAGATGATAAATCCTTGATATTCAAGCCTTCACTGGGTTTATGAAGCATTCCCAAACTCTGTTCTAGAATTCACACTTGGAATTTCTCAATTCGCTGATCAAATAACTCCATCCCGTCACTGAACTTCTGGGCTATAAAAACTGGGTTTGTCTATGGATATCGGGGTATCTAATGCTCTCAAATTCACCCCCAATTTCATATTTATGGATCCCCCATTGGATTTTAATGCCATACCAAATTCTGGGCATTTATGGCTCTTCAAAACATGGGTTCTTGCAAAGTTGTGATTTCTGGTTTTTGCTCACTGCTGGGAATTCGTAATGGATGAAAATGATGCTGGGTTCTTCAACAATGGAATGGGAATGAGGAATACCCCATTCCCATGAGGTAGAGTGGCTTGTGGTACAAGAAAAATAGAGCCCATACCTGCCATACGAATTTATGGGCTGCCCATGCTCTATTGAAGCCATGGACTGAATTCTTCAACAACTTCCTTACAATAGAATTAAATGTCAGCAAGGAAAGTCAAATGGGTTCACAAGATGACATATGGCAGCCTATGGTTCAATCCCACAGCCCCCTCACCACTCCCTAGTGGAATACACATGGCCCCTTCTCATTCATTGCTTCCATAGCCAGTTTGGTATTTTATTGCAATGTCAAATATTTACATCATTTACAACATTTCATGGCTTAATAGCTCATAGGTAATAGAATGTAAAATGCTTGTCCATTTTAAATAAAATCCGAACATACACTAGCGGGGCCTTGGCTTTGAGCTCCACGCTAGGAAAACATACATCGCATGTACACATATTTACATAAAAGCCAATATACCATAAGGGTCAAAATTGGGGTATTACATACACTCAAGCATTTGAAGATGGAAAGTGGAGGAGGCATCAATCAAGGGAAAATGGTATGCTTAAGCTGTATGATGTTGAAATGCATTTAACATGTTCTTGGATTCTCCAATATTCTCTTCAATAAGTCCATTATCTTGCATCTATGAATTTTTTTTAATGAGGCCTCCTCACATTACTTAACCAATGTTTCATGTGGTTTGTTAGAGTTTGCATGTGATGTGCTTGACATGATTCCCAAACTAGATTTGATCTCTTGGAAAATGATGACTGCAGGGTATGCACAAAATGGTGAGTAAGAAGGGGTGATAGAGCTAGCACAACCTTTCCACTGTCCAATTCCATAATAAACCTTTAAGGTATTTGTTTACATCAAATTTTCATTAAAATGTCACCTATTTGATTCTGAAAATGGTATGTTTTGTATTTTAATTCAGCCCATATGACTATGTACAAATTTGTTTCGACATACTAAAAGAACAAATTTGTTTCCAGTACATATTTCTAAAAGAACCTTGGTAGTCAACTACAACTTTTTTCCAACCAAAGCAAAAATAGTATTTCATAGCCAAAGCAAAGAAGCAACTCTTGCATGTCTAGTGACATTGTCAACTATTTCAATAATTTGATATGGTATTATATAGAGAAATTTGTATTGTCTATAATTCTATATTTGAAATTTGTTTAACCTTTTGAACAATATTCCAATAGTCAATACCAACAATGTTCTAAGTTCATATTATATCAATTATAAAAATGTTACTTTCTAGTTGCAAATACCATTATTGCGATTTGAAATTTTTGAGCAGATAGAAATAAAATTCTTTACCTAGTAGAAAAGTACATTTGTTAAAATGAGGAGCATGTCCTCCCTTAACCATAATATTGTTGATGTATATGTAACTTCGGAATGTATTTCATCCATGTATTTCATTTATATATTATTGTACTCCTATAGAGATGTGTCATTCCTCTATACGGAAGTGTCGTCATGTGTATTGACAAGTGTCGCAAGTATGTTAACTTGCCGATGGGTTATTAGACCACCATGTGTGGGGTCGGCCCTGATTTATATATTATATGGTTGATGACCTAGTTAGACAAGTCGGCCCCATAAGGTCATTGGGAAAACAGATCAAGTATAAATAGAGATCGGGAGATCTCTATTTGGATCACTTAGAAACTCATACTTCCTTCACTCGGAAAGTGGCACACATGTGAGGAGGAGGATCATCTGCGACTAGGAGACTATCTCTATGTATTTTGGTTGTACTTTGGTTGAGCCATTGCTCTCTCTATCTCTGAGGAAGTTGTGGGGTTTTTCACCTTAGGGTTTTCCCCATGGAAACTCTATGTATCTTGTCTCTCATGCTTTTGATTCTTGTGATGACTGAAATGCTTGTTATGATTGATATGCATTGATATACTGTACATGTTATTCTCTCAGTAAAAATCCTAGAGTATTGTGAATTAATGCTCAAAATTTAACATGGTATCAGAGCTAACCTGAGAAGAAGAATGTTGGGCCCAGGTTGAGTTAAAGTTTTGGGAAGCACCTTTTTGAGGCAAGCAGGGAAAGCTGAGCTGAGCACAGCTCAGAAACACAATTTTGGCTAAGTATTGAGGATGTTGTGAAGTTGCGCGCAACATCCAACTTTTAACGAGACTACGGAGTTGCGCGCAGTGTCGAAGTTTTGGCCGTGATGCGAAGACCAGTACTACGCAGAAGTAGTGTTGCGGATTTAGGAGGCCACGTGGAGCCAGTAAAGCGGTGCGCTAGACAAGTATCAAGTGTAGTTACCGGCCCAACCAGTAGCAGCCATTTTTGGAAAGATACTTTATGATTGCCGAGCGGCGGACGTAGGCAAAACAGGAAGGCGCCCATGTGTGGGTTGTTAAGGAAAGCGACGTTTGGCACGCACAAAAGGTAAAACCGTTAGAGAGAAATGGTTCGGCAGAAGCAGCCTGCAGGCACGCGTGTAACAGGAAGGCCGATAGCGACATAATGAGGACATGGAGATCCGCCATGATCAAGCAGACGCTGCCAGGAGCCAGCAAGCCGATTTGGAAAACCGGCGCAGTTTTGGAAACCCTTAGGGTTTTGGGTTGTTTGGTCTTCGGCATTGTATAGACATGACCTTCGGGCATGATCTATAAAAGAAGACATTTTGTATGGGATGGGGGTTCGTTTTGTGGGTTGTTCTCTTGCTGTATTATTGTTATTCTTTTGTAGTTGCTGAGAAATTAAGGAGATAATCTTTTTGTATTGTAAAATCTCTCTGAGCTAAGAAGATTGTAAAGGCTCTGCAGCTGTGTGCGCAGAGATCTAGCCGAGAGAAGGAAGAGTCTGCAGTTTAGTGTGCAGACTAAGAACAGTTTCCCCATCCCTTTTGAAAGAAATATATTACCAACCATTCTTGTGGACGTAGCTTCCCATCCGGGGAAGTGAACCACATTAAATCCTGTGTTATGTGATAATGTTTATGAATGAATGACTACCTGTATTTTCTGTAGAATGAATGCTTGAATGTTTCCTTGCATGTTGTAATATGATAACTTTGATATGCATTTACCAATAGGAGAAGTTTGGGAATGATATGTTAGGTTCCGCGGAAGCAGATGAATGGTGAACACTTCAATTCTATGTTAAGGCCGTGAATCAGTCATTGAAGTATAATTACTTTCTTAACACAGTGAAGGAACGCAGCACAGTTAATCATGTTTATCATTTCAGTTCATGTTGTAATAATCCAAGTTCTTGACGAATGCTAGAAAGATAGCCAGTAATTGCCTGAATGATTGGATGAGTGATATTCATTTCAGTGCCTTAGCGGTTCCGGGATTTTCCAAATAGAGTATAATTGTGGGTGATTCGCAGTTCCAGTAGAAGATTCACAGCAGTAAGAAACCCTTGGTGCGGCCCGCAGGGTTTCCTGCACCATGCGGTATCGTTCGTAGCATAGATCCTACTGTGTACCGCATCACTCTACCCACAGCGCCGTCCTTCTGTACTGCGCTGTGTAGCCTGTTCAGATAAACAACTCATCATTTACTTTGGATACTTGATTCTGTAGTACCCCATAGAGATACACCTCGGGTGAGACCTCAACCTGCTCGTAGGTTGTTGCCAAAAGGGCCAGTGCGAAGGGGTTTTTTTGGTCAAAGCGAGAACCGCAAAGAACCTGGGTCTATTTGAAAACCTCTGGGTCAGTTTAAGCCAACAAATGGTTTTGTTTCTGCGCTAGAATCCATGATGAGTTGAAATGGTTCCATTACCGCGCTAGAATCCATGATGAGTTGAAATGGTTCCGTTACCGAGCTAGAATCCATGATGAGTTGAAATGGTTCCCTTAAGTTGAAATTACGATGTGTGAAGAAGAATATCAGTTCCCGGAAGGATCTGACTATTGGCATCCTGAAAAGACAGAAATCCAAGCTTGGTGGGATAAGATCATAAGTGATTTAATAGACAAGAAAATAGACATCCCCATCTAAGCGACACACAGTGGTTGGATAGATATCTGTTAGACGACATTCACGAGATCTTTTGGGCATCGTTTCCAAACGAGCTGCATGTGTGGATCTCGCGACTCGCAGAGAAGAAAAACTATTTCCAAGGAGGAGTTCCTACAGAGTGGACTCCCGAGCTCACAGCGCAGCTTAAAGTGATAAACAACCCGTTGTCACACACAGTTGATTATTGGATTGATCATATGCTAGAAGGCTTTGTAACAGAATTTGCTGTAGAGACACTCAAATCCTACAACCAAGCAGAAGCAAATTTTTTCGGAGGATTCCATGGTAAGTTTCGGAACAACCTCAGTCTATACATTAAGATGTTGTTAGCTGAGAAAGGTGTTCTAAGAATGCAGTAGTATGATTGAAGTTTGTCATGATAAACAGTACATATATTGATTCTAACGAAGAGACACATACTCTTAGAAGTGGTAAGAGATATAAAATTAATAAGAATCCAGAAGGCCCTAAACTTCATATAGATACTGAGATCCCCTGCGATCTTGATAGTGAAGTTGCACAACCATTTACCCCTGAGAATCTACTGGCTGCACAAACCGCGCCACACTTATCGCAGAACCCACCCACTATGCAGGCCACCCCGCAGAAGAATTAGCCTAGTCCATCTCTCCCGATAGTCCCATTTGTATTTACTGTGCAGATCCCTTTACAGCAGCCGTGCACTAATATCGGTGCCCCACCACCTAGTAGCACAATGGCGAACACTGACATGAAACTTCCTATATTCAGAGGAACTAGCTTAGAAGACCCTGATCAACATTGGTTCCTTTGTGAAGCCGTATGGAGTGTAAGACAAATCCAGGACAATGCCGTGAAGAAAGCACAGCTCATCACCACTTTCAGGGATAGAGCACTACATTGGTTTATGAAATACTCTACCGTAAAGCCGAGAACCCTCGCAGAAATTAAGGTCGCGCTAGTAGCAGAGTTCAAGAAACCTAAGACTGAGTCTCAGTGTATAACTGAGCTGAAGGAAATAAAGCAGAGACCAACTGAAACAGTCTGGGAATTTGATCAGAAATTTAAGACCTTACTAGACCAAGTAAGTTTTGTTATACCACCAGAACAACATAAAGAATGGTTCATTGTTGCGTTGTTACCTCATATCAGATTACCATTGATGCAGCAGAAGGTTCTATCCCAGGCAGATGCCTTGGAAATTGCAATGAAGCTGGAAGCTTCGCCGATTGGTGATACTAGTTCTGGGATGTCTTAGATCCAGAACCAGCTGACCACCCTGACACTTGAACTGCAAAGTATGAAAAATGGTAAAGAACAAATATATGAACCTAGACAGGAGGTCTGGTGTACAAGTTGGAAAGGAGAAGGTCATGACCGCGAGCATTTCCCTCTATTCCATGACTATATTAACAGTGGTGCGCCTAACCCATTAAATCAGAATCAGGCCCCATGGTGTGAAATTTGTAGAACCACAGGACATAGACCTGAATACTGTTACCTCATCCAAAAATATGTGAAAACTCCTAAGAATTTATACTGCAATTTCTGTAAATCAGTTGGACATGATGGATCCAACTGCCACGCATATGAATTAATGAATGAAAGAAAAAGGGATATGGACTCAATGCGAGGCGCTGGCTTGTACCGCGTACAAGAAGATACCCATCCAAAACAAGAAAATGCACAATATGACCAAGGAGGATACAGAGGTCGTGGTGGTGGATACCTTGGCAGAGGAAGAAATGCTGGTCCGGCACAAGGAAGAGGCCGCGGCCAAGTCATTTGTTATAACTGTGGCCAACCCGGGCACGTGTCTAGAGATTGTGTTAACCCATGCACTACATGCAACTATTGTAAATCGTTTGAGCATGTCATTGAATATTGCCCAGTATTAGAGGTGGAAATGCAGAAGAGAAGACGAACAGAGGCTCCGAATCCAAACATCCAGTGGATCGCAGTAGAGAATAGAACAGTGGATCCAAGAATTAATGTGGTCACACGCAGTGGCGCTGAGACAGGCCACGATAGAGGAGCGGAAGCTTCAACATCCGGGGAAGCACATACGAAGAAGGATCCCCTTGAAACAGTATGGATAAGGAAAGCTCCTGGAAAAGCACCCCCTCTTAACCTACAGAAGAACAAGGAGGTCTTCATTGAAGCGCAAGATACCTTTAGAGAACCAGCGGATAAGTCATCAAGGATCCCGCTGCGCAGTGAAACACCACATGTTGAAGACATGCCGACTCCATATGACAAAATAAGTACTACGACAGATGTCTGTACTTCTATTGCGCAGTTCTTACGAAGATGCATGAAGTTACTAAAAAGAGAAAAAACCATAGTAGAGCTCCAGAAGCTTATCAGCCAGTATGAACCTCAGATCGCAACAGAGACTCCAGATAGCGTTGTACATCATATAAGGAAGCACAAAAGAACAGGCCAAGAGATGAGGCTAACTACGTAGATAGGAGATTTTGAAATGGATGAAGTCATCGTTGATCTAGGATCAGAAGTGAATGTCTTGACTAAGCATACATGGTAGTAGATGGGTCGACCAAAGTTGCTCTGGTCACCTATCCAATTACGAATGGCTAATCAGGAGAAGGTCATACCTTTTGGCCGCTTAGCTATGTAGTAGTTGACATTGATGGAGTACAGAGTCATGCAGACTTTGAGGTTATTGAAATTGTGGATGATAGTCAACCTTTTCCAGCAATATTGGCAATTGATTGGGCTATGGATAATTTGGCTATCATAAACTTGAAGACAAAGAAGATGATCTTTGAAGGGAAGCATCTTAGGGTCATCACACCATTGGATCCTAAAGATGGTGATAGATACAGTGAGCCGATTCAGAAGGAATCCCAAGCACAAGACTTCGACCGACTATACCAGCTGACTGCGAATAGGGAAGACTACATTAATCCTACTGCGGATGATACGCTCAGCTGGCGATGTGACACTTCTTGTATCTCTGACTCGGATATAGGACTGGAGAATTGGCAAAGCCGCATGCATGAAGTATTAGCAAGAAGATGTGTGTAGGTCACGAAATCACTCCGCTGGATTGGAAAAGAGGTGAGTCCTATTCCCACATATGATGGTTATGCTAATGTTTACATTTTCATAAGGGAATATATTGCAGCTATACTAGATGAGCATAGACTGCCAGCTTTAGATATAGCATTGCATGATACACCTGCCAGATGGTGGAATACACATAAGAAAACATTGACCACTTGGGATCAATGCAGAACTAAGATGCCGATCCGATTCGCCGAAAAGGTTACTTTACCCTTTGAAAAGTATAATGGACAGACAGACCCTAGTCAACACATTGAAATCTGTTCAAAGGCATAGGTGGAAATACCACTTACAAAATGGGTACATTTATTTGTACATACATTGGATGCAGGTATCCCAAAGAAATGGTACCTCGAAATGGAGTTGCGCAGTGAACTCACTGATTGGGAGCTGCTCGCTGTGAACTTCCAGAAGGAATTCAGTTTTGAAGACGAGAATCCATTAATCCATGAAGCATTACAGCTAATCAAGAATCACATATTCTAGGACGAGTGTCCTGATCAAAACATAACATTGCAGGAGTTTTTTGGGACAGAGTGCATTCCTGCGAACCTACAGTCCGAATGGAAGGAACATGGAGAGCACTTGATCGATTGTTACAACTTAGCTAAAGATAACAATGATACAAATGAAGATGATGAGGATGACCCATGAAACATAGATATACTAGAATCAGAAGGCACGTGTGAGGTAGAAGGACCTCCGTTGGAAATCCCAGATATGACTGGACCAGTAAAAACACAAAAAGTGAACATTGGTACAGACAAAGAGCCGAAGTTCGCATCAATAGGAGATTATTGGGATGACCAGACTATTGCAGAGATTACAGATACCTTACATGAGTATCAGGAATTATTTCCAACAAAATTTACAGAGATGAAAGGAATTTTGGGAGACCTAGGGGTCATGAAAATACCTTTAAAACTAGGTGCTAAGCCTGTCAAGCAAAGACCATACAGATTGAATCCGTGCTATAAGGCAAAAGTCCGCATAGAGCTAGATAAGATGCTGGAAGCAAGAATCATCGAACCAGTTGAAGAATCCGAATGGATTAGCCCCATGGTTGTTCAAGACAAGAAATCAAAAGGCGAGATCAGGATTTGTGTGGATCTCAGAAAGCTGAATGATGCTTCCATGCATGACCCATTTCCTACTCCATTCACAGACGAAGTGCTCAATAACGTTGGAGGAAATGAGGCATATTCTTTCACTAATGGTTTCTTTGGTTATCATTAGATTAGGATTGATCCTGTGGATAGGCATAAGATGACATTTGCTACAGAATGGGGTTCATTCCAGTACACTGTCATGCCTTTTGGGCTGAAGAACGCACCTGCCATATTCTCTAGAGTCGTCGTCGCAGCATTTAAAGATTTTATGCACAAGTTTTTAGAAGCGTATTTTGATGATTGGACTGTGTTTGGTCTATTGAAAAATCATTGCGGGAATCTCCGCATGATGCTCGAGAAGCGTCGACAACATCAAATATCCTTGAATTTGAAAAAGTGTATTTTCTGTGTGCCTTATGGAATTTTACTTGGCCACATTGTCTCTAAGCAAGGATTGATGGTAGACCCTACGAAGATTGCAGTTATTGCAAAATTACCAACACCAAACTCAGTCAAGATGTTGTGATCTACATTAGGCCATACTGGATATTATAGGAAATTTATAAAGGGTTATGCACAGATAACTGCGGCAATGGAGAAGCTGCTGAAGAAAGACACACCGTTCATTTGGAACACAGAATGCAAACAGGGTTTTGACACATTAAAAAAAAAGATGGTCACTGCGCCGATTCTAGTGTTTCTAGACTAGACAAAGCCATTCCATGTCCATGTTGACACATCATGTATTTCCCTGGGGATCGTGTTAGCAAAGCCAGGAGAGGGAGGAATTGACCACCCTATTGCATTTTCTAGCAGAAAGCTTTCGACAGCAGAAAAGAACTATACTACTACTGAGAGGGAAGGCCTTGCGATGGTATATGCTCTACAGAAATTTAGACACTACTTGCTGGGATCGCACTTCCTTATGTTTACTTACCATTCTGCATTGAAATATTTGGTCAACAAGATAGTGTTAGGGGGACGCATATGTCGATGGCTATTGCTGTTCCAGGAATATGAATTTGAAATTATTGTCAAGCTAGGTAGATTGAACTTGGGACCTGATCATCTGTCAAGGATCAAGTCAGGAGAGGAGCCAACGAATATTGAAGACAGCCTGCCTGATGCGCAGTTATTTAGTATACAGGTTGTCGATGATTATTACAAGGATATCATTGACTTCCTAACCACAGGGATGGCACCTCAGGAATTCTCAATCCAGCAGAAAAAACAGCTAGTGGTGCATGCCGCGGACTTCACTATAATTGCAGGTCAGTTATACAAAATTGGGCCAGATGAAGTCCTGCGCAGGTGCGTACTCGATCATGATAAGCCATTTATTCTAGCAGATGCACACTCAGGAATCGCGGGAGGTCACTATGTAGGAAGGGATACTGCGCAGAAGATATTGCGCACAGGGCTATGGTGCCCTACGATCCATAAAGATGCCAAAGAACGCTGCAGGAACTGTGATGTCTGTCAAAGGACAAGAAAACCATCACGCAGAGATGAGATGCCATTAAATCCACAATTGACACTACAACCATTTGAAAAATGGGCAATAGACTTTGTGGGTCCTATAAACCCACCAGGAAAAAGAATGGGTGCAAGGTATATTATTACTGCTACGGATTACCTCACCAGATGGGCGGAAGCAAAACCAGTTAAGGACTGCAGCGCCAGTACTGCTGCACAGTTTATTTTTGAAGAAATACTTACCAAATTTGGTTGTCTGAAGATTTTGATGAGTGACCAAGGTACTCACTTTTTGAACAAGATGATTGAGGCGCTTACAGAGGAATTCCACATTCGTCATCAGCGTAGTACTCCATACCATCCATAGGTGAATGGTACTGTAGAGGATTTCAATAAAATATTTGAGAACGCACTCACTAAGGTGTGCAATGTAAATAGAGACGATTGGGACCTACGCATCTCATCTGTGCTATGGGCATACAAGACCACATGTAAGAAATTGACAGGACAGACACCCTTTCAGTTGGTTTATGGGCAGGAGGCTATAATGCCTATGGAATATATTGTCCCTAGTTTGAGAATCGCTGCATTTACAGGGATGGAAGACTGCGAAGCTCTAGAAGAAAGATTACTACACTTACTCGGCTTGGAGGAAGATCGCTTCATCGCAGGCTTCCACCAGCAATCTTAGAAGGACCGCGAGAAAGCATGGCATAATCGCCATATAAAGAACAAGTGTTTTCAGGTAGGTGATCTAGTCCTCCTGTATGAAAGCAAATTCATGAAATTCCCTGGTAAATTCAAGATGCATTGGCTTGTACCATATACTGTGATGCATGTTACTAACACTGGTGCAGTCCAATTAGCCAATTTAGCTGGTGATACTTTGCCAACTTTGATAAATGGAAGCAGGCTAAAGCTATACCATGATAGGACTGCTTCACAGAACCTTGAATAATGAACCAAGGAAGGAAGTTCTAAGTGTCAAGTATAGTTGAAAGTGGACACTAGAAATGTAAAGGAGCCTGTACATGTATGATAAAAGGAAAAAGGTATGATAAGAAGAATGATCTACGCACCGCGCAACACTGTAATAACCGTTAGATGACCGTTGCAGCAACCACTTCAACATTTAAAGAAAAGATAGCCGTTCTGAGCACGTTGACGATAGAAAAGACCGAAGGATCCTCTCAAATTCTCCAACGGACACCACATTAAATTCTTATCTAGCCATTGAATGGAATGGGAGAGGGTCTGCTGCACCTATAAATAACACCGTTGGGAGACTCGCAGGCGTTACCAAGCACTTAGAATTTTCTTGCGATTAACCTCTTTGAGCTAGTAGCCATCTGTAGTCTGTCAACCTTAGCCGCTACCTCATTTGTGAATGTCTGAACCTCCCTTTAGATAAGAAGAACTGAACCTTGAAGAATCCCTGAGGATCTTTCAGCAAGGAGGGATTCATCAGTTAATGAAAACTCCAGTTAAGAAGGTAGCCGTAGAACAAGGTGAAGGATCCCGCAGATCACCAAGAATTAATCCCACGATGCAGGAAAAACCAAAAGATAAGGGAAAAGTTGTAACTGCACCTCGATCCAACATCATAAAATTGGGATCCTCGGCACAGAAAGCACCAGCCTTTCAGACAGAACCTTTGAAGATGACAACTGAATATATCTCCCCGCGGGCACTGAATGCCCCTGTGTTTAAATTGTCCAAGAATGCGAAATACGACATCCCACTGTCGCCTATGTCAAAGCATGTAAATGTTGCTAAGAATATGCTAGGAAAGATAGCAGATTGTAAATGGAGGATTATGACCTCTTGGGAATGAAGAAAGATGAGCCAAATGTTCCCAAATACCCGGATTTTCAACCAGACCAGTATATGTGCTGGAAAAAGGACACCAAGGGAACTCTGAACTTGGTAGCTGACAATTGGTTAGCACCTGTCATTCAGTCAGGGCTACTAAACTTGCTGAGATTACCACATTTTGACCCTTCCCCAGAACTGAATATCATGGTTCACACACTCATGGTGCGAATCCATCAAGGTTATCTGTGGCTGGACAGAAATGTGGATATTAATATTGATTTGATCCACCGCATTATTGGGCTAAGCAAGCGCGGTAAGGATCTGAAACATTTATTCAAGGGGAAGAGCAAAGAAAAAGAGGTTGTTGAGAAGATGAAGAAGACCCACTCGGTGGTAAAGGGAAAAAGAGGATTCCCGACATAAGACATAGAGGATCGAGCAACAAGATTCGTAACGTAGTTGTTCGCAGGAAAGATGCTCAAAACAGCTAGACCTTCGGAGGTGCCTGTGGGCGCAATACTCCTTGGCGTCGCAGCGGCCGAAGGCCACAACTTCAATTGGTGTCAGTTTCTACTGAATGAATTCCTTGAAGAACTCAACGACACCCAGGTGAATGGCGGCCAGTTCCATTTCACCTGGCTCATCATCCTGATCACTTTGTGCGGATGGAAGGAGCCGCGAGATTATGTGGGCATTTTTATGGATACCAAGGATCCTAGAGGGTTTAAGTTCGTCAACCTCTAGGCAAACACAAATCCAGAGCGCCAGCGTGCAACCGCAGAAGTCTTTTACCAGTACTATATTCAACTATGCGATGCAATCACGAAGACATCCCGCATCACAAAGCAGGTCACAGCGAAGTATATCCACATCATCCACTTTGAGGCGGATATGAAATGTATATTCATATCGCCGAAAGCACAAACGAGGAAACCAGAGTGGTTTCCAGGAAAGTACATCATGTATGAGCAGGATATTGAGGACCTCATGAAAGATTGGCCAGCAGAATTCCACGCAGAGGTCATGGACGTGGAGACAGATTTAGAGGAAGATGAGTCGATCCCGCTCTCATGCCCAATCATTGAAGAAACAGGGAAGAGAAAAGAAGCTGAGACTTCAGAGAAGCCAAAGTCAAGGAAAAAGGTGAAGGCTACAAAGATTCAATCGGAGGTAGTCCTCAATGATGATGACTATGAGATGATAGCTGAAACAATCTCAGAGCATATGAAGGAGCTGATGGCGGCTAAATAAAAGAAGGACAAGGTCATCCATGATGACCTGCACTAGACGAGGCTCGCAATGCAAGGCCTAATGAAGAAAATGGACGATGTCCAGAAAATCCTTATTGTGCCGCAGGAAGCAAGGGCTGAAAGGAGGTTGGTAGGAACCTCGCAGCAAGGAAGCCAGTAGCTAGCAATAACGCTGCCGCCAAAGACTAGGATTGTCCATGTGGACCCATTGGCTGTTGTGTTGCCAATAGCAGAGCAAGTGACCTTGGACACAAAGGGAGTCGAGAGGGTAGAGCTCTACTTAGCCAAAATCCCTTTTCCAGGATTACACTTCATCCACACGCAGATCATGGAGGAGATGCATGAACGGACATTTGAAGCGATGAAGTTACAGGCAGAACTCACCGCAGCAAATAGACAAATTCAGTAGAAGGCAGAAGTATAGCTACGCAATGAGCAGGACCGTCGACATAATTTGGAGACCACCATATCCAATGTGGTGAAGGATATTAAAGACATAAAAATCCAAGATGATCCTGGAGACATAGTTCTGAGGATCGGAGATAAGGTGAGATCCTTGCAGTTGGAGATGCAGGACAAAGAAATTTATTATGAGGCCGATATTGCTACATTGAAGGAGAAGCTAAATAAGCAGGCACCATTAAACGAACAACAGGTCAGAGAGAAAGCAGTCAGCGCTGCCTCAAAAAGCATCACAAGTGAGATGGATAAGTGCCAATATCTCCTGGATAAGGTTTCGCAGGCAATCGCGACCCTTGAAGAGGATCAAGGATTGCTGCAGGTCAAGACCGCGGTACAAGAAAAACAGACCGCGCTGGACAAGTTGAACGTAGAGGTGAAAGCTCTGCCACCTAGAGAAAGGCTGCTGAGATACAAGGAGATATCCAGCTTAAAGAAAGAAGTACAGGAATTACGAAAAAAAGAGACTGAGATGGATAATAAGTTGCAGCAGCTCCTGGAGAATGCCATGGCAGTGTCGGAGCAAATTGAAGATAAGTTAATAGAACTGCACAATAACCAGGAGCAGGTACAAGATCAAATTGGACAAGAAATAACTCCAACACTACTTGAGTCAATTAAACAGGTTGAGGAGGATAGAAGAGAAGCAGTGGTGCAGTTGTGCGGTACATATGACGAGTTCGCGGCCAAGTTCGTCCCACCGGTCGCGGCGCAGAGTGAGACAGCTGAAAAAATCAGTGGCTCGGGGACGAGTCACATGTAAGTGTTAGGGGCATGTTGGGCCCAGGTTGAGTTAATGTTTTGGGAAGCACCTTTTTGAGGAAAGCATGGAAAGTTGAGCTGAGCACAGCTCATAAACACAATTTTGGCTAAGTATTGAGGATGCTGCGAAGTTGCGCGCAGCATCCAACTTTTGACGAGACTGCGGAGTTGCGCGCAGTGTCAAAGTTTTGGCCGTGATGCAAAGACCAGTACTTCGCAGAAGCAGTGCTGCGGAGTTAGGAGGCCACGTGGATCCAACAAAGCGGTGTGCTGGACAAGTATCAAGTGTAGTTACCGGCCCAACCGGTAGCATCCATTTTTGGAAAGATACTTCAAGATTTCCGAGCGGCGGATGTAGGCAAAACAGGAAGGCAGCCACGTGTGGGTTGTTAAGGAAAGCGACGTTTGTCACACGCAGAAGGTAAAACCGTTAGAGAGAAATGGTTAGGCAAAAGCATCCTGCAGGCACACGTGCGACAGGAAGGCTGATAGTGACATGATGAGGATGTGGAGATCCGCCATGATCAAGCAGACACTACCAAAAGCCAGCAAGCCGGTTTGGAAAATTGGTGCAGTTTTGGAAACCCTTAGGGTTTTGGGTTTTTTGGTCTTCGGCATTGTATAGACATGACCTTCGGGCATGATCTATAAAAGAAGACATTTTGTATGGGATGGGGGCTCATTTTGTGGGTTGTTCTTTTGCTGTATTATTGTTATTCTTTTGTAGTTGCTGAAAACTTAAGGAGATAATCTTTTTGTATTGTAAAATCTCTCTGAGCTAAGAAGATTGTAAAGGCTCTGCAGCTGTGTGCGCAGAGACCTAGCCGAGAGAAGGAAGAGTCTGCAGCTGAGTGCACAGACTAAGAAAAGTTGCCCTGTCCCTTTTGAAAGAAATATATTACCAACTGTTCTTGTGGATGTAGCTTCCCATCCGGGGAAGTGAACCACGTTAAATCCTGTGTTACGTGATAATTTTTATGAATGAATGACTGCCTGTATTTTCTGTAGAATGAATGCTTGAATGTTTCCTTGCATGCGTTAATATGAGAACTTTGATATGCATTTACCAATAGGAGAAGTTTGGGAATGATATGATAGGTTCCGCAGAAGCAGATGAATGGTGAACACGTCAATTCTATGTTAAGGCCGTGAATCAGTCATTTAAGTATAATTACTTTCTTAAAATAGTGAAGGAACGCAACACAGTTAATCATGTTTATCATTTCAGTTCATGTTGTAATCATCCAAGTTCTTGACGAATGCTAGAAAGATAGCCAGTAACTGCCTGAATGAATGGATGAGTGATATTCATTTCAATGCCTTAGCAGTTCCGAGATTTTCCAATTAGAGGATAATTGTGGGTGATTTGCAGTTCCAATAGAATATTCGCAGTAGTAAGAAACCCTTGGTGTGGCCCGCAGGGTTTCCTGCATCGCGCGGTTTCCTGCAACGCGCGGTACTGTTCGCAGCATAGATCCTACTGCGTACCGCATCACTCTGCCCGCAGTGTCGTCCTTTTGTCCTGCGCTGCGCAGCCTGTTCAGATAAACAACTCATCATTTACTGTGGAAACCTGATTCCGTAGTACCCCATAGAGATACACCTCGGGTGAGACCTCAACCTGCTCGCAGGTTGTTTCCGAAAGGGCTGGTGCGAAGGAGTTTTGTTGGTCAAAGGGAGAACCACAAAGAACCTAGGTCTATTTGAAAACCTCTGGGTCAGTTTAAGCCAACAAAGACATTGTGCAGTGTCAGAAACCAAGGGTTTCTTGTTTATTGGGTTTCTCTCCACAGATTTTGGAAAAGTAGTATAGTAGATTGACTCTACTCATCAAGGAGAATCTATATGTCCAATCAGAATTCAATTCTGAGCATTTTCAAATTTGGCCCTAAAACTTAGGGTTTCCACAAAAATAAGAATTTCTGGAATCTGAAGACATAGTTGGAAGATACTTGCAAAAGTCGAAGTTTAGAGCTTTGGATCGAGATTTTTGGCTGGGTAGATCTTTGGGAAACTCAAACCCTAATTCAGGGTCCTCCTTGGTGAATCTGGGAACACAAAAAGACAATTCTGAAGGGTGAAGCTTTGCATATCTCAAATTATGAATACACCAGGCTGATCAAATCATCAAGGCACATCTTTTTATCCTTTTAGAAAGTTGAAATTCACATTTTGAAATTTTAGGGTTTTTTCGACAAACCCTAATCTGGGACCAGATCCAGTTTTCAGCAAATCAAGTGGTAAGACCTAAATATTTTCTATTTCCATTTGAAGTACTCTTTAAAATGTCTCACCACACCAAGCTTGAGGATAAGCTTGAAGGGGCTGATAACTTTCGAGCCTGGAAGTATAGGATTGGGTTAATCTTGGAAGAGAATGAGTTGGACTCATATGTAAAAGAAAACATCCCTATCCCAAAGGATGAAGAGGCTAAGATATTGCATAAGAATAACTTGGTCAAGGCAAAGAGAATCATTGCTGATTCTACCAAGGACCATCTCATCCCCCATGTGTCATCTCTAAATACACCCAAAGAGATGTTTGATTCTCTCTCCAAGCTATTTGAAGGGAAGAACATAAATCGGAAGATGACTTTGTGGAACCAATTGAAAGGGGTAAAACTTCAGAATGGAGAATCCATTCAATCTTATTTTTCCAGGGTCTCTCAGATCAAGGAGCAACTAGAAGCAGTAGATTAAATGGTGGAGAATGGTTAAGTTGTCATGACCACTCTGAATGGCCTACCCAAGTCATGGGACTCCTTTATTCAAGGAATCTGTGCAAGAAAGAAGTTGGTATCCTTCAGCAGACTACGGGAAGAATGTTCACAAGAAGAAGCAAGGCTTGTGGCACGAGAAGAAAAGATGGGGAATGAATATCAAGCTCTCACAGCTCACACCAAGAAAGGGAAGCCTAAGAGAGAGCCATCTCATTTCAAGAAATCTTCACATCACCATAAAGAAAGGAGAATATGCTTCACCTGTAATGAAAAGGGACATATTGCCATAAATTGTCCCAAGAACAAGAAGGACAACAACAACTTCAACAAGAAGAAGAAGGGCAGCAAAAGAAAGTTCCATGCTCATGCTGCCGAAGATGATGAACCTCCAAAGAAAAATACTAGGATAGAAAGTGATGATGACTGATCAAGTGAATAAGAGTATGTTCTAATCTCTGCTCTCACAAGTACTATCTCTCATGGTTGTAATGATTGGTTAATTGACAGTGGGGCTTCCAAACACATGACTGGGTTCAAAGAATCTTCTGTAAATTTATCTGAACATGAATCACCTCATAAGGTGAAACTTGGGGATGATTATCAATACCCCATCAAAGGAAGTGGTGAAGCCTCCTACAACCTAGACTCTGGAAAGTCTTTGAAGATGAAAGAAGTTCTCTATGTACCTAGGCTCAAGAAGAATCTACTCTCCATCTCTGCATTGGATGCAAAAGGCATGATGATTGCATTTGTAGATGGCCAAGTCTTAATGTGGCCAAAGGGTAAAACTATTGATGATGTAGTGGTGATTGGAGAGCAAGAGGGAGGTTTGTATAAATTAAAGGGACAACCTGAACATGCCATGGTACATGATTCCATGGAGCCAAGTGAACTTTGGCATAGAATACTTGCTCATATGCACTATAGGGTACTTCCAATTGCAAGCAAGGCTGTAGAGGGTCTTCCTGAAATCAAGAACAAACATGAAGGTGTTTGCAAAGGATGTGCAAAAGGAAAGAACATAAAGAAGGCATTTCCAAGCAGTGAAAGCAAGGCAAAAAGCATCTTGGAAATTATCCACTCTGATGTATGCGGTCCCATGTCATCCAATTCTCTGAGTGGGTATGTTTATTATGTCTCTTTCATTGATGACTTCTCCAGAACTACTTGGGTTTACTTCTTGAAGAACAAAGATGAAGTATTTGATAAGTTCAAGGAATTCAAAACCTTGATGGAGAACCAAACTGATAAGAAGATCAAAATATTCAGATCCGACAATGGTGGAGAATTCACCTCAGGTGACTTCAAGAATCTATGCAGTGATTCAAGGATTAAGAGGGAGTTGACTGCTCCTTACAATCCACAACATAATGGAGTTGCAGAAAGAAAGAATAGAACAATCATGGAAGCAACAAGGGAAATGCTACATGACCAAGATCTACCTATGCATCTATGGGCAGAAGCAGCTAGAACATCTATATATGTGCAGAACATAACACCCCACAAGATATTGGACAACAAGACACCATAAGAAGTCTTCTCTGGTAAGAAACCTGAATTCAACCATCTCAGAATATTTGGTTGTCCAGTATACACTCATGTCCCAAAGGAAAAGAGGGCCAAGCTAGATCCTTCAGGAAAGAAGGGTATCTTTGTGGGTTACAGTGAAAGCTCGAAGGCTTAAAGAATATACTTTCCAGGGTTCAAGAAGATTGATGTAAGCAGGGATGTAACATTTGATGAAAACTCAGCATTCATCAAATCAAGGAAGGCACCTGTTGAATATATGAAGAACTCAAGGAAACTAGATTTCAAGACACTACCATGACTGGAGCAATTCCAGATGTTGATCGTGAAATTGAAGATCCGCAACAACCTACAGATCCACCACATGAGGACAACTCTCACAAGAGGAAACCTGCATGGGCTAGAGAGCTCATTCAAGATGCAGAAAGATATGGTATTCCAAAAGAAGAACATAGAGCAAAGAAGAGAACTAGATCACATACCAGCTATGTTGCTTTACTTTGTGACATCATGAACAAAGAACCTTCCAGTTATGAAGAAGCAGCAGAAAAGAAAGAATGGAAGGATGCCATGGTCGAAGAATACCAATCAATAATGAAGAATGATGTTTGGGATGTTGTCCCAAGACCTGAAGGGAATTCTGTTGTGAATTCCAAATGGATCTACAAGATCAAGCATGTTGCAGATGGCAGCAGAGAGAAATACAAGGCAAGATTCGTAGCTCGTGGCTTCTCTCAGAAGGAGGGAGTAGATTATGAAGAAAATTTTGCTCCTGTAGCCAGTTACACTTCCATCAGAACAGTACTTACTTTGGCTGCAGCAATGAAATGGAAGATACACCAGATGGATGTCAAGACTGCCTTCTTGAATGGTGTAGTTGAAGAGGAAGTGTATGTGGAGCAGCCACTTGGTTTTCAAACACATGACAGGGAGTCATATGTGTGCAGATTGAGGAAAGCCTTGTATGGCTTGAAGCAAGCTCCCATAACTTGGTATGGTAGGATGGACAATTTCCTATCTAGTTTGGGATTTACCAAGAGTAAAGTGGACTCCAAACTTTACTACAAGGTTAAGGAAGGGAATCCAATGATTCTACTCCTGTATATAGATGACCTGTTTGTAACAGGAGATGACAAATTGATTGCCGATACAAAGAGGAAGCTTGCTGCCGAGTTCGATATGAAGGACTTGGGTATGATGCACTATTTCCTAGGTATGGAGGTGTGGCAGAGTGCAGATGGGATATTCCTTGGACAAGGGAAGTATACTGTAGATATCCTAAAGAGGTTCGGGGTGATGGATTGCAAGGCCATGGCCACACCTATGGCATCGAATCTGAAGCTTCTATGTGATGCTTCATCTGAGCCGGTTGATGTCTCTATGTATTGTCAGATGATTGGGTCCTTGATGTACCTGATGAACACGAGACCAGATATTTGCTTTGCGGTGAACACATTGAGCCAGTTCCTGATGGATCCAAGGAGTGTTAACCTGGTTGCTGTAAAGCATATTCTGAGGTACCTGAAGGGTACAGTTTATTATGGGCTCAGGTATGAAGCAAATCAAAAGTTTAACCTACTGGGTTATGTTGATTCAGATTGGGCAGGCAGTGCTGCAGATAGGAAGAGCACATCTGGGTGTTGCTTTAGTATGGGATCAGGTGTGATCTCTTGGTTTAGTAGGAAGCAGTCCTGCGTAGTACTGAGTACAGCCAAAGTAGAGTATGTTGCAGCTTGTTTGGCTAGTTGTGAGGTAGTATGACTAAGGAAGCTACTCTCTGAGCTATTTCATCTACCGTTGGAGGCTACTGGTATCTTCTGTGACAACCAAAGTTGTGTGAAGATGTCTGAGAACCCAGTGTTCCACGATAGGTCAAAACATATAGAGATCAAATATCACTATATCAAGGATATGGTGCAGAGGGGAGCAGTGAAGCTCCTGTATGTTGCGACAGATGAGCATATTGTAGATGTGTTGACGAAGCCACTAACCAAAGTGAAGTTCGAGTACTTCAGAGAGAGGCTTGGTGTTCTTCGGATCAACGACACTTCAAGGAAAAAGTGATGGAGACATTTTGCTGTAGCCATTCCTAGCATGGTGGAAGGGGGATCCTTCACATGGCTGTGGATGTAAGTGCCGGATGATGAACATCATGATGATGTTCTAGTTTTTGTTGGATATGATCAGTTGGATCATTTATGTATGTATGCATCATGTTGGATGCTGGATATGATCAGTTGGATCATTTATGTATGTACGCATCATGTTGGATGTTGGATATGATCAGTTGGATCATTTATGTATGTACGCATCATGTTGGATGCTGGATATGATCAGTTGGATCATTTATGTATGTACGCATCATGTTGGATGCTGGATATGATCAGTTGGATCATTTATGTATGTATGCATCATGTTGGATGCTGGATATGATTGGTTGGATCATTTATGTATGTATGCATAATGTTGGATGCCTGGACCATGTATATGTATATGTATCAGGTAGATACATTGTGTGGATCACGTATCTATGTATGTATCGAGTGGATACACTCTGTATGATGATATGTATCAGGTAGATACTTGGTATGCATCAGGTAGATGCATTGTATGATCAGGATGATCGTGGATGACGAGCTTCTCTAGATGACATACATCAGGACGATGCAGTGATGATGATCAGGATGATCATGTGTACATCAGGATGATGTATGATGAGTATCAGGATGATACTTTGTGGCCTTGGATCAAGTTGTGCAGATGAGCATGTCTGGGAGATCCTATAGGTCGGAGTTGTGTACCTGTAACAGCCTGGGATGCTCTTTCAAGACATTGCTCTGGGAGGACATGTAATTTGTGCCCTGGGAGATCTTCAGGTTGGAGTTGTGTACCCGTAACATCCTGAGATGCTCTTGTGAAGTTTTGTCCTATGGCATGTAATTTGCTCCTGGGAGATCTGGACAGGATGAAAAAGGCCTCAGATGCTTCAGCCAGGTTTTTCCATGACCACATGTAATTTGCTCCTGGGAGATCTGGACAGGATGAAAAAGGCCTCATATGCTTCAGCCAGGTTTTGTGGTGAGATCACATGTAATGTGCTCCTGGGAGATCCAACAGGTAGAGATGTGTGCTCGTAATAGCCTGGGATGCTTCAACCAGGTTTAGTGATGGGTCACATGTAATGTGCTCCTGGGAGATCCAACAGATAGAGTTGTGTGCTTGTAACAGCCCGGGATGCTACTACCAGGTTTTGTGACACACGTAATAAGTCTTGAGGATTCCATAGTATGGCCAGTGATGATGAAGACCTGCAGGTGGTGGGCCTACATCCAGTATGAAAAAGGACTGGCTCTGTAGAACTTCCTATGACAAGTAGATTCAAAGATTGGTTGAGATAGTAGCAACAGTGAAGATGACGATGATTCGAGGTTGATGCATCGATGACGATGATCCAGAGAAGAAGACTTGTGCTAGAAGATCTGTGTCGAGAAATACCTTCCTAGTTAAGAGGGATTGTTGATGTATATGTAACTTTGGAATGTATTTCATCCATGTATTTCATTTATATATTATTGTACTCCTATAGAGATGTGCCATTCCTCTATATGGAAGTGCCGTCATGTGTATTGACAAGTGTCGCAAGTATGTTAACTTGCCGATGCGTTATTAGACCACCATGTGTGGGGTCATCCCTGATTTATATATTATATGGTTGATGTACCTAGCTAGACAAGTCGGCCCCATAAGGTCACTGGGAAAACAGATCAAGTATAAATAGAGATCGGGAGATCTCTATTTGGATCACTTAGAAACTCATACTTCCTTCACTCGAAAAGTGGCGCACATGTGAGGAGGAGGATCATCTGCTACTAGGAGACTATCTATGTGTATTTTGGTTGTACTTTGGTTGAGCCATTGCTCTCTCTATCTCTGAGGAATTTGTGGAGTTTTTCACCTTAGGGTTTTCCCCACGGAAACTCTGTGTCTCTTGTCTCTCATGCTTTTGATTCTTGTGATGATTGACATGCTTGTTATGATTGATATGCATTGATATACTGCACATGTTATTCTCTCAGTAAATATCCTAGATTATTGTGAATTAATGCTCAAAATTTAATAAATATGTGTCAAATCCTCATATATCAAGTGACGACTGTACATAGTGCACCAACTCAACCATCATAGTTTTGAAAGACAATTACGAAATATGTTTAAGGAATATTGAAACATAGTCCTGTCTTGTGCCAACAACTTGGACACCAAAATGTCAATTATACTTGTTACCATATTCACAAGATGAATGTGATCAAGCTTCAGACATGCATACTTGCATTTAATTCCCTATGGGAACTTGCTGAAATAGAATGTCCTGCCTTTGAAAGTTATCTTGGAAAACAATGAGCATTTCAATAGTATGCAAGAGATATGACTTTTCTAAAGTACACAGTCCTATATAGTATTAATATAATTAATAAAAACTAGGTATATTACAGAGTGAACTTGGAGAAATGGAAACAACTAAACTTGTATGTATGTGTGTATCAAGTGTTATTTTTCAAGCATGGTTTTCCTGTTTTAACATAGAAAATTTTATAAATACCAAAAATGATTACCACTTTTAATCCATTTGGTGGTTGCATCTAGTTTTTTATCTTCTTGCCTAAAATAATTATAATTAGTAATGATGTATACAACTTGGTTCCCGATGAGACTCAACGCCATGTACACGTGTTTCAAGATTTGAAAATAGGATTATGATGAACCATGTTATGTTTCCCTTGGATTAAGGGATGATGATGTTTCATGAAGAGATTGGTTTGTTGTTCTAGTGAATCAACTTGTGATTAATTATGGCTATGGGTATGAAAAGAATTGATTATGTATTGAAAAGTTGAAATTGGCCTCTTGATGAAAAGAATTGATTAGGTAGTAACTTATTCCCTACCACTAGCAGTTCCTTAGGCTTAGATGTTAGGAGTAGTCCCACTTCTTCATTAGTATTTACTGTGGCCATCAACAAGGGAATTTCTAGTTTTCCTAGGATTACCCCCTAGAGACCTATTAGTGTAGGACACTCACTTTAGTAAATTATTTGACATTCACTCAGTGTTGACATTTGCACTTTTGCACTACTAATTTAAATGACGAGGGAGGTTTCTTCCCTCCTTACCCAGAGTTTGTTGCACTTCATTCATAGGATTATGTCTCTTTGCTAGCACTTCTTCACCTTCTAGGGTTCACCTTTTTGGTAAAACCCACTTGTATGTGTTCTATCATTTCATGTTAATTTGCACTTTTTTTGTCACCTTTCACGGGTGCTTCTTATATCCCCCTTTTTTGGCTATAAATAATTGTTGTATTTTCATGTCCCCTTGATTTATTCGGTCTTTCAAGCAATTTAATATAAATGTCATTTCATTTTAGTGCAACAAGATGAACACATTTTCTCTGATAATGTTTGGGTGCACTTTGTCTTACCATCTTCAATCACATTCAACAATGACAATAGATTTCTAAGCCACTTTTGGCAATTGACGTTGCGATTGATGGATATAATATTGAAGAGAAGTGTTGCCTTCCATCCATAGACATATTGGTAGATTGGGGTAGTAAATCACACAATTGTTCAAATTTTGCACATTTCCAACCATAAGCATGCAAAAACAAGGGATACAAATATCCCTTATGTGCAACACAAATATAATCACATAATACATAACATGATTGGAACTTTACATTTTGAAGTGTGTATCGGATTCTTGCCGAAGGATCCATTATCCATTCTAGGCTCTATTGTTAAGGTGATGATGGTGAAGGAAGTTGTTGTAGATGGGCAGGAAATTTAGTTCATATACCACATTCAAAAAATGCATGAATAAGATTGCGAGGCTTTGTAGAAAAGGGGATAAAAATGATCAACAATAGAAGATCATTGTTTTTTCATAGAAATTTATCAATTGGGAGAGTATTTATAGGGGGCCAAAAACAAGTAAGTATGGAGGTTTGTTCTTAGAGGAGATTTCAAGTTGAATAATTCTTAAATCATTATGGGTTTGTGTTGTAGAATTTGCTAGCTTCATTGCAAGTATGGTTGCATGGAAATGTGCACGGCTTTAAGTTGTTGAGTTTGCACAAGCTAGTTTGGTGTAGATTATGCCCATATCCTTGTTTGTCAAAGTGTTCAAAACTTTACCCTCTAATGCAAAAATTACATTGTATGTTTCTAATAAAACCTTAGTTGCAAAAATCATCAACATAGACAATGTTTGATCCATCTAGTTACTCGATAAGGGTGTCCCTAATAGTAATCTAATGTCATGATTCCAAAGGAACTGGAAGTTTTTCCATCTAAGCCTCGGTTATTGAGTTATGACAAGTTTCAACTCGCTACCAAAAGCCATTCAAGGACACTTGGAAAATTTCAACCCAAGGCATAAAAACCAAACCAATCAATGAAATCGAGTGTCACTACCTCCTGTAGGTGTGTTTATGCAAGGCTGAGATTACCACGATACCCATACTCTCACTTGGCACATTTTTCCAAAAATTACCCTCTAAAGCAAAAATGCCATTTAATGTTGATGAGCAAACCCTAGTTGCGAAAATTGTCAAAATATACAATTTTTTGTCTATGTAGTCACTGGAAAGGGGTGTCCTTAGTGGTACTTCCATGTCACGATTCCTATGGAACTGACGATTTGTCCATACAAGCCTCGGTTATTGAGTTATTCGAGGAATTGCACGTGTTTTTTGGAAAGGGTGAGATGAAAACTATTCCCACATCCTCGCTTGGCACATTTTTCATAGAATTATCATATAATGCATAAATTACATTGCATGTCACTATGCAAAACCCTAGTTGCAAAAAATTTCAAAACAGACAATGTTTGGTCCATCTATTCACTAGATAGGGGTTCCCCTAGATATATTTTGATGTCATTATTCCAACATAAACGACATTTTCTCCAACTGATCCTCGGTAAGTAGTTATGGAGAGTTTCAACTCACTTCCCAAAGCCATTTAAGATCACTTGGAAAATTTCAACCCGAGGCATAAAAACCAAACCGAACAATGAAATTGAGTTTTGTTACCTATTGTAAGTGTGTTTGGGAAAGGGTGATATGACCATGATGCCAACACCCTCACTTGGCACATTTTTCAAAATCATAGCTTGTATTGCAGAAATTGCATTGCATGTTACTGAACAAAACCCTAGTTGTGAAAACCATCAAAATAGACAATGTTTGCTCCATGAAGTCACTAGAGAGGGGTGTCCTTAGTGGTACTTCGATGTTAAGATTCCAACAGAACTCATGGTTTCTCCACTTGACCCTTGGTTATCGAGTTATGGTGATTTTCAACTTGCTTCCCAAATCCATTCAGGGCACTTGGAAAATTTCAACTGGGGGCATAAAAACGAAACCGAGCAATGAAATTGAGTTTCGTTACCTCCTGCATGTGTGTTTGGGAAAGGGATATATTTACACTATGTCCACACGCTCAACTAACACATTTTTCAAAAGCTTATCCAATAATGCTTAAACTGCATTGAATGTTACTAAGGAAAACCCTAGTTGTAAAAAATGTCAAAATAAATAATGGTTGGTCCATCTATTCACCGGATAGGGGTGTCCCTAGATTCGATGTAACTATTCCCATAGAATTGACAGTTTTTCCATCTGAGCCTCGGTTAGTGAGTTATGATGAGCTTCAAATCGCTACCTAAATGCATTCAAGGACACTTGGAAAACTTCAACCAAGGGGATAAAAAACCAAACCAAGCAACAGAATTGAGTAATCCTCCTACAATTTTGTTTGGGAATGGCCAAGATGACCATGATTCCCACACCCTCACTTGACACATTTTTCAAAAACTTTCCCTTTAATGCAAAAATTGAAATACATGTTGTTGAGTAAACCCATAATTGCTAAAATTATCAAAATAGACAACGTCCGGTCCATGAAGTCACTACATATAAGTGTCCCTATCTATACTCCAATTCCATTATTCCAACAAAATTGACGGTTGTCCATCCAATCCTCGGTTATCGATTTATGGAAATTTTGAACTTGCCACCAAAATCCATTTAGAGACACTTTCCAAATTTGAATCAAGGGAATAAAAATGAAACTGATCAATGAAATTGAGCATTGTAACCTCTTACATGTGTGTTTGTGCAAGGCCAGGATGACCATGATTCCCACCCCCTCGCCTGACGCATCTTTCAAAAACTTATCCTATAATTCATAAATTGCATTGCATGTTACTGAGCAAAACACTAGTTGCAAAAAATGTCCCAATAGACATTGTTTGTTCCATGTATTCCATAGATAGAGGTTTTGCCTAGCTGTATTCCAATGTCGCAATTCCAACAAAACTGATGCTTTGTCCATCCAAGCCTCAGTTATCAAGTTATAGCGAGTTTCGACTTGCTACCAAAAGCCATTTAGGGACACTTGGAAAATTTCAAACGTTGGAATAAAAACCAAACCAAGCAGCGGAATTGAGTACCATAACATCCTACAAGTTTGTCTAGGAAAGGCCACGATGATCACGATGCCCACACTCTTAATCGGGACATTTTTCAAAAAATTTCCATCGAATGCCAAAATTGTATTACATGTTATTGAGAAAAACCCTAGTTGTGAAAATAATCAAAATATACAACATTTGATCCATGCAGTCATCTTATATGGGTGTCCCTATTTATAATTTGATGTCATGATTCCAACGGAACTAATGGTTTGTCCATCATAACCTCGATTATCAAGTTATGGCGAGTTTCAACTCGCTACCAAAAGCCATTTGGGGACACTTGGAAAATTTAAACCGGGGCCATAAAAACCAAACTAAGCAATGAAATTTAGTGTCATTACCTTCTGCAAGTGTGTTTGAGAAAGGTCGAGATGACCATTGTGCCCACATCCTCATTCCACAAGTTTTCAAAAATTCACCCTCTACTGAAGAAATTGCATTGCAGGTTACTTAGAATAACCCTAGTTGCAAAAATCATCAAATTATACAACGTATAGTCCATGAGGTCATCAGATAGGGGTGTCCCTAGTGGTGCTTTGATGTTAGAAATTAAACTAATGGTTTTCCCATCCAGGCATCAGATATTGAGTTATGGCGAGTTTCAAATTGCTTCCCAAATCTATTAAGGGACACTTGGAGAATTTGAACCAGGGGCAGAAAAACCAAATCGAGGAACAAAATTTAGTGTCGTAACGTCTATAGGTGTGTTTGGGAAAGTTCAATATGATCACGATTCCCACACCCTTGTTTGGAAAAATATTCCAAAATTTACATTCTAATGCCAAAATTGAATTGCGTGTTGTTGGGAAAACCCTAGTTGCGAAAAAAGTCAAAATAGACAACCTAACGTCCATGTAGTCACTTGAGAGGGGTGTTCCTAGGAGTACTCAAATAACATGATTCCAACATAACTAACAGATTGTCCATCCAAGTCTTGCTTTACAGGTTATGGTGGCTTTCAACTCACTTCCCAAATCCATTCAAAGACACCTGGGGAATTTGAACTGAGTGTATAAAATCCAATCCCAACAATGGAATTGAGTTCTGTAACCTCTTGTGAGTGTTTGGGCAAGGCCAAGATGACCATGATGACCACACCCTTATTCAACAAAGTTTTCAAACAATTTAGCCTCTAATGAAAAAATTGAATTGCATATTGATGGGCATACCGTAGTGGGGAACATCATTAAATTAAGCAACATTTGGTCCATGTAGTCATTGGAGAGGGGTGTCTCTAGTGGTACTTGGATGTCACAATTCCAACTAAACTTTGTAAGCTTTGTGATTGATAGACCAATGATATGATTAATATGTTAAAAAATATATCTATGATAATATTCATTTAGTCATGTTTTATGAGGAACACCCATAATATTCATTATGGATTTTCATGAAGTGTTAACTTCATGAACTTGATTGAGAGATGAAAACCATGGATAATATGCTCTTAAATATATAGATTGAATGACATGTTATATATATAGAGATTTAGTGGCATAACAACTTTGGGGAAAAAATTGTTTGAAGTGAATAGTATATGTGATGTCATATTTTTCTTCACTTTATATATAATCACAGGGATGTCTATTTTTCCTTACCTTTATGTATTGCTCTATTATGACTTGAAAATTGATGGTGTACATGTATGTGTATGTATGAGTGTGTGCATGCTTGTGGATATGCTTTATATGTATGATTACTATGTGTCAATGAGATGATGTATTCATGGTTGGAAAACTCATGAGAATGAATGAATTATAACACTATTTGCAATATAACACAAAGTATGCATTATTTTATGAAATTAATACTAATGCTTTATATTGATTATTTCTTGTTGTTCCTAGAAAACCAGTGAAGATTATTGCTTGGATGATGATCTGGATTATGCTAATAGTGTACCAGAGAAAGACATTGATGATAATGATGATGTATCAGACGAAGATGGCGATGGAGATGATGTTGGGTTAGATGAGGATGAAGAGGATGATGATCATGATGATGATGCTAATGTTGGTGGTCGTAGCCATTGATGCTAATGTTGAGAATGTGGATGTTTATTACTTTCTTCATGCTATTGGACATGTATAGTTATTTTTATGATGTTCCAAGTTCATATTACATTCTGGGTCATATTAATTTGTATGATGGATTCATGTAGACATATAAACTTTGATTACCCTTGATCATTTTGACTTTTCAAGATATGGATATCAAAAAACTTATTTCTTGTGATATTGGTATTTTCACTATATATATCATTCACTTGTTCTTTTAACCTTACTATGATATGTATGAGAGGTTATTGATGTGATGATGTATTATACTTTCACTTCTTTTGATGAAAGATAATGATGATGTTATCGTTATTATACTATAAATTTATATATATTGGAAGTTTTTGTTGATATTATGATGGATAATTAATATATATGATGATATTACTACTTCAGATGAATGTTATCTGTTTGTCTTAAATTTCTTCATAACTGCTAGGCAATTAATTTCAATATCGGTATCTACAATTAATTTGAATGTTTCATTATGTTATTTCATAACTATGAAGTAAATGAAATATGAGAACTATCGAAATTAATGAAATAATTATAATAATCTGATATAATAAATATATTAGCACTAAATGGGATCAAATTGTAGGTGCTAAATAGCAAGCCTGATGTGGTTCTAATAAGGAATAAAAACTAGGAGCGAAAATGGAAGCCCAATCTGTCACAAATCTAGAAGAAAATTTGGACATAAAACTTGGTGCTAAGTTGGAAGTCAGTTTTGGTGTTATTTTGGATGCAAAAGTAGAAGCTATACTAGAAGCTAAACTAGTGGCCAACAAAGAAGCAAAACTAGATGCTAATGGGAATCCAAATGTGGCATTCAGGAGGAAGCAAAATAAGAAGCAACCCAAGGAGCTAAACATGAAATAAAATGTGGTGCTATTGTGGAAGTAAAAATGGATGCTAAATAGGGAACTAAAGTGGTTTCCAAACATGGTGCTAATGTGGACATAAATAGAAATGCAAAACTAGGCATTAAAAAGGATGCAACACTTGGAGCTAATGAGGAATCCAAACATAGTGATATAATAGCAAAGCGAGACGTTACTTTGGATGCAAAACATGGCGCTACATAGGAAGCAAAACATGGTGCAACAAGAGAAGCAATACTTGGCACCATTTTGGAAGCAACGCAAAATGGGAAGCAAACATTGGTGCAAATTTGGAAGAAAAACATGGTGCAATAAGGGAAGAAAAACTTGCTGCAAATTTGGAAGTAAAACATGGCGCAAAATGGGAAACTAAACAAAGCGCTAATGTGGTAGCACATATGGATGCAAATTGGATGCTAACATGGATACAAATATGGTGCTAATGTGGATTCAAAAATAAATGCAAAACTAGATGCTAACTTGGTGCTCTTCTAGACACATTGTTTGGTGTAGTTTGGCAAAGTGGATGCTAAAGAGGAAGCAAAATATGACATTATTTAGGAAGCAAAACTAGACACTATTTAGGAAGCAAAACTAGACGTTATTTTGTAAGCAAAAATGGATGATATTTAGGAAGAAAAAAGGATGTTATTTTAGACGCTTTAAATTTTGTACATGACGCATCCTATTTAACATCTACTTTGACCATTCAATGGGAACAAAAATATAATAAAAGGGGACGCTAAATGGGTTTCTAATTCTAGGTTTTGTTGTAGTGAAGATAGGTTATGAGAGTGTAAAGACAGCTTTGAAAGACTATTTTGTATACCGATCCAAAAGTATTTTGGAACACTCTGCAAGTTTTCGTTTAAGCATAATCTTGAACATATTCTTGAGTAGATGTGTGGCAGAGTTCGAGGACTATATTTGGAAAATTCAAAGGACCGTTTAAACTCAGATTCAAGGGAAATCTTGGCATAAAATTTAAGGTGAATTTGAGCATGTTTTGGTTGCAGCATTAAGGACTATTTTTAGCAAAAAAATCAAGGCAGTATTGTAATTAGTTGAGAAAAAATTGAAGAGGATTGGTGTCCTCATTCCTTGAACAGATTGGTTCTTGGTTTATGAATTGGTGCTTGTAATAGGATTGGTGTCCTTATTGCTTGAACATGTTGGTTCTTGTTTGATGAGTTGGTGCTCATAAGAGATATCGGCGTCCCTATCAGAGTAGTGTTTACAAAGTCTATGAGTGGATTCTCGCACTATTGGAGATTGGTGTCCCCTCCAAATAATTGTAATATTCATTTATTGAAAGAACATTTCAAGTGTTTTTCTCCCTCTTTGGGTTTCCACTATAAATAATTGTCTCTTGTGCATTATCCTATTTGTTGATGATTAACAATATGCTATGGTTATTTATATGATGATAGTTTAAGATTGTTGTAGCTAAGTGTTTTAAAAAAATGACTAAGGATTGTTTTGTACTGATTCAACCCCACCCCTCTTAGTAATGCTATATATTCCAACATAGTACCTATGAATGTTCATCCCTATGATGATTATGTACTTTATCCACATGGATTTATGCACAAATTATCATTATTTCTGTAGTCTTTTCAATATTAAATATATAGATATATAATACTTGTGGATTTAGCACTAGTTTTGCAGTGATAGGGGCTTAGGGTTTTACCGATTTAGATTGAAAATATTGGTGTTTTAATGCATGATGGGTTGGGAGCAGGGCTGGAATTTGACGGGAAAATGCCAGTCATGGGCCATTTTTCCCATCAAATACAGCCAATATTTGGTATTTACCGTCATAAAAAACAAAGAAAACAGTAAAAAGTCTATATTTAGTGTAGAAACCGTCATTTTTTACAGGTGGGATTTTTCCCAAATTCCTACACTGGTTGGGAGAATGGTATGTGTATTTTTATGAGCTGATACTTCACTGAACAAACTTGGATTGAGCCCCATCCATTATTCCATATAAATGGCCATGTCCATTAACTAATTTGAGTTTGGATCAGTGATGCCATCGTTCTCGTTAATCATTGATTACTTGGAAAATGGCACTGGTGGAACGCTATGTGGGGCTTCTTCTTCTGCCATTTCGACTTGTATCTTCAACCCTTCCAGTTCCATTGCTTCAATTATTTGCATAGCAAGGGGCACTAAATTATCAATACAAATGCATTCGTCAAGCATGGTTCCTCTGCTATGTAGTTCTGCAACTTTACACTTTTTACTTCTAACCAAAATAGTGCCAAAAAATTTCAATAGGAGGATGTCTTTGTGTTATATACTAAATTTGAGAATATACGAAATTTAGGAATTATGCAATTATTAACCATAAAAAATAAATAGATAATTACTACGGAACCCAATTCTAAATCTTTTAATATTCAAATTAATAAATAAAGAGATAAATCAAGGGTACATACCTGAACTTGTAAGAATGACTTACAGTTGGACCAACCAAAGACTAGTTGGCCAAAGTAGAAAGAACAAACCACCACGAGAAATAGCATGGAAACCACAATTGGGGGGACCTCTCTCCTCCCAACCAACCCCTCAGTCATATCCTGAGATCCCCCAAGCCCTCACTCAATAATACCAATCCAACCAACACGTCATAACCATAATCCTATTCTACCCTTAACCTCCAAACCTCCATCTCCACCTAACTCATAAAACCCCCTTGGACCCTAAACTCCCCCAAAAAAGAGCATAACAACTAAAGATACCAAAATCAGCCCCCAATTCCCCTATTTATGTATAATTTTCCAAATTTAGTTTGATTACAATGAATTATGCATGAGGGTCACATGGCCTTCATGCACCCTACTTTCTTTAATAAAGTTTAATCATCTTGAATTGTTAATTTACATAATTAGTATTAAAATAATTTCTACTTTATTAACACTTCCTTAGTAGTTAATATAAGATTAATAAAGTTAAATTTTAATTTAACTTTATGGGTGTTACATACTCCCCCCTTCGAGGAACTTTGCCCCAAAGTTATATTCCCCACAGAGATAGGTTATCATCACAGAATAGTATCACAACAAAATACAATACTCATTTAATTAGTATAGTATATATATTTAATAATTTTGTGAAGATGAAAATTTTTGCATGTGGCTAGCATGCAAGTTATAGATTAACTTCATCATACACTTCATAAACATGACATAAAAAATAGATAGATAATAAATCAAAAACAACTTAATGAGACAAAAGTACATAACACTTTCCCCCCAAATATTCCTCATTCCTTACTCACCCTCTCCATGAGAATCATACCACCTAAGAAACCTCCATAACCCTCCACGCCAACACTCCGGGTGGTCCCGCTCACCATGGCATGAGACCTCTATTGTAACTTGTCTGTTGATAGTACGATAGGCATTGGAAGATTCATGTTTAGAATAATTGTTAAACATATCTATGGACCTCATCGACCGCATGTCTAGAATAATTGCTAAACATATCTATGAGCCTCATCGACCACACCAGATTTTGGTCTACTTCTGGTCTTTATTTTGACCTCAACAGATGCACCGGATTTTGGTCACATCTGGTCACCTCATTAGATGCATCGAATTTTGGTCAACTAGGAATCTTGAAAGATTGGCCCTGACTCCCTCCATATCCCTCCAAGGAAACCAACCCTAGGAATCAGAAGTCCTTCTCCATACACCTCCATCTATGGATGGTGTACCTCTAGCCGTGGACTTCCGGTATTAGACCTGATCGACCACACTAGATTTTGGTCTCCTCTAGACACCTCATTAGCCGCACTGGACTTTGGTCGACCAGACATCAGAACCATATCTAGAAAGGTATTACTAAGTGAGTTGGTCCCCATCCCATACCCTCTCGTGGTTATGGGCTCCCATGATATCGTGGTTTCTAGAATGACCCGGCCTCGAAGGCCCCATAGTGGAATTCCTATAACATTTCCACTCACAATCATATTGTTAGTCATTCATCATTACTAAACAAGTCCACATACACTATCACATTACTTCATGATCATATCATATTGACAAAGAAAGTGTTATTATTGCATCACCTCGTCTATACTAAGAAATCAAGGATAGGTTACCATAAAACATCTCACATCATAAGAAAAGATGTCATTATCATTATGACTAGAATCTCATAACATTTCCTAACACCATTTAATTCATCATCAATACTAACTATTTGTATGTGAATCCATATGTTTGAGATAGACTCATCCAAACACCACTTGCTATATTAATCACATCCTATGGTGATAGGAGTAACAGGAACAACACTGTATTGTTAGAGGAAGAAGGAATCCAAATTGGTAACATAATTTGGTTCATAAGTGAGGAGGGTGTTGGGTCTCATATAGACTTAATACACCAACATATTAATAATAGCAATCTTTCCAACCAAGCATGTGGACTCAACATTGCTAACTATTTGTATTAATTAAATCAATCAAACAAATAATATCTATTTTAGAAAGCACTTCATAACTAATTATTTACAACTCACTATAATATAAATAAAAAGAACTTAACAAAATAATCAATGTTCACAAAAAAATAGTGCTAAGAACATCTTATCTACTCCACATACCCTCAACAAACCATCAACTCACAACCCATGATCCATCACAAATCCATATGCATTACATTATATATATTTAAAGTTTAATATTATTTGAAAGGAAGTATAGAGCATATTCATGATAGCTAACAGAGTGTAACCTATCTTTCTTAAGGTTATTTCAGTTTATATCTCGAGGTTTCTTCATAAGCACTTATAAATTTTTTTTTGATAAGGTCAAAATTACTCATCATGCAACTTAATATGTTTCATGTGATACTTATGTGAATTTAGTTATAAAATAAGGGTGTGTTAACCTACAACCCTTGAGCTTGGGTCCTTGGCAGCTTCTTGGCTACTCCAACTTGTTTGATCAAATTTGATGTGTCATCTTGACTTAACTAACATTTGTTGTTTTCGATGAATCCATAATTTTTTGTTAAGCTCTAGATATTGTGACATTAAAATCCAAAAACATGATGTCAAGTTATCCTCAGTCCATGTTAGCTTTGGACCAATTGCTCACAACCATCATAGTGTCTATTTTGAAGATATACATGGCATTACACATACAACAATTACTTAGGAACATCTAGATGCACATTGCAATAGTGGATATGATATTGTATTGTAGTTGTAAATGAGAGGTGGCATGAACACCTTCATACATATGTGTGTATTTTCAATGGGCATGAGGCAACATGATTGAGTGTAGAATATGCAATTCTAGATTCAAGAGTGCATTATTAAACTACCATAGTGAAAGTTAAAGCCAAGAAATGAAACCTGTTTAAATGGAGAACAAAAGGCTTGTACTGATATTGTAGAGACATTACAATTTAAATTTGTATGGTAAGTTTATGTGTTGACAAGTTGGTATTGAAATCAAGTTTGAATGAAGATCCTAGCCTATTGCTTGAATTTTCCTAGTGCACATGTACTAGCAGTACCATGAATTATGTCTCAAATTATGAATTGGTATGGTTACTACTACAACATTCTCTCTCTCTCTCTCTCTCTCTCTCTCTCTCTCTCTCTCTCTCTCTCTCTAGCTTGTTGGAATCCCATGATTTAACATTTACCTATTGCTCTCTCTCCCTCTCTCTTTCTTTTGATCATAACATTAGTTTTCTCGCAATCTGGGTAATGTTTGAAAAGGTGTAATAATCATTCTTCAAATATTATATTTCTCTACAAATACTAAATCCCTTCAACACCACTTCTAATTGTGATGGCATTTTATATATTAAACTATCTCGAACACACACATGTTTAGTTTAACGCGTGTTTGAGAAATTTATGGTGAGTCTCATTCATCCTCAATCACAAACAACGTTGAGCTCTCTTGTTTGTGTTTTGGGAAAAAAACAAATGTAGTATCTTGATAATGGACATTATATTATACTTCTTAAGCTGACAATTGCATCCCTTTAGATAAAAGACGAAGAGGGGAGCGAGGCTTACCTGGATTGAGCAAGACCAAAAGCCCAAAATCAATGGTCTTGAAGCGAGCTCCTTCATCCTTGCTCAAAAATAAATTATGTTGCTTGACATCATGGTGTAGAACACCAATAGAATGGGAAATATGCACTACCTCAACTATGGTCCTGAACAATGATACATCTGCTCTCTTTCTACACTCTTGGCAGAGAATTAGGAAGAGGGCAGTTTGGGGTCACATACATTATGCACCCATAAGCAAACCCTCCATAAATATTCCTGCAAATCCATTGCAACGTGGACATTGATTTTCAAGGATGATATAGAGGATGTCAGGAGGGAGGTCTAGATCATGCACCATTTGACTATGCAACGAAATAATGGAGTTGAAGGGTTCTTATGAGGATAAGCATGCTGTGAACTTAGTCATAGAGCTTTGTGGTAGTGGGGAGTTGTTTGATATAATTGTTTCTAAGGGGCATTGAAAATGTAAATTTAAAATCCAGCTCTATGAGGGTGTAACTTGAATAAATAATAGAGAGAATAGATACGAGGAATTAATGAATTTATACACCCCTGTATTGCAACCCTATATCATGGAGCTTTATCTTTGAAATACATCATGAGATTAAAATCACTACTTTGAAACCTCCATGGGATTAATATAAATGGAAAAATGCACTGTAGATATTATTCTTTCCAAAGAAGGTCAATCTAATCTCAATTCCATAGGACAAATTGGTAGTAGGTAGTCTCTTATAATCTACTGGATAGAAATTTTAAATCTGTGGTAGACGAGAAAATTTGGAGGACCAGTAAATCCACTCTTTGTGCTGAAGCACAACAGATGAGGTTCCAATTAAGTCGCTACAAGATTTGCTTAATATATTATCTGACATTGTTCTTTATAGGTTTGTGTCAGTAACTTCCAGGATTTACTGCATTTATTCCTTACTCACACAATTTAAAAAACAAGATGGTAAAGGTTCAACTTTTCAAGCATAATAAAACCCAACTATTCATATATCGCGTAGAGCAAAGCAGTATATGCCTTCGGTAGATAGTAATTCATATTTTAAAATTAATAAATTAAAAAAAAAATCTTTTATTAATATTGTTACTGGTTTTAACATAAATGTAGTAAAAAATAAAACTACATACAATGAATAATGAATGTCGGTGGACGTATGTATCTACTTACAATGAATGTATTTGGGAATTATGTATCCCTTCAACCATTGTTGCATTTGTTGTATGATACATAAAAATTAAAAAGATTACCTTTAATAATATTAGAACTAAAACCAATGAGTAAACAATAGTGTGCATGGTAAAGATTGTGTGTATTTAAGTTTTGTAGAATAGTAAATGCATTCAAAGGATAATATTTTATGAAGATAAAAAGTAGCAGTTATCTTAAATATTATCAAATAAAATAAAAACTCATTTTAATGTGATGCAATAAAAATTAAAGTTTTTTTCTAATAAATGTAAACAAAAAACAAATTCATCAATAATAAAGAAATTGAAGCTTTCGATAATTAAATGGTTAATATAAAATTAAAAACAAATTTATAGAAGATTTTGGTAATTAAATGGTAAATAAAAAAAATAAAGAAACCACCCAAAGATTAGTTGTCTGAAGCATAAGGAATAAACCACCGCGAGAAATAGTATGGAAACCACAATTGGGGGACTGCTCTCCTCCCAACCAAACCCTCAGTCATAGACTAAGATCCCCCAAGCCCTCACTCAATAATACTAAGCCAAACAATACATCATAACCAGAATCCTATTCTACCCTTAACCTCCAAACCCCCATCTCCACCTAACTCATAAAACCCCCTTGGACCCTAACCTCCCCAAACAAAGAGCATAACAACTAAAGACCCCAAAATCAGCCCCCAATTCCCCTATTTATGTAGAATTTTCCAATTTTAGTTTGATTAGAATGAATTATGCATGAGGGTCACATGGCCTTCATGCACCCTACTTTCTTTAATAAAGTTTAATAATCTTGAATTGTTAATTTACGTAATTAGTATTAATATAATTTCTACTTTATCAACACTTCCTTAGTAGTTAATATAGGATTAATAAAGTTAAATTTTAATTTAACTTTATCGGCATTAATTTAATTTCATTTTAATTTAATTTGATCTCTATGCATTTTCAGATGGAACAGGTTTGGGAAGTGGATTATTTTGGGACTAATGTCTATAAATGGCAGAAATCCTGTACAAATATTCCACATATCCCAGCTTTGGTCTCTTGGCATATTTGGTGGATGAAAAATTTGGCGGTTTTTGAAGATAAATTACCAAATATTCAATCTTCTTTCAATAGCATTCTGACTCTCATTAAGACTTATAATCAGGGTATTGGACAGAAAAACAGTAGACAAATTGGTTATTTCAATTTTACATATCATAGGCCGGTGGGATTTTTTGATGGTTCAACAATTGATGGATTATGTGTTGTAGGAGGTGTTCTACACATAAACAAAGATCACTACATTAAACTAAAGATGAACTGTGGGACTGGTTCAAACAATAAAGCTGAGTTACTTGGACTATGGTGTATTATTATTGTTGCTGCTATCATGGGATTACAGGAGCTGACAGTCTTTGGGGACTCCCGGGTAACAATCAAATGGGCACTTAAGAAGTATGATTTTAATATTATGACTCTTTAGCAGTGGTGTCACAGAGTACGAGATAAAATACTATGTTTTAAACACATTTATAGAGAGTTTAATATGATTGCTGACACTCTGTCAAAAGAAGCTCATGGAGGTGATGAAGGTTTTGTCTTTTGGACAGAATACATTGAAGATTAAGCTGGTGATTTTGGCAGGGTTAATTTGTTTGATTTTTGAAACTTTGTAATAAGTATCATTTTTGTGAGATGTTGGATTATGAACTGAAGAAGGATAGTAAAACTTGTTTATTTTTTGGAGGCCGCTTTTGATTATAAGTCTGATTAAGGCTTATTCCTATGTACTATTTGATTCGTATTAATGAATATCAATAATACGACTTTTTTCCACTGAAAAAAAGAATAATGAATGTCAATGAAATTATGTATCTACTTACCATGAATATATATTGAAATTATGTATACCTTCAACCATTGTTGCAATTGTTGTATGATACATAAAAAATAAAAAGATTACCTTTCATAATATTAGAACTAAAACCAATGAGTAAACAATAGTGTGCATGGCAAAATTTGTGTGTATTTAAGCTTTGTAGAATAGTAAATGCATTCAAAGGATAATATTTTATGAAGATACAAAGTAGGAGTAATCTTAAATATTATCAAATAAAATAAAAACCATTTTAATATGATGCAATAAAAAATAAAGTTTTTTTTATAATGCAAACACAAAACAAATTCATCAATAATAAAGAAATTGGAGCTTTTGATAATTAAATGGTTAATATAAAATTAAAAAACAAGTTCATAGAAGCTTTTGATAATTAAATGGTGAATAATAATAAAAAAAACCAAATTCATCATTAATAATGAAATCGAACATTTGGATAAACATGCTCATCAATTAGTGCAGTGATGGATTGAATAGTGGGTTCACGTATAAGAAGTCAACATAATTAATAATAGATCTTTCCACAAAATTTTAGACATGTCTATAGGGAGTTGCGGTTGATTGGTTGATTTGTTAGTAAAAAGGGTCGAGTAGTTATAAAAAAGAATATTTAATTAATTTTTAATTAAAAAATTAAAATTTTTTATTATAAATGTGTGGTTATAATATTATTATTTAAATAAGTTTATTGGATGTAGTTTGGATGATTGAGAGGAATGATTATTATTTTTTCTAGCTAAATTCAATTCTTATAAATGATATGATGCTTTTGTTAAACTTTTATGTATTGAATATGTAATGATTTGACTAAACATGTGACTTTAGCCATACTTTGATTCTCCATAATAAAAATATTAACATATTTCCCAACACATCACACACTTGAAGCAACTTGAAGCTACTGATTCATATTAACACGAACCAATACGATTAATACTAACTAGTTACTAAACCTTAACCCATTCCATTAACCTTACGATGCGACAAATAAAAATACAAACTATATATCTTCACATTAATATATACTATAAGCAAAACTAGAGAGAAATTACATAAAAGACACACTACTATATCTTATAAGCAAAACTATAGAGAAACTACATAAAGGAAATTTTAGCAAATTGTATGGTCAATTTAGTTCGAGGGACACGTGGGAATTTTGGTATAGAGTCTTATAGCATACCCAATAGTTTGTTTTCATTTTTTTCATATTTCATTATACCTGCCTATGGCAGTATATAATAATCGGTTGAATAATCAAACTCTTTTGACTTATAATAGTTTCAATATAAAATTGTTTTTTTAAATATAATAATTGGTTGAATGCTCAAACTCTTTTGACCTATAATAGTTTCAATATAAAATTGTTTTTTAAATATTCTATCTTGTAGTTAAAAAATAATTATTTTTAATTATATTATAAATTTAGTTATGGGTTATACAAAAATTTGGACATCATTCTTTGTATATAGTTTTTTTTTTTCAAATAAAAAAAATTAAGAAAAATATACAAATATACAAATAATTTTAAAGTGACGTGTAGATACTTGTAACGCCCTATATTTTGACTGTTATTAATTAAAAAATTCTAATGTGAATTAGCTTAACATTTTAATTGCTTATTATCTGTTTGACTAGATAAATTGATTAAGGCTATTGTTATGTGGACATATGTACTCCTTTGATGTGTGGATGGTAAATGAAATCTACTGTTTTAAGTTATTAATGACAATGAATATGTTATTTCATTTGAGCATGCAAAATTGAATATGGAATATCAATATGTGGAATGTTAATTTAGTTTTGTTGCAGAAAGAACTTACATGATTCTATTTAAATGTAGTTTTATTGATATGGATTAACACTCGAAAGAGTTGGGTATGTATATACATGAGTTTCATGTTAATGATGAACTATTCCACATGTTGACTGGCTACGAGATATGTGGATTCCTATAGTGCCAAGGGGCATGAGATGTTTTGGACATTCGGAGGGTAATGATGTTATATCAAAATTTTCATGCTATATAATTGTGAATTCCAATATTTCTATGATTTGTGGGTGAGTGTGAGTTTTGACAGGAATTGTGACTTGCCCAAAGTGGTTGTTCAATGACAGGACCCCTTAGATCAATGATTGCACAGTATGGTTGATGTAGGGCATTGACCCTAGTACTATCAGGGGGTGGAGGCATTTCCCACCGTTTATCCTCCGAAACCCGGAGTCATGGGAGGGTTGTGCTGAGCACACTCCCGTGGATGTGGGATGACGACTAGTGGGTGCCTGCTGGGGAAGATTGGTCGCTGTGGTCGATCAACAAGTCTTCTGCTTACGGGTTCTGTATGTGGTCATACACATAGTCGAGATTCCATGGTATATTCCAGCAAAGAATGGGATGGTGAGGTCAGGAGCTGGAAGTAGTGGTGATTAGGTGGTTGGAGTACTGATGGGATGGATGGGACCAATGATGGATTGGATTGTGTTCGTGATTAACCATCATGATTATATGCTCAATTTCATCATTATGTTTACCTAATTCTGTTTTATTGCTTCTGTATGAATGATGCATTGTTTAATTGTTCTTCTATATGTTGTTTGCAATCATGTAATAATGATATATATTAGGAGCATTAAAAGTGATTATTAGTATCCACACTTAAGACGTGTGCATTGGCCATGCATATGCCAATTCGTGAGTACATTACTATGATTGGTCAATCGATGAATAAATTAATATGATTATATTAGCTATTAGTAAGTTGGCTGATGAATTGTTGAAAGCATTACTTGTGTATTGAGAGTATGAGTTTGTTGACTTGTTTAAATATGTTTTAGATTTATATAAATTGATTGGATTATTGAATGACATATATAGTTATATACACATTATATAACATATGCCATAGTATATTCTAATATATGAAAATATCTTACTTGACTTATGTATAAGAGGATAATATAAATAAATGGATATAGATAGGATTGCAATTTTTTTTAGAAAAGAGTTGTTATAGTTGCATTTAAGATAGAAGCATGACAAGTGAGACTTTGCAACCATGTTTATTCATATTTTATTTATCTAAATCAAATTGCTATTTTTTTTAGAAAATGAATTTATTGATTGTTGACTATTATTTTATTGGAATTTATTGATGGATGAGGAGGAGGATGAGGACTTTTGATATAAATAAAAGACTTGAGATTGGGATAGGGAGGTTCTTTTCTCTTGAGGATATTTGGGGAGAGTTTTTCTAGGAAGGAGAATTTTGGATATTTTGGGGCATGAGGAGTTTGGAAGACTTGGAAGAGTTTGAGAACTCTTGGAAGATTTGATACATAGCTTACTAGTGCATCATTGTTCTCTTCTCTGGGGTCTCGAGCATGGAGGTCCAATAGGCCATTTGGATGGGACCAATCGATGGATTCCAAGGACTAGGGAGCCGGCTAGGCCTATAGTTGGATGGGAGGTAAAACCATGGTTCCACTTTGGGCAATGAAGAGGGAAGCAACTCGAGGAGAAGATGGAAGATTGCTCAATTTGGACTTCGTCACCATTCTTATATCGAGGTATTTTTCTTGTGATTTTAAAATGCTTATATGTTGCTATGGTTACATGATGTTTATATGCTCCTCAGTTAGTTAAAAACCCATCATTTGAGTTTGTATTAACACGCATATGCATTTTAAATTGTTATATTATGTTGTAAACTTCTTATATGATGATATTGCTACATGATTTATGATGTTAATTTATGTTGTGTGAATCACCAATAAAATTTCTAAATTTCTAAATTATTTGATGAATAAGTAACCACCCTTTATGAGTGTTACAATACTTACATTACATTAATTAAAAAAAATACTCGTTATAGGCACGGTGTACTATTGCTATTACCTGCTTGCATATGTGAAATGCTATCTAAATTTCTGTAGTGAAGTCAAGGTGGGATTTTATTTTACATTTATTCTATTTATTTATTCGTTCCATTTTTCATTTAAACATCACTAAATGCAGAATGCTATCTAGATCATTTAGCTTTGAGTATAACGTATAGTTCAATTGTTAAACAAGAGAAGGGTGTGGAAGAGAAGGGTGAACGTGTCAGAGGGTTGGAGCAAGTGTCAGGCTAGAGGGAGGTTTGAGCAAAACTATGGGTGCACTAAGATGTAAGTCTCCGTCTAAGCGGTAAGACAATGTCGGGACACTCAAGCACAAGCATCGCAACAATAAGTCAAGTTGTACGAGTTCAAGTTCTGCGAGGGAAGAGGCCGCTTCTTGAAACTAAATTCGTGTCTAATTTCAAAAATTTGTGCTTGGAAGTTGTTGCTGTTACCACTTCTATACAACTCTTGTGTTCATGCAAGAATAGTACCACGCGACATGAAAGTGGAAAACATAATTCCTTACTCGTCTATTCAAAACATCGAATTTCGCCTTCCGAGTATCCAAACCAACATAAAACCTGGAAGCCATACTTTGTCATGGTGCTGTGTGGCCCTCATTCATTTTCAGTTCCTGTTATCCATTAATTTGCTGAATTTGAAGAGAACTTTAGGTCATGGAGTGCTTCTGCCAATGGTTCCAATGGCCTGTATAGTATAACTAATCTCACATGCCAAGAATTTATAGAATCCCGTCATGGTAATGAAGCATTTTCGGACTATTTGCAGGTAACATTAGTTCAGGAAATTTATGTTTCAGTTAATGAATTCTCTTGTTGACACTAAAAACGAGAATTAAGAACTCGTAAAGATTAAATCATTGATCATTAGGCTTTATATTCATTTACTATAGAGACAATTTCTGTTTTTTGTTAGAGTAAATTAAAATAACTAGCAAATCAAGTTGTTCATTGATCTCCTTAGTGCTCTGCAGGCAGGAAGGGACTAAAAAGGAATAAGGACTAAGTGTACAATTTTTTTTTTAATTTTATGTTGTTTCAAAATGTGAACAGAATTAAACCAATAGTCATATCCGGAAGTCCCATTATCCTGCATTCAAGAGTCAGACAACTTCTGCAATCAAAATATAATTTAAGAACTCCAATCTCAGGAATTGTTCTGCATGATAACCCTATATCCCTGAAAATTCCTTCTTGTTCTCTTTGTAAAATGGTGTATGAATTTAAGCCTCTGGATGGTAAAATCATTGTGTTATAGTTATGCCCCAATCAACTAGTAGAGAACTGGACGGAAAATAAAAAGTAGTGCAAGAAATTCATGGAATCCAACACAGAAAGAGTGTAGTTTCTCTCCCCACTTTTTTGCAGCGTTGGTAGTAACCAAATGACAAGTTGAAACAACCATAACTAAAGATGATTCGAGACCCCCCGATAAAATTACTCCAAATGGAACATCGGTCATGAGCCTTTTTATGACTGCCTGTATCATTCAACATATCATATCACTACTTTTACATGGAGGAAAATCGCATTATATTCATATTTTATACAATAACACTCATTGGTAGAATCGATATGAGAAAGAAAGAGAAATATGGTAGTGGACTATACTTTCTCAAATGCTCGTCTCAAAACCAAAGGGTCATATGGAGTGGACGATATAATATTTTTTGAATACCAAGTTGGGTTGTACCATCTCAAAGTTTGAAAGAAAATATACAAAAAAAGTGCTAGGAAGTATTTAAATGATATAAAACCTTGTTTGCTAGAGTATATATGTCCCAGTGGAAATGACTCAAAATGTTCACAATCATAGTGAAAAGCTTTCATCTCAGACGCAAACCAAACATATCCTGCAAGGATAATGGAAGAAACACAGATAACACCAACTCAATTAATGTAGACTTCTTCATACTTTGCTAGCTAAAAACTCAAAGTTCACACAATGACAAAAGAAAACTTGTATGTATAATAACAGACCATCAAGCCCCCACCCAATGTATAGGGGAGTGATTCCAAAGGCATCTCGAGCAGCTATGAATCTCTGGTCACGTGTGTCAAGCAAAACAAAAGAGAACATTCCATCCAACCTGTTCACAAATTCCTTATCATAGTCCTCGTACTTGTAGAGCACAAACAGATTAACAATTCACAATCGTAATCTTGAAAAGAAAAAGGATATTCTCATCATACTCTTAGAAATCCAAAGAACATTAGACCCCAAAATCGTCATGGCACTTCATCATGAATACAAAATAAAAATAAAAATGATGAAAGAGTAGCTAACAATTGAGAAATATGGAAGGAAGGAAGAGTACACAGTTGGATACTCACGAGATGAGCTACAATTTCACAATCTCTATCTACGATGGCCAATCTATGGTGAGCAAGAAAAGAATGCCCTCTCTGATAGAGTCTGCTCCAGTCGGTGCCTCTATGTCGTAACCTGCCCATGAAAGCAAAACAAAATTAGGAAAAATTCATTAAGGCTTAAAATGAAACTCCATTAAAACAAATATTCGATCACGATAATGCATATATAATTGACCACACACACTCTAAGCGAACATATATAATTGAACCACAGATGTATATTGGGAATACCACTGCGAGAGCTCCAGCGCCCGAATGCGCTTGGCCTGCAATGTATCCAAGGAACCGAACAATGCCAGGATTTCACCATACATGGTGACTGACTGAAAACCACAAAACCGAAACACCAACCATACTTACATTAACTGATCATATCTCAATAGATAAACACTCCAAAGACTAGGAATCTCATTAAGAAGGATACAAATAAACATTACAAAGCCAAGGAAGTAAGATCTATTGGAAAATAATCATAGTTTTCTTCATAGAACCATAGGTAGTTTTCTTTTACAAGTACATGCCTTACATTACAGATTGGGTATATCTCAGAAACTAGATAAAACATTTACATGAATACGGGCAGAAGCAACATTAATGGAGAATATTGGGATTGATCTCCATGTAGTAACAATTATAATACAAGCACATAAATGTCATAGATAACGCCTGGAATGAAGCCCAAGATTGTTAAGAGCAAGTCTATCCAAAATTCCACCTACAATTCCACAGTAACCCAATGAATGTTTGGTGTTGTAGCATGTATATGCATCAAACAAAACTAGAGAATAAAAATGAAAAACCAATTACGTACCCCAATACCATATCTGAGAAACACCCCAAGAGGTGGCAGAAGTATTGACAACAACACCTCTATGAACGTTTCAGATCCCATTGAGATAATTAGGTTTACATATTGTGGAGCACTGTAGAATTCTATGAAGGAAGAAGGATTTAACAATGAAATAAATAATGGTTGCTCTGATAGAGTCCGCTCCAGCCGGTGCCTCTATGTCACAACCTGCCCATGAAAACAAAACAAAATCAGGAAAAACATTCGTACGAGATGGTGCAGACAGTTGGAAGTGAGATGATGAAACGTGTAGTTGGCATGGTTGGCATGGTGATATGGGTTGGTGGTGAGGGATGCTAGGGAAGCACACACGACATGCAGCTTTCCATGCACCACACTCTCCCTCTTACACTGGACTGCCTCGAATAGATGCCAAATAAGGCTCCCAAATACTTAATCAGCCAAAACAAAAAATCATACCAAAAACATTAGGTTAAAATGTTTTGTTTTTTGTGCCAATCTAATATTAATGGAGGAAATCGATTCCTATAGTCCCTGCTGGCAGGGACTAAATATAGATAACTAAAATCTTGTTGACCCGATTTTATCAAACACTATAATACAACTATATATCTAAACATTGAAAATTTGAATTTGTATCACTAAAAACAAAACCAACAAGGGAGATAGAAGCAAAGCTTCAAGTCCCTTCCAAGTCATAAAAGTTGTATTTGAGAAATTTCAAGTCATAAAAGTGATCATTGCATAATCAAAGTAGATACGACAATAAAAAGACAAGCCTAATTACATATATAATAAAGAATGACCAGAAGCTACGCGCAAATCCCCATTGGATTCCAGTAGTTCTTAACTTAAAAATATTGACATCCTCTAAAGTTGTCTAATTAAAGAGATTATTACCTATATTAAATTTAGGGTCAAGGATAATTATCCCTAATTTGTTGATGGATTAATATGTTTGTAATACTCATTCAAAAATGAAAAAAACAAGACCCAAATTAAAGTGCCAAGAAATACAGTTTGTGGGACATTAGTTCATAAGAGGATTGATAAAGAAATCAAGAACATGGTTTTCAGGCATTGAACTAACCATAAAAATCAAAGAAAATCATAAGTGGCACATACGCATCTCTCGTCTCTCATCGGAGGAACTATCCAAGTTTTCAATCGATGGCAAGGAATTTTATGCTCCGTGGCCTGGTGCAAGGAAGAAGGACCATTGGAGTTCTAGAGTGATGGAGGTGTGGATGACTGCCCCAAGCATGCACTTCTATACTAGTGGAGGTATGAAAGGAACAATGGGAAAAGGAGGTGTGATATACAAGTCACGTTCTGCATTTTGCTTCGAGTTTTAGGTGTTTCTCAATGCAGTGATAATGGAACAGAGCGATCCCCGAGCCATGGATTAATTTATATGTTTTCATAGGTAATTTTACGTAATACCAGTCAGCCTGTGAGGATGTAAAAGAATTATTTTATTTCTCAAAAAACAAAATAGATAAAAAAAACCCTAAAACGTTTCATGAACCTTTATCCCTTCATACCTTACTCAAACAACATAAATATATAAATATTTGATCTACAAAAAAGGGAAAGCTCACCAATTATTACTAAAATACTTATGAAGATTGAGTCGAAAGGTTAAGAATTGTAAGAAATATTAAATAGAGAAAACCATAAATATTAAATATGGAAAACTGCAGGTTGAGGGTTTGGGTAAGAAAACCTTAGCCCAATTTTTTTAAATATAAACCCTAACTTAACCAACTTGACTGGATAAGTTTAGAAAAATTACATCTAAAAGAATGAAATAACTTAGTCAGATAAATATGTTACAGAAGTTACAAAAGATGAGGATATTACCTGGAGTTGGGGGCTATGATCAACTCCTCTCTTCCTCAACATAAAATTGACCCGCACATCAAAAGAGAAAAGAGATTAGTCTACTACCAAACAACTTGCAAATCCATGCAAATAATCATTTAACCAAAAAATTCAAATATTAGGGGCTTCGGAGCTGATAACACTTACCTATGTAAAAAAAGTAAATTAAATGTAAAACATATGCATTCATGAAGATTGTCGTTTTAAAGCATTCATCCCAAACCTTGGCAAACTCGCTTACAGTGTATCAAGTAAAAAAAACATTGGCCATACAACCTCTACCTCTCCAAGGACTGAAATAATTAAAAAAACTCAAGTAAAAAAAAACATTGGCCATACAACCTCTACCTCTCCAAGGATTGAAATAATTTAAAAAACTCCATGTTTCAAGTGCGGTAGCACCACACAAAAGGAGACTAAATTGAAGTCCAGCACCAGGCCAAACTCTGGTGTAGAAACCAAGGTACAAGTGAAACTGGGAAATGAAAGAAATACCTCCAAAAGCCGCGGCCGGGAATGAACTGCAGTAAAAACTACATCATTAAGCAGTTGATGAAGCATGAGTCTGATAGCTGGAATGGCTCTTAATTGCCAGCAATGAAAAAGATGGTAGATGGCGGATAACACATTTCAATTCCCTGTAAACGAGTGTCACTGCAGGCCCCGAGTTACTCTCCCTGCCTCGATATGAGGACAAATAAGACCTATAATCTTGGGATTGGCTAAAACGAGAGGCAGGGACTAAACCCTTATGTTATATTGTTTTGGAAAAAGTGCCCAACTAATACAATATAGCAAAATCGATTTCAAGATTCTACAGCAAGTGCTATATACTAATATAAATCTGCCAAAATATTTATGCACCTATTTCTGCAAGTTCTTCATCCTCAAAAATTAGGCAACGAGAAGCGGCTAGTAGCAAAATTTGCGAAGAAAAATCCATAGAGAAAATGCTATACCAAACCACACGTCCATCTGCATTATGAAAATCTGAGCCTTCGCATTTATAAGTTTTCTGAATGGAAAATTGTTATACAATCCAAGGACACAATGAGGGCCATGCATAGCTTGATGCTTGCTTCTTCTAGTGATGATTCAAATAGAATTAGAACCAACAAGGCATTGGTATAAGTAACTGAGGATCTCATTGATTTAGTTAGCTGATCATGTATAGGATCCGAGTTTCTTCATTAAACATAAATGCTCAGAAAACATTCGTCTGCAAAAACCCATTCCTTAAGTGTAGTATGACCCAATAATTCCAAGTCTAGTTTGTCCCATGTATAGGGGAATACTTCGGCATTTGAAGTCTGAAAAGAAAACAAATAAAAAATAGTGAGGCATATAAGCATTCATTGTTGACTTAATAATGTTCAGATCATTTACTAAATTGAAGTAAGTAGAAAAACAAAAATTCCAGGAAGTAATGTTGAAAGCTTACATAAAATGCCACCACGACTTCTGCAGAATAACTTCCAGGGAGTTTGATGGATGCCCATATGATTTGTATATGTGAAGAAGGAGAATAAAGTTGAAGTTTAATTTTCATATGGCAAAACATAGGATATCTGAAGATTATTTTGGCCTCGCCTTTACCATCTTTTTGCATGCAAAACCCGTGGACGACTTCATTTATAATTTTGTTTTCGTTTCTCATATAGTTTTGATCCCGTTTCTAATTTTTGGTAGCTTGGTTTATAATTTTGTTTTCATTTTTCATATAGTTTTAATTCCATTTATAATTTTTGGTAACATAGAGAATTGGTGTGAAAGTATGCTTTGAAGTGTAATATATCTACGCCATTGTTCCTTCAATGCTTGAAGGAAGGGAAAAAGTCCAATTCAGCCACAAATGTGAAAGTAGAAAAATAAATGAAGTGTAATCTGTCTACAACATTGTTCCTGCAAAGCTTTAAGGAAAGAAAATAGTCTAATTCAGCCACAGATGTGAAAGTAAAAAAAAAACCAGAATTGTTATTGAAATCTTCGAAGGAAGAAAAGAAAAATTCAAATGTAGTCCAAATGTGAAAAGAGGAAAACAAAGGTCATTGTTCCTGTCATATTCGAAGGAACAAAGTAAAATACTCAAATCTGGCCCAAATGTGAAAAGAGGAAAAACAAAGGCCATTGTTCCTGACATCTTGGAAGGAAAGCATAAACAAATTCATGAAAAAAAACAAGCTCACTCGAACACAAGACCATATTGCAAGGAGGCTTACGTTATATAAGCTCAGCTAGAATACAATATCAAAATTTAGCTTTTGATATTTATGATTAAACATGAAAGGAATGGACTCAAATGTGAATGATACCTACACTTTTTTTTTAATATACAATGGAAATTATTGATTATTTGTTACATCTATCATAATTTCCAACAAGTACTCTTAAATAAGAGAGATAAGAGATCAACTATATAATGCAAATCTATATAAGGTTATAAGACAAAGTATGGGAACACATTGGTATTTCTTGTGCAATAGTCTGCACAATCGTCCACCTCAGTTCTTGTGAGCACGTTAACTAGCCATCTTATCAAGTTCGTATTATGACACTCTATTATCCACAACCAACACCTACAACTGCACCTGTGCAATTTATAAGAAATATGAAATGTTAAACTTTGGAAGAAAATTGGATAGCAACAAAATTCTATTATTAGCTAGTCACAACATCAAAACCTAAAAAACGATTTTTCTAGGGTTAATTGAATAGAATCATTCTTTGAATAAAATCATTTTTATAATAAGAGGAATCAAATACAACACAAAAAATTAAGCAATAATCAGGATTCATTACAATAATCAAAATAGAACATGAGTTGGTTTTTCTCAAAGAAAGAAAGTCTCATACATTGATATCACTGTTAGACAGAGTTAAAGTAATGCAAAAAGTATCAATGCACAAATTCGAATGCCTTAAAAGTTTGTTAATAAATTGATAGATATATTATACATCTTGAGTGATAATTACCCACTTCTCTATAGAGATTAAACAGAGAAAAATTCTAAGTAAGAACTATGTAAGGAATACCTTTCCCCTAGGCAAGACGTAGGGGCTAACTCTAGGTCTCTCAAAGGAGATGAGGACGAGAGCCATTGTGTAATGCACATAACTGGAAGGCTGTGAATTCCACTGTAATCCCATGGTGAATAACTCGGGAAGGTAACTTCATGCCAGCCATGAAAGAACAAGGGGTTAGTTAAAAAATTAAAAAAACTATTTGCAAAGGAGAAAACTGTAAACCCCTTCCATTGAGAAATCATTACATGAAAGGAGATATATGATTACCATAGTATTTGCATAGAAGAACTGGAAGGAATCCATGCGCTAGCACAACCCAAGAGTCATGAAACAATCCTCTTCCAAACTGTGCAAGAAATGTAAATGTATCTAACTTATTAACGGGGCACCGAGAAAACAACGGAAGTCACACACAATTGTGGTGTTTCCTTATTAATTTAATCGTCAATCAATAGGTTCCTAAAACCCTAACCACAATCACGTGTTCAATTCCTATAAAGGGGATGAATGGAGCGAGTACTAGGGATCACAATCTCTAAGTAATTGTTAATACACAATAAGCAATATCTATCATATAGATTCCGTTAAAAGGCGATTTCAGTATCACAAATTCTGAATTTTAATATCTCTTTGGCCTCTAAGAAAGAACTGAAAATGGGTTTGTTGGATAAGTTGTCAAACAAAACGCTCTTAATCCCTCACACTAAAAGTGGCCTTGGTAGACTCAGGAAAAATGGTAGTACTACTTTCTCCATGGACTTTAAAAAATCATTGGCCATACCACCTCTACCTCTCCAAGGACTGAAATAATTAAAAAAACTCCATGCTTCAAGTGCGCTAGCACCACACAGATGGAGACAAAATTGAAGCCCAGCACCAGGCCAAACTCTGGTATAGAAACCAAGGTACAATTGAAATTGGGAAATGAAACAAATACCTCCAAAATCCACGGCCGAGAATGAACTGCAGTAAAAACTACATCATTAAGCAATTGATGAAGCATGAGTCTGATAGGTGGAATGGCTCTTAATTGCCAGCCATGGAACATATGGTGGATGGTGGATAATACGTTTCAATTCCTTGTAAACGGGTGTCACTGCATGCCCCGAGTTGCTCTCCCTGCCTCAATATGAGGCCCAATAAGATCTCTAATCTTGGGATTGGCTAGAACGAGAGGTAGGGACTAAAACCTTATGTTATATTGTTTTGGAAAAAGTGACTAACTAATACATTATAGCAAAATCGATTTCAAGAGTCCCTGTTACTGTAAGGCCCAGGGACTAATAAAGCTATAATTTGGTGCAATGAAATAAAGCCATAAAAGTGATCATTGCATAATTAAAGTAGATACAACAATAAAAAGACAAGCCTAATTACATATATAATAAAAAATGACCAGAAGCTACGTCCAAATCCCAATTGGATTCTAGTAGTTCTTCACTTAAAAATATTGACATCCTCTAAATTTGTTTAATTAAAGAGATTATTAACTGTATTAAATTTAGGGTCAAGGGTACTTATCCCTAATTTGTTGAGGGATTAATATGTTTGTAATACTCATTCAAAAATGAAAAAAACAAGACCCAAATTAAAGTGCCAAGAAATATAGTTTGTGGGACATTAGTTCATAAGAGGATTGACAAAAAAGTCAAGAACATGGTTGTCAAGCATTGAACTAACCATAAAAATCAAAGAAAATCATAAGTGGCACATACGCATCTCTCGTCTCTCATCGGAGGAACTAGCTAAGTTTTCAATCCATGGAAAGGAATTTTATGCTCCGTGGCCTAGTGCAAGGAAGAAGGACCATTGGAGTTCTAGAGTGATGGAGGTGTGGATGACTGCCCCAAGCATGCAGTTCTATACTAGTAGAGGTATGAAAGGAACAATGGGAAAATGAGGTGTGATATACAATCCACGCTCTTCATTTTGCTTCGAGTTTTGGGTGTTTCTCATGGCAGAGATAATGGAACAGAGCGATCCTCGAGCCATGGATTAATTTATTTGTTTTCGTAGGTAATTTTATGTAATACCAGTTAGCCTATGAAGATGTAAAAGAATTATTTTATTTTTCAAAAAAACAAAATAGATAAAAAAACCCTAAAACGTTTCATAAACCTTTATCCCTTCATGCCTTACTCAAACAACATAAATATATAAATATTTGATCTACAAATAATGACTTGAGGAGTTGCGATCATACTGAGTGCACCTGTAACCTATTCAACAAAAAAGTGAAATCTCACCAATTATTACTAAAATAATTATGAAGATTGAGTCGAAAGGTTAAGAATTGTAAGAGATATTAAATATGGAAAACTGCAGGTTGAGGGTTTGGGTAAGAAAACCTTAGCCCAATTTTTTTTTTTTTTAAATATAAACCCTAACTTAACCAACTTGACTGGATAAGTTTAGAAAAATTACATCTAAAAGAATGAAATAACTTAGTCAGATAAATACGTCACATAAGTTACAAAAGATGAGGATATTACCTGGAGTTGGGGGCTATGATCAACTCCTCTCTTCCTCAACATAAAATTGACCTGCACATCAAAAGAGAAAAGAGATTAGTCTACTACCAAACAACTTGCAAATACATGAAAATAATCATTTAACCAAAAAAATTCAAATATTAGGGGCTTCGGAGCTGATAACACTTACCTATGTAAAAAACGTAAATTAAATGTAAAACATATGCATTCATGAAGATTGTCGTTTTAAAGCATTCATCCCAAACCTTGGTAAACTCGCTTACAGTGTATCAAGTAAAAAAAAACATTGGCCATACAACCTCTATCTCTCCAAGGACTAAAATAATTAAAAAAATTCCATGTTTCAAGTGCGCTAGCACCATAGAGAAGGAGACGAAATTGAAGTCCAGCACCAGGCCAAACTCTGGTATAGAAACCAAGGTACAAGTGAAACTGGGAAATGAAACAAATACCTCTAAAAGCTGTGGACGGTAATGAACTGCAGTAATAACTACATCATTAAGCAATTGATGAAGCATGAGTCTGACAAGTGGAATGGCTCTTAATTTCCAGCCATGAAATAAATGGTAGATGGCGGATAACACGTTTCAATTCCCTGTAAATGGGTGTCACTGCATGCCTCGAGTTGCTCTCCCTGCCTCAATATGAGGCCAAATAAGACCTCTAATCTTGGGATTGGCTAGAATGAGAGGCATGGACTAAAGCCTTATGTTATATTGTTTTGGAAAAAGTGTCTAACTAATACATTATAGCAAAATTGATTTCAAGAATCCCTGCTGCTGCAAGGCGTAGGGACTATATACTAATATAAATATGCCAAAATCAATTTCGAGATTCTACAGCAAGCGCTATATACTAATATAAATATTCCAAAATATTTATGCACCTATTATTTCAAGTTCTTCATCCTAAAAAATCAGGCAACGAGAAGCGGCTAATAGCAAAATTTGCGAATAAAAATCCATAGAGAAAATGCTATACCAAACCACGCCCATTTGAGTTATGCAAATCTAATCCTTCGCATTTATAACTTTTCTGAATGGAAAATTGTTATACGATCCAAGGACACAATGAGGGCCATGCATAGCTTGATGCTTGCTTCTTCTAGTGATGATTCAAATAGAATTAGAACCAACAAAGGCATTGGTATAAGTAATGGAGGATCTCACTGATTTAGTTAGCCAATCATGTATAGGATCCCAGTTTCTTCATTAAGCATAAATGCTCAGAAAATATTTGTTTGCAAAAACCCATTCCTTAAGTGTAGTATGAGCCAGTAATTCCAAGTCTAGTTTGTTGTCCCATGTACAGGGGAATAATTCGGCATTTGAAACCTGAAAAGAAAACAAATAAAAAATAGTGAGGCATATAAGCATTCATTGTTGACTTAATAATGTTCAGATCATTTACTAAATTGAAGTAAGTAGAAAAACAAAAATTCCAGGAAGTAATGTTGAAAGCTTACATAAAATGCCACCACGACTTCTGCAGAATAACTTCCAGGGAGTTTGATGGATGCCCATATGATTGGTATATGTGAAGAAGGAGAATAAAAGTTGAAGTTTAATTTTCATATGGCAAAACATAGGATATCCGAAGATTATTTTGGCCTCGCCTTTACCATTTTTTTGCATGCAAAACCTGTGGATGAATTCGTTTATAATTTTGTTTTCATTTCTCATATAGTTTTGATCCCATTTCTAATTTTTGGTAGCTTGGTTTATAATTTTGTTTTCATTTTTCATATAGTTTTAATTCCATTTATAATTTTTGGTAACATAGAGAATTGGTGTGAAAGTATGCTTTGAAGTGTAATCTGTCTACGCCATTGTTCCTTCAATGCTTGAAGGAAGGACAAAAGTCCGATTCAGCCACAAATGTGAAAGTAGAAAAATAACTGAAGTGTAATCTGTCTACAACATTGTTCCTACAAAGCTTTAAGGAAAAAAATTTGTCTAATTTAGCCACAAATGTGAAAGTAAAAAAAGAAAACCAGAATTGTTCTTGAAATCCTCGAAGGAAGAAAAGAAAAATAATCAAATGTAGTCCAAATGTGAAAAGAGGAAAACAAAGGCCATTGTTCCTACCATATTCAAAGGAACAAAGAAAAATACTCAAATCCGGCCCAAATGTGAAAAGAGGAAAAACAAAGGCCATTGTTCCTAACATCTTGGAAGGAAAGCATAAACAAATTCAGTAAAAAAACCAAGCTCCCTCGAACACGAGACCATATTGCAAGGAGGCTTACATTATATAAGCTCAGCTGGACTACCATATAAAAATTTAGCTTTTGATATTTATGATTAAACATGAAAGGAATTGACTGAAATGTGAATGATACCTGCACTCTTTTTGAATATACAATGGAAATTATTGATTTTTTGTTACAGCTATCATAATTTCCAACAAGTACTCTTAAATAAGAGAGATAAGAGTTCAACTATATAATGCAAATCTATATAAGGTTATAAGACAAAGTATGGGAACACATTGGTATTTCTTGTGCAATAGTCTGCACAATCGTCCACCTTAGTTCTTGTGAGCACGTTAACAAGCCATCCTATCAAGTTCGTATTATGACACTATGCTATCACAACCAACACCTAAAACTGCAACTGTGCAATCGATAGTAAATATGAAATGTTAAACTGTGGAAGAAAATTGGATAGCAACAAAATTCTATTATTAGCTAGTCACAACATCAAAACCTAAAACGGATTTTTTCTAGGGTTAATTGAATAGAATCATTCTTTGAATAAAATCATTTTTATAATAAGAGGAATCAAATACAACACAAAAAAATTAAGCAATAATCAGGATTCATTACAATAATCAAAATAGAACATGAGTTGTTTTTTCTCGAAGAAAGAAAGTCTCATACATTGATATCACCGTTAGACAGAGTTAAAGTAATGGAAAAAGTATCAATGCGCAAAGTCGAATGCCTTAAAAGGTTGTTAATAAATTGATAGATATATTATACATCTTGAGTGATAATTACCCACTTCTCTATAGAGATTAAACACAAAAAAATTCTAAGAACTCTGTAAGGAATACCTTTCCCCAGGCAAGACGTAGGGGCTAACTCTAGGTCTCTCAAAGGAGGTGAGGACGAGAGCCATTGTGTAATGCACATAAATGGAAGGCCGTGAATTCCACTGTAATACCATGGTGAATAAACCGGGAAGGTAACTTCATGCCAGCCATGAAAGAACAAGGGTTTAATTAAAAAATTCAAAAAATTATTTGTAAAGGAGAAAACTGTAAACCCCTTTCATTGAGAAATCGTTACACAAACGGAGACATATGATTACCATAGTATTTGCATAGAAGAACTGGAAGGAATCCATGCACTAGCACAACCCAAGAGTCACGAAATGGTTCTCTTTCAAACTGTGGAATAAATGTAAATGTATCTAACTTATTAACGGGGCACCGAGAAAACAAGGGAAGTCACGCACAATTGTGATGTTTCCTTATTAATTTAACTGCCAATCAATAGGTTCCTATAACCCTAACCGCAATCACGTGTTCAATTCCTATAAAGGGGATCGATGGAGCGAGTACTAGGGATCACAAAATCTGAGTAATTCTTGACAACTGAGTAATTGTTAATACACAGTAAGCAACATCTATCATTTAGATTCCATTAAAACGCGATTTCAGTATCACAAATTATGAATTTTAATATCTCTTTGGCCTCGCAGAAAGAACTGAGCACAATGGGTTTGTTGGATAAGTTGTCAAACGAAACGCTGTCAAGCCCTCACACTTAAAGTGGCCTTGGTAGACTCGGGAAAACTGGTAGTACTACTTTCACCATGGAATTTAAAAAAACATTGGCCATACAACCTCTACCTCTCCAAGGACAGAAATAATTTAAAAAACTCCATGTTTTAAGTGCGCTAGCACCACACAGATGGATACGAAATTGAAGCCTAGCACCAGGGAAAACTCTGGTATAGAAACCAAGGTACACTTGAAACTGGGAAATGAAACAAATACCTCCAAAATCCGTGGCTGGGAATGAACTGCAGTAAAATCTATATCATTAAGCAGTTGATGAAGCATGAGTTTGATAGGTGGAATGGCTCTTCATTTCCAGCCATGAAACAGATGGTGGATGGCGGATAACACGTCTTAATTCCTTGTAAATGGGTGTCACTGCATGTCGTGAGTTTCTCTGCCTACCTCGATATGAGGCCAAATAAGACCTCTAATCTTGGGATTGGCTAGAACGAGAGGCAGGGACTAAAACCTTATGTTACATTGTTTTGAAAAAAGTGCCCAACTAATACATTATAGCAAAATCAATTTCAAGATTCTACAGCAATTGCTATATACTAATATAAATTTGTTCCTTCTAGTAGAATTCCAACTCAAATCCACTCGTTGAACCTTCCTCATATTGGAATAATTCGACGACATTAAACATTGGAAAAATATTCATCTCTTCCGGCAGCTCCAATGCATAGGCATTATCGAATTTTTTTTTCAAGATCCTGCAAGGACCTTCTTCAGTTTCAACTTGTTGTTTGCTCCTCTAGGGAGCCTCTCCTTTCATAAGTGCGCATACACTAAATCTCCTTCTGCAAACGATTGCTGCATTTCTTTGCTTGAGATGCTTCCTTACCCTGTCGTGCACTTCCTTCATGTGCTCTACAAATGACTCAACATTTGAACTACTTGTCTGTTTTGTCAGTAGCGCTACCAAGTTGAATGCTCCATGTGGGTTTATTCCTTGAACTATCTGGAATGGACTCATTCCAGTTGACCTATTCACTAATTTATTGTACGCGAATTCTATTTGCACCAACACATTTTCTCACTACTTCGATCGATCAACAGTCAAGCACCTCAAGAGATTTCCCAGACTCTTGTTAACAACTTCAGTTTTCCCATATGTATGTGGATGGTATGTAGAACTGACCTATAGTTTTGTATCTAAATTCTTCCACAGGGTTCTCTAGAAATGACCATAAAATTGGTATATCTATCCGAAGTTATGCTCTTTGGAAATCCATGCAATCTCAGAACCTCCTTGAAGAACAACACATCAATACCTGTGGCATCACTTGTATTCCTGCATGGAATAAAATGTGACATCTTCAAAAACCTATCAAATACCAAAAATATGGACCCATTACCCTGTTGTGTCCTTGGTAGTCCTAACACAAATTCCATGCTAATATGTTCCCATGTGTTGGGCGAGGCCCAAGTTTGCGCAATTATAGTGAAGTGAAGTCCAAGATAGCGCAGTTTTGATGAAGCGTAGTTTAAGCACATCAATTTTGAGGCAGAAGTACGAATTCGGCGAGGCCTAGTACTGGCCTATTTTTAGGGAGAAACGACTCCGCGATTACTGGGACAGGGTATGGAGCGACATGAAGATGGCAAATAGGGGCCTGCTTCCTTAGTAAAGGCATAGGTACTAAGGACATAGAGGGTAGTTGGATCAGTTAAAGAAGAAGCAACGGCCTGACAGCTACAGGAACAACATTGATGAGGCGAAAAGAACAAAGGACGCACCAGGGTATAGTCAGCGCCATGCAGTCAGAGCAAGTGGATATCAGAAGAGCGCCAGAGCCAAGGAAGCGGCGCAAAGTACAACCAAGGACAAGTGAAGGAGCTGAGAAGTTATGGCAAAGTATGGTTAGTAGGGTAGACACACCGTTTTAGGGATTTTAAGGGTATTATGGGGTTTTGGCCCATAACTATTGTAAAGATGTGACCTTTGGGAATAATCTATAAAAGGGGCAATTTTGTATAGGTAAGGGTTGGATTTGGTTCGATTTTTGGGTTGGTTGTTAGATTTTGGTTGAGTATTGTAAGAGGGAAAGAGGCTCTGCAACTGTGTGCACAAAGGCCCATTGCAGAGAAGAGTCCGTAGCTGTGTGTGTAGACTAGAATTGTTAACCCTTACCATTAATATAAACAAAAGTTCCTGTGGACATAGCTCCCATCTGGGGGGTGAACCGTGTAAATACTTGTGTTGTGTGATTGCATCTGTGAGATGGTTCTATGTTACGTATGTTCATGCTTTTGTATGTATTTCCATGTTTATGGTTGATGAGAATAATATGTTAAGTGTTGAACACATGTGACCGAATATGCACATAACTTTGAATATGTTGAATGCATAGTTGCATAGGTAGCACTAATTCAACGCAGCTTGTAGCATGTGCAACTTCCCAACAACGCAATCCTAGAGTTTCATTATCGTGGTGCAGTGTGGGTAACTATCACTAGTGCGTAGTTCCAGAGTGCATTGTGGTCTTAGAAGTGGAGGCGAAGTAGGTGTGACTTCACTTAGTGGATCGATTCCATAGATGCACATCACTTGGTTGCAGAAAATTACTTCTGTAGCCACCCCATAACTTCACCTCGGGTGAGACCTCAGTCCGTTAGTAGGATGTTGCCGAAAGGGTCGGTGAAAATGGAGTTTTGTTGGGTCTCTAAACTATGCAAAACCTATGTCAGTCTAAGAAGGAGTAAGTCATCCCAATAAATGGTTTTGTTTTCGCACTTGATCTGGTGATGTGCTCTGATAATTGGAATCCTGACAGGACAGAGATACAGGACTGGGTGATTCAGACAAAAAAGGAATTTGCAAATAAAGAGAATAGACATCCGCACTTATCTACGGAAGAGTGATTACAGAGATTTTTCTAACATACACGAAGTTTTCTTCACATTTTTCCCTAATGAGCTACACGAGTGGATACCAATACTCGCAAAACGAAAAAACTTTTTCGGGGTGGAGAATCTACAGTGTGGACTCTAGAACTAGTTCAGAGGCTTAAAGAGGTTGATAACCCAATTTCAAGAGCAGTAGAATTTTGGCTAGATAGCATATTAGAAGGCTATGTTACTGAATTTGTTGTGGACACTCTGAAGTCTTACAACGTAGCATAAGGATATTTCTTCAAAGGATTTAGAGGTAAGTACCTGAAAAATCTCATCTTATATATTAAAATGTTGTTAGTAGAAAAAGGTGTCTTGAGAATGCAATAAGATTCCTAGGGGCTTGAGTCTATAATGTTCAGTAACACAGATAGTGACACCAAGGAAAATATTAACATTTTAAGAAGTGGCAAAAGATACAAACCTAGCACTAGAAAGAGGTCTCGTGAAGCCGAATCTCGCACACTCCTAGAAACTGAGTTAGGAAGTGACAGACATTCATATCAGGCTGAGTCTGATAGTGAAACAGAGTTTAGAAAGATTGGCTATCAACCTATCATTAGTTCGCATGACACTAAAATTAGTAATACCAAAGGAAAAAATACTCAGCATCGTCCAAGTAGTAACATACCTAATTCATCTCAAAACACTACACATCCGAATAAGAATGACATACGACATTAAGCTTCCCATTTTTAAAGGAACTAGTCTAGAAGTCCCAGAGCAACATTGGTTTCTCTGTGAATCCGCGTGGAATGTTAAGAAAGTATAGGATGATGATATAAGACAAGCTCAGTTAGGTACTACATTCAGAGATAGAGATTTGACATGGTTCGTAAAATATTCAGGGGGACATAATAGAGAGTGAGCAGATATCAGAAATGCACTAATCATAGAATTCAAGAAAGCTAAGTCAGAATCTCAGTGTATTACAGAGCTGAAATAAATCAAACAAAATCCCAATGAGACTGTATGGGAATTTGATCATAAATTTAAAGCACTGTAAGATCAAGTAAGTTTTGACATAGCACTGCAATAGCATCAAGAATGATTCATAGATGCGTTGTTTCCCCATATCAGATTACCATTGATGCAACAGAAGGTTGCTTTGCAGACAGAGGATTTATAAATTGTAATGAAGCTAGAGGCTTCGCCCATAGGAGAAACTAGTGCAGGAATGGTTCAGATAGAGACACAACTATCGAATTTGACATTACAGTTGAAAGATATAAATAAAGGAAAAGAAACCTGAGAAGAGGTTTTGTGTACTAGATGTAAAGGAGAAGGACATTCCAAGGAACACTTCCCTGTATTCCGATATTGCATTGATAGTGGAGAACCAAATCCATTGAATCAACAACAAGGTCCATGATGATAGAAACTGTAGAGCATATGATCTCATGATAGAAATAAAACATGATGTCTATAGAGTTCAAGGAGAAACGCATAATAACAATGAAAATCAGCAGTATGATCAAGGAAGATACATAGGGCGTGGTGGATTCAGAGGAAGAGGATGAAACACTATCCAAGGACGAGGCAGAGTTCAGATCGTATGTTACAACTATGCTCAACCTAGACATCTAGCCAGAGATTGTCAAAACCATTGTACCACCTGTAAATAATGTATGTCATTTGACCATGTCATTGAGGGATGTCCTGTTTTGCAAGGCAAAATGCAAGAGAGAAGACTAGAAGTGCAAAATCAGAACATATATATGATCACAACTGAAGAATGAAATAAAAACCGCAACATTCATGTTGTGACGCGAAGTGGAACTACTATAGGTAGAGATCAGAGAACTGAAGCTTCAAATTATAAAGACCATATAACTAGACAACATCATATTGAAGGGGCTTGGATAAGAAAAGCAACTGGAAAAATTCTTTCCTTCAACCTTAACAATGAAAAAGAAGTCTTCATGGAAGCAAGGAAAGTTTTGCAGAACTCAGAACCTATGACTACAAGAACCCCATTGCGAAGTGAAACACCGCATGTGATGGATATGCCAATTTCATATGATGGATCGCGTACTGCAACAAAACCCATAAGTCCTGTTGTGTAGTTCCTATAGAGCTACATGAATTTGTTAAAGCATGGAAATGCCTTAGCAAAGTTACAAATCCTACTCAGTCATTACGAGCAGCGTAATGTCATAAACAAAGCACATAAAGCAATTCACCATATCAAGAGTCATAGAAGGACCATAAGAGAGATGAGATTAAGCGCATAGATCAGAGACTTTGAAATGGACCAGATCATTCTTGGCTTAGGCTCAGAGGTGAATGCCTTTACAAAGTAGACATGGGAACAGATGGGAAAGTCGAAGTTATCCTTGTCACCGATACAATTAAGGTTATCCAATCAACAAAAGGTTCTACCTTTTGGGAGATTATTGAATGTCCTTTTTGAAATTGATGGCGTGTGAAGTAAGGCAGACTTTGAGGTTATTGAGATCATAGATGATAGCAATCCATATCCTACATTATTGGGGATATATTGGGAAATCGATAACCTCGTGATTATCAACTTGAAGAAAAAGCATATGATATCAAGGTCATCACACCCTTGGATCCTTTGCAGGGGCCTAGATATATTGAACCAGTAAGAGAAGAATGCAGAGCTCAATATCTTGATCACATCTACAAGATGATAGTGAATCAAGAAGACTACATCAATCCTACTGACGCAAGGCGCCTTATGACAAAGGTTCTTGCTTAACAATTACACACAACACACATGTCCACAATATGTAAACATGATGCCATAAGATGGATTATATTACTTGTACCGAAACATTACAATGCAAACTGCAAGGAATGAAATAACTAACTGTTGTCGGCCTTATCCAAATATAATATAGAAGTAACTGTGTGCTCTTTCAGTGTGTCGACAGTCACCCTCTCCTGGTTCACTGCGGAAATCTAAGCTATGGCTCGATCTCTCTGTGTTCGGAAGACGTGTGACTATTCTCTCCAATATACCTATCTTCTCCCCGAACTCTCTCAACCGTCCATTTGATCCAAAACTCCCTAGTCTTCTACCCTACTGCTACTATTCCCGAGATCACTCCGACTCCCGAGACACGCTTTCTCTTCCTATTGATCTCCTCAGATCCTGCAGACCTGCAATTGTCAACACCCCAACCGTGCTGCACAATCTCTACCGGTGTTAACATTTTTTACGATCCCAACTACCTTCAATAACTACCATTAACTTCCTTAGCAACCCCGAACTATTTCCAAGTACTCTTCCTTGACTTCTAGGCGTCCTTCTGACAACCTACAATAATCTGTCATGTAGGCCATACTGTCTATCATCTTCAAATTACCTGTCGGCTTCCTTTTGCACTCTTTAGGATTATCCAATCTGGCCCTTCCTCCTCGCTTAGCTCATGCCCAAACTTGTTAGAGTCGTGGTTCGATGCATGTCGACCATCGACATCCCCTCTCAACCTGTCATCCATCGACCATCCTATCAACTATCGAGTTTCACTGCTTTTGTTGGTCACATACCGACTGCTCCTGCTCAACTTATTGACTTTGACAAGCCAACAATCTCTTTCGCACCTGTGGTCGTTCGAAATCCCTCTGGTCGGACTTCTCTATGTTGACTAACTTCGACTGATCTTCCTAGGCCCTGATGCTCCTGCATCAGACTCCCTAGGTTAAAAATAAATCGACTGCTCCGTCAGTCTCCTGAACTCTTCTCCGGAAATCCACGTTGCCTCTTGCAACTCATCATATTTCCATCGCACCAAGTATTCCTTGTTTTGCGAACTGCGCATACACCCGACTTCGCATTCCTCTATTACTTCTGTGATTTCTTCCTTCTGTCGATCTGGAATCTGCTCCGTCCGGTCGATGTTCGACATTTCCGCACTTCCCTTGCTTGAACCTTCTTCAAACTTGTACAGATCTGAGACGTTGAATGTTGGTCAATGCTCAAGTCATTTGGGAGCTCCAACACATAAGCATTGTCCGAAGTTTTCTTCAGAATCTTACATGGTCCAATCTTCTTTAGCTTCAACATCTTATATGTCCCTATTGGAAACCTCTTCTTCCGCAAATTTGCATAGACTAAGTATAATTCGTTGAACGATTGTAGCCTCTTCTTCCTATCGGATCTCAACTTGTATGTCGCATTACTCTTCTCTATGTGCTTTCTCACATCTTCATGCACTTCTTTCATGTGCTTTGCGAATGATTTCGTATCCGTGCTTTTCCTGGTTTCTGTCAGTAACTTGACCAAATCCACCACTCCATGTGCGATTCTTCCCTAAACAATATGGAATGGGATCAAACCTATCGATTGATTCACAGAATTGTTGTATGTAAACTCTGCTTGCACCAACATGTTCTCCCATTGCTTGGGTATGTCGGCCGTCAAACACCTTAGAAGATTTCCCAAAATTCTATTCACCACCTTGGTCTGTCCATCTGTCTGTGGATGATATGCCGAGCTAAGTTGCAACCTCTTGTCCAGTTTCTTCCATAGGGTTCTCCAGAAATGTCCCATAAACTTGGTATATTTTTCCGATGTGATACTCTTCGGCAACCCATGCAATCTGACTACCTCCTTGAATAATAGTACAACAATTCCCATGGCATCACTTGTCCTTTAACACAGAATAAAGTGTGCCATTTTTTAAAATATTTCGACTACAACAAAGATTGAGTCACTCCCTTGTTTCATCTTTGGCAATCCTAGCACAAAATCCATGCTCAGGTGCTCCCATGGGGTATCCGGTACATGTAATGGTGTATACAACCCCGTTTTCTAACTTCTCCCTTTTGCCAATGGAAAATTCGACACTGTTGTACTCACTTCCCAACATCTGTCATCATTCCTGGCCAATAATACTTTTCTTTGACCAATGCCTTAGTCTTGTCGATGCCAAAATGACTTGCTAACCCGCCACTAGGCAATTATCAGATTAGGTTCTCTCTAACGGATCCTATGGGAATACACAACTGTTGTCCTATGAATAGGTATCCCTCTTGGATAAAATAATCCAAGTATGGAGTTCTCTCAACACTCCATGGTTCACATCAAGCCACCCATGCTTTCGCAAAATCCTCATTGGTTTCATACTATGTCTTCACCGACTCTATTCCTGTTGCCTGAACTGTCGTCGTGTTCAACAATGCAACTCTTCGACTTAGTGTGTCGGAAACTTTGTTCGACTTTCTCAACCTATGTTGCAACATGAACGTATAGCCCTGTAGGAATTAAACCCATTTCATGTGTTGTTGATTCAAATTTGACTGAGTATTTAGATCCCTCAGTGCTTGGTGATCTGTGTATAACACAAATTCCTTCGGCAACAAATAATGCCTCCACTTATTCAATGCTTAGACAACAACATAAAATTCCTGGTCATAGAATGAATATTTCCGCTTCGCATTATCCAACTTCTTAATGAAGAATGCAATTGGTCGGCCCTCCTGGCTCAACACTGCTCCAATTACCGTTCCACTCGCGTCGCAATTGACCTGGAAAACTTTGTCCAAATATGGGAGCGCTAACACCGGGATCTCAGTGACCTTTTCCTTCAACTTGTCGAAAGCTCACTGGGTAGATTCCATCCACTTGAAATCCCCTTTTCTCATGCACTCTGTCAAATTTGCACAAATACGACTAAATCCCCGAATGAAATTCCTGTAGAAACTGGCAAGTCCATGGAAACTCCTTACTCCAGTCGTACTCGTTGGTTCTGTCCAATCCAATATTGCCTTCACCTTTTTTAGGTCCATCACTAACACTTTACCCGAGATTACAAATCCCAAGTACACCAGTTCTTCCTTCATGAAGAAACAATTTTGCAAGTCCACCATCAGCTTCTCTTCCTGCAACTTCTGCAATAACTGTCGAATGTGCTCCAAGTTTTGTGTCTTGGTTTGACTGAAAATCAGAATGTCATCTAGATATACTACAACAAACTTTCCCAAGAATGGTTTCAGTACCTCATTCATCAACCACATGAATGTACAGGGTGCCTTATTCAATCTAAATGGCATGACTAACCACTCATACAACCCTTCCTTTGTCTTGAATGATGTCTTCCATTCATCTCCTTCTCTAACCCGAAACTGGTGATAACCTCTCTTCAGGTCTATCCTCTTGAAGTACTTCGCTCCACTCAAGCAATCCATCAAGTCGTCCATCCTCAACAATGAAAACTGATAATTGATCGTGCTCTTGTCGATGTCTCTGGAGTCTGTACACATTCTCCATTCTCCACCTTTCTTCGGCGCTAATACTACTGGTACCGCGCATAGACTCAGACTTTCTTTGATCAACCCTCTGTCCAACAACTCCTGGACCTGTCGATTGAGTTCCTGACCTTCTGCTAGACTCATCCTATGCAGTTCCTTATTTGGAAGACTCAAACTTGGAATCAATTCGATCTGATGGGATATGCTCCTTGTCGGCGGAAATCCCGTCGGTGTCTCATCGACTACTATGCTTCAAAACTCATCAAGCATCATTCCAACTTCAACCGGAATCTTCTCCATTGTCGACCTCTTGACACATGGTCCTTTCAGAATGATAGCGTAGCATCCCGACTTCAGTTCCTCCTCCATGAGAAATTCTTTCACTGAACACATCAACACTCACTTCTCCGAAAATTTGCTCTTGCCATGTTTACAGTCGGCTCGCTCCTCCGGCTTCGGTTTAAGAGTTGTTTGCACGCCATTCTTCCACACTATGACTGTGTTGGATCGACCATCATAGATCATCTTCTGGTCATATTGCCATGGTCTCCCTAACAACAGATGGCACGCATTCATTGGGATTACGTCGCACAATACACTGTCTTCAAATCCTTCGACTCCAAAGTTAATCAGGCACTATTTGGTCACCTTCACATGATGTCCTTTTTTTCTTTTTTCAACCATGAGATCTTGTATGGGTGTGGATGTCCTCAACACTTTAACCTGGCCTTGTCGATCACCTCTGTCGACACAAGATTCTCAGTGCTTCCACCATCAACTATGGTCTTGCAATGCCATTCGTCGATTTGCACCTTGGTTCAAAAGATTTCCTTCTGTTGTGTCGGATCTTTCTCATCGCTTCGGTCATCCAAAACTAATGTCTTCCTGGCTATCATGGCCTGACTCTTCTTCTTACCATCCTCACTACTTTCAGAAGCCAACTCTTCCCTCTCATCGTCTTGCTCATCTCTTCAACGTCTGGGTTTCAAATTATCTGCAACATGTAGGTTCTCTGGGCATTCATAGGCCTTGTGTCCCACTCCTCAACACTTGTAATAGATTATGGCTGGTCTGTTAATTCCTTTTCTATCGGATGGACCACTTCGACCATACACACCTCGACCATGGTTCTCACGACCATTGCATTAGTTTTCTTGTGCTTCTCCCTTGTCAATATCCCTTCCGTCCGTCGATTCTCTTCAATTGATTCCTCCTTGTAACCACTAGTTTGGACTTTCATGAAAACAACCTTCACACCTTGACCAATCATCCTACCCCTGGTCACTGCAGATTTCCTCGACAGTTTCTCTTATGCCTTTAGAGCTAACTGGTATGCTTCACCGTCTGCTCTGAATTTTGACATGCTCAATTAATCCTATATGGCATATTTCAAGACGTTTACATACCTAGCAACAACTTCTTCTCCTTCGTCGGTCTAACCCAACCTTATCGATAATCTATAGAACTCTTCCGTGTATTCCTTCACAGTCATCTCTTTTTGTCGAAAGTTCTGCAACTTCCGGAAGAAGGAAATCACGGAGTCATTTGGAAAGAATTTTCCTTTCAGCTTGGAAACCATCCTATCCCAAGATTTGATTTTCTCCTTTCCCTTCTTGACTCTATTATCCTGTACATTGTCCCACCACAATGAGGCATGACCCTTCAACCTTAGACATGAAGTCTTAACCTGTTTAGGATCCTTGATCTGCTCTATGTCAAAGTATTTCTCCATTTCTCTGAACCAGTTGATCAAGTCTTTTGGATACAGACTTCTTGAGTAGGTACGTACATCTATCTTTGTCCGACCTCTCATATTCGTCAGAAGTCTGATCAGTTTTTCTTTTGGTTCTTCTCTTGCTACTTCCCATGGTTCCACTTCTTCGACCTCCTCGTCGTTGTGGTCTAACGCATTAGGAATACAACCATGCCTTTGGATTTCTTTGATCGATGCAACTTCATTTGTCAAAGTTCGCATTGTTCGGACGCACTCGTCGAACATCTCACGATCAACTGTGACTACTGCGCCATGCACTCTTCATCCAACACCTCGAACGTTAATGCCTCTGTGAGACATTTTCAACGTCGGTTGAAAATCCCACTCATCCAATCGCAATCAGACTCCAGAATTTATGCATGAATCTACCCAACCAAAGCTGGAGCTGTAACACACTTGGCGCTTTCCTACTCACAGGATTCTTTCGCTCTGATACCACTTGACGCAAGGCAAGTTGGTGTCACCAACTTTCTCCTCGACAGGATTCTCCTCCCGCTCTAATACCAACTGACACAAGGCTCCTTATGAAAAAGGTTATTTCTTAATAATTACACACAACACACATGTCCACATAGACAAGATGTAAACAGGATGCCAGAAGCTGGCTTATGTTACTTCTACCGAAATGGTTACAATGCAAACTGCAAGGAAGAAAATACCTAACTATTGTTGAAATTATCCAAATACAATACATAAGTAGCTGTGTGCTCTTTTAGTGTGTCGACCGTCACCCTCTCCTGGTTCACTGCAGAACTCTGAGTTATGGCTTGATCTCTCTACATTCGAAAGATGTGTGACTGTTCTATCCAATCTACCTATCTTCTCCTTGAACTCTCCCAACCGTCCAACTAATCCAAAACTCCCTGGTCTTCTACCCTGTTGCTGCTGTTCCTGAGATCACTCTGACCCCCGAGACATGCTTTCTCTGCCTGTCGATCTCCTCAGATCTTGCAAACCTGCAACTGTCAGTTCCCTGACCGTGCTGCACATTCTCTGCCGGTGTTAACATCTGTCTCGATCCCAACTACCTTCAATAACTGCCATTAACTTCCTTAGCAACCCCGAATTGTTTCCAAGTACTCTTCCTTGACTTCTACGTGTCCTTTTGACAAGCTACAGTAATCCATCATGTTGGCCATATTTTTTGTTAGCTTCGACTTACCTGTCGGATTCCTTTCGTACTCTTCAAGCTTTTCCAATCCGACCCTTCTTCCTCACTTGGCTCATTCCCAAACCTGTCGGAGTCACGGTTTGATGCATGTCGACCATCAACATCCCCACTCAACCCATCGTCTGTCGACCATCCTGTCGACTCTCAACTTTCATTGCTTCTGTCAATATCATACTGAATGCTCCTGCTCTACTTATTGACATTGACAAGATAATCTTCTCTTTTGCACCAGTGGTTGTCGACACTCCCTCTGGTCGGCCTTCTCTATGTTGACTAAATTCGACTGATCTGCCTAGGTCCCAATGCTACGGCATCACCTACTAACAATGGGACATTGAGCTGGATATGTGACAATTCTTTCCTATCAAAATTAGACACGGGATTGAAGAATTGGCAAAGCCAAATGCATGAAGTATCAATAAGACGATGTGCGAAGCTCACTAAGTCAATGCGTTGGATTGGAACAAAGGTAAGTTCAATTCCTACTTATGATGGCTTAAGTAATATACACACATTCCTTCATAAATATCTTACATCAGTCTCATATGGACATAAGTTAGCAGTGTTAGATACATCACTGCGTGCTACACTTGCTAGATGGTGGGTTGCGCATAAATAGAATCTGAGCACACGGGAAGAATGTAAGAACATGATGGAGATAAGATTTACAGAACAAACTGATATTGTGCAAGTAAGATATAATGTAAATATTGATCCTATATATTACATAGAACTTTGTTTGAAAGCATGGATACATAGATCGTAAGCAAAGTGGGTTCATCTATTTGTGCACACATTGGAGAAAATTCCAAAGAACTAGTACATAAAGACAGAACTTCATAGAGGAACGACATAATGGTCTATTTTTGCAAGGAACTTCCAAGCGAATTTCAGCTTTGAAGATGATTGTACAAGTATCAATGAGGCTTTGTAGATAATCAAACATAAGGTATAATTTAATGATGCATTGTTACCTGTGTATGAATAATCAGATTGGGCAATACAGTTAGAACATTCCCTATAATGTTACAACGTCACATTAGATGAAGATCCGCGCGATGTAAATATACCCGAGTCTGAAGGAAAGAGCAAAGTAGAAGGACCTAATTTGGAAATCCTAGATCTGAGTAATCCTGTAAAAACTCAAAAAGTCAATATTATTACCATTGAAGAATCGAAGTTTGCTCCTATAGGGGATTACTGGGATGAAGAAACAGTGGAACAGATAGCAGACCTACTGCGTGAATATCAAGACTTATTTCCTACCAAGTTCTCTGAAATGAAAGGCATTTTAGGTGACTTGGGAGTTATGAAAATAACTCTCAAGCTTGATGTGAATCCTATCAAGCAAATACCCTACAGACTGAATCCCAAATACAAAGAAAGAGTAAAGGCAAAGCTTGATAAGATGTTTGATGCAGGAATTATCGAGCCAGTAGAGGAATCATAATGGATAAGTCCCATGGTTATCCATGATAAGAAAGCTAAAGGCGAGATCATAATCTGCATAGACCTCAGAAAGTTAAATGATGCCTCGCTGCATGACCCATTTCCGACTCCATTCATAGACAAAGTGCTAGATAACGTAGGAGGAAACAAAGCATACTCCTTCACTGATGGATTTTCTATATATCATCAGATCATAATTGCTGAAGAAGACAGACATAAGACTACCTTTTCTACTGAATGGGGATCATTTCAGTGCACAGTTATGCCCTTTGGTTTGAAAAATGCACCTGCTATCTTTTCTTGAGTATTTGTTGCTGCATTCAAATATTTTACCCACAAATTCTTAGAAGTATATTTTGACGATTGGTGTTGACACAATGGCTATCGACGGGGGTTCACTTCGAACTGTCATCAACAAACCTAACCAAACACCCTTAAGCACCGGCCCAAAAAGGTTTTACCCTTTCCAGTAACACTCATGAAGCGAGTGAAGTGTCACCCGAGATGATTAAGGGGGCTGTAGGAACCATGTTTCCATAGTGGATAAAGGACATGCAAGCACTTCAACTCTACCGCACTAGAAACTAGAGATTTAGATTCGCATACATTCATACATTCATCATTCACATATTCATCATTCGTAGAAGTAATACACAATGGACATTCACATCAACATGGTTAAACTAATCATTTTCATCAACAACAATTACCAAAACACAGAGTCTTAAACATTTCACAAACACTTGCATTCATCATTTAACAAAAACAGAGACAAAAGATATGACCATTATCGATCATATTCATGCATTCATCAAAACCTGCGGTATAACCTTCACAAAAACAGTCAAAACATCTTATCGCGGATACAACACAGTTCAAAACAACTCATTCTATGATTCAACTATGATGCCCTTAGGCTTACACTCATACTCCTATTTATATGAAACTAAATGGTTACAAAACGGTCCGCATGACCTATTATAACTAACTAAACCACTTTCGCAGTTTCATCGGCTCCTTGTTCTCCACGAATGGACCTTTCTTCTGCGGATGGTCCTTCTTCGCATTGTCGGCTTCCACACTTCATGTGAACTAATCCCATGCCAACAATTGGACAATATTTGGTTTACTGAAGAACCATTATGTGAACTTAAGGATGATGTTAGCAAAGTGTAGACAACATCAGATCTCCCTGAACCTAAAGAAGATCATTTTCTATGTCCCTTATGGTACATTATTGGGACACATTGTATGTAAACAAGTACTGATGGTTGATCCAACAAAAATTGCAGTCATAGTGAATCTTCCCGCACCTAATTCAGTAAAACAATTACGCACTACATTGGGACACAAAGGTTACTACAGGAAGTTCATCAAATTTTATGCGCAGATCACTGCACCTATGGAGAAATTAGTGAAGAAAGAAGCAAAGTATAATTGGACTGAAGATTGTTAGAAAGGATTGGATGCATTGAACGAGAGAATGGTTGTTGCGTCGATTCTAGTTTTTCCAGATTGGAGTAAACCATTCCACGTACATGTAGATGCTTCATCTATAGCACTGGGCATTGTGCTAGCTCATCCAGGTGAGGGAGGCATCGATCACCCCATCGCATTTTCAAGCAGAAAGCTATCTTCAGCAGAAAATAACTATACTACGACCGAAAAAGAAGGCTTAGCTATGGTATACACATTGTATAAGTTTAGACACTATCTGCTAGGTTCACATTTCTGTATGTTTACTGACCATTCAGCTTTGAAGTACCTATTCAATAAACTAGTGTCAGGGGGAAGAATATGCAGATGGATATTACTCTTTAAGGAGTATGATTTTGAAATCATTGTTAAGCCATGAAGATTGAATTCAAGACCAGACCAACTCTCCAGAATTGAGTCAGGAGAAGAACCTATTAACTTGGAAGAAAGTCTACTAGATGTGCAGTTGTTTTCTATTCATATAGAAGATGAATACTACAAGGATATCATCGAATTCCTGACTACAAGCTTAGTTCCTGCAGATTTTACTACACAACAAAAGAAACAGTTGGTTGTAAAAGCAACTGATTTCACTATAATTGTAGGAAAAATATACAAGCTAGGACTAGATGAAGTACTGCGCAAATGTATACTAAAACATGAGAAACCAAGGACACTTGCTGAAGTGTTAACAATCAAATTAACACCCTTAACAAAGTGAATGCATAAGCATATTTTTACTATGCGCCCGCAATATGAATACAGAATACAAGTAAAGAAGAGAACAATCCTCTCTGATCTAATCACTACTTCCATAACCGGAAGGATTCAGTGAAGAAAGAAGAATCCTAAAGAGACAAGGTTCAGTGATTGAACTACTCATTAAAATCTCAAGTCTAAGCTCCACCAGTCAAATAGTGAGAATAAATGCACAAAAGTGCATTAATTGTACTTAAATATGCTAAAGTTGTGACAAAATCCTAAAAATACTATGTAAAGTGGGTTTTTGAGAGAAAATAATAAAAAATCATGAAAAGGGATTAACCCACATTGAAAAGAGAAACTTGAAAGCCCATTTCCCAATGCTATAAAAAAAAGGCATTTGGGGCATAGTAAGGAGGAAAAAGGAAGAGCAAAGGCATGCTGGAGAGATTCTGAAGATTGGAAAGTTCATATTCATCAAAAGAAACGGTGGAAAAAGGATAGCTCATGGAAAAGGAAGAAGGATGCACATCAAGCTCCATGGTAGATATGTACTTTCTTCTCTAGCTTAAGATGAAATGATTCAAGTTTCCTTCCATTTGGTTTACATTCATAATGGTTTTAGATATTGAGAAATGCTTGATAGTTGATTAAAGATATTAGGAAATTTTTGTTAATTGCTTCATATCTGACATTGGAACTCACCATTTCATAGTAAGATAGCTTGTTTAATGTAGATCTAACCCTACCTTTAAAGCTATTATCAAATTGGCGACCATACTAGTTGAAATTTCTTGAAATTTTCTTCATATTTTGGTGTTCTAACCTTTCAGATCTACTCCAAAATGGCCTTAAGATGCCTTCAAGAACTTGTGTTTCAGGCTTAGAAGCCCCAAACCGGCCTAGATCCACTCTCAAACTCCCAAAATTCTTCAAGATAGACCCGAGATCTCAGTTTTTCTTGCTTTAGAAGGAAGACACACTTTACCTATGTAAACAGAGTGTCGGCTCACCCTGTACACTAGCAACCTGCGTCACTGTCTCACCTTGCTTGTGTACAACCTGCAATTGACTCCTTTGGGTGCTATACTCTGTTCTAGACAATGTGTCGACCGGGTTTTTGAGTTTTGAGAGCCTAGTTCTTCATCCTTGTCTCGGTTTCTGTGATTTTTCTTCTTGGATGGGCTTAGGAACCTATGATACTTTAGTTTAAACCTCCTTTTGATCCTCCTTTGCTCAAGATTTGGAAGATTTTAAAGAATTTTAAAGCTTTCTTGTTTCAAATTTGCAAAAATTGCTAGAACTAGGTTTGAGATTTTACTGTTTTAGGGCCACATTTAGGCTTAATTTTTGTACTTGTAGACTTGAACATTGATTTAATACATATTAATATCATTTTACCACTAATTTTGACAAATTTGGGAGCGTTTGGTTTGAGATCTTCAGATTTGGGATTTCCATCCAAAAACCTTTAAAAATGGCTTAGATTGACATTTCTTTCAATTTTTTCTTACATTTTGTGGTAGATCCATTTGATTAAGGCCATATTTTGTTTTTAGATCTCTGATTGGATAAGATTATGACTGAACTTTAAATAATTTTGATTATTTTCATAGTTTGCAAATAGTGAAAATTGGAAAAAACATATAAAAAAATTGTGTAAAGAACCTTAAGTCCCTTTAATTTATGAATCTCATAAACTTGCATATTTCAAACATGAAACCAAATATCAGTACTAACATTTGAAAAGACCATTTTAACACATTTGCATTGAAAAACAAAAAAAAATTACACTTTGAGACATTTTGAAAACAATTTCCCTCCAAAACTGAATACAAACTTTAATTAGTTAATTTTGTTTTGGATCTTCAGTATTTTCATGATTTTTATGCACAATTAGAGAAGATTGTAGTGTCATATCTCAATTTTCTTGTGATAAGTTGTGTCTAAGCCACCATATCCTCTTCACTAGGGCCTTTGTGCGATCTTGTGAATGAGAAAGTGGATCTCAAGTGTAATAGTATACGATTTGATTTTTCAAGCATCTTATTTTTGAGCCACTGTCTCCTCTTCACTTGGGCTTTCATGAGATCTTTTGAATGAGAAAGTGGATCTCAAGTTTAACAATATAGGATTTGATTTTTCAAGCATTGTTCTTTCGAGCCACCTTATCCTCTTCACTTGGGCCTTCGTGCGATCTTGTGAATGAGAAAGTGGATCTCAAGTGTAACAGTTTCGAATTTAATTCATAAGCATTCCAAAGGGCTCTGTGTATCATCTTTGCTTGTACTTTCAGGTGGCCCTGCAAATGAGAAACAAATATCCCCTGTGTAATAGAATTAGATTCATTTTGACTTGAGATATTTGTTTGGTTTACATTGATATTTAAAATCAATTATTATCCATATTTCAAAAGAACTATGCATAAAAATACAAAATCTACCAAAAATTTTTGCATGTTTGAAAGACATACATGAACCTCTAACCTTTAATTAGTTTAGAACATTCATTGAATTGAAAGGTAGCATAGTGATCATATTGCATTGTGTGGTTCATTTTTTTCAAGTCAAAACACCACCAGTTTCACTTCCACTCCCGAAACTAAGCAAACTACCCTTAAAATTGGTGCTTAATCTAAAATTGACCAACATTTGATTTTCATATGACCAACACGATTAAGTTAGTGTCATGGATTAGGTTTGGAGAGTTAACACTTTTGGGCTGCAAAAATTTTGAAACTAGCATTGATTATCGAGAGTTTAAATCCATTAGTAGCAAAAAATGCTTGTTGGGAAAGCCCTTTTAAAATATGCGTTAAACATGAGATCAATCTGGATAAGTAAGAGTGGTTCCCCCCTCTTGATTGTTTAGTGGGACATTAGCTCATGTAGGAATTCTATGTGAAGTGACAAGTCCTTGGGGTGACATCACTTTTCTAGAGTACCTGGTTATGAGATTTGTCCTCGACTTACAACTATTCCACCCGACCGTTGATTGTGAAGCGGTAACCTCAGTTGCTATTCCTAGGATATCACATAATCTATTGTGAGTGGGGGACACTTGCAATACTTGAAACAAACTTTGAAACTTTTACTCCTTAGGAGGGTGATTGGTCAGGAACCAACACTTGCACCCATGGTGATTAAATTTTATTGTAACTGTTTATCATACATTTGTTACTAGAATTTGTTTGAGGCCTGATATCCATCAGCAACTACTAGTTTCGGAAGGCCCTCCAATCCAGTTTTTTACTGAGCTTCATCTCTTTGGAAAATTAGTGTGCTTGCTTGGATCTATAGAAATTTTTACTATGTGGACACTTTTTCTTTTTGTTTAGTCTAGACTTCCTTACGATTGTTTGAATAAGAATATCATTTAAACACATCCTTTTATCAAGTTCATAGAAGTGGCTACTCTCCCGATCCGTTAGTCACGGAGGCAACAAGGTGAGTCACCAAAAATTGAAGGCCCTACTACATTGCAGAGACAGATACAAAAACCACATCTTAGTGACTTGGAAACATAATTGATTTTAAATAAAATTTATATTACTTGAGAATAACAACATCAAACAAATTCTTAACATTCATTATCACATCACGAACTAAATATAGACATAGTTGATGATCTTACTCTAGTTGAAATTGAAACATTGAAAAATCACACAAATGCTCATGTAATTCCTCCTCTAACGAGTCTTTCAGAACCAATTATACTTATTATATGTGAGTCACTGGGTGATATCAAACCTCTTTTTGAAAGTTTGAATAACATTCAAAATTCAACAAGTGACCCTATGGCTTCATAAGGAGCACAGGGGACTACATCGTTGCAACATCAAAGAGTTGTTGGATCTAGAAATACTTCCATTTTGGCCTCTACATCAATCCCAACAGTTAGTATACCTGTTAGTAGCACAAGATCAACCAACACTTCAGTTCTAGTTGGTACAGTTTCGAGTTCCAATCCCGGAAGTACATCCACTTCGTCTGCAGGAATCCCTATCGAAGGTTTTTCCTTACCAAACATCCGTTTTCCATATGGTTCAGCCAATCAAGGTCAAAACACACAAGGATTAAACCAGAATCCTCTTGGTATACCTAACACTTGTCCAAATTCTACTTTCAGGGGAAACCCTTCACCATGGAATGGTAATATTCCTGGCATAAGCAATGAACCATGGAACATTTATGTAAATTGGGGTTATGCTTCTCAGATTAGTGGAAAGGCCCTAGGGGGTTATCCTCCGACTTATCCTAGCACAATGCCTAGGGGAAATCCACCTATCAACCCCATTCCACAATGGAGTGGGGAGGTTTCAGGGAGTATCCAATCTTCTTGGGGCCCACCTTCGCAAGAAGGAAATCAACTTGGAACACTTATCTAAACCAAGGAAACAATCAATGGTTTGGTCAGATTCCAGAAAGTAACCAATATTTTTGGGGCCTACCTTTGCAAGGGGGAAATCCATCCATCCATCCTATTCCACCATGGAATGGGAAACATTCAGGAAGTACCCAATCTTTTGGGATGCCAACTCTGCAAGGAGGCAGTCAAACTTGGAATGATTTTCAATACCAAGTTCAACCGCCATGGTGTGGTTGGGATCTAGGAAACCAATCTTCTTGGGACCAATCTATGCAAAGGGGAAACCCACCTAAGAATTATTATCACACCCAAGGACCACATCAATGGAGTGGTCAGGTTCTAGAAAGTAACCAATCTTTTTTGGGCCTAACCCCACAACGGGGCAATCCATCCATTAACTCCATTCCGCAATGGAGTGGTCAGGTTCTAGAAAGTAACCGATCTTTTTGGAACCAACCTGCAAGACCTGCGTTTGATCCATCTAGGCCTCTACATGGACCTAATGCCAATGGAATGATGGATTCCCTAAACCAACTTGAACAAATCACCCCACATTTGGGACAAGTTTCTATTCAGAATTTGCAACCCACAGCTGGTCAGGCAATGTAGCAACCTGCTAATCCTTCCAACACTTCTGACATCTTCACAGTCTCATTGATAGAACTTAGAGGAAAAAATAATAAATACAAGGGTAAGAAAAGTGCTAATCCTTCCCAGAATTTTGAAATCCTTATAGTTTAGTCCAAAGACCTTATGGAAAAGAAGAAGAAATACAAGAGTAAGCAAAATACTAACTCTAGGAAAAGATATGCACCAAACACGCTTCAATGCGGTGGGAAAAAACAACCCACTATTTTGACACTGGTACCCCCCTCCAGGGGGAAACCATCCAACACCCTCGAAAAGGGGCAATGATCCCAATACCAATGTGTTCATGTGTGATCACGAGGTAAACATTCAAAGAAGACTTGATTCTTATGATGTCTCTCCTAGTACATCAGAACAATCGGTATCATAGCCAAGTGGTTATCTCTTCATTAAGAAACCAATCATAGACTTAGTACCACACCCCCCAAAGTTTTTCTACGTAGAAAAATGCATTATCCTAACACACAAGATTCTTAGAACAATAATGTTCCTGAGGAGCTAGCTCAAATACCATGTGCCATGTCGGCCTTGGAGGTATTGCAATGTCATCCTGCACAAAGAAAAAATCTTGTCTACAATTGGCACTGTTGATCCATTCGATGCGACTTCGATCACATCATACATAGACCATTCAATATGTAGGATCCCTTCCAAAGTTGCTTTTCAGATTAAAGTAACCACTCATGGTAAGAACATTTTTCAAACCATAGTAGCTGAAGGGACCTCATCTTGTGTAATTTCATTTAAATGTTGACAAGCATTTGGATCACCCCTATCTACCGTAGAAGTTTCATACCAAGCTACTCAAATAGCTTTGGCAGATTCAAATCAAAATCTTCCCTTGATGAAGGTGTTGACGTCCATTTTGTCACTATTTTTGACCAATAAATCTACTTTGAATAGCGTTTTTTCTATCATCTTTTGCTATATTAAGTTATTTTCTTTACCATTCAGCCCATCAAACAGTCCAGGTATGCACATATTTACTTACTATGCAAATCTTGTTGATATTTCATTATATCATGATTTATTTATGTTAAAATGACATTTTATGGGCATAATTGGTATTTATGTTTTAATTTGCAGGCTGCATTTCTCAAATGATCCTTCATTCAGACCGCGTGCTTATATGCTAAGCTAAAACACGTTCAGCCTGTCATTAAGCCTTGCATTCAGCTCGTGAAATCCACGATTGGCATATACATGGGAATTAAAGATAAGAACCACCACGTGGTTTCTATTGGTGATGTGGCGATGATAGATCGTGAGCCCTTGTTTGAGAATATATGCATCCCCCCTCGTCCAAACTGCCAACACACCTATTGTTCACGTGAAGGGAATCAACACGCACAGAATATGGGAAACGGCCCGTGTTCTGTTTGGAACGTGTCACTCACATTTGGTAAGCCTGCACTCCAGAAGATCTGTTCACCTATTCGCCAAGCTTGAAAGAACATGCTCCTGCCACATCAACGTCCCAACAGTTTTTTCCTCCCATGCTAAGCCTGCCCATGGTTGAAGGAAACTAACACCCAGTTGTTCGCGTTAGGAAGAATTGATGTAGTGAAGGAAGGCAGGTGGCCTCTGCGCTGTCGTAAATCATTATGTAGCCGTTGTATAGACATTAAAGCTTCTATTTTTAGAGAGGTCGACTTCGTCGACCCTCTCTCTCGTTGTAACTTATAAATAGACGCCTCCTTTGGAGAAACGCAGGAGATGTGTAAGATCAGATAGCATAGAGGAGATAGACAGAGGTAGATAGGTTGTTCTTTGTAAACCCTATAATTTTCTCAGTTAATGGAAGTAGCAGTATGTTGATGCTCTGCTAATAGTCGTTTAAGCTGATCTAGTTCACCGTCTGATTGCTGGGAAGGGCCCCTCATCAACTGGAGGTTTTATTTACATTTTCTGCAATTAACTAGTTTATTTTCCCATGTGTAATCAATTTCGTTTTTCCTGTGTATGTATTCTTCATTCCTATGTAATCAATATTCTTCTGTTAATATAATCTCTCTACTTCTGAGTTAGGAAATGGTCGACCAACAGTTTGCTAGTTTGTAATTTGTTTTCAATCCTTCTTCCATCATTTTTAGCTAAATATTGCTTCCAAATTCCTCCATAGTTAGCATTCCTTTCTCTCCCTTCTTCTCCTCTGTTAGTCTTTCTTCTTATTGCTGCAGGTTAACTCTTTCTTCTTCCATCTCAGCCTTCTTCCTACTTCTCATAAAATTCCTCTACGTAGGTAATGATTAGAATAGATAGCTTCTAATTAGTTTAGCTTCTACATAATCATCTATTGCTTCCTGTGCATTGTAGGGTCATTTACATAAATCCAGTTGGTCATTAAATCATCCAAGTTCTTCCTTTTACTCACTTTAACTCATTTTCCTCCATTCAGACTATCATTTGGACCACCATTCAGACTGGTGTTCGGATCATCATTCAAACTTGTTTACTTTATGCATTGTTTTAGGACTTCTTCAAAATCTAATTTCTTCTACCTCTCAATCATCATTCTTCTTACTCCTCCTTAATAGTTTTATATGTAATTTAAATTTTATTTCATGTTACTTAAAGTTCTTCATTAATTCTTGTTATTATTTCCTCCTTTCTCCTACTTTCTTTTCAACCTTCTTCCAAACTTCAGTTCTTCAATCTGATATGCTAATTAGTTACTGTTCAGAATTTATTAATCTTGTTTCTAGATAGTTTTTTTTTTCTAGTAATAGTTTAATAATTCCATTTTCCAAGTTGTTTTAGCTTGATAGTTTCTATTTAATAAAGATGTTCATGTTTTAATATTTCGATTAATATTAAATATCTTTATCAAGTTTTCTACTTGTTTCTATAATCAACTACAATTCAGTTAAACATCTTTTTTTATTTGCTTCATTTGTTAATCAGTTTCATGTTTTCATAGATAGAATAATTATGAAAGTCATGCAAGTAGTTTAAAGTCAAATAGTTGCATGTTAGCCTTCAATCCTGCACATATAGTGATTGCATCTCATAAGCTCCCTCCTCGGGTTGAAAATTCAAATATTGGAATTATTTAACACATAATAAATACCAACAGGAGGAATATGATTCGGTTACTTGGCCCATTTGGGATGTGAGATCTCCCAGCTCACATGATTTCTTGGATTACATTTTATCATCATATAAAGATATCCCTGAAGTTGTAAACATTTGGTTGCACCCACCTAAGGACATCTTTTGTGGGGCCACTGGGAGCATAATTAGATTAAATCTACCCCAAGTATAGGAGCATGATTTGCATGTTCCTCGATCTGATCTAGTATATTTGGAAGCTTGCATATAGGATTATCCCATCCCTTTGTGAAGATGCATTTGAACCTTTTGCAACCCAAACTTTCCATAGGGTCAAACCTGTTGGAAATTAATGGGCCAAACCTTCATATCTGTATTTTCCACCATTCCGACAGAAGAGCCTACCGAATATGGGACACCCTAGTTAGCACCCCATTTCCATTTTGGTTCCCATGCTGAGTTATTCTCATAGGCCCAGGAGCCCTATTAGTCCAATCATAACTTGGAGTTTGAGACCACATATTTATCTTTCATACATTTCTGACCATATTTTGATGGGATCCTAATTTTTTGTCATTTTACATAAGCATGTGTTAAAATATCCACTTGAACATCCGTGCAAACTACTTCATTGCTTATTGCTTATGTTGCGTATTTTCCTTTGCAGTCATTTTTTGCTACAAGATGCCTATAAACCATTGCTTCTGTATATTTGACCCATACCCATGGAGGAAACATCCACAAGAGTGTACATAACTAGCTCAACCCTTGTTTGCAATATGGATCTTTGCCTTTTCTTGACCCATGCCCTTGAAATTTAGGTGCATGCCCTTGAGACAGTCATTTCCTTTAATGTATCATAGCATGCTTTATTATTTTTTCAAGCTAATAAATGAAAAAGGTTAAAAAAATTGGAAAACACAAAAATCCAAAAAGAGGGAGAATTGAATAATTTCATATTATATCATTGAAGAAAGTGGCAAAAGTCAGCCCTTGTTTCCCTTGAACACAACACATAATTTGGTATCTATCGTCAGTACACCTTCTACATTTGCCTTAGGAAACTGTACCAGTATTTTGAACAGATATCCACCGATGGGTTATCCTTCCTGTCATCAATGGAGCTTTCGTTAATGCATCTGGCATTGGCAGATTTCATTAAGGTCGGTTACTCAAAGTCCTATGTTTCCCAGTGTCCATTCTACGTCGTGTTATGTGTTCAAGGGAAGTTCAAACTATGTCGGCCATTCCTCAAATATTCCTGACCGATCATGTTGGCCTTCCTTGTGTCAGTATACAGTGTTGGATCTCGCAGTTCTACCAAACTATATCAGACTATTGATATTTGTTTCGTATCAGTTGATGTGGGATGCATTAATGCCCTCCTTCTAATGGATCTATTCCTATCGACACCAAATCATATCTAGGTAATGAATCTAGAAACCTAGGAGTAACTTGGACCTTGCAGTCATCAGTGGCAGGTTTCCTTGCAAATGACAGTGGGTATACATCAATGACCCCTGATTATTTGATTCTACAAGTGTTCGAATTTAGAACATCTATTTTCACTTGCTAGTTTGTACTCAGTACCTTAGAGTCCATCATCATTATCGGTGGGTCTCTTCGCATCTGTTAACTGTATACATCAATGACCGGTAATCAGATGGTGTTTTATTATGCTCGACATCAGTTCATTTATTCGCATGATATAAACTTGTACTATCGTCGGTTTGTATTGAAGACCTTGGGAAAAGTAGTTGTATCACTCATCGATGCACTTCCCGAGTTGCGCAAGATTAAACTACCATGTCACAAGTTCGATGAAGACCTTGTTCTCGTACTCATCAAAGTGCATGTTTACACTTATGAAAAATTTACTTTTGACATGGATCCACTGTGTATTGTTTGTGGCCATGCTTGTTTACTATTGAGCATGGGTATGCCCACCTTAGGAAGATATTATATATTTGAGAAATTGCTATGTTTGACTTACAGGTGTTTCCTTGAATCCTGCGCACGTGAGATTATTCTTTCCTCATCCTTGCTTGGATCAATAAAGAGTATCAGTATGAAGCGTATCAGTATAAAGAGTATCAATTTTCTAATGTATTTCGGCCCTTATCTCTCCTTCGGACCTCACACATTAGGGGACATCTGTTAACAATCAAATTAACACCCTTAACAAAGTGAAGGCCTAAGCATATTTTTACTATGCGCCTGCAACATGAATACATAAGACAAGTACACAAGAGAACAGTCCTCTCTGATCTAATCACTACTTCCATAACTGGAAGGATTGAGTGAAGAAAGAAGGATCCTAAAGAGACAAGGTTCAGTGATTTAACTGCTCATTAAAATCTCAAGTCTAAACTCCACTAGTCAAATAATGAGAAGAAATGCACAAAAGTGCATTAATTGTACTTAAATATGCTAAAGTTGTGACAAAAGCCTAAAAATACTATGGAAAGTGGGTTTTTAAGAGAAAATAATCAAAAATAATGAAAAGGGATTAACCCACATTGAAAAGAGAAACTTGAAAGACCATTTCCCAATGCTATAAAACAAAGGAATTTGGGGCATAGTAAAGAGGAAAAAGGAAGAGCAAAGGCATGCTGGAGAGATTATGAAGATTGAAAAGCTCATCTTCGTCAAAAGCAAGGGTGGAGAAAGGATAGCTCATGGCAAAGGAAGAAGGATGCACATCAAGCTCCATGGTAGATATGTACTTTCTTCTCTAGCCTTATATGAAACGATTCAAGTTTCCTTCCATTTGGTTTGGATTCATAATGGTTTTAGATCTTGAGAAATGCTTGATATTTGATTGAAGATCTTAGGAAATTTGTGTTAATTGTTTCATATCTGACATTGGAACTCACCATTTCATAGTAATATAGCTTGTTTAATTTAGATTTAACCCTACATTTAAAGCTATTATCATGAAGCACATTCAGGGGTATCTGGGGCTCACTACGCAAGAAGAGATACTGTGCAATTTTTTTTAAGAGTAGGACAATGGTGGCCTACATTACATACGGATTAAAAGGAACATTGCCGAATTTGCGATGTATGTCAAAAGACTGGAATACCATCTTGTAGATATGAGATGTTGTTGATGCCACAACTGACCTTGCAAGCATTTGATAAGTGGGCTATTTACTTTGTGGGACCTATTAACCCACTAGGAAAGTGAACTGGTTTGATATATATTATTACAGCTATAGATCATCTAACCAGATGGACAGAGGAAAAACCAGTGAAGGATTGTAGCACAGTTACTACCACACAAATCATCTTTGAGAGCATATTAACAAGGTTTGGATGTCCAAGGATCCTAATGAGCGACCATGGGACTCATTTCTTGAACAGGACTATTAAAGCTCTGACTAAAGAATTTCAGATCTACCATCAGAAGAGCACACCATATCATCCACAAACTAATGGCACTATTGAATCTTTTAACAAAGTATTGGAAAATGCACTGACCAAGGTATGTAATACAAATAGGGATGATTGGGATACGAGAATACTAGCGGTGTTATGGGAATATAGGACAACTTGTAAGAATTTGATAGGTCACACACCCTTAATATTACCATATGGAAAGGAATTTGTTATGACAATGGAATACATAGTACCAAGTTTGAGAATTGCAGCATTCACAGACATGGTTGATGATGAGACAATGGAAGAGAGGCTAATACACTTAGTTGGGATGGAGGAAGATCGCTTCATCACAGGTTTTTACCAACAAGTGCAGAAAGATAGAGAAAAATCATGACATGATAGGAATATCAAGTACAAATTCTTCCAGGTAGGATACCTTGTCCTCCTCTACGACAGTAAGTTCATGAAGTTTCCCGAAAAATTTAAAATGCACTGGCTAGGACCATATATTGTCAAACATGTTACTAATGGTGGTGTAGTTCAGTTGGATACATTACTGGGATAAAACCTACCAGGACTCATTAATGAAAGTAGACTAAAGCCTTATAGGGATAGTCCTACTCCTCTAGGCATCAGTTAAGCAATAAGGGAAAAAAATTTAAGTGTCAAGTACAGTTGAAATTGGACATTAAAAATGGAGTAGAGCATGTACACAGTTTTGGTAAAAAGCACAGTTCCATGGAACAGAGCACATGCTACGAAGTACATGTCGCTAGCTGGCATGCGAAGTACAAGAAGGAAGCATAGATGTGAAGTTCAGAATGGAAAGGAGGAAAGATGCAATTAACTATGTGTATTTTTTCTAAGCTGAGACCACAGTCAAAGGAAATCTAGCTATTACAGCTTTTTGGGTCAAAAAGTAGTCGTTATACAATGTTTTTGCAACTGGCTTCTTTCACATTTAAGGAAAACTTAGCCGTTTTGAACGCATTCATTGGAGGAAAGGACCAAGATCCTTGGGGGATTTGGCCAACGGACATGGAATTTAATGTCGGGTTAGCCATTTTTGGGCGCACCTCAAGTTAGTTGTGCCTATAAATAGAACTGGGTGCATACTTACCGACTTTACCATGATTTTTTATTTTACTGCCTATAAATTCTGAGCTTTTACTAGCAAGAGAACGCAGAGTGATTTGCAAGTGAATGTCTGTGCAGTCGACACTAGACGATATTTTTAGAGGATTTAACCAATCAGGGCCTGAGGGATTCATAAAAAATCTCGCAAAGAAGGTTGTTCTAGAAAGAGGCACTTCATCAAGAAGCTCACCACATCACGCAACAGAAATGAAGTGAAAGGATAGGCATCCGACCACATAACCAGAGAAGCCGAAGGCAGGGGAAATGCAGAAGAATCCTCTATAGGATCCACCTCCTGATAGTCTAATCTATCTTACGCTTGAGTATATTCCTCCACGAATAGTTGATGCACCACCTATTCAGATCCTAAAGAATGCCCAATACGTGATTCCACTGTTGCCAATATCAAGCCATGTGCACATTAAAGAGAATCTTGTAGGAAAAATTCCAGAGTGTAAGCTTTTTAGATCATGATTTGCTAGAGGGGAAGGACCCTTAGCCACTGAAGTATCCCCAGTTTCAGCTCGACTAGTACATGTGCTGATGGGTTGATGAGCGAACGAAGCAACCCACCCTTCACGCGCAGGAGTGGCTTACGCTGTTAGTGTCACCTCGTTTGTTGAACCTTCTGCGCGTCCCGCATTTTGACCGAATTCCTGAGCTCACTACAGTAGTGCACACTTTGTTGTCATGCATGCACCAGGGATACTTGTGGGTAGACCACAAGGTTGACATAAACATCGACCTCATCTAACAGATCACACATCTCAATAAGTGAGGTGCTGATGCCACAACAGAGTACATGGGAAAAACCAAGGACTAAGAGCTCACAAAGTGAATGAAAGAAGAGTTAGGCTTGTAGAAGGGAATCTGTGGGTATATCACAACTGGAATCTAGGACCAAGCTATGCGCTTCACAGTCCAGTTGTTGGAAGGAAAATTTTTGAGGAAGTGCAGACTGATAGAGATGCCAATTGTTGCAATTTCCTTAGCTACAAACGCTAAGGATGGAATTCTGTACAATTGGGCCAATTATCTATTGAACGAGTTCTTGGACGATGTCCGTGAAACTTAGGAAAGTGGAACCCCTTTCCACTACAGTTGGTTGCTGGTGTTGATCGCATTTGTGGGCTAGAAAGAGCCACTATACTAGTAGAATGTTCCAGTGATTATAGGAGATTGTCGAGGAACCCAGTTTGTGAACATGTGGTCAAACGCGAGGCTAGAAAGGAAATGGTTGAACAATGAGCAGATGTTGACCTACTATGAGCAGCTATGCGACGTGATTCAACACACTCCATGAATTTCCAAGGAGCTGACCACTACACATATCCGCAGGCTCATATTCAAAGTTGAATTCCATTTCATATACATTCAGCTGAGGGATGAGAAGCAAAACCTAGAATGGTTTGAAGGGTTATATCAACTATATGCAGCGAAGATTGAGCTGATTATGGAAAAATGTCCTCCAGAGTGGAAGGTTGATTCACCAGTGAGGATCAACACAACGTTAGAAGAAAGCGAAGCTGGAGATCTGCAGAACGGGGAAGAGGAAATGGCCAGCATGCAACCTAAATAAATGGGAGTGTAAGATATACAACAAGATACTGCTGGGGTATTAGCTGGAGAAAAGAGGAAGGACCCTGACCATGCAGTGTCAAAAAGAGGGCAAAGGAAGAAGCACAAAGCGACTAAACCATCAGGAAAGGGGTAGTTACACGTAGATGACTATGAAAGCATTGCAGTGAGATTTAGTGGGCACTTGGATGAGGCGTTTGCTCTAAATGAAAGTAAAAGCGAAGAGGTCCAAGTGAGCCTGATTCAGATACTCACAGAGCTGAAGATCATGGTCACGAAGATAGAACAAGTTCAACAAAACTTGGTACGCGAATCCGATTATGAAGGAAAGTCAGGCTAGTCAAGCCAAAGGAATATAAAATCCAAAGGAATATAAATACGCCTGCCTTGATGATGCGACCTTGCTTAGTAATAATTGATCCAATCAATGTCATTTTCCCAAGTGATGAACTTGCTGAGGGTGCAAAGGAGCTCTCACATGTAGATATCAATGTCGGCATGTTTCCCCTAGAAAAGTTACACAATCTGCACCTGCAGGTTGTGGAAGAGATAAGAGATAGAGACATTGTCTCTCATAGCTAGCACCTATAGTTAGAAGGTAGATATAAGGATCCGAAGGTTGAAACTATGGAGAAGAGCAGAGAGCTCATCAGTGTTCAATGGAAACATCGCAGACTCAAAGAAATGGTCGCAGTAGTCTGCACGAAGATACCTGAGTGTGAAGTGGAACCTGAGGTAGAAGCCACAATACTTAAGATTGGTGTCGCAGTGGACAATCTTAAGGCAGAGATGGTGGATATGGATATTGTGTATAAAGAGAATATTTTTGCTCTAGAATCTCAATAGCAATCTAGCACTCCTCAAGATGACAAAGAATCTAAAAGCAAAGAGTTGAGGGTGTCAACCAAAAACATCTCAGCAGAAGTGGCGAGATGTCAAGAATTGCTCGACAAAGCCACTAGAGTATGGGCTACGCTACTGGAAGTTCCCGAGTTGCAGAAGATACAGGATGAGCTGCGACAGCAACAACAAGAGATCGACTTTGTGAACACGGTTATGAAGACTTTTCCGTGAAGGAAAAGGATCCATAAGTTCACAGAGACCAAGGAATTATAGATAGAGTTGAAAGTATTGAGAGAAAAGGAGGATAACACTTCACTGAAGTTACAACCCATGCATGAAGAAGAACTCGCTCTTTAAGAGTAGATTGAAGAGAAGTTACAAGAATTTCACACCACAGAGTATACGGTAAAGGAGCACGCTCAAGAAGCCATCTCGCAAGAGATGTTGGAAACTATTAAGGAGTTTGAGCAGGAAACAAAGGGAATAGTTGCGAGGCTAAGTGCAACTCTTCAGGACTTCATTGTGAGTTTGAGTAGCCTAAGGGACGCATAGTCGAAGCCACCTAGCAGAAGTGGATCGGGGACGACCCACGAGTGAGTGTTAGGGGACCGAATTACTCCTTCTCAGACTGACCCGGGTTCTATGTAATTCAGAGACCCAAAAAAAAAACCCTTTTCACCGGCCCTTTCAGCAACAACCTGCTAACAGACTGAGGTCTCACTCGAGGCGAAGTTATGGGGTGGCTACAGAAGTAGGTTTTTGCAACCAGGTGGTGCATAGCTATGGAACCAATCCACTGAGCGAAGTCACACCTACTTCACCTCCACTTCTAATACCACAACGCACTAGTGACAGTTACCCACACTGCACCATGACAACGCAACTCTAGGACTGCACTGTTGGGCAGTTTCACACGCTACAGGCTTCGTTGAATTAGTGCTACCTATGCAACTACACATTCAACATATTCAAAGTTATGTGCATATTCGGTCACATGTGTTCAACACTTAACATATTATTCTCATCAACCGTACACATGGAAATACATACAAAAGAATGAACATACATAAACATGGAACCATCTCACATATGCAATCACACAACACAAGTATTTACGTGGTTCACCCCCTGGATGGGAGCTACGTCCACAATAACTGTTGTTTATATTAATGGGAAGGGTTAACAATTCCAGTCTATTAAGTTTTTGAGTATTAATTTAACATACTCTAGGATATTTACTGAGAGAATAACATGTACATCATATCAATCATATCAAGCACAACAAGCAATCACATAAGACAATAGACACACAGAGTTTCACTGGGGAAAACCATAAAGGTGAAAAACCCCACAACTTCCTCAGAGATAGAAAGAGCAATGATACAACCCAAGTACAAGAGATAGTCCTCCTAGCAGCTACTCCTCCTTCATCACTTGTGCGCCACTTTCTGGAGAGTGTAGAAGTGAATAATGAAGTGATCAAATAGAGTGCCTCCCGCAGTCTATTTATACATGACCTGAATTGCCTAATAAACTAGCAGGGATGACTTGTCTAACTCAATCTAATAACCCATGGTAATACTAATCAGGGCTGACCCCACTCTTGGTGGTCTAATAACCCATCACATGCAAGTTGCGACACTTGTCAATACAAATGATGACACTTCCGTATAGAGGAATAATACCATCTCTATAGGAGTACAATATACATAGGTGAAATACATTCCGAAGTTACATATACATCAACACTCCCTCTTAACTAGGAAGGTATTTCTCGACATAGATCTGCTAGCACAAGTCTTCTTCTCTGGATCAACGTCACTAGATCATCATCATTGAATCATCATCATCGTCACTGCTGCTGCTATCTCCAATCTACTCGTCATAGGAATTTCTACAGAGCCAGTCCTTTTTCATACTGGATGTAGGCCTGCCACCTGCAGGTCTTCATCATCTACAGAGCCATCCCTTTTTCATGCTGGATGTATCACAAAGCTAGCCCTTTTTTCATGCTGGATGTGACCTGGAACAAATCTAGGATTTTCCACCATAGAGCTAGTCCTTTTTCATACTGGATGGGACCTAGAACAAATCTAGGATTTATCACCACAAAGCCAGTCCTTTTTCATACTGGATGGGACCTAGAACAAATATAGGATTTATCACCATAGAGCCAGTCCTTTTTCATACTGGATGTGATCCATACTATGGAATCCTCAGGACTCATTACGTGCATCACAAAACCTGGCCAGAGCATCCTAGGACTTATTACGGGCACATAGCCCAACCTATCGGATCTCCCAGGGAGCTATTATATGTGATCACCACAAACCCTCGCAAGAGCATCACAGGACTTATTACGGGCAAACAGCCCAACCTGTCGGATCTACCAGGGCTACATTACATGTGGTCATGGAAAAAGCTCGAAAGAGCATCCCAGGACTTATTACGGGCACACAACGCAACCTATCGGATCTCCCAGGGCTACATTACATGCCATAGGACAAAACCTCGAAAGAGCATCCTAGGACTTATTACGGGCACACAACCCAGCCTATCGGATCTCCCAGGGCAATATTACATGTCCTCCTAGAGCAATGCCTCGAAAGAGCATCCCAGGACTTATTACGGGCACACAACCCAACCTATCAGATCTCTCAGGTCAACTTACATGCTCATCTGCATAACCTGTCGACAGCCACATTGCATCAACCTGATACTCATCATACGTCATCACATGATCATCCTGATCATCATCATAACATCATCCTGATACATATCATCTGGAGCAACATCCTGAAGCTCATCATCCATGATCATACAATGTATCCACCTGATACATATTCAGAGTAGTAGTTGAAGCATCGTCCTGATGCTCATCACACATCACTTATATCTGTAGCCATGGGAAGGATCCTCCTCTCACCATACTTGGAATGGCTCCTGCAAATGTGTCCATCACTTCTTCCTTGAAGTGTCATCAATTTGAAGAACACCAAGCCTCTCTCTGAATTACTCAAACTTCACTCTGGCTAGTGGTTTCATCAACACATCTGCAACCTGCTCATCTGTCGCAACATACAGGAGCTTCACTGCTCCTCTATGCACCATATCCCTGATATAGTGATATTTGATCTCAATGTGCTTAGACCTGTCGTGGAACACCGGGTTCTCAGATAGCTTCACACAACTTTGGTTGTCACAAAAGATACCAGAAGCATCCAACGGGAGATCAAATAACTCAGACAGTAGCTTCCTCATCCATACTACCTCACAACTAGATGAACAAGATACAACATACTCTACTTCGACTGTACTCAGTGCTACGCAGGACTGCTTCCTGCTAAACCAAGAGATCACACCTGATCCCTTACTAAAGCAACACCCAGAAGTTCTCTTCTTATCTGTAGCACTTCCTGCCCAGTCTAAATCAACATAACCCTATAGTTTAAACTTTTGATTCACATCATACTTGAGCCCATAATCAATTGTACCCTTCAGGTATCTCAGAATATGCTTTACAGCAACCAGGTGAACACCATTGGGATCCGTCAGGAACTGGCTCAATGTGTTCACCGCAAAGAAAATATCTGGTCTCGTGTTCGTCAGGTACATAAAGGAGCCAATCATCTGACGATACACCGTGACATCAACCGGATCAGATGAAGCATCACATAGAAGCTTCAGGTTCGATTCCATAGGTGTGGCCATGGCCTTGCACTCCATCATCCCGAACCTCTTCAGGATCTCTACTTCATACTTCCCTTATCCAAGGAAGATACCATCTGCACTCTACCACACCTCCATGCCTAGGAAATAGTGCATCATCCCCAAGTCCTTCATCTCGAACTCAGCAACAAGCTTCCTCTTTGTATCGACAATCAATCTATCCTCACCTATAACAAACAGGTCATCCACATACAAGAGTAGTATCACTGGATTTTCTTCCTCAACCTTGTAGTAAAGGTTGGAATCTGCTTTACTCTTGGTAAAGCCCAAACTAGATAGAAAGTTTTCTATCCTACCATACCAAGTCCTAGGACCTTACTTCAAGCCATACAAGGCTTTCTTCAGTCTGCACACATATGACTCTCTATCATGTGTCTCAAAACCAAGTGGTTGCTCCACATACACTTCCTCCTCGACTACACCATTCAAGAAAGTTGTCTTGACATCCATCTGGTGTATCTTCCATTTCATCACTGTAGCCAGAGCAAGTACTGATCTGATGGAAGTGTATCTGGCTACAGGAGAAAAAGTTTCTTCATAGTCTATCCCCTCTTTTTGGGAGAAGCCACGAGCTACAAATCGTGCCTTGTATTTCTCTATGCTGCAATCTGTAGCATGCTTGATCTTGTAGATCCACTTGGAAGTCACAACAGACTTCCCTTCAGGTATTGGGACCACATCCCAAACATCATTCTTCATGATCGATTGGTATTCCTCGACCATGGAATCCTTCCATTCTTTCTTTTCCACTGCTTCTTCATAATTGGAAGGTTCTTTGTTCTTAATATCACAGAGTAAGGAAACATAGCTGGTATGAGATCTAGTTCTCTTCATTTCACTGTGTTCTTCTTCTGGAATGCCATATCTTTCTGCATCTTGAATGAGCTCTCTAGCCCATGCAGGTTTCCTATTGTGATATTTCTTCTCACGGGGTGGATCTATAGGTTCTTGTGGATATTCAGCTTCACGATCTGCTTCTGGAATTGCTTCAGTCATGCTGGTGTCTTGGAATCTGATTTCCTTTCATTCTTCATGATATTCAACAGGTGTCTTCCTTGAATTGATATAAGCCGAGTCTTCATCAAATGTTACATCCCTGCTGACATCAATCTTCTTGAACCCTGGAAAGTATATTCTATAAGCCTTCGATCTTTCACTATAACCCACAAAGATGCCCTTCTTTCCTAAAGGATCTAGCTTAGTTCTCTTTTCCTTTGGAACATGAGTATATACTGGACAACCAAATATTCTGAGATGGATGACTTCAGGTTTTTTACCAAAAAAGATCTCTTCTGGTGTCTTGTTGTCCAATATATTTTGAGGTGTTCTATTCTGCACATATGCAGTTGTCCTAGCTGCTTCTTCCCATAGATGCATAGGCAAATCCTGATCATACAACATTTCCTATGTTGTTTCCATGATTGTTCTATTCTTTCTTTTTGCAACTCCATTCTGTTGTGGATTGTAGGGAGTAGTCAAATCCCTCTGAATAACTGAATCACTGCATAGCTTCTTGAAATCACCTGAAGTGAATTCTCCGCCATTGTCGGATCTGAAGGTCTTGATCTTGTTATCAGTTTGATTTTCCATCAAATCTTTGAATTCCTTGAATTTATCAAATACTTCATATTTTTTCTTCAAGAAATAGACCCAAGTCTTCCTAGAGAAATCATCAATGAAAGAGACATAGTATACAGACCCACTCAGAGAGCTTGATGACATCGGACCACATACATCGGAGTGGATAATTTCTAAGATTCCTTTTGCTTTACTTTCACTTCTTGGAAATGCCTTCTTAATGTTCTTTCCTTTTGCACATCCTTTGCAAACACCTTCATGCTTTGTATTGATTTCAGGAAGACCCTCTACTACTTTACTTGCAACTGGTAGTTCTCTGTAGTGCACATGTGCAAGCCTTCTATGCCAAAGTTCACTTGGCTCCATGGATTCATGTACCATGGCATGTTCAGGTTGTCCCTTCAATTTGTACAATCCTCCCTCTTGCTCTCCAATCACTACTGCATCATCTATGGTATTACCTTTTTTCCACATGAGTAATTGGCCATCCACAAGTGCAACTCTAATTCCTTTTGCATCTAGAGATGATATGAATAGGATATTTTTCTTGATCCCAAGTACATATAAAACATCTTTCATCTTCAAAGACTTCACAGAGTCTAGTTCGTAGGAGGCTTCACCACTTCCTTTGATAGGGTATTGATAGTCATCCCCAAGTTTCACCTTATGGGGTGACTCATGTTCAAATAGATGTACAAAAGATTCTTTAAACCCAATCATGTACTTGGAAGCCCCACTATCAATAAGCCAAACATCACATCCATGAGAGATAGTACCTGTGAGAGCAACGATTAGAACATATTCATCTTCACTAGATGAGTCATCACTTTCTTCTCTAGCTTTCTTCTTGGAAGGTTCATCATCCTCTGCAGCATGAGCATGATATCTTTTTTTATTGTTGTTCTTCTTCTTGTTGAAGTTGTTGTTGTCCCTTTTGTTCTTGGGACAATCTACAAAAATGCGTGTTGAGGTATTTGTATCTTCGGAATGTATTTCACATATGTATATTGTATTCCTATAGAGATGTTATTATTCATCTATACGGAAGTGTCGTCATTTATATTGTAAGTGTCGTAACTTATACTTGATGGGTTATTAGACCACCTTGATCGGGTCAAACCTGTATAAGTCATGTGGGTTAAAGGGTTATTAGACCACCCTATTGGGGGTTGGCCCTGTCAACATTATATTATGTGATTAAGTTGAGGCCGACCTAGTAAGGTTATTAGGCAATTCAAGTCATGTATAAATAGAGTGAGGAAGGCACTCTATTTGATCATTCACTTATTCACTCATTGGAGAGTGGCGCACTAGTGGAGGAGGAGAAGTTGCTGCTAGGAGACTATCTCTTATGCTTGGGTTTTGTATCATTGCTCTATCTATCTCTGAGGAAGTTATTAGGGTTTTTCACCTTCTTGGTTTTCCCCAAGGAACATCTGTGTGTCTATTGTCTCATGTGATTGCTTGTTGTGATTTATATGCTTGATATGATGTACATGTTATTTTCTCAGTAAAGATCCTAGATCATATTGAATCGATGCTAAACAATTAACATGGTATCAGAGCTAACCTGAGAAGAAGACACTGTGCAGTTACGAAAGCTAGGGCTTCTGGTTTCTTGGGTTTCTCTCCACAGATATTGAAATTCAGGAGGCTAGATTGACTCTCCTCAGCAAGGCACATCTTTCTATTGAAACAGAATTCAATTCTGAGCATTTTTAGATTTTGACCTAAAAATTAGGGTTTCCACAAAAAGTGGAATTTCTGAAATCTGAGACCATGGCTGGAAGTTCCTTGGAAAAATCGAAGTGTAAAGCTTTGGATCAAACTTTTTGGTTGGGTGAAGCTCCGGGAAAATCAAACCCTAGTTTGGGGTCCTATCTAGTGAAGCTGGAAATTAGGGTTTCTGCAAAAGTTCAAATTTCTGAAATCTGAGACCATGGCTGGAAGCTCCTTGGAAAAATCGAAGTTTAGAGCTTTGGATCAAACTTTTTGGTTGGGTGAAGCTCCAGGAAAATCAAACCCTAGTTTGGGGTCTTGTCTAGTGAAGCCGAAAATTAGGGTTTCTGCAAAAGTTGGAATTTCTGAAATATGAGACCATGGATAGAAGCTCCTTGGAAAAATCAAAGTTTAGAGATTTGGATCAAACATTTTGGATGGGTGAAGCTCCGGGAAAATCAAACCCTAATTCAGGGTCCTCCCCAGTGAATCTGGAAGTTTGAAAAGCAAATTTGAGGGGTGAAACTCTGTAGTTTTCAAATTCTGAGTATACCAGCTTGATCCTCTCATCAAGGCGCATCTTTCTATATTTTCAGAAGTTTGAAATTCAAAGTTTGAATTTTTAGGGTTTCTCTAACAAACCCTAATCCAGCTCTAGATCCAAATTTCTGCAAATCAAGTGGTAAGACCTAAATCCTTTCTATTTCCATTTGAAGTACTCCTTAAGATGTCTCACCACACCAAGCTTGAGGATAAGCTTGAAGGGGTTGATAACTTCCGAGCATGGAAGTATAGGATTGGGTTAATTCGAGAAGAGAGTGAGTTGAACACCTACATAAGTGAAGGGGTTCCTGTCCCAGAGCGAAAAGAGACTAAGGCCTTACATAAGAAGAACTTAGTCAAGGCTAAAAGGATCATTGTTGAGTCTATCAAAGACCATCTCATGCAACATATGTCATCTTTGAAGACACCTAAGGAGATGTTTGATTCCTTGACCAAGCTATTTGAAGGGAAGAATATAAATCGGAAGATGACCTTGAGAAATCAATTGAAGAATATCAAGTTCCAGAATGCAGAGACCATGCAGTCTTATTTCTCAAGGGTCTCCCAAATAAAATAAAGACTTGAAGCTATGGGAGAAGATATAGAGAATGGAGAAGTGGTAATGACCACTCTTAATGGCCTTCCTAGGTCATGGGATTCCTTCATCCAATGAATTTGTGCTAGGAAGAAACTTATCACATTAAGTAGGCTGTGGGAAGAATGATCACAGGAAGAAGCTCAGATTGTAGCTCAAGAAGAAAATATGGGGAATGAAGATCAAGCTCTCACAGTACATACCAAGAAGAGGACACTTTTCCTCAGATTGTCCTAAGAATGAAAGGAACAACAACAACAACTACTTCAAGCAATCTGACAGGTATGTTTTGAAGTATGTTCATGATTACGTTTATAATATGATTGTCTTCATGTTATTGAGTTTAGTAACAACCTTGTCTAATTTTAGACTTGTCATATCACCCTAGTAAAAGTATGAATGCATGATAGAAGGCATTCATTGATTAGGGTTATGACACTTATGATTGTACTAATGCACTGTGGTGTTGTATGAGGAGAATGTTATCCGCTAACATGAAGGTACAAATCAAGTCCCAGATCAAGACCATAGTGACATGAAGACAAAGACTCATTTATAGTCATGGATCACATAGAGGTATGTATAATTTGGTTCTACAATGGTTAACTTATGAGTTATATAGGTCATTGAAGAGAACAAGAAAAACATTGCTAGACATAACTAGAAAATATGATGACCAGGTATGTTTTTCCTATATCAAGTTAGAATCCTACCCTATGTAAGGATCTTATACTTTTGTATGATTGATAATGATTACCCATGAAGTTACAAGTTTGAGTAATCTAGGGTTTATGCATATTATGTCTCTTACCTTGATTGATGATATGACTAACCAGAAGAGTTCTATGGTCAAATATGAATATGCATGAGTAAGAGAAGTCTTCCCTGAAACTTTGAATGCTAATGCTTATTATTTGTGTTTGAAATGATCATGAGTATACATGTTTAAGATTATTGTGTTTTGATAGTATTAAGATTATACCAATGAATGTATGATTATGTATGAGATCTCGAGGATAACACAATGATGATACTAGTAAGCATGCATAATGATCGAGGATGGATATAAGTTCAAGGACAGGTAATCCAGGAATCAATGATCAAGAGGGAGCACACTCCGATAGTTCCTGCAAGGAAGCAAAGATTGAGAGGGAATCCACCCAACAAACAAACAAAGATAAGTATTTGAATTGTCATTTCTTGTATATTTGATTGTTTAAATAATATTGTTCAATGATGTATATACTTATGTTCCTAGACTTAGGTTGTGTATTATACATATTAGAATAATTGCATTAATGAACAGTATGCTACTAATATGCATGTGATGGGTAAGTGGCCTATGGTACTATACAACATTCCATTGCTACTTATCTAGAATGAAACCTCTTTGTTGACATGTTGGGAGTTGTGCACACTCTTAACAATGTTCTGGTAGAGTTTGGAAGGCATCTAGAAAGTTACGGGATATGGATAAATGTTGTATTGAAGCATTGGATAAAATAATTGCATGACTGTATGACATATTTCGTTATGTATAAGAATTTGTTCTGATAACTATGAGATGTTTTTAATCATGCAATTTAACTTGTCTTGTAGGAAAGATCGTATACCATCACCTACAAAAGAAGGACTACAACATTTATTCCAACAAGAAAGCTATCTATTGAAGAAGCTAAAGTTCCCAGAATCTGGGATGAAGTAATGATCAAAGAGTACCAGTCAATCATGAAGAATGATGTTTGGGATATGATCCCAAGAACTGAAGGGAAGTCTATTGTGACTTCCAAGTGGATCTATAAGATCAAGGATGCAGCAGTTGGTAGCATAGAGAAATACAAAGCGAGATTTGTAGCTCGTGGCTTCTATTAGAAAGAGGGAATAGACTATGAAGAGACTTTTGCTCCTATAGCCAGATACACTTCCATCAGAACAGTACTTTCTCTGGCTGCAGTGATGAAGTGGAAGATACATCAGATGGATGTCAAGACAACTTTCTTGAATGGTGTAGTCGAAGAGGAAGTGTATGTGGAGCAACCACTTGGTTTTGAGACACATGACAGGGAGTCATATGTGTGTAGGTTGAAGAAAGCCTTGTATGGATTGAAGCAAGCTCCTAGGACTTGGTATGGTAGGATGGACAGTTTCCTATCCAGCTTGGGCTTTACCAAAAATAAAGCAGATTCCAACCTTTACTACAAGGTTGAGGAAGGCAATCCAGTGATACTACTTTTGCATGTGGATGACCTGTTTGTTATAGGTGAAGACAGTTTGATTGCCGATACCAAGAGGAAGCTTTCTACCGAGTTCGAGATGAAGGACTTGGGTATGATGCACTACTTTATAGGTATGGAGTTGTGGCATAGCACAGATGGAATCTTCCTTGGAAAAGGGAACTATGTAGTAGAGATCCTGAAGAGGTTCGGGATGATGGACTACAAGGCCATGGCCACACCTATGGCATCGAACTTGAAGCTTCTATGTGATGCTTCATCTAATCCGGTTGATGTCACTGTGTATCGTCAGATGCTTGGGTCCTTGATGTACCTGACGAACATGAGACCAGATATTTTCTTTGCGGTGAACAAATTGAGCCAGTTCCTAATGGATCCGAGAAATGTTCACCTGGTTGCTGTAAAGCATATTCTGAGGTACCTGAAGGGTACAATTGATTATGGGCTCAAGTATGATGCGAATCAAAAGTTTAACCTGCATGGTTATGTTGATTTGGACTAGGAAGGCAGTGCTGCAGATAGGAAGAGATCTTCTGGGTGTTGCTTCGGTATGGGATCAGGTGTGGTCTCTTGGTTTAGAAGGAAGCAGTCCTGCATAGCACTGAGTACAGCCGAAGAAGAGTATGTTGCAGCTTGTTCGGCCAGTTGTGAGGTAATATGGTCGAGGAAGCTACTGTCTGAGTTATTTGATCTCTCGTAGGGTGCTACTAGTATCTTTTGTGACAACCAGATTTGTGTGAATCTGTATGAGAACCCAGTGTTCCATGACAGGTCGAAGCACATTGAGATCAAATATCACTATATCAGGGATATGGTGTAGAGAGGAGTAGTGAATCTCTTGTATGTTGCGATGGATGAGCAGATAACTGATGTGTTGACCAAGCCGTTGGCCAGGGTGAATTTTGAGTACTTCAGAGAGAGACTTGGTGTACTTCAGATCGAGATTCCTTCTAAGGGGAAGTGATGAGTCCAAAGACACAGATGTACATGAGCCATTCTAGCATGGTTGAAGTGTGTCTTCCCATGGTTGAGATATAAAGGCTGGGGACATTCCGACGTGGTTGAAGTGTGTCTTCCCATGGTTGTTGATGTAAGAGCTGTGCCATTCAAGCATGGTTGAAGTTTGTCTTTCGATGGCTGCGATATAAGTGTTGTGCCATTCGAGCATGGTTGAAGTGTGTCTTCCCATGGTTGCGATATAAGTGCTGTGCCATTCCTAGCATGGTTGAAGTGTGTCTTCCCATGGCTATGGATATAAGTGTGATTCCATTCTCGCATGGTTGAAGTGTGTCTTCCCATGGAATAGATATAAGTGTTGAGCCTTTCACGGATGGTTGAAGTGTGTCTTCCCATGCCGGTGAATGTAAGTGCTGTGTGATGTGCATATGGGTTGTGCTTCATGGAATATGAGGTCATCTGAAGACAATGAGGTCACAGTATGGTACACAGGTTTTGTAGAGGCATATAATTGGTCCTGAGATGTTCTTGCAGGTTTTGCAGAGGCAGTGTAATCAGTCCTGGGAGATCTTGCAGGTTTTGCAGAGGCAGTGTAATCCATCCTGAGGTGTACTTACTTGATGGATTGCTCGCAGAGATGATGAAGACCTACATGGAGGCTAGGCCTATATCCAGCATTAAAAAGGGTTGGCTCTGTAGATGTGATATATTCAGCATGAAAAAGGAATGGCTCTGTAGATGTGATATAGCCAGCATGAAAAAGGGCTGGATTTGTAGATGATGAAGACCTATAGGTGGTAGGTCGACATCCAGCATGAAAAATGGCTGGCTCTATAGAAATTCCTATGACGAGTAGATTTGAGATTGATTGAGATAATAGCAGCAGTGACGACGACAATGATTCAGTGATGATGATCCAAAGAAGAAGACTTGTGCTAGCAGATCCGTGTCGAGAAATACCTTCCTATTTAAGAGGGAGTGTTAATGTATTTGTAACTTCGGAATGTATTTCACATATGTATATTGTATTCCTATAGATATGTTATTATTCCTCTATACAGAAGTGTCACTATTTATATTGTAAGTGTCGTAAATTATACTTGATGGGTTATTTAACCACCTTGATGGGGTCATCCCTGTATAATTCATGTGGGTTAAAGGGTTATTAGACCACCCTATTGGGAGTCGGGCCTGTCAGTATTATGTTATGTGATTAAATTGAGGCCGACCTAGTAAGGTTATTAGGCAAGTCAAGTCATGTATAAATAGAGTGCGGGAGGCACTCTATTTTATCATTCACTTATACACTCATTGGAGAGTGGCGCACTAGTGGAGGAGGAGAAGCTGCTGCTAGGGGACTATCTCTTATGCTTGGGTTTTGTATCATTACTCTATCTATCTTTGAGGAAGTTATTGGGGTTTTTCACCTTTTTGGTTTTCCCCAAGGAAAATCTGTGTGTCTATTGTCTCATGTGATTGCTTGTTGTGATTGATATGTTGTACATGTTATTCTCTCAGTAAAGATCCTAGATCATATTGAATTGATGCTAAAAAATTAACAATGTGTCCCTTCTCATTACATGTAAAACATCTTCTCTTCTCTTTATGCTGATGGTTGTGAGAAGATTTCTTGAAATGAGATGGTTCTCTCTTGGGATTTCCTTTCTTGGTGTGTGCTGTGAGAGCTTGATCTTCATTCCCCATCTTTTCTTCTCGGGCCACAAGCCTTGCTTCTTCTTGTGAGCATTCCTTCCACAGTATACTAAAGGAGACCAATTTATTTCTTGCACAGATTCCTCGGATAAAGGAATCCCATGACCTAGGTAGGCCATTCAATGTGGTCATAACAACTTCACCATTATCCACTACTTCATCCACAGCTTCAAGTTGTTCCTTGATCTGAGAGACCTTACATAAATAGGATTGAATCGTCTCTCCATTCTGAAGCTTTACTCCTTTCAATTGGTTCCGCAGAGTCATCTTTTGATTTATGTTCTTCCCTTCAAATAGCTTGGTCAGGGAATCAAACATCTCCTTGGGTGTCTTTAGAGATGACACATGTGGTATGAGATGGTCTTTGATAGAATCAACAATGATCCTCTTTTACTTGACCAAGTTCTTATTATGTAAGGCCTTAGCCTCTTCTCCTTCTGGGACAAGGACCTCTTCACTTATGTAAGTGTCCAATTCATGTTCTTCCAGGATTAACCCAATCCTATAGTTCCATGCTCGGAAGTTGTCAGCCCCTTCAAGCTTATCCTCAAGCTTGGTGTGGTGAGACATATTAAAGAGTACTTCAAATGGAAATAGAAAATATTTAGGCCTTACCACTTGATTTGTAGAAATCTGGATCTGGTGTTGGATTAGGGTTTGTCAGAGAAACCCTAAAAATTCAAAATGTGAATTTCAAATTTCTGAAAGGATAGAAAGATGCGCCTTGATGAGTTGATTAGCCTAGTCTACTCAAAAATTGAAAACTGCAAAGTTTCACCCTTCATAAATGCCTTTTACTCTTCCCAGATTCACTAGGGAGGACCCTGAATTAGGGTTTGAGTTTCCCGAAGCTTCACCCAACCAAAAAGTTCGATCCAAATCTCTAAACTTAGACTTTTCCAAGGATCTTCCAGTGATGGTCTTAGATTTCAGAAATTCCTATTTTTGTGGAAACCCTAATTTTAAGGGCAAAAAATGAAAGTGCCCAGAATTGAATTATGATTGGACAGAAAGATGCACAACATATCAATCATATCAAGCACAACAAGCAATCACATAAGACAATAGACACACATAATTTCACTGGGGAAAACCATAAAGGTGAAAAACCCCACAACTTCCTTAGAGATAGAAAGAGCAATGATACAACCCAAGTACAAGAGATAGTCCTCCTAGCAGCTACTCCTCCTTCCTCACTTATGTGCCACTTTCTGGAGAGTGTAGAAGTGAATAATGAAGTGATCAAATAGAGTGCCTCCCGCACTCTATTTATACATGACCTGACTTTCCTAATAAACTAGTAAGGCAGACTTGTCTAACTCAGTCTAATAACCCATGGTAATACTAATCAGGGCCGACCCCACACTTGGTGTTTTAATAACCCATCACATGCAAGTTGTGACACTTGTCAATACAAATGACGACACTTCCGTATAGAGATATAATACCATCTCTATAGGAGTACAATATACATAGGTGAAATACATTCCGAAGTTACATATACATCAACACAGTCTGTGCACACAGCTGCAGGCTCTTCTCTACAATGGGCCTTTGTGCACATAGTTGCAGAGCCTCTTTCCCTCTTATAATACTCAACCAAAATATAACAACCAACCCAAACATCCGACCAAATCTAACCCTTCCCTATACTAAATTTCCCCTTTTATAGATTGTTCCCGAAGGTCACATATTTACAATAGTTATGGGCCAAAACCCCATAATACCCTTAAACCCCCAAAACGACACGGTTACCTCGATAACCATACTTTTCCATAACTTCTCAGCTACTTCACTTGTCCTTGGTCATCCTTTGCACCGCTTCCTTGGATCTGACGCTCTTATGATAGCCACTTTATATGACCGTGCGGTGTTGACTGTACCTTGTGTTGAGATATTATAACTTCAAAGAATATTATATTTGTACTTTATTATTCTGGAGATGTTTCATTCCTCCTTGAAGATCTTATTGTATATCCGGAGATGTTTATTCCTCCGTCGGAATGTGGTAACTTGGGTTATTAGACTTCCCTAGTGGGGGTCGGCCCTGTATGTGTCATGTGGGTCAAAGGGTTGTTAGACCACCCTAGTGGGGTCGGCCCAGTTAGTTGTAGTGGGGTATTTAACCCAATGGTTAAATACGACCCTACATGTCTTGTGTAAAACACAAGTCAGAGTAGTGTATAAATAGAGGAGGTGTATTCCTCATTTGATACACACTCACTCACTTGAGGATAACGCACTTGTGGAGGAGAGGTTTGCTATTGTGGAGGAGGAGATCATGTCTTAGGGTTTCATCTTTGTATATTTATGGTCATCTATATTGAGGAAGCTTTGCTGGGTTTTCTACCCATGAGGGTTTCCCAGGATAAATCTGTGTCTCTTGTGTTTATGCTGTGCTTGTTGTTTCTTCAGTGATCCTGTATATTCTATTATTGTGAAATGGAATGTAATGCTGCTATTTTCTATCTTATCATATTAAATCTTAACATGGTATTAGAGCTAACCTGAAGGAAGGCAAGGTATGGCACTTACGACACTTGCTTCTCTTACGACAATTTGAAGGTTAGGGTTTTACATAGAAAAAACCAATCATCGTGAGACTTTTGCTATAAATCCATTTCTGCGAAGGTTCAGGATCTGAAAAGTTTACCTCTCAAAGATAACATCCCCAGGTATCTTGTGTCCAAAGGGCACCCTCAGATTCATTGTACTTTCTAAGTTATGATCAGTAGAAGTTAGGGTTTCTGCCTCTTCCAGATCTTAGTCAAAATCAGGTGACCTAAGAAAAAAGGTCATAACTTGGGCTAGGAAGCTCCCAATGAAATTTCCTAAAATGTAACAGGTAGTACATAGATGGTACTATCTCAAGAAACGTTTTCAGAGGCCGAAGGTGAACCAGTGACACGTGGCACGCCGTACAAGTTCGCTCTCCTGTTTTATCCCATAAACAGGTCATGTTGCGACACTTGGCATAACTCTCTGTCAGAGAGTCCAATTGAGGTCAGACCTGTCAGGATGGAAATATAACAGGGCGAGCTATCTCAGAAAACGTTTTTAGAGGCCAAAGTACAAACAATGACACGTGGCATGCCGTACAAGTTCTCTCTCGTGTATTGTCCCAAAACAGGTCACGTTGTGACATTTGGCATAACTCTCTCTCAGAGAATCCAATTGAGGTCAGACCTGTAAGGATGGAAAGATGACAGGTCAAGCTACTGCAGAAAATGTTTTCAGACCCTGTGGAGTGAAAATTTCAGAGTTATAGTAGAAACAATTAGGTACATATTTCTGTCAAAACAGAATTATTTTTGGAGCACCTTTATTCATGGCTTCCGGAATTTAGGGTTTCGGAGAAAGTTAGAATTTTTGGAATAGGAATCCACGGCTGAATGATACTGAGGAAAATCGAAATTTAGAGACCAAGATCAAATTTTTTGGTTGAGTAGAAGACCGGGCTTGATCAAACCCCAGTTTAGGATTTTGATCGGAAAGATGGAAAATTAGGACTTCAGCAAAAGTTGGAATTTTTGAAGTCTGTAACAACGGCTGGAAGCTCCTCAGAAAAATAAGAGTTTAGAGTCTTGGATCGAACCTTTTGATTGGACAGAAGGGTGGGCTTCATCAAACCCTAGTTCAGGTTCCTGTCCAAAAGGTCCAGAAGTTTCGAAGGCAATCTTGAGGGGTCAAATTTTGGAGATTTCAAAATTGAAGTATGCTAGCAAGACACATCCTTCCATCCATTCAGAAGTGTGAAAGTCAAAGATTGAATTTTTAGGGTTTCTCTAGAAAACCCTAATCAAGCTCCAGATCAAGTTTTAGGGGGAGTTGAGGCTAAAGCCTTACATAAGAAGACTACAAGAAGTCTCGACAAGTATGACTTAAGGAGGTTCAGGTATGTCTTGAAATTTGATTCTTGATTAAGTTCATGATGTGTTTGTCTTCATATTATTTATTAGTACAATATTGATTAATGTTAGAATTGTCTTATCACCCTAGTAATAGTATGAATGCATGTGAATGATCGAAGACATTCATTGATTAGGGTTGTATGATTGTACTAATGCATTATGGTGTTGTGTGAGGTTGATGTTGTCTGCTAACAAGATACAGGTACATCACCATGACAACATGAAGACAAAGACTCATCCATAATCTTTGTTCTACTTACGAGGTATGTATGACTTTGTTATATTATGCTTAACCTATGAGACATGCAGGTTCTAGCTCAGGATCTCTAAATCATTGAAGAGATTGTTTAGGTATGTTGTACATAACTAAGCATGTATACTAATCCAGGTATGTTTTTCCTATGTCAAGTTAGAATCTTACCTTGTGTTAGGATCCCTTATATAAGTATACTTGGTATGATTGGTTATGCTTATTCATAAAGCTAGTAATCAAGGGTTTATGAATATTATGTATTTTATCTTGATTGATGATATCTTGAATACTAATGTTTATTATCTATGATCATGACTATACATATTCAAGATTATTTAGAATTATAATGTTTTGATAATGTTTATAATATACTAATGAATGTATGTCTGTGTATGAGATCATGAGGATAACACTAGTGCACACTTGAGCATGCACAGTGGTACAGAATGAATAGAAGTTCAAAATACATTTAAAAGATCAAGCGGGAGGAAATCACACAAACATAAAAGATAAGTATTTGAGTTGTTATTTGAAATAATAAATAGATTATATGCATATTTGTATTCATGCTGAGTGTAAACATTCATAGAGCATTGAACAGTATACTACTAATATGCATATGATTGGTAAGTTGGACAAACATTCCATTGTTGCTTGTCTAGAATGAAACCTCTTTGCTGACATACTGAGAGCTGTGCACACTCTCGATAGTATGTTCTGGTAGAGATGGAAGGCATCTAGATAGCCACTGTATGCATACAGGATATGGGAAAGTGTTGTGCCAAAGTATTGGTCAAGATAGTTGCACAACTATGTAAATGATATCTGTATGCATAATAGGTTATCATGTCAACATGATTTCATGATTATGAAGTGTTACTAATCATATACTTAATTTTGTTTTGTAGGAAAGATCATGAAGAATGATGAACACCAAAAAAGTGATGGATGTTCAACAAGAAGATTTACAAAACAAACAAAATATAGAAGGCTCATGGCTAGAAGATTCTCTTAGAAAGAGGAAGAGAATCATGACAAGATGTTTGCTCCAAGTGGATAAATAAGACCATTCTCTTAATAGTGTAATTAAAGAAGAAGTGTGAATCAGGTTCTGTATGGGTTCCCAGGATCGATAATGAATTGATGAGCTTAATGATCACCAAGGGTGATGTGGATCTCAACCTTTGCTACAAGGTTGAATATGGTTTCTATACACATATGACATGGATGCAAGAAGGAACTCACCACAGAGTTCGAATGATGTTGAGGTTTATATCAGTAGACCCATCTAACGAGAGATGGCACAGAAAGATGGCTGTAGAAATGAAAAATGAAAGATCTCAGAATGATGCATTACTTCCTAGGTCTGGAAGTATGGCAAGGCTCAGAAGAAACCTTTCTCAACCAGGGAAAGTATGCCGAGAAATATTAAAAGGACTTGATGTGTTGGAATGGCCACTCTTGAAGTTGTTAAGGGGATTGGATCATCCCTGGACTTCAGTCCTAAAAAGAGCCGTAGACATATGTCTTCGAGAATGAAGTCCTTGATGGACATGAGGGGATTGGATCATCCCTGGACTTCAGTCCTAAAGAGAGCCGTAGACGTATGTCTTCGAGAATGAAGTCCTTGATGGACATGAGGGGATTGGATCATCCCTGGACTTCAGTCCTAAAGAGAGCCGTAGACGTATGTCTTCGAGAATGAAGTCCTTGGTGGACATGAGGGGATTGGATCATCCCTGGACTTCAGTCCTAAAGAGAGCCGTAGACGTATGTCTTCGAGAATGAAGTCCTTGGTGGACATGAGGGGATTGGATCATCCCTGGACTTCAGTCCTAAAGAGAGTCGTAGACGTATGTCTTCGAGAATGAAGTCCTTGGTGGACATGAGGGGATTGGATCATCCCTGGAATTCAGTCCTAAAGAGAGTCGTAGACGTATGTATTCGAGAATGAAGTCCTTGATGGACATGAGAGGATTGGATCATCCCTGGACTTCAGTCCTAAAGAGAGCCGTAGACGTATGTCTTCGAGAATGAAGTCCTTGGTGGACATGAGGGGATTGGATCATCCCTGGACTTCAGTCCTAAAAAAGAGCCGTAGACGTATGTCTTTGAGAATGAAGTCCTTGGTGGACGCGGTGAGGATTAAGTCATCCTTGGACATGGTCCTAAATGTACGGTGAGGATTAAGTCATCCTTGGACATGGTCCTAAAGGTACGGTTGAGGATTGAGTCATCCTTGGACGTGGTCCTAAATGTACGGTTGAGGATTGAGTCATCCTTGGACGTGGTCCTAAATGTACAGTTGAGGATTGAGTCATCCTTGGACATGGTCCTAAATGTACGGTTGAGGATTGAGTCATCCTTGGACGTGGTCCTAAATGTACGGTTGAGGATTGAGTCATCCTTGGACATGGTCCTAAATGTATGGTTGAGGATTAAATCATCCTTGGACAGTAAATCCAGTAATTCCGAAAGGAAGGATAGTCCTAAATGAATTGAGTGGATTAAATCATCCTTGGACAGTAAATCCAGTAATTCCGAAAGGAAGGATAGTCCTAAATGAATTGAGTGGATTAAATCATCCTTGGACAGTAAATCCAGTAATTTCGAAAGGAAGGATAGTCCTAAATGAATTGAGTGGATTAAATCATCCTTGGACAGTAAATCCAGTAATTCCAAAAGGAAGGATAGTCCTAAATGAATTGAGTGGATTAAATCATCCTTGGACAGTAAATCCGGTAATTCCGAAAGGAAGGATAGTCCTAAATGAATTGAGTGGATTAAATCATCCTTGGACAGTAAATCCGGTAATTCCGAAAGGAAGGATAGTCCTAAATGAATTGAGTGGATTAAATCATCCTTGGACAGTAAATCCAGTAATTCCGAAAGGAAGCATAGTCCTAAATGAATTGAGTGGATTAAATCATCCTTGGACAGTAAATCCAGTCATTCCGAAAGGAAGGATAGTCCTAAATGAATTGAGTGGATTAAATCATCCTTGGACAGTAAATCCAGTAATTCCGAAAGGAAGGATAGTCCTAAATGAATTGAGTGGATTAAATCATCCTTAGACAGTAAATCCAGTAATTCCGAAAGGAAGGATAGTATTAAATGTGATTGTGATTGGACTAATCATCCTGTAAATAGATTGGGATTTCCTCGTCCCTAGACATGGTGAGATGTCTTAAAGTGATAAGGACTAATCATCCTGTAAATAGATTGGGATTGCCTCGTCCCTAGACATGGTGAGATGTCTTAAAGTGATAAGGACTAATCATCCTGTAAATAGATTGGGATTTCCTCGTCCCTAGACATGGTGAGATGTCTTAAAGTGATAAGGACTAATCATCATGTAAATAGATTGGGATTGCCTCATCCCTAGACATGGTGAGATGTCTTAAAGTGATAAGGATTGATCATCCTGTAAGTTGATCTGGATTGCATCATCCATAGACATGAGAGATGTCTTAAACCGAGAGGGACTGATCATCCCTTAAGCGGATCAGGATTGTATCATCCTTGGACCTATGTCATAAAGTGAGAGGGATTGAATCATCCCGTAATTGGATCTTGTGTGTTGCAGGGTATGCTGCTATTGTGTGTACTTGTATTGATGAGGATACTTGTATTGATGATGTGTATACTTGTATTGATGAGGATACTTGTATTGATGATGTGTATACTTGTATTGATGAGGATACTTGTATTGATGATGTGTATACTTGTATTGATGAGGATACTTGTATTGATGATATGTATACTTGTATTGATGAGGATACTTGTATTAATGACATTTATACTTGTATAGATGACGATGCTGTTGATCGTGATGATATAGATGACGATGATGTTGATCATGATGATCTAGATGACGATGCTGTTGATCGTGATGATCTAGATGACGATGCTGCTGATCGTGATGATCTAGATGACGATGTTGCTGATTGTGATGATCTAGATGACGATGCTGATGATCGTGTGATGACGATGCTGATGATCGTGTGATGACAATGCTGATGATCGTGAGATGATGATGTTGATGATCGTGAGGATCCAGATGTTGATGTTGTTGTAGCTTTTCGAGTGCTGCAGAAGATAAAGACTCAGTACTGAAGACGTTGATGTTCCAGTATTGAATATGTTCCAGTAACTGCTTGAGTTACTGATGATGTTGAGAAAGCTTCCAATGATTTATAGATGTATCATGTATCATGTTGATGTCTCCTTGCTCCTGCAAATGTTGTTATAATATCCTTCTCGTTAAGGGGGAGTGTTGAGATATTATAACTTCAAAGAATATTATATTTGTACTTTATTATTCTGGAGATGTTTCATTCCTCCTTGAAGATCTTATTGTATATCCGGAGATGTTTATTCCTCCGTCGGAATGTGGTAACTTGGGTTATTAGACTTCCCTAGTGGGGGTCGGCCCTGTATGTGTTATGTGGGTCAAAGGGTTGTTATACCACCCTAGTGGGGTCGGCCCAGTTAGTTGTAGTGGGGTATTTAACCCAATAGTTAAATACGAGCCTACATGTCTTATGTAAAAGACAAGTCAGAGTAGTGTATAAATAGAGGAGGTGTATTCCTCATTTGATACACACTCACTCACTTGAGGATAGTGCACTTGTGGAGGAGAGGTTTGCTATTGTGGAGGAGGAGATCATGTCTTAGGGTTTCATCTTTGTATATTGCTGGTCATCTATATTGAGGAAGCTTTGCTGGGTTTTCTACCCCATGAGGGTTTCCCAGGATAAATATGTGTCTCTTGTGTTTATGCTGTGCTTGTTGTTTCTTCAGTGATCCTATATATGCTATTATTGTGAAATGGAATGTAATGCTGCTATTTTCTATCTTAGCATATTAAATCTTAACACCTTGGAGCGTCCTTTTCTCTTTTTGCCTCATCAATGATGTTCCTGTAGAATTTTTTCAAGTCGCCACTTATTCTTTAATTGCTCCAACTACCCTAACTTTCCTTGGTGCCTTTGCCTTTAATAAGGAAGCGGGCCCCTATCCTCCATCTTCGTGTCGCTCCATACCTTGTCCCAGGAATCGCGGAGTCGTTTCTCCCTAAAAATAGGCCAATACTAGGCCTCGCCGAATTCGTACTTCTTCCTCAAAATTGTTGCACTTAAACTACGCTTCATAAAAAATCCGCTAGATCAGACTTCGCTTCACCAAAACTGTGCTAAATTGGGCCTCTCCCAACACCATGGGACGGTCAACACTAGAAAAGGTGCATACAGTCCCGTATTTTGACTTCTCCCTTTGGCAGGCTAGCATGTCCAACATTATCGAATCCACTTCTTCACATCTGTCGCCAATATGGGTGAGTAATACTTCTCTTCAACCAATGTTATGGTATTGTCGATGCCAAAGTGTCCTGCCAATCCTCCACTATGCAGCTCTCGTATCATATTCTCCCTTACTAATCCTTGGGGAATACACAATTGAGTCCCTTTGAAGAGGTATCCTTCTTGGATAAAATAATCCAAGTATGGTGTTCTATTGACACTCCATGGTTCTTTAGATGCCTTCCATGCTTCAACAAAATCCTCATTGGTTTCATATTCATCCTTTACTGACTTTAATCTTGTCGACTCGACTTTCTTCGTTCCCAACATCACGACTTGTTGACTTAGTGCATTAGACACCTTGTTCAACTTTCCCGATTTGTGTTTCAACACAAAGGCATAACTTTGGAGAAACTTGAACCACTTCATGTGGCGCCGGTTCAATTTTGTCTGAGTGTTCAGGTATCTCAGATCTTGGTGTTCGGTGTACAACACAAATTATTTGGGAAACAAATAGTACCTCCACTTATTCAACGTCCGGATGATGGCATAAAACTCCTGATCTTAGATTGAGTACTTCTGCTTGGCATTATCCAACTTTTCACTAAAAAGGAAATTGGTCAGCCTTCCTAGCTCAACACTACTCCAACTGCAATTCCACTAGCATTGTAGTCAACTTGACATATCTTGTCGAAGTCAGGGAAGTCTAGAACTGGTCTCTGCATCACCTTCTGCTTCAACTTCTCAAATGCTAGTCGGGCGGCCTACGTCCCCTTAAACTCACCCTTCTTCATGAGCACTTTGAATGGTGCACATATCCGACTAAAATCCCCGATGAACTTTTGGTAAAAACTAGCAAGTCCATGAAAGCTCCTTACCTCCATCACATTAGTCGGTTTGGGCCACTCTAGAATAATCCATACCTTTTCCGGATACATCTTCATTCCTTGCCTGGAAATTACGAATCCAAGATATACTAGCTCCTTCTGCATGAAGGAACATTTCTACAGGTTTACCAACAGATTCTCCTGACTTAACCTCTACAAGACTTGTCGAATGTGCGACAAGTGCTCTTCCTTCATCTTGCTGAAAATCAAGATGTCGTCGAGATAGACTACGACAAATCTCCCCAAAAATGGATTCAATACCTCATTCATCAGCCTCATAAATGTGCTTGGGGAATTAATCATCCCAAATGGCATCACCAACCATTCATACATCCCTTCCTTCATCTTGAAGGTTTTTTTTCCATTTGTCACCATCCTTAATCTAGATCTGGTGGTATCCACTCTTTAGGTCGATCTTGGTGAAGTAGGGTTCTCCACTCAAGCATTCGATCAAATTGTTCATTATTGGCAACAATAATCTATACTTAATGGTGATCTTGTTGATGGCCCTTGAATCAGTGCACATCCTCCATTCCCCCCCTTCTTTGGTTCTAGTACGGACGGTATTACACATGGGCTTCGACTTTCTCGGATAAGAACCCTATCCAATAACTCTTGGACTTTTCAGTTCAACTCCACATTTTCTGCTGGTGTCATCCTATGGGGTGCCTTGTTTGGCAAGCTCGTCAACCTAGAATCAAGTTGATCTGATGGGATATACTCCTTATTGGAAACAACCTAGTTGGCATCTCATCAGCCATAATTCCCTTGAACTCTGACAACACCTCTCTGAATTTCATCGGTCCCTCAACACTTAGACCCTTGGGGATGGAAGCAAGGCAATACTGTTGCTTCTCTTCTTCCTGCAAAAACTTTTTGGCTGAACACATCAACACTCTTTTCTCCCAATAGCAGTTCTCCTATCTTCGACTATTTTGTTCCTTGACTAAGGGAGTCATCTGAAATCTCTTTTCGTCCTTCTCAACCATAAATACATTATTGTGGCCATCATAAATCATATTCTGGTCGTATAGCCATGGTCGACCTAACAAAAAATGACATGGGTCCATTGGAATCACATCGCATAGCAAAATGTCTTGTAGCCCTCTAATCTTTAAATTGATCAACCATTGTTGTCTCACCATAATATGGTGACCTTCTTGTAACCACGACACCTTGCATGCATTTGGGTGCAATCAACATTTCAATCTCAACTTGTCAATCACCTCCATCGAGACAAGATTCTCTGTTCTTCCTCCATCGACGATGGTCATATAACATCTATCCCGAATCTTGACATTTGTCAGAAATATGGACTTTCTCTGAGTCAGTTCCGTCTCCTCTCATCGTACTGACTGCAACGAAATTATTTGCGTGGTGAAGTTTCGACCTCCCTCCAATGGAGCTTCGTTGTAACTTCCCCTTCTAGTTGGACCAGTCTTGTTGTCCTTACCTCGACCTCTAGTGTCTGGTCAACTATTTCCCAGACAACTTTAGTCGGTTCACCTCGACTGCTATTGTTGGGCTAGATGCCCCTACATCATGTTCCCTTCTTGGTAATAATTTTTACTCTTTATTTATTTATCATCTTATGTATTTCAAAGTTGGGAATTTCTCACCAAGGCATTTTCATTGGACATTTTCACCAAAGCATTTTCATTGGGGCACTTTCAGGCATTTTGAGTGAGGCACTTCTCTTCAAGCGGAGTTAGGGGAAATACTTAATAATAAGTTTGCATCATTTGGAAACAAAATTTAGAAATAGATATACATTAAAATAATTGAATTGGAGAATAAGTTGTAGAAACTAGAGGTAGGAATACAAGAAATAGAAAAAATAAAATAAAAGAAACAATTACAGAAGAAGCAATATTAAAGAGTTAGAAGAAAAACTAAATGACAACTTCCCTCAATAGTTTGGAGGGTGTTATCACCATATGCAATATGTGTGTACACTTGTAATTGTGCCAAAAATTTTAGAGGGGTTACATATGGATGATGCTATTTGGTGTGATTGATGTAGATGATTGATATATATGGTGGTTGATTCAAGATTCCTGTTGTTAAAATAACAACTTCTAGGACTATCGCTATAGGGTGGCAAAATTATGAAGAATGGTTCATCGAATATGAAATTTCCAGGAGCATGGAATCTAGCCCTATACTTGAAATATTCAATAGTTATTCATATTCAATCCAAGAATGATATACCCTCATCTCAGACAACACTTTCAACAACTTGTCTCCTAGGTCTTCGCATTCATCCTCAGGAGCCTGTTCTTATTCTTCGAACTCCTGATCGCTATGTTTGAGGGTATCAATACCCAATCCTCTCTTCTGGGCTTCTTTTACTATAGACAACCCACTCTTCAGACTCCTCATGGTGTGAACACATTCCTCGAACATTTCTCAATCAATTGTACCCATGTTCCTCTGCATGTACTTAACCCTCTATCATAGATGTTCACACCCGTTTGAGCCAAGGTCGCAGGTTCAACCGGCTAACTTCCACCACCCAATCGCAACCAGGCTTCCTCGATCCTCTACAAATCTACCCAACCACAGTTGGACTTTCTTTCTTCATCTAATCGCAAGTAGACTCACCACTTAATATTACAACCTACTCTGATACCAAGTTGATGCAAAGTGTGTCCCAATTGGTGAATAGTCCATGCCGTAGATCAAAGCACACATCGAAGCAACACACACAAATACACAGAAGGATGCCAAGGAGTATAGCGTAAATTAAATTAATCTTCTCTTTGTAAGAGGAAATTACCATAGCTTGACAAGTAGAGTCGATGCTATGTTCTTACCATTGCAACATACAGAGCTTAGTCTTTCACAAAGGTCCAAAATAAGTCCCCTTCTGTACTACAAGAAATGGTATTTATACTTGTTCCTCTCTTAACGTCTCACTCAAATATTCCTCTAGAAATCTCTTGCTGCGTCCAAGCATGTTCAAACTTCATTACATTCCCATCGACTTCTCCTCAGTTTCTCCTTCCATTTTCCATTCTACAACAACCGCCATTACCGCACATTAACTTCTTCAACTACCTTCGTAGTTGTTATTCTCCATTCTGATCCATCTATCGTCCGTCGAATTGACTCCACTTACCTCTACTTTCTGATTACCTATCAGTCAGTACCATCTTCGACCATTTCTTCCTCTGCATCCACCGTCATCGATCTATTGGTCGGCATCACATTCATCTCCCGTTGACTCTTCTTTGGTTGCTCGCCTGGGACAATCGACTATTTCCCAGACGACTCCAGTTGGTTCACCTCGATTGTTCTTGTTGGGCCAAATGACCTTGCATCATGTTTTTTTCTTGGTAGTATTTTTTCCTCTTTATTTCTTTATCATATTATGTATTTCAAATTTGGGACATTCTCACCAAGGCACTTTCATTGGACATTTTCACCAAAGCATTTCCATTGGGGAACTTTTAGGCATTTTGATTGAGGCACTTCTCTTCAAGTGGAGTTAGGGGAAATACTTAATAATAAGTTTGCATCATTTGGAGAAAAAAATTAGAAATAGATAGACATTAAAATAATTGTTGTGGAGAATAATTTGGAGAAACTAGAGGTAGGAATACAAGAAATAGTAAAAAGAAAAGAAAAGAAACAATCACCGAAGAAGTAATATTAAAGAGTTAGAATAAAAACTAAATGACAACTTCCCTCAATAGTTTGGAGGGTGTTATCACCCATGCAATATGGGTGTACACTTGTAATCGTGCCACAAATTTGAGAGGGGTTACATACGGATGATGCTATTGGATGTGATTGATGTAGATGATTGAGATATACAATGGTTGATTCAAGATGCCTGCTGTTAAAATAACAACTTCTAGGACTATCACTATAGGGTGGAAAAATTATGAAGAATGGTTCATTGAATATGAAATTTATAGGAGCATGGAATCTATCCCTATACTTGAAATAGTCAAGAGTTCTTCATATTCAATCCAAGAATGATATACCCCTCAACTCATACAACACTTTCAACAACTTATCTCCTAGGTCTTCTTCGCATTCATCCTCAGGAGCCTATTCTTCTTCTTCGACCTCCTCATCACTATGGTCGAGGGTATCAATACCTAGTCCTCTCTTATGGGATTTCTTTATTACATCCAAATCACTCTTCAGACTCCTCATGTTCTGAACACATTCCTTTAACATTTCTCGATCAATTGTAGGGTGAAAACGCGAAGGTGGGTAACACTTCCGTGAGAATGGGGGGCCGAAGAGACATAGCGGAAGCTATTCGTCCGAATAACCAAATTTATTCGACCGAATAAATTACTTTATTTGGCCGGATAAATTTGGGTATTTGTTTGAATAATCGCTACGTTATTCGGCCGAATAACTTTTAACGGTTTACCGTTAGAAATAATGAAGACCTTGATTTGTGTGTGAGGTATTGCCGAACAGGAAAAATGTACGACGTTATTTATTTATTCAGCCGAATAACGTTTCTACATAAAATCTCGGCTGCGGCCAGTCTTTGTCATTTTCGTTGCAGGATTTCTAGACCCCGCTGTCTGACCGACTACTTGATCCCTCCACGCCACCCGTCTTGCCACTTGGTTGGCCACCCAGCCACGTCTGCTGGTGGACTCTATCACGCCTTTCGCCACCCTGCTTTGTTGCACCCATTCTGTTGGTGGACTCCGCCACCCCTTTCGCCTCCTCCCCTTTCATATCCCTTATTCCCCACCTGTCTTTCCACCTTACTGCGTCTATTGGTGGACTCTGCCATCCCTTTCGGCTCCCCCCCTTTCATTTACCATCTTCGATACCTGTGGTGTTGTTCCTCGTGGAATGGACTATTGGTGGACTGTGTTGGTGGAATGTGTTTGTGGAGTGTTTGTTGGTGGACTGTTCGCGTTGGAGTGGACTGTTGTGTTGGTGGAATGTTCGTCGCGGAGTGGACTGTTGTGTTGGTGGACTTTCATCTCCTTGTTTAGCCACCCCTTTCGACACCCCTTACGTATCCCTGTTTCGCCACCCCTTGTGCTTCTCAACCGCGTCTGTTGGTGGACTGTTCGTTGTGTTGTTCGTCACGGAGTTGGAAAACGTCCACGTTGCATGGTGTTTGGTTGTCGTGGAGTTGGACAGCGTTCAGTGCAGGTAATGTTATTCAATTTTATTATTATTATTGTTGTTGTTTTTGTTAATTTTTATATTAATGTTGCTTCATTGGTTGCAGGTGTTGTTTCCTTTTTTCGGTGCTCGGATTCGTTTTGCTTTCGTCGTTATTTGGCTTCCGTCGCTCGAGTTTGGTTTGGGGTTGGCTTTCAGTAGTGAAAATTAAATAGGTATGCTGAAACATTTTTTAATTTGTCGATTTAATTTATGAAATGGTTTTTTAATTTTTTTCAGTTGGTGAGTGCTGAACTCTGTCCAAGTGGACAGATTTCATCGTGGGAATCATACATATAGAGTATTTAGTATAACATAAACAATATCAATGTAACCGGTAGTAAGTAGATATAGAAAAACATGTTTTAATTATTTATCCAATTAAACCATTATCATTGCAAACTAGTAGAAGTTTCAAATTGATAGAAAGAAGAGATCCCATTTTGTATTGCTTGTATTGTAACTAAGTAGTAACCAATAAACTCTATGAATCTAACTAAGTAGTTACTCTACATGAACTTGTGAACTCTGTCCACATGGACATAGTTCATGAACTCTTTCCATGGACAGAGTTCATGAAATATGTCCATGTGGACAAAGTTCATAGATCAATCTATTAACCTAAATCTCCAACACAACAAAGACAATTGTACTATGCACCAAACAACATGTTTTATGACTTTAAGTTGGACTAAAATATGCCGAATATGTATGTCTAATTTGGAGAATGTGACAGCATTCCAAAGTTCGTGGAATGATTTATTTGCACTTAAAATAGATCTCTATGTCTAATCTGGAAATCTGGATAGTGTTGCCATATTTTGTTTTACGATTTTATTTATTTTTATGAATTATGGACATCATGTGTACACATTATTTTTATGTATTTAGGGAATGCTTGTTAAGAGGTATTGATATCAAAACATGAGAGTATTATGCCGCAGATATATGGAAACATGAGACTCACTAATAAGTTTTGCACATTAACAATGATTCAATGATATTAGTGCACCTAGCATTGAGTTCACTCTAAGTTGACACTAATCCAACTCCTTTGAGTTCAAGATATAGAATTGAGTTGGGATATCAAATTATATTTAATATGATAATTTATATTTTAAAAAACAAATTAACATTATACTCTAGAGTTAATGAACTAGATTTCATGAATTGAGAAACTAATTGAGGGAAAATGATAGTCTTGAGTTTTTGCAAGGCAATGGTGACGATTCATGGTATTGTGTTTTCTTTTGTTTGAAACATGGAAAACTCGGGAAACATAATACCATGAATCGTCACCATTGCTAGGCTGAGCACTTGTTATCCTCATGAACAATTTTGTTTGATGATAATATGTATAGGTATGTAGAAAAACATTTAATATTTTGAAAAAAATGTTATTGTAAGTGGTTTACTTCATTCAATCACTTAATAAAAATATATTGTATAGTCCAAGCCCTCATTGTGTTTAGAGATTTTTTCTTCTGTGTTCATGGAAAAATAGGACTTTTTAAAAGTAAAAAGGTATCAGTTTCAAATTGAGAACAATTCTTTATGATTCTATAGAATAATGAAAATATTTGTAGATATAATTTATGTTTAAATTATTAAAATATCAATTAAGTTATTACTTTAGGATTTGAATTAAGATTTAAGACTTGAACTCTGTCCATGTGGACAGATTTCGTGAACTGTCCATGTGGACAGAGTTCATGAACTCTGTCCACATGGACAGAGTTCACGAACTCTGTCCACATGAATGGAGTTCACGAACTCGCTCTTTCCACGTGGACAGAGTTCATGAGCTCTTTCCATGTGGACAGAGTTTATGAACTTTGTCCATTTATTAAACATATTTCTTTGACAAAATGTTGTACAAAGAGAGATAACTTAGTTAGAAATTTATTGAGATTTATTGTGATATTTAATATAAACTTTTTCATCATCTTATGCTCAATAGTATGAATTTTAATGTTTGAACATAATTTTTTATCAAAACTTTTTCGAAATGAGCACTCTTATGCATAGAAAGAGGGAAAATAATTGAATTTATAAATGCTTTCTTCCCCCTCCAGACCCTGCCCCCGTAAACTTAGAAATGCTTTCTCCCCTCTAACTTATATAATATAACACTTTAATATGTTCATGAATTGATTCTTTTACAAAAAAAATGTAATCTTCACTTAATATTTAACCATATTGGTTCCATTCATTTAAAACATCAACAACACTTAAAATATTGGCACATTAATTCTTCATACATAAAACAATATTAGTTATACTCATTTTAAGAACTATTAGATGATATTAGGAATATCTAGGTCCTTATTAAAGAACTTAGTTTCTTTAGCAGCTGGGTCTTAGAATTTGTAGAATTAACATGTAGAATTTGAATATGTTATAAGTTGATATTTGTGTAAGTGTAAGTATCATATCAAATGGAAAGACAGGAGTCTTCGAGGTGGAAGCGTAGGAGGTCATCACATTCTTCAGGAGTTGGTGTCCATGTTGATAATCGACGGTTGTCGACCTCACATCGGGATTCAAGCTTATTGTATAGTTAACATTCATCCGATCGTCGACGAGGCGATAGGGGTACAGATGATTCCCCTTTATTTTCTGTGGGAGAACATCAATCTCGACCTTCTGTCAGTATGAACATCAATCATTTAATACATGTACAATTTTTTTTTGTGTGTGTACACAAAGTTTGTACATATTTACACATACCTATGTTTGTATTTGAAGTAGAGTATGGTTTAGAAGAGGCTCGTAATTCATCAGAGAGGGAGGAAGATCGAGCAAGAGAGACGGATGTGGCTGCAGAGAAAGGTTCCCAAGAGGCTCGTCATTCTACACAGAATGACGAAGGTCAATCCAGGACGCAATATGTTGAACTAGCCAAGGGATGTACACCCATAACAACATATCCATATGATTTACCTGAGGAGCTTCCATGGGAAAGTGATGTTCATCAAATGACTCTTGAAAGTTCTAAATCCCACTAGGACAAGTTGCAAATTATTTTTCTACTTTGAATCTCCCTCCAGAGAGAAAACAAAGTCTAGAGATTTTTTTGCGATCATTGTAAAAACTCATTGAGGCATATGAGGATCTCAGACCAACTACGAATGGTTTTGTTGATTTGATGCGAATACGAAGGGAACAGGTGGTGGGTCTGGACAAGTGGGTTGTTGTGAAGGAGAGAGTGACCAAAGAACATGCCAATTCAATGTTTAACTTCAAAGAAGGCCTAAAGTGAAAAATGTTGAAAGTGCAATATTTCAAGCACCCTGAACTTGCACATCTAATATATGATCGATTCCTTGCATCCTATGGTCGGTTGCCGTGGAACGATGATGTTCCTAATTACTTTGCTAGAATTTTTTATGCGGATTTTTTTTAAAGATGAAGCTAGCATATACTGATCTTCATTCTGAATTTTATGGAGTTGGAAAGGGTCGAATATATAATCGAAAAGGTGCTCTTAGAGACCCTACAAATATTTGACCTCCACCCCAGATATCTCTCCCAACTAGGGTTGTGGCATTACAATCGTAGATGGAGCCCACATCCCAACTTGGAACAACTGCAAGGGATTTTGTTGCTGATGGTTTATTGACGACATTTGTTGGAGTAGATGTGGGATTGGGTCGAGAGAGGGATCATGCCATTATTTGTCAACAGTTTGTTTACAAAACGAATGATGAGGTAGATGGAATGAGCATTGGAGATCTCAGGGCTTATGCCAAGGTTTGTCGCAACATAGCTTCAGATGTTATATCCAATGACACATCGAGTCTAGGAGAGGTTTGTTGATTATGTTATGACAATCTGTTTAATCTTTTATTCATTTTGAATTGAACATTTTGTTACATTATATGTATGATATTATGTCTTTTTTATGTATAGTAATAAGTACATTATTTAAATGTTTATTGGTTGCAGTTTTCCAGAATGATGAATGAACATAATTTTCGACTTTCAACTAGTCAAAATGTAGAAAATGCAGAGCATCTTAGAGAGGTATATTTATTATTTACATATTTATATTTATGTTTGAACTTGATATTTTGTCCTTTTTTTGAATTTTAATCTAAATATGCATCTTATTGTTACTCTGACTTATCCATGCAGGTTTCTTTAGATTCGAACTTTGTAGATGATTTACCATCTCTTGTGAGGTAATGATTTTAATTTTTTTTGGGTTTTAAGTTAACTGCTTAATTTTTTTTTTTGCTTGCACTATGTTTTATTTATTAACAAAATTTAAATTTTAGGGAAGAGAACATATGGAAATTGGTGGTGAATATATAGGTTCTTTGATAAATGTGGATATTGGCACCGAGGTAATTTTGTTCATAATTGAACTGATATTTGATATAAGTTTAATATTTTAATTTTTTGAATGTAGTTTAAAATTGTTTAAATAATTTATGAGATTCATAAATTGTTTTTATACATGTTGCAGTCTCTTCGATCTTTTGGAGGCAAAGGGAAGACTCGAGTGGAGGATAGTGGCGGACTTGCATTTAGAGAATTTGAGGTAATTTTGTTAATAATTGAATTGTTCTTTGATGTATAAGTTTAATATTTTAATTTTTTTAATTTAGTTTAAAATTGTTTAAATAATTTATGATATTCATAATCTGCTTTTATACATGTCGTAGGTTGGGTTGAGTTCAAGAGAAGGCCCTAGTGGAGGATAGTGGTAGACTTTTTTTTTGTTGATATATATATTGTAGTTGTTTTGGACATCGAGGAGATTTATTTTTGGATTATACATATGTACATTGAACTCACATGAACTCATGAATGTTTTTTTTGGATTATATACATATACATTGAACTTACATATTCTGTATTTGCTTTAAATGATCTAACCTTTTTTTGTTAATTATTTAGCATATTTGGTGTGGTAAATGTTTAGAATATGTTTTTGCATGTTTTTGCATGTATGTATTATTAAATTTATGTATGTAATATTAAGAATGAATGTTAGGAAGTGTTGAATCCTACTTGAATGAATGTTTAGGAAGTTTTGTTAGGTGTAATATAAAGTTAGGAATGGTAAGAATGAATGTTAGGAAAGTGTTGAATCCTAAAATGAATGTTAGGAAGTTTTGATAGGTGCAATCTAAAGTTAGGAATGGTAAGAATGAATGTTAGGAAGTGTTGAATGTTAAGAATGAATGTTAGGAAGTTTTGATAGGTGCAAATTAAAGTTATGAGTAAGGAATGTTAGGAATGTTAAGAATGAATGTTAGAAAGTGTTGAATGCTAAAAATGTTAAGAATGAGTGTTAGGAAGTTTTAGGAAGTGTTGAATGTTAAAAATGTGAGAATGAATGTTAAAAATGTTAAGAATGAATGTTAGGAAGTGTTAATGTTAAAAATTATAGGAAGTTAAGAATGAATGAATGTTAGGAATGAATGGTAGGAACTTTTGAATGTTAAAAATGAATGTTAGGAAGTTTTGATCTAGGTGCAATCTAAAGTTAGGAATGTTAAGAATATTAAAAATGTGAGAATGAATGAATGTTAGGAATGAATGGTAGGAATTTTTGATCTAGATGCAATCTAAAGTTAGGAATGTTAATAATGTTAAAAATGTGAGAATGAATGTAAAAAATGTTAAAAATGAATGTTAGGAAGTGTTAATGTTAAAAATGTTAAGAAGTTAAGAATGAATGAATGTTAGGAATGAATGGTAGGAACTTTTGAATGTTAAAAATGAATGTTATGAAGTTTTGATCTAGGTGCAATATAAAGTTATGCATGTTAAAAGTGTGAGAATGAATGTTAAAAATGTTAAGAATGAATGTTAGAAAGTGTTGAATGTTAAAAATGTTAGGAAGTTAAGAATGAATGAATGTTACGAATGAATGTTCTAGGAATTTTTGAATGTTAAAAATGAATGTTAGGAAGTTTTGATCTAGGTGCAATCTAAAGTTAGGAATGTTAAGAATGTTAAAAATGTGAGAATGAATGTTAAAAATGTTAAGAATGAATGTCAGAAAGTGTTGAATGTAAAAAATGTTAGGAAGTTAAGAATGAATGAATGTTCTAGGAACTTTTGAATGTTAATAATAGACATATGGGGACTCGAATAAAGTACTTTAGACAGACTTTATCATGAAATTACACATTAAAGACAACATTCCATATAGTTGAAATAAAACATTTTTCAACTTCTTCCAACTTTTATTAAATTTTTCATTACCAAATAATTTTCGAATTCATTTCAGCATGTTAATGTTAGGAATGTTAAGAATGAATGTTTGTTTGATATATAGGATCTTTGTTTCAACATAAAACTTGATTTTCATATAAATGATAAATTGAAATTTGTATAAATGATCTTCATATTTTCAATTTTTAACTAATGGTTCCTATTTTCAATGTTTAAGTACATTTTGTTAGTTGGTGAACTATAGATGCTGTTGAAATCATGGTGTTTTTTGACGATGCCATATACTTGGAGATCCACCTTCCATATTATTTTTGATTTGGTTAGTTTTGGTTCTGCCTCAACCACATTATAGAATGAAAGTATAAATATAAAATGAAGAGTATAGGTGTTATAGCTTAAAATGACACTTCTGTGTCCATGATGACACTTGCATCACTTGGTCGCATGACAACACTTCTTAAGATCAAGTTTAGTCACACAATGGGACACTTGTGGATTGAAGGGTCATTAGGTGTTAATTTTTCAGAATTTACTTCAATCTGATCTAGGAGCTTAAGTGAGAGAACAACATGTACAACATATCTACAACATATCAATCATGGACACAATCATGCAAGCACACAAGAGACAAAGAGTTTACTTAGGGAAAAACATAAAGGTGAAAAACCCCAATAAATTCCTCAGAGATAGATAGAGCAATGATACAACCCAAGCATACAAGATAGGCATCTCCTAGCAGTAGCTTCTCCTCCTCCACAAGTGCACCACTCTCCCGAGAGTGTGAGAGAGAATAGAATGATGGAATAGAGTGCCTCCCGCACTTTATTTATACTTGACTTGACTTGCCTAATAACCTTTACTAGGTCGGCCTTAACTTAACCACATAACATAATGCTGACTGGGACGACACCCAATAGGGTGGTGTAATAACACTTTGACCCACATGGCCGACCCCTAATGGAGTGGTCTAATAAACCTTCGACCCACATGACTTATACAGGGTCGACCCCAACAAGGTGGTCTAATAACCCATCAAGTATAAGTTACGACACTTACAATATAAATGACAACACTTCTGTATAGAGGAATAATAACATCGCTATAGGAGTACAAACACTTCCATATAGAGGAATAATACCATCTCTATAGGAGTACAATATACATATATGAAATACATTTCGAAGTTACATATACATCAACACTCCCTCTTAACTAGGAAGGTATTTCTCGACACAGGTCTTCTAGCACAAGTCTTCTTCTCTGGATCATCGTCATCAATGCATGAACCTCGAATCTTTGTCATCGTCACTGCTGCTGCTATCTCAACCAATCTCTGAATCTACTCGTCATAGGAAGTTCTACAGAGCTAGTTGTTGGAGCCGAGGCCGTAGCTACGGTAAAGCTGCGAATTTTGGGAAAAAAGCACAAGTATGGAAGGAAAGTGCTAATTTTGGGACAAGCACTAAGTTTTGGGCAAGAAGGAGACGGTGCGCAGTACGGTGCCAGATGGACAAGCTCAGCGAAGATCACGGACCAGAAATCACGGAGTTCGCGCGCACGTCATAGAAGAATAAAGGTGGCTCAGCTACCATAATAAATAAGGCGATGGAGTAGAGGGCTCAGCTACCCTCATTTAAAGGCTAAGTACAGAAGTTATGGTTGCTCGGACCAAGGAGGAGCAACGGACCAGAGCATTGAAGGCGAAGGACAAGCGCCCATACCCGCAATCTGCGCCGAAAGTCAAGGAGCCTGCAGGAAGCGGCGACGTGACTGCAAGCGGCGCCTACAGTACACCTAGCCATGTGCGTGGTTAGGGTTTTTGGGAATCACTGTTGGGAAAGGCCCACAGTTTTGTAAAGGTGTGACCGTCATGGCCACCTATATATATGTATACATGATAAGAAGAAGAGTTAGATACTTTTGGGATAGTTAGATGGTTAGACTGTTCGATAGTCAGTCTTGAGGATAGATCATGTGTTGATTATCTTTTGCCATGTTTTCTACCGAGTGTGTAGAACTAGAGTAAGAGTCGGATAGCCGAGGAGCTAATCCCTGAGTTGCCAGACAGTCTGAGTTGACGTCTGTGCCTTTGTAATCTCTGTAGAGAAGAGACTAGATTGAGAGAAGGGCTCCCAGCTGTGTGCGTGGAGTTTCCTGTAAAGATCTAAGGCTGCAGCTGTGTGCGCAGCATATTGTATAACTCTATCATTTTCTGGTTAATATAAACTCCCGTGGACGTGGTTTTCCTCGTGGAGATGAGCTTCACTTATTTCTTCTTGTTGTAATGTTTGCGTGAATGATTTAACTGTTTAAGTTCATTACCTGTGTATACAACTCTTGCATTACCTTTGCGCCTGTGTAAGTGATTTTGGGAAGGTCCCTTGATAGCTATAAAGTGTTAAGTACTGAAGAAGTAGCGGAGCACTGTCGCGGCAGCGACCGAGGAATGTGGTACTGCGTTGGGCGCGCAGGGCGAAGGGGTACTTAACACGTCGACGCAAGGAATACTTGTCTTCTGCGCCAGAGAGGGAACTTGCGCAGTGGGCCTGCTGAGGAAGGAAGCCACGCAGTTGCGCCGAGGGCCTGCGGGAAAGTCGGACCGCCGATATCTGAGGAACCGGAAAAGGAAGAGCAATCTCCACGTCACCACGGTTAAGGAAATCTGATTCCTTAACCCCCCCATAGCCACTTCGGGTGAGACCTCGAGCTTCCGCGCAGCTCATTGCCGAGAGGGCCAGTGCGCCAAGGGGTTGTTGCTGTGCTTCATTAAAACCTGGGTCTGCCCAAGAAAGCAGCCAACAAATGGTTCCGTTGCCGCGTGAATGAGACTCCTTATTCCAGTGACGTGCGAGATTGATGCGAAACCCAGAGAAAGAAGGGAGCCAACAAATGGTTCCGTTTCCTTGCAACTTGCTGTTGTGAGACTTGTTATTTAGGCGACGCGCGAGATCGAGGACAACAAATGGTTCCGTTGCTTTGCGACTTGCTGCTGTGAGACTTACTATTTTCCTGACGTCTGAGATTGTTGCCGAAGCCAGCAAAAGGTTCTGTTACACTGAGACTTTCTCAGTTACCAAATGTGTTACTGGAATCCTACAGCTAAAGAAATTGGAGACTGGTTTGACTTAAAGGCTAAAGAGTTCGCTGAACAAGAAAATAGAAGTTCTACGCTCCAAACAGAAGACTGGTTACAGAAGCATATTTATACTGACCTTCACGAAATTTTCTTTGTTACATTCGCACTGGAGTTGCACGCTTGGATAGCCAAGCTAGCAGACTCTAGACCTACTGTGCATATTGATCGACCCGTCGCTTGGACGCCTGAGCTAGTCAGTATTGTGAAGCGGATAGACAATCCTGTGTCCCGCGCAGTAGACTTTTGGTTGAATAGTCTACTGAAAGGTTTCATCACCGAGTTTGCAGTAGATACAAGAAAGAGTTTCAGTGAAGCTGAGAGGAGTTTCTTCCAAGTACACAGAGGTAAGTTCTTAAATTCTCTGAACTTATGGATTAAAATGATTCTGTATGAAAAAGGAAAGCTATGTATTGCTTCTGATGAATAGCATAGACAAGTAATGTCCGTAGATTCTGATAGTGATCCTGAACTTATTGGGTGCACTCGTAGTGGAAAACGATATAAAGTAGGCCTTGACCAATATTCCTTTGAGTCTAGCCCAGACGATAGCCAAGTCCCTGGACCAAGCCATATAGAAAGACAAGGGAGTGCTCATATCCCTTATCACCCCTTTACACCGCAAAAACCAGACGGAGCTCAGTATAACCCCGCAGTAACATCTTCTAGTAGCCCACACGGTACTTCTAGTACCTCTGCACCACCTTTATTTAACCAGTCCAGAAGCACTGCTACAACACCCTCACCTCAACCTAGCACAAGAAGGATGGGTGATGACATGAAGCTACCAACTTTTAGAGGAACAGGGATAGAAGACCCTGAGCAGCACTGGTTCTTATGTGAAGCCATTTGTACAATTAAGCAAATTAATGATGATGTTGTTAAACTGGTTCAGTTAGCAACCACACTAAGAGAAAGAGCCTTAACTTGGTTCATGAAATACTCAGCAGCACAGAATAGAACGCTTGTTGATGTAAGAAATGCCATGATTCGAGAATTCAAGAAACCTAAATCAGAATCACAGTGTATAACAGAGCTCAAAGACATCAAACAGTTACCTACAGAATCAGTATGGGACTTTGACCAGAAATTTAAAGCCTTGATAGATCAAGTAAGCTTCGAGTTTGCACCACAGCAGCACAAAGAATGGTTCATTGCTGCGCTGATCCCACACATTAGACTTCCTCTTATGCAACAGAATCTCAATACTCAGGAACAAGCTCTGGAGATGGCTATGAAACTAGAAGCTTCGCCCATTGCGGGAACAAGCAACGATGTTGCGCAGTTGCAGAACCAATTAGCAAACTTAACCTTGCAAGTGCATGATATTAAGAAAGGCAAGGAGATTAAGGAAGAAATCTGGTGTACAAAATGTAAATCCCAAGGTCATTCAAAGGACCATTGCCCCGTTTTCATAGACTATATTGCAACTGGAGCACCTAACCCTTTACCACAGGCACAGGGGCCTTGGTGTGAAATCTGTAGAACTAGAGGTCATAGACCACAAGAATGTCACTTACTTCAGAAATATGTACAAACTCCAAAGAATCTATATTGTAATTTCTGTAAATCAGTAGGTCATGATGAGAACAATTGTAGAGCATACGATCTTATGATAGAAAGAAAGCATGATGTTTATAGGGTACAAGCAGAGACACAAGGACCCACAGCCGGTCCACCGTATGACCAAACTCGCGACGCCCGAGCAAGAAATTACAGGGGACGCGGACGCACAACAAATTTTGGTCGCGGAAGAGGACAGATCACTTGTTATAATTGCGGAACACAAGGTCATTTTGCTAGGGATTGCCAAAATCCTACAACCCTCTGCAGGTATTGTAAATCTTCTGACCATATCATTGAAGAATGCCCTCAGCTACAGGCTAAGATGCAAGCAAAGACCCCACAGGTCAATCAGAATATTCAGTTGATTGCAGCAGAAAAAAGAGAACCAGACCCCACAGTTAATATAATGACACGCAGTGGAGCAACCACTGGTGCGCAAGAGATGGGAATGGGAAAGCAAGCGACGCAATGGGTGCGCCGCGCTAATATTAAACCATCCCCACTTAACCTGCAGAAGCAAAAAGAAGCATTCAAGCAGGCTCAAGAGTATTTCTCAGATCCGAGAGCTTCAAGTTCTGCCGCAATTCCGCAGAACAATATTAGATCGCAAGTGCTAAGACAAGACAACCTGGTACAAGAACAGGCCAATACAGCTGGAAGGCCTGACGAGGAGCATGCACTAGGCAGTGTTCATACGTTCCTGCGACAATGCTTAAAATTGTTGCGCAATGAAAAGGCAACTCTAGAACTCCAACACCTGTTGGATCAGTGTCAATAGTCTGCTTCAACGAACACACCACAGCGTGCTGTTCACCAGATTAGGAGTCACATTAGAACTGGAAAAGAGATGAGGCTCACAGCGCAGATTGGAGCATTTGAAATGGACGAAGTCATGTTAGATTTGGGCTCAGAAGCCAATGTTCTCACTATGCAGACATGGGAACAGATGGGAAGCCCTCAGCTTACAAGATCCCCTATCCAGCTAAGACTCGCGAATCAGCAACGAGTCTCTCCATTGGGAAGATTACCCAATGTACCTATTGATATTGAAGGAGTAAGAAGCTCTGCAGATTTTGAAGTAATCAAAATCCTGGATGATAGTAGACCATACCCAGCACTTTTAGGAATAGACTGGGCATTTGATAATTTGGCTGTCATTAATTTGAAGAAAAGACAGGTGACCTTTGAGGATGACCAGATTAGGGTCATCGCACCACTTGATCCTATTCAAGGACCAAGGTATATAGAACCCATTCACGCATAAGAGGAAGCGCGCCACATGGAAAGTTTGTACCAAATGACTACTAACCACAGTGACTATGTTAACCCCACAGCAGATGGCCATATCAGCTGGCGATGTGATAGCTCGTGCACATCAGACTCAGATGCAGGATTAGAAAACTGGCAGAACCGTTTACATGAGGTTTCTGCAAGACGTTGCGCCATGATGACTAAATCCATTCGATGGATTGGCACAGAATTAACTGACACTCCAAATTTTGATGGTCTAACTGAAGTAACTAAATTCATACATGAATATGAACAAAAGCTTCCAGAACAGCAGCGCATACAGGCATTGGATGTAGCATTGCGCGCCACACCCACAAGATGGTGGGCTGCGCATAAGGAGAATATTCATACATGGCAGGACTGTCGCAGATTGATACTGCGCAGATTTCAGGACACCACAGCCGGAGCCCTACGCAAATATGAGGGACAGAGTGACCCCAGGTCACACATTGAAGCATGTATTCAGCAATGGTCAGATATTCCGGAAGATGAATGGGTTCACCTATTCATCCACACATTGGATACAGTTCCAAGGAATTGGTATACTGAAACAGAATTGCGCAAAGGCACTATCAGTTGGCCTCTTACGATAGAAATCTTTCAACTTACCTTCAGCTTCGAGTCAGAACATCCAAGCATCGATCAGGCTTTGAAGTGTATTAAAAAGAAGATATTTGAACAATGCCCGTTATCAGAATATTCCCAACCAGATTGGGCTGTCCAGATAGAACATGCCCTGGAATGTTATAACTTCACCGCTGAAGATGAGGAGGACGATCCTCGCAACATCAATATCCCAGAATCAGAAGGGACGCGCACTATTAAAGGTCCTGAGCTTGATATTCCCGCCATCACAGAACACGTCAAGCTCAAGAAGATTAACATTGGTACAGAAGCTGAACCAAAGTTTGCTTCTATAGGAGATTATTGGGATGATGAAACTGTTGGACATGTTTCAGAATTATTGCGTGACTACCAGGATATCTTTCCTACCAAGTTCACAGAAATGAAAGGCATCCTAGGAGACTTAGGAGTGATGCGCATACCTCTGAAACCAGATGCCAAGCCAGTAAAGCAGCGCCCATACAGGTTGAACCCGCGCTATAAAGAAAAAGTCAAAGATGAAATTGATAAAATGCTCGCAGCAGGTATTATTGAGCCAGTAGAGGAAAGCGATTGGATTAGTCCTATGGTGGTCCAAGAAAAGAAAACGAAAGGTGAAATAAGAATCTGCGTCGACTTGCGCAAACTCAATGATGCATCAGCACACGATCCATTTCCCACTCCTTTCACAGATGAAGTACTTGATAATGTTGGAGGACAAGAGGCTTACTCTTTCACTGATGGTTTTTCGGGATACCATCAGATCAGAATTCATCCGGACGACCGCCACAAGACTACTTTTGCAACTGAATGGGGCTCATTCCAGTATACGGTAATGCCCTTTGGTCTTAAAAACGCACCTGCTATCTTCTCTAGAGTTGTTGTTGCTGTTTTTAAAGAATTTATTCACAAGTTTTTAGAAGTCTATTTTGATGACTGGACTGTATTTGGCCTATTAAAGAACCATATTGCAAATCTGCGCATGATGCTAGAAAAATGCAGACAGCATCAGATTTCCCTTAACTTGAAAAAATGTATATTTTGTGCACCCTTTGGTATTTTGTTGGGACATATTGTATGCAGACAAGGACTCCTGATGGATCCTGCGAAGGTTGCCATCATTGCTAATTTACCTGCGCCCAACTCAGTTAAGCAATTACGCACTACATTGGGACATACAGGATACTACAGAAAATTCATCAAAGGATATGCAAGGATCACAGCGCCTATGGAAAGATTGTTGAAAAAGGATTCGAAGTTCCAATGGACAGAAGAATGCCAACAGAGCTTGGACACACTTAAAGAAAAGATGATCACAGCGCCTATCCTAGTTTTCCCGGACTGGCGGAAACCTTTTCATGTTCATGTTGATGCTTCTTCCATAGCATTGGGGGTTGTGCTTACACAGTCTGGAGAAGGAAGTATTGACCACCCGATTGCTTACTCCAGCAGAAAGCTATCTACAGCTGAGAAGAACTACACCACTACAGAAAGGGAAGGATTAGCTATGGTGTACGCCCTACAGAAATTCAGACACTACCTGCTAGGCGCTCATTTTAAAATGTATACTGACCATTCTGCTTTGAAATATTTGGTCAATAAACCAGTCTTAGGAGGAAGAATTTGCAGATGGCTACTGCTCTTTCAAGAATATGATTTCGAGGTTATTGTAAAGCCAGGCAGATTGAATGCAGGGCCTGACCATCTATCCAGGATAGAGTCAGGCGAGGAACCTACAAGTCTGGAGGACAATCTGCCTGACGCACAGTTGTTTTCTATTCAAGCAGCAGACGAATATTATTCTGATATTCTTGAGTTTCTCACCACCGGGCAAGCGCCGGCTGAGTTTACAATCCAACAGAAGAAGCAACTTGTTGTCAGAGCCGCAGAATTCACTTTGATAGCAGGCCAGCTTTATAAGTTGGGCCCTGACGAAGTTTTGCGCAGATGTATCTTACCACATGAAAAGAGCTCTATCATTGCAGAAGCGCATTCAGGTACCGCAGGAGGCCATTTCGCAGGAAAGCCGACTACGCAAAAGATATTAGCCGCAGGTCTTTGGTGGCCGACATTGCACAAGGATACTAAGGCATTCTGTAAATGTTGCGATGTGTGCCAATGAACAGGAAAACCCTCAAGGAGAGATGAAATGCCGCTAAGACCCCAGATCACACTGCGTGCTTTTGATAAATGGGCCATTGACTTTGTAGGACCTATTAACCCACCAGGAAAAAGAACTGGCGCAAGATACATCATTACAGCTACCGAATACCTCACCAGATGGGCTGAGGCGAAGCCAGTTAAGAACTGCGACGCTGCTACGGCCGCGCAGTTCATTTTCGAGAATATTATCACTAGATTTGGATGTCCAGTGATTCTCATGAGCGATCAGGGTACACATTTCCTCAATGAGACTATAGAGGCCCTTACTGAAGAATTTCAAGTTAATCACCATAAGAGTACACCCTACCATCCTCAAGCTAATGGTACGGTGGAAGAATTCAATAAGATCCTGGAGAATGCCCTGACGAAGATCTGTAATCAAGAAAGAGATGATTGGGACCTTAGAGTCACAGCTGTATTATGGGCTTACAGAACCACTTGCAAGAAACTAACAGGCCACACACCTTTCAGTTTGGTGTATGGACAAGAAGCAGTTATGCCCATGGAATACATTGTTCCCAGTCTTAGAATCACGCAAATTACAGAGATGGCAGATCCTAATACTATGAATGAAAGACTTTCGCAACTGCTTGCCTTAGAAGAAGACCGACTTTTAGCCGGATTCCATCAACAGGTACAGAAGGTAAGACAGAAAGCTTGTCATGACAGGCACATTAAGTATAAACACTTTGAAGAAGGAGACTTGGTACTCCTTTATGATAGTAAATTCATCAAGTTTCCGGGCAAGTTTCGTGTACATTGGTTAGGCCCTTTTCAGGTGATAAAAATAACAGACGGAGGCGCAGTACAGCTTGTAAAGCTTGATGGAGAATTACTACCTACAATGATCAACGGGAGTCGGCTCAAGCTTTATCGCGACGGCCACTCCGCTCTGTCGACCTAATATATTGCTGAAATGCAGATGCCCAGTGTAGTTGAAAGAGGCACCGCATTCAGTCTACACGGAAGTTGCGAGACACTCAGTCTCCGGATTCCTGCGCAGTTCCTAGAAGCATCAGCGCATGACTAAAGTTTGGTTGGAGTGAACATAGTTGCGCTCTTGCGAAGCTTCTCCCTGGACCGTTGAACTATCTCTCTTGCGGAGCTCCCTGTGTTAATTCACCGCTTGAAGAGTTCTCCTTGTGGACCCCTATAGGCACAGTTCCCTAAGTTGAAATGACCCGCCGAAAATTTTGAATTACAGCAGTTATGTAGCCGCGTAGGAATAAATGAAGGATAAGTCCGCTATTTAAGTCTAGCTGCTCTGACGGATTTGGCTTGATCTCCGAAAGATTTGCATTTAACTCAGGCGCCGAAAGCATTAGCTTCTCCCGGAAGGCTGTCAGAGCCCGTCAATCACAATAAATGCACCACTGCGGCGAGGAGGATCGCGTGTTGTCAACTCATGTATAGCCCCCTATAGCTACGTAACCCCACTTGGTCGCATTTACTATCACCTCTGGCTATAAATACCTCACACTTGTATAATTTTTGGGTTACTTTCCTCGAGTTGCTATCTTGTTTACGAATCCAAGTTATTGTTTTCAGAGCCGAGTTGTGCAGAATATTTTCCCTTGTTTTCAGCGTCCATATCCTACGCTCGTCCGCCATTTGCTGCCCAAAGTTTTTGTTTCCTACATCGATTCACGACGGAGAACCTGTCAACTGAAGAAGTTGTTCGTCAATTCCTGCGCCGAGGCTTAGATTTCGGCATGACTACTCCAGTCACGGCTTCGACTTATGTACATCCTGGTTATCAGGATCCCAGACAGTCTCCGGCTACAAGAGCGTCGCCATCGCAGCCAGAAGAACCTGTTCCAGAGCCGTTGGCGACCATGGCGAACTATATTCCGTCGCGTCCAGATGATGCGCCAGAAGTACAGATCCCGAAGAATGCAAAGTATCCCATTTCGTTACCACCACTACCGGCTAGTGTGCGGGTAGAAGGGCAACTGTTGGGACACATTCCACTGGTCAAATTCTCTGATTTCAATCTGGGAGACTATAAAACGTATCCCCAGTTTGCGCCAGATCGATATCTGATGATAGTTCACAATCCCATCCGGAAGGTCGATGAATTTACCCCAAGGGGATTTGCAGCAAACTTGGAGAAGCCAGGTTTGTTGAATTTGCTGAAGCTACCGCACTTTGGGCGTAGTAACGAAGTGAATGCAGTTGTTAAGACGCTGCTTTCATGTGTTCATGGAGGTTACCTTTGGCTCGGGAGGCCAATTGATCTAAATGTTGATTTGATTCACCGCATCACCGGTCTATCTAAGGCTGGTAAGGATCCCAATATTCACTTTGTGGGAAAGGACAAAGACAGAAAATTGGCTGCACAGCTGGTGCAGAAGTATAATTTGACGAGAGGAGGTCGGGCTTATGACCTCACTATAGTAGAAGATGAGGCACTTCGATTTATAGGAAGTCTGCTTGCAGGCAGACTTCTCACAAACTGCCGACCAAAGGAAGTTACTGGAGCTGTCGTAGAGCTCGCCATCGCAGCTGCGGAGGGAGAGCAGTACAACTGGTCTCTCTTCCTGCTGAATTCTTTCTTGGCTGATTGCCTGAATGTGCAGGACAATGCATCCCAATCATTCCATTTTTCTTGGCTTCTAATTTTATGCGCTCTCGTTGGGTGGAAGGAGCCCCCGAATACTCAGTTCCTTCCGCGCCGCGCAGGAGAGGTTGCCGGCATGCGCTACATCAACCTCTGGGATTCTCCCAATCCCGCGAAGCGCAAGATGAATCGCGCTGTATTTTGTGAATACTACTATCTCCTCCGAGATACTATTCAAGAAATGCCAAGGCTGAGCCAGGAGACAGCCACATTATATGAAGGAAAGTTGGCTTTTACTGCCGACATACACCAACTTTACCTCCGCCCTTGCGGCATTCCAGATGAATGGGCGCTAGGCCTTTACAGAATGACTACCGAGGATGTTGAAGAAACCATCAAGTCTTGGTCGGATGAGTGGAGGGAGGCCGCCGATCTCGCATCCGCGCTGCCAACCGCCGCTGCGAAAGAGAAGGACAAGGGCAAGGAAGCCCCGGAGCAAAGAAGTGATGAAGGTTCCACAGAACCGGCCACCAAGAAGCAAAAAGTGTCGCATCCCGCTGAGGCTATTCCCTCGGGGATCGACCAGTACCTACACGAGCAATTTCGCGAGCTGCGCAATGCGCACGCTCACATCAGAAGTGCTTTAGATTTGCAGTACGTAGAATTGAAAGGTCTCGCAGGAAGAGTTGCGCAGACCCATGCGCCAGCATCTACTTCGCAGGCGCCCCAAGAAATTCCAAGTGCTGAGCGAGATGAAGTACTCGCAGAAAGGCATACTGTCGTGCATATTCCGCCTACCAGCATGACACTTCCAGATCCGCTCGCTGCACTACAGGTAAGCTCAGTTGGGCCTGTAGAAATAAATTTGTATTTAATTCCTATAGAGACTCTACAGCTTGTCCAGGAGAAAGTTTCTGTTGAGTTGAGAGCTAGAGAGCTCTCCACCTTCCAGGCAAACCAACGACTGCAATCGCAGGAGTTAGTGTTGAAGGCAAGCCATAAAGATATATCTTAGAAACTTGCACTTTATGAGGCGCAAGACATCGGCATCAGAAACGCAGTCGACGAGATTGCCCAGGAATTGTCGGCTTGCGAGATTCAACCAGACCTCCCTCTGGTTGCAAAAGTTCAAATTATTGGAGGAAGGGCGAAAACCCTGGAGCAAGAAATAGTTGCTATGGCTGAAGGCCATAGAACCCAGATCGCTGAGCTAGAAGCTCGCGTTGCTGCGCAGTTTACGGATGATGCGCAGGTACAATTTGAAGCACTGAGCAGAGCTTCCACACAGATGAAAGATAGAATACAGGAAGCCGAGAATCTGATGAGCCAAGCTATGGAAGCTTGGACGGAGCTTGAAGGGCTCCCTTTTAAAGTTGGTCTGTCAGAACAGGTGCAAGCTGCAGAACAGTCTCTCACTGTTCTGACTGAAGAAGCTAAGGCCTTAACAGGCTTACCAAAAATGAAGAAAATGAGTGAAGTGCGCAGAATGCAGCAGCAACTGCACAAGCTCAGAACTGAAGATGAGAAGCTCACTAATAGCATTCAGCCATTCATGGATGACTATGCTGAAATCGTTGCCCAGTTCGAGGCAAAAATCAAAGAGATTGCTGAATCTCAGGAGGTGATTGATACCATCACTAAAGAAGAAGCAACCGCAGAAACGGTGCAGACAGCTGTGGAGTGTATCGATGAATTGGACTCCGCTATTGCGCAGTGGAAGAAAACAATCGCGGATACCCAAGCAAAAGCAGATGCGCAAATCAAGCGACCACACGCTAGTGCGAGTGGCTCGAGGGCGAGCCACAACTGAGTGTTAGGGGCCTATTGGAGCCGAGGCCGTAGCTACGGTAAAGCTGCGAATTTTGGGAAAAAAGCACAAGTATGGAAGGAAAGTGCTAATTTTGGGACAAGCACTAAGTTTTGGGCAAGAAGGAGACGGTGCGCAGTACGGTGCCAGATGGACAAGCTCAGCGAAGATCACGGACCGGAAATCACGGAGTTCGCGCGCACGTCATAGAAGAATAAAGGTGGCTCAGCTACCATAATAAATAAGGCGATGGAGTAGAGGGCTCAGCTACCCTAATTTAAAGGCTAAGTACAGAAGTTATGGTTGCTCAGACCAAGGAGGAGCAACGGACCAGAGCATTGAAGGCGAAGGACAAGCGCCCATACCCGCAATCTGCTCCGAAAGTCAAGGAGCCTGCAGGAAGCGGCGACGTGACTGCAAGCGGCGCCTACAGTACACCTAGCCATGTGCGTGGTTAGGGTTTTTGGGAATCACTGTTGGGAAAGGCCCACAGTTTTGTAAAGGTGTGATCGTCATGGCCACCTATATATATGTATACATGATAAGAAGAAGAGTTAGATACTTTTGGGATAGTTAGATGGTTAGACTGTTCGATAGTCAGTCTTGAGGATAGATCATGTGTTGATTATCTTTTGCCATGTTTTCTACCGAGTGTGTAGAACTAGAGTAAGAGTCGGATAGCCGAGGAGCTAATCCCTGAGTTGCCAGACAGTCTGAGTTGACGTCTGTTCCTTTGTAATCTCTGTAGAGAAGAGACTAGATTGAGAGAAGGGCTCCCAGCTGTGTGCGTGGAGTTTCCTGTAAAGATCTAAGGCTGCAGCTGTGTGCGCAGCATATTGTATAACTCTATCATTTTCTGGTTAATATAAACTCCCGTGGACGTGGTTTTCCTCGTGGAGATGAGCTTCACTTATTTCTTCTTGTTGTAATGTTTGCGTGAATGATTTAACTGTTTAAGTTCATTACCTGTGTATACAACTCTTGCATTACCTTTGCGCCTGTGTAAGTGATTTTGGGAAGGTCCCTTGATAGCTATAAAGTGTTAAGTACTGAAGAAGTGGCAGAGCACTGTCGCGGGCAGCGACCGAGGAATGTGGTACTGCGTTGGGCGCGCAGGGCGAAGGGGTACTTAACACGTCGACGCAAGGAATACTTGTCTTCTGCTCCAGAGAGGGAACTTGCGCAGCGGGCCTGCTGAGGAAGGAAGCCGCGCAGTTGCGCCGAGGGCCTGCGGGAATGTCGGACCGCCGATATCTGAGGAACCGGAAAAGGAAGAGCAATATCCGCGTCACCACGGTTAAGGAAATTTGATTCCTTAACCCCCCCATAGCCACTTCGGGTGAGACCTCGAGCTGCCGCGCAGCTCGTTGCCGAGAGGGCCAGTGCGCCAAGGGGTTGTTGCTGCGCTTCATTAAAACCCGGGTCTGCCCAAGAAAGCAGCCAACACTAGTCCTTTTTCATACTGGATGTAGACCCACCACCTGCAGGTCTTCATCACTGGACATACTGTGGAATCCTCAGGACTTATTACGTGCGTCACAAAACCTCGCAAGAGCATCCCAGGATGTTACGAGCACATAGATCTACCTGTAGGATCTCCTAGGGCCATATTATATGTGACCTCACCACAAAACCTTGCAAGAGCATCCTAGGTTATTACGAGCACACGGCTCTACTTATAGGATCTCCCAGGGACATATTACTTGTGGTCACCACAAAACCTTGCAAGAGAATCCCAGGCTGTTACGAGCACACAGCTCTACCTATAGGATCTCCCAGGGCCAAATTACATGTGGTCTTGGAAAAACCTCGCAAGAGCATCCCAGGACTTATTACGGGCACACAGCCCAACCTATCGGATCTCCCAGGGACATATTATATGCCATAAGACAAAACCTCGAAAGAGCATCTGCCAAATATCCCAGGGTCAAATTATATGCCATAGGAAAAACCTCGAAAGACTATCTGCAGATCTCCCAGGGCCAAATTATATGTCCTCCCAAAGCAAAACCTCGAAAGAGCATTTTCTAGATATCCCAGGGACAGATCACATGCCATAGGCAAAACCTCGAAAGACTATCTGCAAATCTCCCAGGGCCAAATTATATGCTTATCTACACAACCTGTTCCATGACCATAGAGTATCAACCTGATACTCACCATACATCATCCTAATGTACACATGATCATCCTAATCATCATCACTGTATCGTCCTGATGCATGTCATCTGGAGCAACATCCTGAAGCTTTCATCCATGATCATCATGATCATACAATGCATCTACCTTATGCATACCAAGTATCTTTCTGATACATATCATCATACATGATCCACCTGATCATACATTGCATCCTCCTGATACATACATAGATACATGATTCACCTGATCACACAACGTATCTACCTGATACATATCAACATACATGATCTACCTGATCATACAGAGTATCCACCTGATACATATACAGATACATGGTCCAAGCATCCAACATGATGCATATACAAAATACATACAAATGATCCAACTGATCATATCCAGCATCCAACATCATGCATACATACATAAATGATCCAACTGATCATATACAACATCCAACATGATGCATACATACATAAATGATCCAACTGATCATATCCAGCATCCAACATGATGCATATACATATACAGAGCAGTAACTGGAGCATCATCCTTATGCTCATCATCCATGATCCTCCTGATCACCATAGCATCGTCCTCTTCAGATCATCTCATCGTCCACGAAGCACAACCTAGATGCACATCATGCAGCCCTTACACCACTGACATGGGACAACACATCTACCACCATTCAGGGAAGGCTCTAGCCCTTACTTTTTCACCATGGGAGAACACATCTACCACCATGTGAAAAATGGCTTTAGCCATTACATCTATACCATGGGAGAACACATCTACCATCATGTGAGAATGGCTTAGCAATTACATCACGACCATGGGAGAACACATCAACCATGTCAGAAAATCTCATGTGCATCTGCATCTTCCAGACTCATCACTTCCCTTTGGAAGGAACCTCGATCTGAGGTGCACCAAGCCTCTCTCTGAAGTACTCAAACTGCACTCTGGCCAATGGCTTGGTCAATACATCTACAACCTGCTCATCCATCGCAACATACTCTTCTTCGGCTGTACTCAGTGCTACACAGGACTGCTTCCTGCTAAACCAAGAGATCACACCTGATCCCATACTGAAGCAGCACCCAAATGTTCTCTTCCTATCTGCAGCACTATCTGCCAAATCTGAATCAACATAACCCTGCAGGTTAAACTTTTGATTCACTTCATACTTGAGCCCATAATCAACTGTACCCTTTAGGTACCTCATAATATGCTTTACAACAATCAGGTGAACACTCCTCGGATCAGACAGGAAGTGGCTCAATGTGTTCACTGCAAAGAAAATATATGGTCTCGTGTTAGTCAGGTACATCAAGGACCCAATCATTTGACAATACATAGAGACATCAACCAGCTCAGATGAAGCATCACACAGAAGCTTCAGGTTTGATGCCATAGGTGTGGCCATGGCCTTGCCGTCCATCATCCCCAACCTCTTCAAGAACTCTACTGCAAGCTTCCCTTGTCCAAGGAAGATTCCATCTGCACTCTGCCACACCTCCATACCTAGAAAATAGTGCATCATCCATAAGTTCTTCATCTCGAACTCGGCAGCAAGCTTCTGCTACGTGTCGGTAATCAATTTATCTTCACCTGTAATAAACAGATCATCCATATACAAAAGTAGTATCACTAGATTTCCTTCCTCAACCTTGTAGTAAAGGTTGGAATCCGCTTTACTCTTGGTAAGGCCCAAACTGGATAGAAAGGTGTCTATCCTACCATACCAAGTTCTGCACGTATATGACTCCCTGCCATGTGTCTCAGAACCAAGTGACTGCTCCACATACACTTCTTCTTCAACTACACCATTCAAGAAAGTTGTCTTGAAATCCATCTAGTGTATCTTCCATTTCATCACTGTAGCTAGAGTAAGTACGGATCTAATAGAAGTGTATCTGGCTACAGGAGCAAAAGTCTCTATGATACCACCTGCAGCATGTTTGATCTTGTAGATCCTCTTGGAAGTCACTACAGACTCCCCTTCAGGTCTTGGGACTGCATCCCAAACATCTTCAAGATCGACTGGTACTCCTCGATCATGGCATTCTTCCCAGATCCTGGGAACTTCAATATCTTCAATATTTTCAATAGATAACTTTGTTGTTGAACAAATGTTGTAGTCCTTCTTTTGTAGGTGATGGTATATGATCTTTCCTACACAACAAGTTAAATTGCATGATTAGAAAACATCTCATAGTTTTCAGAACAAATTCTTACGCATAAATAAATATGTCATACAATCATGCAATTATCTTAGCCAATGCTTCAATACAACATTTATCCATATCCTTTAACTTTCTAGATGCCTTCCAATCTCTACTAGAACATTGTTAAGAGTGTGCACAACTCCCAACATGTCAACAAAGAGGTTTCATTCTAGATAAGTAGCAATGGAAGGTTGTACAGTTCCATAGGCCACTTACCCATGTATATTAGTAGTATATTGTTCATCAATGCAACTATGCATAATACACAACCTAATTCTAGGAACATGAGTATATACATTATTGAACAGTATTATTTAAACAATAAAATATGTAAGGAATGATAATTCAAATACTTATCTTTGTTTGTTGGGTTGACTCCCTCTCAGTATTTGCTTTTTTTTTGCAACTTCGTTCTGATGTGGATTCTGAGAAGTGATCAACTCCCTCTGAATATTTGCATCCTTGCAAAAACTACTGAAGTGTGCTCCTTCTTGATCTTTGCTTCCTTGCAGGAACAACTGGAGTGTGCTCCCTCTTGATCTTTCCTTCTTGGATTACCTGTCCTTGAACTTATATCCATCACTATGCATGCTTATTAGTATCATCATTGTGTTATCCTCGAGGTCTCATACATAATCACACATTCATTAGTATAATCTTAATACTATCAAAACACAATAATCTTAAACATGTATAGTCATGATCATTTCAAACACAGATAATAAACATTAGTATTCAAGGTTTTAGGGAAGTCTTCTTTTACTCATGCATATTCTTATTTGATCATAGGACTCTGCTGGTCAGTTAAATCATCAATCAAGATAAGAGACATAAAATGCATAAACCCTTGATTACTTACATTTCTAACTTTATGAATAAACATAACCAATCATACCAAGTATACTTATATAAGGGATCCTAACACAAGGTAGGATTCTAACTTGATATAGGAAAAACATACCTGGATTGGTATGTTAGCTAGTTATGTCTAACATACCCACATGATGTCTTCTTGTTCTCTTCAATGACTTGTGCTAGTAACTTGCATATCTCATAGGTTAACCATTATAGAATCAAGTTATACATACCTCGCAAATAGATTTTCTAAGTGATTCATGACAATGGATGAATCTTTGTCTTCATGATCATATGTTCTTGAACTAGAACATGATTTGTCTTTCTTGGTGTACCTTTCATGTTAGCGGACAACATAAACCTCATACAACACCATAATGCATTAGTACAATCATAAGTTTCAACACCCTAATCAATGACTATCTTCTATCATGCATTCATAATTTTATTAAGATGATACGACAAGTCTAAATTTTATCAAGATTGTACTAACTGTAATAACATGAAGACAAACAAACCATAAACTTAATCATGAACAAATCTTGAAACATACCTGGATAAGTCATACCTATCGAGATTGCTTGTAATCTTCTTATGTAAGGCCTTAGCCTTATCTCCCTCTAAAACAAGAACTTCTTCACTTATGCAGGTGACCAATCCATTCTCTTCTAGGATTAACCCAATCCACTTGATTTGCAGGAACTAGATCTGGGTTTGTCAGAGAAACCCTAAAAATTCAAACTTTGAATTTCAAACTTCTGAAAGGATAGAAATATGCGCCATGATGAGATGACTAAGCTGGTATACTCAGAATTTGAAAACTGCAAAGTTTCACCCCTCAAATTTGCCTTTGAAACTTTTGGATTCACTCGACATGACCCTGAACTAGGGTTTGATAAAGCCCACCCTTCTGCCCAATCAAAAGGTTCGATCCAAAGCTCTAAGCTTCTAGTTTTCTGAGGAGCTTCCAGCCGTGGTCACAGATTTCAAAAATTCTCATTTTTGCAGAAGCCCTAATTTTCCACTTTTCCTATCAAAGTCCCGAACTAGGGTCTGATCAAGCCCGACCTTCTACCCAACCAAGAATTCTGATCTTGGTCTCTAAATTTCGATTTTGATGAGTATTATTCAGCCGTAGTTTTCGATTACAAAAATTCCAACTTTCTTTGAAACCCTAAATTCTGGAAGCCATGAATGAAGGTGCTAAAAAATAATTCTGTTTTAACATAAATATGTACCTGATTGTTTCAGGTGTAACTATGAACTTTTCGATCCACAGGGTCTGAAAACGTTTCCTGTGATATATTGATTTGTCATCTTTCCAACCCCATAGGTCTGACCTCAAATGGATTCTCTGAGAGAGAGTAATTCCAAGTGTTGTAACGTGACCTTTTTATGAGAAAAAGCAGGAGAGCGAACTTGTTTGTCGTGCCACATGTCACTGGTTCAGTTTAGGCCTCTAAAAACGTTACCTGAGAAAGTACAATCCGTGCACTACCTATCAATTTTTATGAAATTTCATTTGGAGATTCCTATCCCAAGTTATGACCTTTTTTCCAAGGTCACATGTTTATGACTGAGATCTAGAAGAGGAAGAAACCCTATATTGTACAGATCATAAATCACAAAGTACAACGAATTAGAGGTTTTCCTATGGACACAAGGTACATAGGGATCTTATCTTCACCCTATACGATTTTCAGACCCTGAAACCTCGCCAAAATGTATTTATAGTGAAAGTTCTACGATGACTGGTTTTTGCTATATCAAGCCCTAGCCTCGTAAGTGCAACAAGTGTCATACATGCCATACCATGCCTTATTTTAGGGTAGCCATGATACCATGTTAATTTTTCAGAATTTACTTCAATCTAATCTAGGATCTTAACTAAGAGAACAACATGTACAACATATCTATAGCATATCAATCATGGACACAATAATGCAAGCACACAAGAGACACAGAGTTTACTTGGGGAAAACCATAAAGGTGAAAAACCCCAATAACTTCCTCAGAGATAGATAGAGCAATGATACAACCCAAGCATAAGAGATAGACATATCCTAGCAGCAAATTCTCCTCCTCCACAAGTGCACCACTCTCTCAAGAGTGTGAGAGAGAATAGAATGATGAAATAGAGTGCCTCCCGCACTCTTTTTATACTTGAGTTGACTTGGCTAATAACCCTTACTAGGTTGGCCTTAACTTAACCACATAGCATAATGCTGACTGGGACGACACCCAATAGGGTGGTCTAATAACCCTTTGACCCACATGGCCGACCCCCAATGGGGTGGTTTAATAACCCTTCGACCCACATGACTTATACAGGGACGACACCAACAAGGTGGTCTAATAACCCATCAAGTATAAGTTACGACACTTACAATATAAATAACGACACTTCCGTATAGAGGAATAATATCTCTATAGGAATACAAACACTTCTATATAGAGGAATAATACCATCTCTATAGGAGTACAATATACATATATGAAATACATTCCGAAGTTACATATACATCAACATTAAGGACACTGAATATGGTTGAAATTACCTCACTCTTGGGCCATTTGATGGTTATAACCCTTAGGAACACTTTTCCAGACCAAACCACCTCCTGAAAATCATTAGAAAACCCTGTTTTTGGCCATTTTTAGACAAAAACGCCAGTATCCTATGCAAGAGTAGCGTTTTTCCCTTGAAAAACTCTACTCTGCTTCATAAAAGTAGAGTTTTTTCCTGAAGCAGACAAAATCTCGAATTTTTGTTGAAATTGAGTTAGTTTGGGAACTTCTTAATCGGTTATAACTACTTTTCCTCTCCTTCATTGAATATATAAAGAAGGTAGAAGGGCCATGAGTAGGGACCAAGCCCATAACAATTTTATGTTGGAGGAATGGAGACCCTTATCCCCCTCTCTTGTGCCTCAGTTTCTGCTAAACCGTGGCACAACGAATTAGAGGTTGGGATCCTTGGAGAACAGAAGCAGGAGACCTTGAATCTAGGTTTCGTGAAGTGCCAAGCTTGAAGGAAGGTATAATTTTATGTACTTGCTTCATTCATTAATAAATATTAGATGTTCTTCCCTTTCGAAATATGACTTACTTATATGTGTCTCAGATTTGATTACAGTTTGTTCATAGTTTGATGTCTTCTTATGTTATGAATATCAATCTTATATATGTAGTCAAATGTATTTGAGAAAGGTATGAAGTTGTTTTGGCAAGTGTGGGCATTGCGACACTGAATAACATTAAAGACCAAGGAAGAGAGAGGTTTGGATCAACCTTATGAATAAGGTGCACATCTTTCTAACCCTAATCTCTTTGCTTACTAGTTGTACTTGCAAAACATTTGTATGTCTATATTTCATACCTGAAGTTGGTAGTTTCTCCCCTGAACTATAGGTGTCTTTCCCTCACAACAGAATGGCGACTCTGCTGGGGAAAGCCTATCTGCTTAGAGGTATCCAAGGTCATTTCTTCAGTTATTGTTTGAAGGTCTTTGTTCATTTTCTTGATTAGAATCCCTTATTAGTATTTATTGGACCCTCCTTGTCTCTTACAAACCCTTCCTATCCTTTACAAACCCGTACTGTCTCAGGTGTGTGGGGTTTTAGCCCCATTTTTTCAACTTTTCCCAGAAAAACGTTGCTTTTGCTTAACACAGTAGCTTTTTTCTCCTAAAAAACGCTGCTTTCGCTTACATAGTAGCTTTTTTCTCCAAAAAAATGCTGGTTTATCTCTACACAGTAGCTTTTTCTCCAGAAAAATGCTGGTTTATCTCTGCACAGTAGCGTTTTTCTCCTGAATCTGAGTTTTTGAGTTTTGATCTGTTTTGGGGGGGTTGTGGCTGCATTTTTTGGGGTCCCTGATGACCCTAGGTTTGAGTTAAACCACTGTAAGTGGTCTCCTATCCTTGTACTGATCCTTTGTTCATGATTTGGACCTTCTTTGATCAATTTGGGCTTGTTTGGAAAGTTTTTGGGGCTTTTTGACCCAAGTTGGGGGGTTGTGGACCAGTTTGGTGTTTTGTACCCTGATTTGAGTCTAACTGAATGTGCTTGCTCCATTTCCACTAGATTTGAAATCTATTGAGTCTACTTGACCTTGTTTGTATCTATTTGAGTGAAAATTCTCTTTAGATTGTTTTCTTATCCTCTCTTATGCTTTTAGTTTTCTTTTTGTAGTGAAAGCTCAAGTGTCTTTGCTGTTGTTCAGGACCTTCACTGCATTGTTTATGTGCAGACCTGACTTTACAAAACCATACTTATTTGTAGGAGATTTTCTTTGTTTGGGTCTAAAAGTAGGTTTCGTACGCTTTTCCCAATGGTTGGCATACTTACATCAATGAGAATCTGAAAGTCATATTGGTAGTTTTTACTGTTTCAATAAGAAAGACTGAAAGTTCTTTGCTTTTGCTTTGATCGTAGGTTACTTTCATTTCCAATTTTGTTTCTCACCTTTGAAAAGAATATAAAAAAATTGATTTATTTTCTGAGTAGAGTACCTTGCAAGTGGCTTAAAGGATTTAAGAGTGCTTTGCATCAAAATTAAGAAATTTTCTTTTGCATACTTATTTGTTTGAGTAGCTGCATTCTTAGGTTTTGAGTTTAATTTTGTACATTTAGACTTTATTTTTACCTTTTTGCATTCGAAAAGACTAAAAATTGCATTTGCATATGCATTCTAGATCGTATCTTTAGGACTTGTATTTAAAAGAAAAGATTTGTTTAGTGGTAAACATTTCATTTCAATAGTCTATCTCTAATTTAACCACTCTCACACACCCACTACCTTTTTGGGTAAGCAAGTAACCTTTAAAATGAACCTTAATAAAATGTACTAGTAACATTTTATTTTCTAGGTTACACTATTCACCAACTAGTATTGGTTAGGATCTTGGGTTTAAAACACCTTAAACCACCCAAGATCACACATTACACAAAAATCGTAGTTCGACTATCACAGGTAAACCCACCTCATTCAAAACTTGCCTGGGATCTATGCAGTAGGTCTTGTGAGATCAAATTGTTGGGAATAAACCTCCTACTTTCTGTTTCGAGCATATACCAGGATCAGATTGCGTTTGGGGACTCTTTTGAGTTTCGGGCTCAGTTACCCTGCCCACGCCTTCTGATTCGACCAACGACTGTTCCCCTAGGAGTTTTCGGTGTGGTGGTATCCTTAGTATCTGACCATAGGATCATACACAGGTGACAATGGAGGGTTATATCTACTGTACCTAGGACAGACGTGGGAGGAAATCCCTTGCAGGTCTTTGGGAGGGCGGTTGGGTGATTCCAACGCTTGCACCCTTAGTCATTGTATTGTGGACCCCAGGTAACTGTCTTTCTTCCTTCATTGATCTATTCTAGGCCCTCATCATCCCAGACTCTTCTCTGGAAGGCATATGTTTTCGAGGTCTGATTTACTTAGAACCTTTTTTAGTGGTGTGCTCTTTGTGCTACTTGTCTTAGTTTTCCTTCGAGAACTTCTTGCTCATTTGAGCAGGAAACTATGTCTAGCATTTCGATGAGTGCCAATCAAGGTACCCTTGTTCTAGGGGATCCTTTTGCTGTTCCATTCATTGGAAACATTGGTACTCCCTTAATGGATACTCTGAATCTTCCTGGATTCACTATTGGGCTTCTGGTTTGGTTGTTTTCCACTCTGAATGGCTTGCATGCCTCTGATGCTTCTTTAAGCACCTCAAATCAAGAGCATCAAAACCTTGGGCCTTATTTACTAGTAACATCTTCTCCTCCTCCTTCTACCTCATGTGGCGAAAGTAGAAATACTAGTAACCAGCAGTCTAAAAGGAATAGACAGAAGAAGAATAGGAAGAGGATGCCAAAACAAGGGGGTAGCAACCCAGCCACTGTAAGTCATGCTGGGGGAAAGCACCCTAACTTTGTAAATCATGCAGGGGGCACCTACCCAGCCTCTAGAGGTCATGCTGGGAGAAAACTTTTAGTCACTGAAAATCACACTGAAAGTTTGTCTTCAACCACTATCAGTCATGTTGGGGACATGTCATTGATCATTGCTAGTCAGATTAATGACAAGTCACTAGTTCCTATGAGTCATACTGGAGACACCAGATCAACCAATGCAAGTCATGCTGAGGGAGTTGACATTGTCGACAAACCCAATAAATAGAAGTATAAGTTTCCTTGCAAGTTTTGTGAGGGAGACCATCTTACTTACTTGTGCCTTGTACTTCCAGAAGTGCAAAAAGTGTGGTCCTTAGTTCAAAAGTCTTCTGCTTATGAGAAACCAGCCACTGCTAGTCATGCTGGGGACAAACTGTCAACCAATGCTAGTCATGTTGAGAGTACTGACGTTGTAAAGGAGTCTCAACCTATAGGACAAAAACCAAAGTTCCCTTGTAAACTTTGTAAGGGAGATCACCTTACTCACCGATGCCCTGCCATTCCAGAGGCACGAAGAGCGTGGTTCATGTCTAAAGGAATCTCTGCTCCTAAGTTGTCTATAGATTCCCTACAATTAGATCAACCTTTGGTTGATAAAGTGGTGAACCATTGCAATCTTTAGTCGAACCCACTCTTCCTTCGGAGAGTGAAGTGATCGAATCGATGCAATCTTTGACCGATCCCATCAGTCTTGCAAAGATTGATGCACCTACTGCGGAAGTCTTCTGCATTACCAGTTTGGATGTTCCTGAAAAAGGGAGCACTTCATCTGTGTCATGTGAACCCCTACAAAGCCCTAGGATCGTTTCCTTTGAATGGAATAGTCTAGTTGAACCTCGTCTTCCTTCTTCGACACCTTTCCAGATAAAGGCTGATATCGGGAACCACACGGTTGACTGATGCATTGTAGATGAAGGAGCTTTTTTTAGTATCTTATCCGCTTATGCTTGGAGAGATTTGGGTTTACCTAATGTTATTCTAGCTGTTAATTGGCCGTTGACCTTCGATAGAAGACCTAGTGAACCGATTGGATTCCTCCGTTAAGTACCTGTTACTTTGGGTGGAAAAACAATATTAGTTGATTTTATGGTTTTAAAGGACCCTATGGACTTTGATATGATCCTCGGGTGTGATTACATTTATGCTATGCATGCTGTGGCGTCTACTCTCTTTCATGTGATTTATTTTCCTCATAACGAAAGCATCGTCACTATCGACCAGCTTGCATTCGTTGATCCTCCTTATTACCCAACTGTAGACCAGTCAGATCCCTTGTCATTAGGCACTACTATGTCACATGGAATTTATGTGGTATATTGTTCCTTGAGTTCCACTGCTACAGAGAAGGAGTCTCTGAGTTCATGCTTACTTTCTCGAGACTTAGTCCTAGCTTTTGACCAAGTGACACCTCCATCTGAATGTTTAGATATGTGTTCTATCTGGGATGATATACTTCCTTCCGATGAAGTTTTCCTAGAGTGTATAGTACAGTATGCCATTCATTTGGATGTTGATCCATTTTTAGTTATGTCCAGCCCCAATTTGACCTTAAAGTATGATCTTCCTACTGTTGAGTCTTTGGACTCTCCTATAGATCCACAAATTGGTGTTCCTGCTGAGTTTGATTCTGCTTCTAGAATTTTCAACTCCTGTGATGATGAATTTGTTTCTGTATATTCCATCATGTCCTTTGACTTTGATCTTCATCCTGAAGTCGATCTTGTTGATTGTAATTCCTCGGGCTTGAGTACCATAGAGTCTTCATTTGAAAACTCTGCCTTGTTTATGTCTGTTGTTGATGATAGTGAAGTTGAAAGTATTTCTACCACAATGACTTGTATTGGGTCTTTCTTTACATATGTTTTAGATATGATATTGGTACTAATTTTTCTTGGAGACAGGATTCTTAGATGGATTTATACTTGTTTACTGATCCTTTTCGACACCTTGTGTGACTATGTCAGGTATATTCAGAACCTTGGATATAGGTTTAGGCTTCCTCGCTGTTATGTTCCAATGAACTTTTTTCCATCCGAATTCGCCATAGGGTCGAACCTGTTGGATATTGGTGTGTTAGCCATCTCTTTATTTATTGTGCACCAGTCCGGTAGCAGAGCCTACCTAACATGGGTCACCCTAGTCAGCACCCTTATGCCATTTTGGTGCCCATGTTGAGTTTTCCTCATAAGCTCGGGAGCTTTTTTAGATTTACCATGACTTTGAGAAGAATCCTCATATCTTTCTTCCTCATATATTTCTGGCCATTCCTGATAAGGCTCCCATATTTGTTTTCAAGTTGCATATGCATTTGTTATGATCCCACTTGCGCTAATGACCCTGATGTCGGCTTCCACGCTTTTAGGTTGTTATATAAGCCTCCATCTCTAATTTCATTTCCGCTAAGCCCTATATCATTTTTCCTTTGTAATTTGACACCTTTTACCTGGAGGAGACACACCCTGAGTGTCCTTATCTTGCTTGTGTTCCTTGCATTAGGCATAGCTTTGTTCCATGCGCTTGGAGCTATTTTTGCATGTCCTTGACACTCATCTCCTCCCATATCGAGCATTTATTCCATCTTCACTTCGAGCTCATTAAAAATAGTAAGGAGGTTACGAGTATTTCTTCCACCCTCACTTCGAACTCGTTAAAAACAGTAAAGAGGCTACAAGCATTTCTTCCATCTTCACTTCGAGCTCGTTAAAAACAGTAAGGAAGTTATGAGCATTTTTCTATCTCCTTTGAGCTCGTTAAAATTAGTACGGAGGTCACGAGATTACTTTTTCAGGCTCCTTAAATCTTTACAAAAAAGATCCCTATGGAGTTCTTTTAAGCCCTTTTTAGACTCAAATAGGAAAATTTTGCCGAGCATAGTTGTCTTTTTGAGCTCGTTAAAATAACTGAACCAACATCCACTTAGGTATAGAATTACCCCTTTTCCGGGCCTTGGTGGATAACTTACATAAAGGTATACTCTAGGTATACTCTTGTATGCGCTAGAAGAGTTCTTCTTCCATTATTTTACACTTTTTCGGGGGAGGAGACTAACTTTACGAAAAAGGACCTTTGGAGTCGTCTTTAGGGTTTTCAGACTCTCGAAATTTGAAAACACCAAGCGAGCATTCACTGACTCAGGATTGATGTAAAATCCATGAGATGGTTGATAGAGGATTGTTTAAGTTTTTCAACTCTATAAGCAAGAAAACACCGCTGAGCACAGACCAATCCGGGCTCGATATAAAATCCACGGATAGGTGTATGGAGTTTTCTTCTAGTTTTTTCAGACACCTTAAATATGAAAATACTGCCGAGCATGCTTTAGTTCTTTATCAAGCTTGTTAAAAAATGAAAAAGGAAAGGGAAGGGAAGAATGTTAAAATATCTTTCAATATGATGGCAGCAAGTCAACTATCTCCTTCAACAAAGCACCTATTTCGAGTTTATCAAACAAGTTGGCTTCTAGTGTTGGCCTTAGGATAAACCTGATCTCAAAGTTCTTACTCCTCCGTTTGGTTAGTGTTCCAATCATATGGAGAATCTGTTAATGTCTCCTACATTGCAGAGTTGCATCATGGTCTCTTTGTGTTAAAAGCTGCCTAAGTCACTCTTGTGTCGTGCTCACTTTTCAAGGATATAACCTATGTCAGCCATTCAACAGTTTCCTTGACCTCATGCGTCAGCCATTCCTTGGTGTCAGTATGTTTCATCATGTGTTCAGTCCTACTCCAAATCAGCTCATACATGTTGAATGTCCCTCGTGTTGGATGATGGAGGATGCCTTAAGGCCTCCCTTCCAACGGACTTCTTCCCATCGACTTCAGCTCATTGTGCTCTGGGAATGAAGTTTAGAGTTTCAGTAAGTACCTTGGGGATTGCAGTCATTAGTGGAAGTTTCCCTCGCTATTGGATAGATGGCAATACATCAATGTCTCCTATCCAATAGATTCTTCAAGTGTTCGATGACAAGACCATTTATTCACACTTGCTTGAATGTACTAGGTACCTTGGGTTCCATTTTCATTATTGGTGGACACCCTGGCATTTGTTAACGGTATACATTAATGACCGGTAATCAAATGATACCTCCCATGTTTGACATCAACTCATTTATTCGCATGGATAGGTTTGTACCTTGGGTTGTTTTTTATGAATACCTTGGGATCCTCGATAGCATCACCTTATTCATGTTATTGCCCAAGTTGCACAAGACTGAGCCACACTTGTTTTGGCTCTTGATGAGACATAGATCCAACTTGTTCTCTATGGCTATGTTCTCTAGTTTTGACATAGATCCACCTTGTATTTATGTGGCTATGTTTACACTTATGTTCCTCATGGATCCACGCTTGTATTCTAGTGGCCATGACATATGCATCAGCATTTGGATCATTATTGTATCTTTTTGGAGATCATGTTCCACTATTTGAACATGGACATTTACCCCAAGGATGAGTTTGTCTGACATTTCCTTTGCTTTTAGGTACTTCATTTGAGCCTATGATTCTTAGTTTCTCCAGTTCCTCCGCTTCCATGATTCAACTCTTTATTATTTATAATGTATTTCGGCCATCGTTTCCCTCATTCCCTCCGACCTCATACATTAGGGGGCATCTGTTATAGCTTAAAATGACACTTCTCCATCCGTGACGACACTTGCATCGCTTGGTCGCATGACGACACTTCTTGAGATCAAGTTTAGTTACACAACAGGACACTTGTGGATTGAAGGGTCATTAGGGACACTGAATATGATTGAATTACCTCACTCTTGGCCCATTTGATGGTTATAACCCTTACGAACACTTTTCCAGAACAAACCACCTCTTGAAAATCATTAGAAAACCCTGTTTTTGGCCATTTTTACACAAAAGTGCTGGTATCCTATGCAAGAGTAGCGTTTTTTCCCTTGAAAAACTCTACTATGCTTCATAAAAGTAGAGTTTTTTTTCCTGAAGCGGTCAAAATATCGAATTTTGGTTGAAATTGAGTTAGTTTGGGAACTTCTTGATCGATTATAACTACTTTTCCTCTCCTTCATTGACTATATAAGGAAGGTATAAGGGCCATGAGTAGGGACAAAGCCCATAACAATGTTATGATGGAGGAATGGAGACCCTTATCTCCCTCTCTTGTGCCTCAGTTTTTGATAAAACCTAGCACAACTGATTAGAGGTTGGGATCCTTGGAGAACAGAAGCAACAGACCTTGAATCTAGGTTTCATGAAGTGCCAAGCTTGAAGGAAGGTATAATTTTATGTACTTGCTTCATTCATTAATAAATATCAGATGTTCTTCCCTTCCCAAATATGACTTACTTATGTGTGTCTCAGATTTGATTACAGTTTGTTCATAGTTTGATGTCTTCTTCTGTTATGAATATCAATCTTATATATGTAGTCAAATGTATTTGAGAAAGGTATGAAGTTTTTTTAGCAGGTGTGGGCATTGCGACACTGAATAGCATTGAAAAGCAAGGAAGAGAGAGGCTTGGATCAACCTTCTGAATAAGGTGCACATCTTCCTAACCCTAATCTCTTTGCTTACTAGTTGTACTTGCAGAACATTTGTATGTCTATCTTTCATACCTGAAGTTGGTAGTTTCTCCCCTGAACTATAGGTGTATTTACCTCACAACAATAGGGCAGTAACACTAGGCAAATAAGAAAACCATCTGAGCAATAGATTTAGATCCAGAATGAGGCGATGAACAGCTCTGCTAGTGATAATTTCATAAAGTGAACAAATTTGAAGTTTGAATGATGTATGTAATGAATTTGTTGTTAGCATGGTTTGACTCGTGGCGTGGAGGAATCATTGGGCCTTGGACACTTTATCTTCTTGTTAGAGTTGGTAGAACACATTCCATTGGAGTGCACCCATCATGGTCTTTTCATGGAGTTTGGTTGGAATGATGTATCATTTTCTCCACTATATGGAGGATCATGGGGTCCCCACTCTAAAAGTGTTGTGCACTTTATGGATAGAATTTCATGTGCTTAGACATCTCACTTTATCACTCTCACTTTGGGTTTGGATTATTATGAGAATTGGCTAAGAGTGGTTTGAGTACTTTTCGTGGTGGGTAGATCATTCTTCCATTGAAAGTAAGGCCGGATTTGGTTGATTTTATAGACCCATCCTATGGGTGTGGGGGATTCTTGGTCATGACCACTTTTGGTTAGTTTGTTAGGAATGTTTAGAAGTATTTGAGAAAACGGGGTCCTATTGTATCTTATGCATTGTAATTGTGTTAGTTAGGAATTGGTTTGAGATTAGTTATTGTTTACTCTATCTTAGGAATTAATTAATATTTTATTGTAAAATGACATAAGGCTACAACCTATATAAGGGTCTATTTTCTTATTCATTTGTCATGGTTGGATAATATGGGGTATTTCTATCCTTGGGGCCTAATTGTTATGTCTTGTGGAGCATGTTTTGATGTGAAATTATTGTATTCCCTTGATTTATTTTTACTTGATAGATCAATGTTGAGGTAACATGTTCTATTATGTCATCTTGAAACTTATATTTATAATTCACTTTGTGGGGTAGTCTTACTGAAATGGAATTTAATATTATGTGGTTTATCCTTGTGGATTGTCTTATGGACTAGCGATCTCAGGAGGGGCCATGATTCATGAATCATGTTTGGATAGGCTAGAGTACAAGATAGATATAGGTTGGAGGAGTGGGTCTTAAATACCACCCTTCCTTGGTGGGAATTAACATGAAGATTCAATAGCTTTAGGGCAGGGACTTGGCTTGATTTGTTGCAGAGGTTCCAACCAAACTCATACAAAGGGGAATCATCCTGAGACATCATATGCCTTCAGGATTGGCACTAGTATTTCATAGTCCTCCCATCACCCCTTTAAACTATACTACAAAAAGACCCCAAGTTTTGCTACGGATAACTCTTTGAAATCACCTTGTTCCCTCATTTTCATAGCTAATAAATCCTATTTAGGGAATCCCCCCTCAAGTTGGAGAGGAGTCAATTGGAAGTGTAGAGAGGTGTTTATCAAGGTGACAATTGGTAACACCTGTAGGTTGCAGTTGGGCTAGTCGTGTTCTTTGGGACTTTAAATTTACTTGCTATTTCATGCTATAACAAAGGGTAAATTTTATATCAAACCCATGATCAAATATGAAATAAATAAGATTATAGAGTGTAGCAAAAGAGACTTGAACCTTATAATTTTTGGTTTGAAAGAGGATAATGAAAAGGACATCCTATCACTGGTCAAGACAAAACTACAAGAAAACTTACAAATTGAAACTACTTGTCTCATAGAAGCATGGAGGCTAGGTAAAATAATTGAGCACAAAGATATGATATTTGTGTTAATATGGGCTCTAATGGCCATAAATATGGAATAATTGGTAAGACCTAAAGTCTATAAGAGCTAGGAATATTTATAAAGGAATATCTCATTCTAGACGATCAGGATGAATTGAGAAAGGCATTTGAAAAGGTAAAAGAAGTTGGAATGAAGGAAAATGGGCAATAATCAGGAATAGAAAAGCTATTATTAAGGATAGATACCAAAAATATGGCAATAAATAGGAATTTGGGACACTTTGGATCCTCACTTGGAATTGTCGTGGCTCTTCATGGATCCAAGGTCCCATGTTAAGTTGGATCTTGAGTGAAATTCATATCATATTGCTTGTTGAAACTTCAGACCATGAAGAATCTAATGTCCCTAACATATAAGTAATTGTATTGTGGTTTATATGGGAAAAGAGATCCGAGTGCAGAGGAATCATAGGCATAACTTATTAAATAAAAAAGAACGTGTTTCCTCATACCAGGCTTCACAAGAAATGTCCTTTCAATCATTACCTATGGATGGAAATTTCATATTTCAATGCTAAGAGTATTTATATAGAAATATGTTATTTTGTGCCTATTAATTATACCTTTTATAAGAAGTATAATCTAGATAAAAATTGTCCTTACAATGTCTTACAAAAAAATATTTACAACCTAAGAAATGAAGAAAATATCCCTAGAACAATAATTAACCAAGCTATCATATTAAGCAATAAGTCCAACCATAATCCTCTATGGCTATATGAGGACCTTGTGTTAGATAACAGATACATAAGAAACTATGAAGATTTGGTTGAGTTATTTTTTGGTACAAAGATAATCAATCTATGTAGTTCAAGATCTAATGATTTGCAATGGTCTTATGAAGTGGTCAAATCCAACAGGATGACATGTATACATGAGCATGGTAGTAGTGTCGTAGATTATGTGATATTTGATATCCCAATATACAATCAAACAATAAATTTTGACATCTTAAATGACCATCCTCCTAACTCTAACCATAGATCCTTAACCCTAACTCTAAACTTTGACATGCACATAAGCCCCATAAAAGATAATTATAACAACCAAAAGCACTTGATCTTCAATAAAAATAAAACTGATATACTTTTGAGGGATATAAATAATGTATTAAATTTATTATTAAATAAGGTCAATATGGAATACCTCTATTACAATTTTACCACAGCCATGTCTAATTCCATTAATAAGTTCATTGTCATGGTGCCATGTAGAAATGGAAATAGAATGACCAATCCTTTGTATGATAAAGAGTGAAAGCATGCTAGAAAATCCTTTAGGGGTGCTTCTAACGCGTCCTTAAAATATGGCAAGATATGTAGGTACAATTCCCTAATTAAAAAAGGGGAAAAGTAATATACAAATAGAAAGCAAGCGAATTTTTTTCACCTTTCTAAGGTGGATTCTAAGAAATTCTCAAGGAAAATTCTATGATGAAATATTGAAGAAAACAATACGATTCCCTCGAGGAATTGGAGTTCCTACCTTAAAAATATTTGTGATCCCTTGATGTTGTGGAAAACATTCAAACCCTTTCTATAGAGGAAGAAGTTTTCTTTTTATAAGACATAGTTTGGGGTTAAGCTACTAGCAAAAGAGAAAGCTAAGGACATCGAAACCATGCAAAAATATTCAAAATTGGTGGGAATATTCTCATCTCTCACATCCACAAGCTCTTCAATTTAGCAATGAAGCATGGTTTCCCTAAACCCTATATAGAAAGCCTCATTCTTCCTATTTAAAAAAGTGGATATAAAAACAATCCATATAATTGTAGGACCATTATGATTAGTCCTCTTTTAATCAAGTTATATGGAACTATTTTGGAAAAGAATATTAGCATATGGCTAGAAAGTCATAGAAAAAGAACTAAAGGCCAGGTTGGATTTAGGAGATATCATTCAACTATAGACCCACTTGTTACATCTATGACCATTACAAAGGAGTTTCATAATAATAAAATCAATCTTGTGTGTTGCTTTGTTGAATTTAGAAAAGAATTTGCTATAGTGACCATCACTAACCTTTGGAATATATTAGAAGAGCTAAAATTCCCTTTTGAGTTGAGAGTTGCTATGGTAAGGTTGTATGAGAAAGTGATTGCCAAGTTTAGGTACTATGAGGGTTGGCCAAAAGAAATTCATTGTAATATAGGAATCAATCAAGGTTATCCATTGTCTCCTACCCTTTTTAGTATATACATTGACAATCTAGAGGTTTTTTTGGAAGTTGTAGGTTGTGTCAACACAACTTTGGCTGGTATAGTCATCATCCTTCTTCTTTACACTGATGATATTGTTCTTATGGAAATGATTCGTTATGATCTCGACAAGCAATTAAATTTTCTCAAGGATTTTTTCTCTAGCATGGGTATGAATGTGATCACTTATTCTAATTTAATGTATGACAACAACAACTTTGAGAAAGTGATTTTATACACATATCCCATAATCAATATTCATCAGAAGGTTATTTGGAACTATAGCATTGAGAAAATGATTATTGGAGGGTGTAAAGTTTATTATAGAATTGAAAACAATTGCAAATCAACACATCTTTGTATTTTGGATTTGGGATAAGAAGAAAGTCCTCTTTGAGACTCGTCACTCCTATTATATTATATGGATGTGAAGCTCAGGGTTGCATAATCTTTAGAGAACCCCGAAGAAGGGTAAAACAAATCCAAAAGCACTTTATAACATATAATCTCAAAATTAAATACACTACACCCTATCATATCCTCCTTGAAGAAGTGAGTCTTTGCCCCATTGAGAGCATGGCTATGACTAGATACCCAATGTATGAGAATGAGATGAACAACATTGGAGACAAGAGGCTTCCTAAAATTTCTTCATACTCTATTCAAAACAACTCGTGGCTCAAGCGATGTTGGCATCAAGATGCCATGTCTTGGATAAATCATTAGGGACTCAAGGAAGAGATCAATTTGTAGAATAGTGATAGTATTAGAAGTATTATTACATCCAAATTTAAGGAGAAGTTGTGGTGCGATAAAGAATTAGTGGATAAGGGAAAATTAAGACACTGCAAGTAGATGATCAATCCTAATATATAAGATCAAAAATATTTATTTGTTTTAACTAGCATAAAGAAGAAAATCAACATTGCTAAAATAAGAACAAACTCTTACTATCTTTGTAGTGAAACTTGGCATATGACAATTCCTAAAACATTGCGGGGTGAAAGAATTTGTCATCTTTGTGATACTAAGAGGGTTGAAGATAAAAATCACTTTCTCATAGAATGTCCCAAGAAATATCCGTAGTAGGTTATGCCATCCATTGCTCCATCTATTGTCAGATATTCAGATGATCAACATGATGAATTCTCTCAATGCATCTTTCCAGCAAATGGATAATTGGAAAATAAACCACAAAACTCTGGTGGGAGCCACAAACTACATTCTTGAAATATGGTGTGTGGTTTTTTTTTTCCAGGTTTGTTTTATTTAAGACATCTTCCAAACCTATTTCCTAGACTCCTACATCGTTTTCTAGGAACATTATGTTGAAATACAAGACAAAATGCAAATGAATGATTATACCATATGTATGGCATGTTTACTTGTCAAGTACTAGGGTATATCTTTAGGATTTATAGGGTTTATTTCGACGGGTGATGGATATAAATTAAATGTTGCTTTCTATAGAATGGAAATGAGGAGATGATGTCTACAAAAACCCTATATGTTAAGGAGGTGGAGGGACAACTCATGGAATGTAGTGTAGATCCTACAAAGGGAGAACATGTCTTTGAGTATTCAAGTCCTATGCACATTGCAGAGGACATGTCTTGTGCTCCTAGGTATCCTAAATTTACCTCTCCATGGAGGATGTTTTTTAAAATATAACTTACAAAAACACTTACAAAATGGATCCTTCTGTTCCATCAAATAATTAAATTTATGGGAATTTACTCCTAGACAATATTCGGGTGGGAAATCATCATCAAATTCATTTTCAATCTCTTCGATAGGGGTTTGTATTGATGGTACTTTTTTACAGTTTAAATCCAATCCTCCACTATCTATCAAAACATTTTCTCCATCCCTATCCTATATGTCAGAAGGAAGATGTACCCTTGAGATTATTTGAGATCTTAAGGTTTTCTTTGGTGAAGATGTTGTGGTCAAATGCTTGTTAAAATTTGCTCATTAATTCACAATACTCTAGGATCTTCATTGAGAGAATAACATATATAGTATATCAATGCATAACAATCACAATAAGCATCACAAGCATCACAAGAATCAAAAGCATGAGAGACAAGAGACACAGAGTTTCCATGGGGAAAACCCTAAGGTGAAAAACCCCACAACTTCCTCAGAGATAGAGAGAGAAATGGCTCAACCAAAGTATAACCAAAATACACTTGAGATAGTCTCCTAGAAGCAGATGATCCTCCTCCTAACTAGTGCGCCACTTTCTGAGTGAGAGAGATATGACTTTCCGAATGGTCTAAATAGAGATATCCTGATCTCTATTTATACTGACCTGTTTGCCCAGTGACCTTATGGGGCCGACTTGTCTATCTAGATACATCCACAATATAATATATATTTTAGGGTCGACCCCACACATGGTGGTCTAATAACCCATCGGCAAGTACACACACTTGCGACACTTGTCAATCCACATGACGACACTTTCTTATAGAGGAATAACACATCTCTTATAAGGGTACAATAAATATATATGAAATACATAGATGAAATACATTCCAAAGTTACATATACATCAACACTGCCTCTTAACTAGGAAGGTATTTCTCGACACAGATCTGCTAGACAAGTCTTCTTCTCGGGATCATCATCATCATCATCATCACTGCTGCTGCTATCTCATCCAATCTCTGACTCTACTCGTCATAGGAAGTTCTACAAAGCCAGTCCTTTTTCATACTGGATGTAGGCCCACCACCTGCAGGTCTTCATCATCACTGGCCATACTGTGGAAATCTCAGGACTTATTATGTGCGTCACAAAACCTTAAAAGAGTCTCTTGACCAGCAAGAATCCTAAAGAGCATCTGAGGCCTTTTTCATCCTGTCCAGATCTCCAGGACTTATTACATGTGACCCCACCACAAAACCTCAAAAGAGAATCCCAGGACTGATTACGAGCACAAGGCTCAACCTATCGGATCTCCCAGGGCACAAATTACATGTGGTCACCACAAAACCTCGAAAGAGCATCCCAGGACTGATTATGAGCACAAGGCTCAACCTATCGGATCTCCCAGGGCACAAATTACATGTGGTCATGGCAAAACCTCGAAAGAGCATCCCAGGACTGATTATGAGCACACGGCTCAACCTATCGGATCTCCCAGGGCACAAATTATATGCCATAGGACAAAACCTCGAAAGAGCATCTGCCAGATATCCCAGGGCACAAATGATATGTCCTCCCAAGCAAAACCTCGAAAGATCATTTGCTAGATATCCCAGGGTACAAATTACATGCCATAGGAAAAACCTCGAAAGACTATCTGCAAATCTCCCAGGGCGCAAATTACATGCTTATCTGCACAACCTGTTCCACGGCCATAGAGTATCAACCCGATACTCACCATACATCATCCTGATGTACACATGATAATCCTGATCATTATCACTGCAACATCCTGCTACATGTCATCTGGAGCAACCTCCTGAAGCTCGTCATCCATGATCATCCTCATCATACAATGAATCTACCTGATACATATCATCATACATGATCCACCTGATCATATAGTGTATCCACCTGATACAAATACAAATACATGATACATATCAACACACATGATTTACCTGATCATACAATGTATCCACCTTATACATATACAGATACATGGTCCAAGCATCCAACATGATGCTTATACAAAATACATACACATGATCCAACCGATCATATCCAGCATCCAACATGATGCGCACATACATATAAATGATCCAACTGATCATATCCAGCATCCAGCATGATGCGTACATACATATAAATGATCCAATTGATCATATCCAGCATCCAACATGATGCATACATACATATAAATCATCCAACTGATCATATCCAGCATCCAACATGATGCGTACATACATACATATAAAAATGATCCAACTAATCATACCAGAACATCATCCTGATGCTCATCATCCAGTGCTTACATCCACATCCATGTGAAGGATCCTCCTTCCAACATGCTTGGAATGGCTTCAACAAATATGTCCATCACTTCTTCCTCGAAGTGTCATCAATCCGAAGAACACCAAGCCTCTCCCTGAAGTACTCAAACTTCACCCTGGCTAGTGGCTTCGTCAGCACATCTGCAATCTGCTCGTCCGTCGCAACATACAGGAGCTTCACAGCTCCTCTCTGCACCATATCCCTGATATAGTGATATTTGATCTCTATGTGTTTCGACTTGTCATGAAACACTGGGTTCTCAGATAGCTTCACACAACTATGGTTATCACAAAAGATACTAGTAGCATCCAACGGGAGATCAAATAACTCAGCTAGTAGCTTCCGTAGCCATACTGCCTCACAACTAGCTGAGTAGGCTGCAACATACTCTACCTCAGCTGTACTCAGTGCTACACAGGACTACTTCCTGCTAAACCAAGAGATCACACCTGATCCCATACTGAAGCAGCACCCAGATGTGCTCTTCCTATCTGCAGCACTGCCAGCCCAATCTGAATCAACATAACCCTACAGGTTAAAATTTTGATTCGCTTCATACTTGAGCCCATAATCCACTACACCCTTCAGGTAGCTCAGAACATGCTTTACAGAAACTAGGTGAACACTCCTTGGATATGTCAGGAACTGACTCAATGTGTTCACCGCAAAGCAAATATCTGGTCTCTTGTTCATCAGGTACATCAAGGACCCAATCATCTGACGATACATAGAGACATCAACTGGCTCAGATGAAGAATCACATAGAAGCTTCAGATTCGATGCCATAGGTGTGGCCATGGCCTTGCAATCCATCATCCCGAATCTCTTAAGGATATCTACTGTGTACTTCCCTTGACCAAGGAATATCCCACCTGCACTCTGCCACACCTCCATACCTAGGAAATAATGCATCATTCCCAAATCTTTCATATCGAACTCAGCAGCAAGCTTCCTCTTTGTATCACACCAATTTATGGGAGCTTGCTACAAGCCATACAAGGATTTCTTCAATCTGCACACATGTGACTCCCTGTCAGGTCTTGGGACTGCATCCCAAACATCTTCTTCATGATCGACGGATCATGGCATTCCATTTCTTCGTCCCAGATCCTGGGAACTTCAATATCTTCAATAGGTATATTTGTTACTGGAACAAATGTTGTAGTCCTTCTTTTGTAGGTGAAGATATACGGTCTTTCCTACAAAACAAGTTAAATTGCATGATTAGAAACATCTCATACTTTTCAGAACAAATTCTTTACACATAAAGAAATATGTCATGCAGTCATGCAGTTATCTTAGCCAATGCTTCAAGACAACATTTATCCATGTTCCACAGCTTTCTAGATGCCTTCCAGTCTCTACCAGAACATTGTTAAGAGTTTGCACTACTCCTAACATGTCAGCAAAGAGGTTTCATTCTAGATAAGTAGCACTGGAATGTTGTACAGTGCCATAGGCCACTTACCCATCACATGCATATTATTAGTATACTATTCATTAATGCAATCATTCTAATATGCACAATACATCTCCTAAGTCTAGGAACATAAGCATAATATTATTTAAACAAAAATAGGCAAGAAATGATAATTGAAATACTTATCTTTGTTTGTTTGCTGGGTGGAATCCCTCTGAGTCTTTTCTTCCTGGTACGAGCTGCTGAAGTAGCTTCTTCTACACCTTTCTATTGTGGAATGTACGAAGATGGTCAACTCCCTCTGAAAATTTGCATCCTTGCAGGAGCTGCTGGAGTGTGCTCCCTATTGATCTTTGCTTCCTAGATTACCTATCCTTGAACTTATATTCATCCTTGTTGACATCAATCTTCTTGAACCCTGGAAAGTATAATCTGTAAGCCTTCGAGCTTTCACTGTAACCCATAAAGATACCCTTCTTTCCTGAAGGATCTAGTTTATTCTTCTTTTCTTTTGGGACATGAGTGAATACTTGGACAACCAAATATTCTGAGATGGATGACTTCAGGTTTCTTACCAGAAAGGACCTCTTCTGATATCTTGATGTCCAATATCTTGTGGGGTGTTCTGTTCTGCACATATACAGTTGTTCTAGCTGCTTCTACCCATAGATGCATAGGTAGATCCTGGTCATGCATCATTTCCCTTGTTGCTTCCATGATTGTTTTGTTCTTCCTTTTTGCAACTCCATTCTGTTGAGGATTATAAGGAGCAGTCAACTCCCTCTTAATCCCTGAATCACTACAAAGCTTCTTGAAGTCACCTGAGGTGAATTCTCCACCATTGTCGAATCTGAATGTTTTGATCTTCTTGTTAGTTTGATTCTCCATCAAGGTTTTGAATTCCTTGAATTTATCAAACACCTCATCTTTGCTCTTCAAGAAGTATACCCAAGTCAAGTCTTCCAGGAGAAGTCATCAATAAATGAGACATAGTAAACATACCCACTCAGAGAATTGGATGACATAGGACCACATACATCTGAGTGGATGATTTCCAGGATGCCTTTTGCCTTGATTTCATTGCTTGGGAAAGCCTTCTTAATGTTCTTACCTTTTGCACATCCTTTGCAAACACCTTCATGTTTGGTCTTGATTTCAGGAAGACCCTCTACAGCCTTGGTTGCAATTGGAAGTGCCCTATAGTGCATATGAGCAAGTCTTCTATGCCAAAGTTCACTTGGATCCATGGATTCATGTACCATGGCATGTTCAGGTTGTCCCTTTGTAACGTCCCCTTCTCCATAGAACAACAGGGAAGGAAACATTAACAACATACCGGGCTTTTGTAAATTTAGCCCCAATATTTTTGCACATAAATTCCTAACATTTTGAAACTTATGTATGCAGATTCAATTCAATAGAAACACAGCGGAATTAAACAATACATATGCACACAGTTTTATCATGCACCCAACATACAAACAACAGTCATTATTTAAAATGCTTGCAGGTCATAGAATTAACGTCAAGAATACTTATCTCGAATTATAATGGTCCAAACGACTGGCTACGTGAGAGCAACGTTCCACCCAACCATAGATCTCTGTCCAGCCTGTATTCTTTCAGCTGAGAGATCACCCCCGAGCTGGGCTGTGTATCCACTAAGGAGGACTAGATGGCTCACTCACAGTCAGGGTTTCACTCAGATAGCCATGCTAAGCCAACACACGGTTGGGTTTCTCAAGCATGCAATAGGAGATGGAGGAGGATGCTAGTCCACTGAGCTCAATCCCAAAGCCACATACCCTTTAAGCTAGACTCAGCAATCCCATCCTCTATTCATACATCCACAATCGGATTACTCACAAATCTGTCACAAACAACCCAAATCCGTCACTGATTTTCTGGGCCATTAAAACTGGGTTTTCCCATGGCTTTTGGGGTAGCTATTGCTCCCAAATTCGCCCCAAGGTTCCTACCAATGGATCCCCCATTGGATTTCACTGTCCAATACCAAATCGGGACGTTTTTGGCTTCCCAAAACGTGGGTTCTCTCACAGTCGCGATTTCTCTATTTCTCCCTGCTGGGAGTTCGTTTTTGGGTGGAGAAAGATGTCCCATACTTCCACAATGGAATGGGGATAAGGATGGAGCAACCCCCAAGATGTAGAGTGACTTGTGGGAGAAGTCAAAAGAGCCCATACCTTCCCATATGAATTTAGGGCTGCCCATACTCCATCAAAGTCATTGACTTAATTCTTCAACCATTTTCTTACAACATGAATAAATGTCCCCTAGGAAAGTCAAAGGGTTCTCATAAAGACAAATGGCAACCTATGGTTCACTCCCATAGCCCCCTCACCACTCCCTAGTGGATACACGTGGCCCCTTCTCACTCGTTTCCTCCGTAGCCAGCTTTGGTATTTTATATTGCATGATGTCTAATTTACATCCTATTACAATTTCCATGGCTTAAGAGCACATGGTATCAAAATATCAAATACTTGCCCTTTAAATAAAATTCGGCTTTCACTAGCGGGGCCTTGGCCTTGAGCTCCACGCTAGGAAAACATACATCACATGTACACTTATTTACATTAAAGGCTAATATATCCTAGGGGTCGAATTGGGGGTATTACATTCCCCTCCCCCTTAGAACAACACCGTCCTCGGTGTTCCAAGACTTAGGCATACATATACAATTTACATATATCCAAAACTTCAAAAACTTTGCAGATCTGCCCTGCATTCTACCCTTTACCTTGAACTTTCAGGACCAAGTCCTTTGACCTTCACGAGCTGCTCTTGTTGATTGCTTTCACAATGCTTTTTACCTCTTTCTGTAGACGAAGAGTGTCCTGCAAGACCTTGTGGTTCATCTCGTTCTGCTGCTTTTGCATCTTGAGCATCTCTCCAAGATTTTCTTGGGTCTTGGAAATTGTTTGAAGAAGACTTCCAGCCAATCCTGATAGCCCTTGGTCTGCCGCCATGGTCAATGGAAGCAACTGACCACACTTGCTCACTAGCAACACCTGCCTGCACCGGCTGCAACCAATCGATTCAATTTCCACCTGTGAAATTCATCATTACAATTCTTGTTAGGCCAAGCATAACCCAAACATTAAAAAATCAGTCAATGGTTTTTTTTTTTTTTTTTCCCAGTTGTCATGGATAGTCCATGCTTTACTCATGGGAATTCCACACTTTTCATGCTTGCCCAACATACACATGAATTCCTTCATGTTCATCCATTCACAATTCATTAATTAGCATTCACAATTCACTTTAATTAAATAAACCCACTTTTACTTTCAATCATGCATGCATTCAACGATTCTCTAATTTTATAAATGCATCAATAAAAGGAAAGGGAGGGAGAGCAGTAAGAGTTTCTCCTCTTAGTCTTGTTCCATTCTGGAACCCACACCACCACTGTGGTTTTTCATGCTCCTGTCCTCTTTCACTTCAACGTGAATGCTCGGCTTGCCCTTCTTAGCTAAGACACGTAGTGTCCATGGTCTATTCCAGATCTTTCAACCATGGAGTTCCTCCACTTGGTTGGTCAAACTCTTGGCTGCTAGAACTCACACCGTTCTACTAGCTCCATCTTTCATTACTGCTCATGCTGAGCTCTTTAGGGTGGTTACATGTCCACTCGCATCCTTAAGATGCTTCCATAGTCATTACTTCCAACAATACCTACACTCAAACAATGGATTAATTCACATGTTTAGTTTATTTTCATAGGAAACCATAACCAAATCATATAGACATGTATATTCATAAGCAAGAAATTACACAATCACCAAATACTTATCTGCACTAGATGTCTTCACTTTATTCCATAGGGTTCTTCTTTGCTTTACAAGCCTGGGAATCGCCTATGGATTTGGGTGTTTGGACAGCGCGCAGGCTGCCCCTCAACATCTAATAGTCTTGTATGTTTGTCCAGCACGCAGGCTGCTCCAAATCATCAATAATCTCGCATGTTTGGCCAGCATGCAGGCTGCTCCAAATCATCAATAATCTCGCATGTTTGGCCAGCACGCAGGCTGCTCCAAATCATCAATAATCTCGCTCAACCAGCCACTTTCTGGATTTACCAAGCAACTTTTAGTTCTTTCAGGGTCCTTGCTTCCTGTATTGACCAAGGTTTCCAACAAAGAAACAATAATGCATCAGCTCACTGTTACAAGCTTTATGCTTGAAACCTTCATTATTTCAAATAAGAACTGAATGAAAATGAATACTTATCTGTACTGTGCATTTCCTCTCTGGTCCACAGGGTCCTTCTTTTACTTTATAAGCCTTGGGATCCTCCTGCGGACTAAGATGTTTGGCCAGCACGCATGCTGTTCCAAATCATCAAATGATTAATGCCCTACCAGTACACCTTCACGTCGACTGGGTTTACCAAGCATTTGGTGGTGCCCAACCAGTCCCATACCTGGTTGGCCCTCTCCATTGCCGAGCCAGCACATACGTCTGGGTCATCGACCAATGGAAGGTAACTGCGCCACCGACCATTACAGGTCAAGGCTCCACTACTCTGCCTTAGGCTTGCATCAGCCATTCACGGTATCACAATCCCTCAATGCGCATAACAATTCTTCACCCACACGAGGGTGGCACTTCTTCTCTTATGTAAGCCGGCAGTTCCATTAAGGAATTCTTTAGGTGACTTTCTTAACTGCGGCTATCATGGCCTCATGATACCCACTCACCCTACGCAAGGGTTACCACTGCTCATACAGTCTTCTTGAGTACTATTTTCTCCACTTTTCTCTTTAATGTGCAGCACTGAGTTTCATATGTATAATCTATCAACACAAAATGGATAGCGAGCTCATTAGTATCGCTGCCCTAGAATTGTAAACATATTTCATAACATTCACTATCCAACCTTGAAACACCAGGAATGCGTCCATTCCCTTAAGGCGTAGTCAATGTTGGCATCCCTAACATAACTCAGCACCAGAAAGGCGTGCACTCCTTACTGATGTGAACTATGAAGGTCCTAATCATACTTCAAGCAGTCTTTCATGATGGAAATAAAATCAAAACATGCTCTGCATATTAACTCTAATAATTAGATATATATCATTCAGGGTTTATGGAAAACTTATCCATTTTGCAGATGTTATTTCTCTTCTTTAATGAGGAATGGAGGCTCCTTCTCTGAGTTGACAGTCCCTCGGTTTGCCATCCCAATTCCTTTTGATGTTACATATCCTTCATATGTCTTACTGACATAACTTTTACCATCTCACTCATATTGTTTACCAATCATGCAGTGCAGATGAAACATTAATAATGTCTTATGGCATTCCACCCGGAACCCATTTTCAAATCATGGAATCCCTTCCCATGAAGTTTGGCTTCTGCAGGACCTCTGTCATGGTCTTACTGCAATGTGTCTTCCTGGCGCACTTATTAAACAACCAAACAGTTAGCAACATTTAATCAATACAATTCAAATCCGATTATTCCATAACCAATCCATAATTAAATTCAGTATGCATTTGCAACTCTGTCTACTACAGAAATTGGTTTTCTTATCCATGAGGCTATCCTCATATTGTTTGGCTCTTGTAAGTGACACCACTCTACCCGTTATGGTCTTATGCCTGCTGCCATACATGAGCATCCACTTACAGCATGTCCTCCTGACACATTTTCATATAAGCCAAACAGTCATTAGTAAAATTTCAAATCCGAAACATTTACAAATCTGATATTTACAATTGTTCTTACTAACAGAACTTAGAGCTCTCAACCATGAGAACCTTCTCATAACTTTGGCTTCTGCATGTGGTAGATCCCGGTCTCTATTATGGACTTATCCTCACAGCCATATGTAAGACCTTCCTACCGGAAACTAAAACTTCAATCAGCCAAACATGTCGTGAGTATCTATGCATATTATCATTTCATTGTCACAACAGTCACTGAAGTGATCTTAGAATTATAACACTCAATAATTCAAAACACCTTCAGCTATTAACATTTGAAATGCAACGAAATATATATATATACACTTCTATATATGCGTCATTATCATAATAGAATTTTCAAGACATAGTCACACTATCCATGCAGCTTAACTAAATCGTAAATACTCATTATTTCACAGTCATATCATTCATACAACTCTGTCCTTCCACAAAGTATTCTAGCAGCCCATCAATCATGATTGGGCTCTTCATGCACTTACTATTTTGCATTCACAACAACTCATGAATTGATCCTAGAATTATCATTAATTCGTCATTTCATTCATTATTTATTTTGCAATAACATATGCATCATCCCTATGCATTCATACAATGCATCACAAGATTTATAAAATCTCTTAATGCACATCTACTCAATGCTACCTTGCATTGTTTCATAAGTACTATGCATTCAATCATATCATGATCGAAGCATGACTATCTCATATAACTTGCATTACCATAATCAGGACCACCAATCCTCACTTGCCTTGGTTATTAAGCACATAACCAACATACACATGGAATTATATAGATTCATATGAATGCATTGATATTTCTAAACAGTCATAGGGTGTAAGGATCATTTCCTTCACTTACCCACACCTCACCAAGCTGGGTAGGTTAACAGTCCCAATCGGTATTCAATATCACATGCAAACTAACTCAACATAACTCAAACATAGTTGAAGAGATCTTACCAAATCCTCTTTCAACATTCATGCAATTTGGCACCAATAATCATTACCTGCATGGTTACCATTAACATCGCCTGATGTTACCTGATCAGTTGGCCTCTTACCAAGGCTGCTCGGTCCTTTTGCCAACTTTATGATCATAGATTTTTTGCACCATCCTTTCTGCATAAGGTTGTTGGCTTCATGCCACAACATCCCCAACATGTTTAGCCATGCTCTTTGTTATCTCTGGTCCTATAACCAATACCAACATCAATAGTGATTATCAACCACAATATTCTCTATTAGCGATTCATTGCATATGCAGACTTCATTCTTTTACCAATATGCAATATCTCATTCATGCACAAGCATTTCCATATGCACTATGCAATGTTTGTTAAGATGTCATCTAGTGCATATACATCTATGTAATCCCTTACATTTTTAACATTTTTATGCCATATGACAATTTCATAATTATAAGTATGATAACAAACAGAGGTTTAAAGAATTCTTTCCTTTTCGATCCCTCCTCGTATCATGGAATTTCTCTTCCATATCATGCAATTGTAGAAATTGCCCACATTGACAACAAAATTTGTTTGTCAAAACAGCCGCTGGCACTCTTCTGCACTAAATAACTATGATATCTGTAGACCTCATTCAAACTCTGGTCATGCATCATTGTTCCCTGCTGGACAAGCTTTCCAATGCCTATCTTCATGCTCCATTCCGACATCAGGTGCGGAAACTGCATCCCTTCAAAAATGACAACTTTCACTCCAGTTCTGCACATTTTACACAGTTGCATTTTGGTCCCGAATGCCAACTTCAGCCACTTGTGGAAGAAAATCTACAAGGAATCACAAAAACTTTTCTATCGGGCGGAGTTAGTACATATAACAAGGAACACTCGAAAATTCACGGATCTCAATTCCGATGCACCGTTCATGTTCTATGAATTTCTGGGTTTTGCTACTTCTCATTTTTCACATTTTTCCAAAATTCCAAATTTTGGGCCAAAAACGGCTATCTCCCAAACGGTGCATTTCTGGAAAATCTTCGTCTAACGAAAGTTGTCCGTCTTAATGATAATATGAAATGTCTAGTTCAGTAAAATTTATGATTCCCACATCTAGGGTCACTTTTACTGCCCACAAGCTTTTCAAAATCCCGAAAAAGTGGCCCGGAACAGTGCTTTTTGGCCTTCTTGCTCACCCCGACTCCACATCCCTTGGAGTTTGGCTCCAAGATTCGGAACTTAACATTGTGCCTGCTTCATGACTGCCTCGTATCAATTTCAGCTTAAACCGGCCTTTTGTCAAGCCTCGGGACTCTATCCTTCAAAAGTCACTATTATCCATTTTCTGTCAAATCGGAGAGTAATGGGCTACGGGTCTTCACTGGTCTTTTCATGGCCCTCGTCAATGGCCTCCGAGCCCCTCAGGAATCATCGCATTCTGAGTCCGGATGCTCCTATTATCAAATAATCAAGTTTTGGTCACTTTTTTTTTTTTTTTTTTTTCGGGGTTCGGGCGCGCAGGCCGGTTCTCCGAACGCTTCCGCAATGCGGAGCAGTTCGGCGAACGCTTCCGCAATGGCGGAGCGATTCGCTGAGCTCTCCCGCACTGCGGAGCCATTCGGCGAAGGCTTCCGCCGTTTCGGAAGACTTTCCCGAATCCTCCCGCGATTTCGGAGCCCTTCGCGGAATCCTTCCGCCGTTTCGGAAGACTTTCTCGAACTCTTCCGCAATTGCGGAACCGTTCACGGAATCCTTCCGCAGTTTCGGAAGACTTTCCCGAACTCCTTCCGAAACAACTTTAAACAAAATTTTCGAAAACACTTAGAAAAATTTTCTTCTTTTTCGGAGCGTTTCGCCAAATTTTTCCGCGTTGCGGGACAACTCGCGGAATCCTTCCGCAAATTTCGGAAGATAATTCCTTCCGAAAATTTCGGAAGGGAATTCCTTCCGCAAATTTCGGGGCGACTTCCCGAATTCCTCCGCATTGCGGAAAACTTCGCGGAATGCTTCCGCAGTTTCGGGGCAATTCACCGAATGCTTCCGCAGTTTCGGAAGACATTCGGGAATTCTCCCCGAAACAGTCTTAAACGAATTTTTCAAACAGACTTAGGAAAAATTTGAAATCTTTCATTCATTTAACATTCAACAATCCAACCAATGGATTTACAATTAATCCCTGTTCATACAAAATACAAAATACAAAATGCATGTACACTCAATGATTTGCATTTCTGTGAAGGGCCCAACAGCCGTAGGGTTGAACCTAGAGCTCTGATACCACTCTGTAACGTCCCCTTCTCCATAGAACAACAGGGAAGGAAACATTAACAACATACCGGGCTTTTGTAAATTTAGCCCCAATATTTTTGCACATAAATTCCTAACATTTTGAAACTTATGTATGCAGATTCAATTCAATAGAAACACAGCGGAATTAAACAATACATATGCACACAGTTTTATCATGCACCCAACATACAAACAACAGTCATTATTTAAAATGCTTGCAGGTCATAGAATTAACGTCAAGAATACTTATCTCGAATTATAATGGTCCAAACGACTGGCTACGTGAGAGCAACGTTCCACCCAACCATAGATCTCTGTCCAGCCTGTATTCTTTCAGCTGAGAGATCACCCCCGAGCTGGGCTGTGTATCCACTAAGGAGGACTAGATGGCTCACTCACAGTCAGGGTTTCACTCAGATATCCATGCTAAGCCAACACACGGTTGGGTTTCTCAAGCATGCAATAGGAGATGGAGGAGGATGCTAGTCCACTGAGCTCAATCCCAAAGCCACATACCCTTTAAGCTAGACTCAGCAATCCCATCCTCTATTCATACATCCACAATCGGATTACTCACAAATCTGTCACAAACAACCCAAATCCGTCACTGATTTTCTGGGCCATTAAAACTGGGTTTTCCCATGGCTTTTGGGGTAGCTATTGCTCCCAAATTCGCCCCAAGGTTCCTACCAATGGATCCCCCATTGGATTTCACTGTCCAATACCAAATCGGGACGTTTTTGGCTTCCCAAAACGTGGGTTCTCTCACAGTCGCGATTTCTCTATTTCTCCCTGCTGGGAGTTCGTTTTTGGGTGGAGAAAGATGTCCCATACTTCCACAATGGAATGGGGATAAGGATGGAGCAACCCCCAAGATGTAGAGTGACTTGTGGGACAATTCAAAAGAGCCCATACCTTCCCATACGAATTTAGGGCTGCCCATACTCCATCAAAGTCATTGACTTAATTCTTCAACCATTTTCTTACAACATGAATAAATGTCCCCTAGGAAAGTCAAAGGGTTCTCATAAAGACAAATGGCAACCTATGGTTCACTCCCATAGCCCCCTCACCACTCCCTAGTGGATACACGTGGCCCCTTCTCACTCGTTGCCTCCGTAGCCAACTTTGGTATTTTATATTGCATGATGTCTAATTTACATCCTATTACAATTTCCATGGCTTAAGAGCACATGGTATCAAAATATCAAATACTTGCCCTTTAAATAAAATTCGGCTTTCACTAGCGGGGCCTTGGCCTTGAGCTCCACGCTAGGAAAACATACATGACATGTACACTTATTTACATTAAAGGCTAATATATCCTAGGGGTCGAATTGGGGGTATTACACCCTTCAATTTATACAAACCTCCCTCTTGCTCTCCAATCACTACTGCATCATCTATGTTCTTTCCCTTTGGCCACATTAGGACTTGGCCATCCACAAATGCAACCCTCATACCTTTTGCATCCAATGCAGATATGGAGAGTAAGTTCTTCTTGAGCCCATGTACATAAAGGACTTCTTTCATCTTCAAAGATTTTCTAGAATCTAGGTTGTAGGAGGCTTCACCACTTCCTTTGATTGGGTATTGATAATCATCCCCAAGTTTCACCTTATGGGGTGATTCATGTTCAGATAGATTCACAAAAGATTCCTTAAACCTAGTCATGTGTTTGGAATCCCCACTATCAATCAACCAATCATTACAACCATGGGAGATAGTACCTGTGAGAGTAGAAATTAGAACATATTCTTCTTCACTTGATGAGTCATCATCACTATCACTTTCTGCCCTAGCCTTCTTCTTTGGGGGTTCATGAGCATGATATCTTCTTTTGTTATTCTTCTTCTTCTTATTGAAGTTTTTGTTGTTGTCTTTCTTCTTCTTGGGACAATCTGAAGCAAAGTGTCCCTTCTCATTGCAACTGAAGCATCTGAGATCTTTCTTATCTTTATGATAATGGTGGTGTGAGAATCTTCTGTTATGAGATGATTCCTTCTTGGACTTGCCTTTCCTAGCATGTGCTGTGAGAGCTTGATCTTCATTTCCCATCTTTTCTTATCGGTCCACAAGCCTAGCTTCTTCTTGAGAGCATTCTTCCCACAATCTGTTGAAGGAGATCAACTTCTTCCTTGCACAAATTCCTTGAATAAAAAAATCCCATGACCTGGGTAGGCCATTTAGAGTGGTCATCACCACTTCACCATTCTCCACCATTTCATCCACTGCTTCTAGTTGTTCCTTGATCTGGGATACCCTTGAAAAATAAGATTGAATGGTTTCTCCATTCTGAAACTTTACTTCTTTCAATTGGTTCCGCAGGGTCATCTTCCGATTTATGTTCTTCCCTTCAAATAGCTTGGTCAAAGAGTCAAACATCTCCTTGGGTGTCTTTAGAGAAGACACATGGGGTATGAGATGGTCTTTGATAGAATCAGCAATGATTCTCTTTGCCTTGACGAAGTTTTTCTTATGCAATACCTTAGCCTCTTCATCCTTTGGGATAGGGATGTCTTCTTTTACATATGAGTCCAACTCATTCTCTTCCAAGATTAACCCAATCCTATACTTTCAAGCTTGGAATTTATCATATCCTTCAAGCTTATCCTCAAGCTTGGTGTGGTGAAACATCTTAAAGAGTAATTCAAATGGAAATAGAAAAGATTTAGGTCTTACCACTTGAAATGCTGAAAACTGGATCTGGTCTTGGATTAGGGTTTGTCGGAAAAACCCTAAAAATTCAAAATGTTAATTTCAATTTTCTGAAAGGATAGAAAGATGCGCCTTGATGAGCTGATCAGCCTGGTGTATTCAGAATTTGATATCAACAAATCTTTACCCTTCAGATTTTCCTTTTTGTCCTCCTCGGTTCACTGGGGAGAGCCCTGAATTAGGGATTGAGTTTCCCAGAGATCTACCGAGCCAAAAATCTCGATCCAAATCTCTAAACTTCGATTTGTGCAAGGATCTTCCAGCTATGTCTTCAGATTTCAGAAATTCCTATTTTTGTGGAAACCCTAATTTTTAGGGAAAAATATGAAAATGCTCAGAATTGAATTCTGATTGGACAGATAGATTCTCCTTGATGAGTAGAGTTAATCTACTATACTTCTTTCCCAAAATCTATGGAGAGAAACCCAATAAACAAGAAACTCAAGTTTCTGTCACTGCAAAATGTCTTCTTCTCAGGTTAGCTCTGATACCATGTTAAAATTTGAGCATTAATTCACAATACTTTAGGATTTTCATTGAGAGAATAACATATATAGTATATCAATGCATAAGAATCACAATATGCATGACAATCATCACAAGAATCAAAAGCATGAGAGACAAGAGACACAGAGTTTCCATGGGGAAAACCCTAAGGTGAAAAACCCCACAACTTCCTCAGAGATAGAGAGAGCAATGGCTCAACCAAAGTACAACCAAAATACACTTGAGATAGTCTTCTAGAAGCAGATGATCCTCCTCCTCACTAGTGCGCCACTTTATGAGTGAGAGAGATATGAATTTTTGAATGATCTAAATAGAGATCTCCTGATCTCTATTTATACTGACCTGTTTTCCCAGTGACCTTATGGGGCCAACTTGTCTATCTAGATACATCCACAATATAATATATATTTTAGGGCCGACCCCACACATGGTGGTCTAATAACCCATCGGCAAGTACACACACTTGCGACACTTGTCAATCCACATGACGACACTTCCTTATAGAGGAATAACACATCTCTTATAAGGGTACAATAAATATATATGAAATACATAGATGAAATACATTCCGAAGTTACATATACATCAACAATGCTATGGATTTGTAGGATAAGGGTTGAATCTAAGTTGTATTTCAAGTGTTAAGTTAGGTTTCTGGTGTCATTGTGAAAATAAGGGAAGGGCTCACAAGGTTCTCAAGAAGGACAAGGTGAAAATAATGGTCGAAGAGGACTTTATGATTGCTTACCTTATGGATTTTCTTAGGAAAACTCTTGTGGGTTGGTTCTTCGTCAGAAGGTTTTCAGTGGATGCATTAAATGATTGGTTGTAGATATTTTGGTGTCCTATTATTCAATACACAAATTCATTTAAATTATTAACAAAAGGATGGTTGAGATTTTCTTTTCATTATGAAAAAATTGCAAAATTAATTCTTGCAAGAATTTAGTTCTAGGGTTCAATATATCTTTCTTGAAACCTTGCCCCCCAATTTTTTATCCATGATCTAAGAAGACTTCCCAAGTTCCCATTTGGGTTAAAGTCTCCAATTTACCATTGTAATTTTGGTCGGTGTATTTTATGATAGATCTAGGAAATATTTTGGGGAAAACCATCCAAGTGGATGATGCCTTCAAGAACAGTCACAAATGCTTCACTACTACATATTGGGCGGATTGATTCACTACTACATATGGGTCAAAAAAAAGATTTAAATTTTTTTTTTTCAGGGCTGAAGAAACGTGTCAATATCCACGTTTTTGAAAGTTCCATGAAACTTCATCGATATAGGGAGGTTTTTTTAGGTTTCAATTTTCGTGGAAACAGGGACGAAAGTCGAGCTATATAAACTACACACTCTCACCATAATTTTCACAATTTCTTTTCTTGCGGCACATTAAGCACGGATTTTGGACTTGCGGGGTGATTGTATGAGCTTGGATATTCTAGATAGGTCTGATATTGAACTTGCGAGGTTAGTAATGTGTAATTTTTTGTCTATATTTTTATAAGGGTTAGATTTTAATATTGTTTATAAGTAATGAGGCTTAGGTCATGTTAATTTGTTTTTTTTCCTTTCTAATATTTTTTTCAAGAACTTGCTATCATTTTCATTTAACTTGCTATATTTTTTTCAAGAACTTGTTTTTTTTGTCTTAGGTCATGTTAACTTGCGTTTTTGCCTTTCTACCCACAAAAGTTCATTATAAAACGGTTGTGCCAAGGAAATTCATGGAAATGCTATTTTAAGTCCAACATACTTCTAGCTTAAGAATTGCATCACCTTGTCAAATCTAGATTCTAGTTAAATATTTTAGGGTAACAAGTTGATTTTCATGGTAAATAACATTCATTCTAGTAGTAAAGTCATTTTTTTTAATTAAATTAAGTGGTAATTTTCTTGCTTGTGATTAATATTGTGTTTGTGATGCTTTTTTTTGTTATAAAAAATTTGTGATGCTTATTAATCTATGCAACATATTCAAGAAGCTTATGAAAACATATTCACGAGAGTTCACAAATAGCCCATCCCTATTTCATCTACAAGATAAAAATCTATCATACATAAAGGTTCTTGTTCAAATACTACATCTCCAAGTTAGGCCACTTGAACCCATTCTCTTTGTCATCCTAAGTTATGAAACACTATAAGTGACATAATGAGCTCTTCTCCTAGTTCTAATGCGTACCACGTTGATGTGTCCTACTGAGCTAGGGATTATAACTACAATATTGGTTAAGAGGCTACCCTCTTTGGTGGTCAAACTATATGAGGTCTTCAAACTATACAAGTAGTTATCAATTTCCCAATATTTTTGGTTCCTTAACATTTGACATTTACCATTTTTTTTAGTAACCAACCATTCTCAATTGACTTTCTCACAACCAACTTACCATCTTTCCATTCATATTAACTTTAGTCTTCATGTTTTTCTTTATAAATATAGAAAATATTGGATTATAATATACTATATTCAGAAATGTACGTATAATATCTAATGTAATTGACAAGTTATTGTTTTGTATGGTGTAGGTAAGACAATTACTTGTACAGCCACTACAAGGATTTTTCACTATGAATGAAAATGCAAGGAAGCTTGCTCAGTTTAGAGCTGCATTAGAGGCGAGAGGAGATGGAAAATGTTATTGTCCTTGCTTTGATTGCAGGGGCTTGCAAAAAAGAAGACTTTTAATAGAAACAACTGAAAGACATTGTAGGGAGAAGGGGCACACCGAAGGGGGTTATGAATATCATCCCTTGGTAAGACTATTTTTGGGGTTCAAGTTTTAATATATTCACTGTAATATTCATCATGTTTGTGTGAATTTTAGTAAAATGTCTTATTGTTTTACTATATGTTCTATACAAACTAATTTTTCTATGTTTTTTGTAAATTTATAGACAATGCCCCCAAAATGTTGCATTCCAGAGAGTTATTTGCCAAGTACTAGCAGAAATACTCATTCAGTACAGCCCGACAAACTTCTACATCAGAATATTGAAGATGATCAACTAGTTATTTCTGATGATATAATGGATGTAGATCATAACATTAGTGACACAAATCAGGAAGATGAGATACATAGATTGATCCAAGACACATTTGCTCCAATGGATGAGGACAACTAGGATGATAGTGATGATGTTGATCCTCTACTTGAGAAATCATGTCAACCTCTTTATGAAGGCTCAAAAACAAATTTTTTATCTACTATATTGTTATTAGTGAACTTGAAGGTTTTGAATGGATTATAAAACACCTGTATGACACCGATACTAAGGTATGTAATTTGTTTTTATTTTATTTTTGTCTGCATGTTCACAATATCTATATATAGAAATGGTTGACTTTTTTCCTATATTGTTGCTATTGTAATCTAATGTGTAAAGCAAGTTGGTCATATGTCGTTCGATACAATCCAAGAGGAAGACCAGTAAAGTATAATCATGTACTAGATGATGAAGACAATCATGAAGAAGAAGAGGATGATGATGATTCAGATCAGGCTGCAGTCGATGTGTTAGATGAAGAAGTTGAAGAGGATGATCTTGCAAATGTATCAGACGATGATCTCATTGACAATGAGGATGACTATATTAGCGAAGATGACTTTGATGATGATGACGATGTGAATGATCCTTTCATCAATATCTATTTAGAACTAGTTCTGATACAGATGTTGAGTTGGATGAAGAAGAAGATGAATGATATTTAATTGTTAAAAAGTAGAGGTACGCAATGTTTTTAGGTTAAATTAAATGCACTCACCATATGTTCATTTTATTGATTAACTTTGTTATATTTGAAAAGTAGTTTTCTAATCTAGTTATGTTCTACATGTGTAGTAGCGTGGGTGTTCCTGGAAGTTGTAGTGTTAATGGTTTGAATTGAACATGTGTCGATTGAGCAAGATACAAAATTGTGTTATAAGATTTATGTGTTTTTTTTGGGTTATTTCATGTTAGAACTCTACTAGACTCATTGGAAACATAAAAAACTTATTTTGAGTCTTTCATTGGAAACATAAAAAACTTATTTTGAAAGGGGTTCTATCCTTGTTGGTCTTTCTAAGCTAGTTTTAATCTTAATGTTGATCGTTCATCACTACTTGTAAGTCCTCTTAATCAACCAACCACTTTTGTTTCGTGAGAACTAGATCTTGCATCGCCTGATGATGTCTTTTGCAAATATGTTGACACTTGGATCCACTTCATTGGAATCAAATTGTACACTTTTAGTTCATCTAATACTATATCAGTATTCAATATCTACATGTCAATGGTCTAAACATCCCAATCGCTGTGATCGACTGCATCCTAATTGCTCTCTATCCATATATTGAAATTCCTATGGGTATGGTAATTAGTATGCTAATTTTTAATTTTTAATTAGTATCGTTATTTTTAATTTTTAATTAGTATTGTTATTGATAAAATTGTTATATAAAAAAAAATTGTTATATAAAACAAAATAAAAAACCTATGTTACAAATGTCAATATATATTTGATAACCTATGTAACATTGTTATGTTATAACAAATGCCAATATATATTTGATAACCATGTAACATTGGTATGTCATAACAAATGTCATATATTTGACAACCTTTTAACATTGTCGACGGTTAAAAACAAAAACAAAAACATATGTTATGTCCATGGGTTTGATGTGATTCATTTTGGTCATTTGCTAACTGTGAAACACTCTGTTGCTCTCGACGTTCGACCGCACTAGCTAGTGCTTGCAAAATACTACAATTCCATCTCCTCTTGGAACTCTCACCGTGCAATTGCTATGAGAGGGGTTTAAGTTGGTTTTGTGTGCTCCGACCGTTTTTGCAAATCCCCGCAGACCCTCAATGGAAACTGTAAGTGGATTCTAATTTACCAGACTTGCAGTAATGGAACTCAAATTTGTCAAAAAAACAATGTTGGAGATAGAGGTAGTATTGGTAGACCCTAAATGGTTGCTTGTGTTGATTGCTGAGATAGGTTTTTTCGTCCTCTTCCAACTATTGATATTTGTGTTGGAGATATGTCCAATCATGAATTGATTATGAATGTTGTGGTAAATTTCGATATGGAAATGAGTATTTTTATAGCTTATGTGTGGTCCTTTGTTAGTCATTATGCTTTGGTAGGGTTTCAGGTTTGATGTGATTACTTTTGGTCATTTTCTAACTGTCTCTGTCGAGCTTAACGAAAACGCTCTGTTGCTCTCGTTCGATTGCACCAGCTAGTGCATGCAACCGGCTACAATTCCATTTCCTCTTGAAACTCTCACCATGCAATTGCTACAAGGGGGGTTGAAGTTGGTTTCGTGTGCTCCGTCCATTTGTGCAAATCCCCGCAGACCCTAAATTGCAACCGTAAGTGGATTCTAATTCACCAGACTTGCAGTAACGGAACTCAAATTTGTCTAAAAAACAATGTTGGAGATAGAGCTAGTATTGGTAGACCCTAAATGGTTGCTTGTGTTGGTTGATGAGATAGGGTTTTTTGTCCTCTGCCAACTATCGATATCTGTGTTGGAGATATGTCAATTCTTGAATTGATTATGAATGTTGTGGTAAATTATGCATTGGAATGTGAGTATGTGGAACCCTTTTTGATAAACTTGTTTGCAAGTAGGGAGGTAAATTTTGGGGTTGATCTGGGAGGGTTTTTTGCAAGCATTCCCTCATAGATATTCCACCCCCTGCAACCGGCTCTTGGTCCATGACCTCCTTCACTGTGCGTGTTCCTTTGGGATTTTGAAACCCTCCTCTATTGAGTCGAATTTCTGTATTTTATGGGTTCGAATTAGGTGTTGTTGATTTCATTTGTTAATTGGGTTGTTTTGATTTTATAACTAAACCAATATACATGGAATGCTTGTTGTTGATTGATGTAAAGGATGTAGTTCTATTTAACACATAAATAGTGATACAAAGTTCATTGATATGGTTTTTGAAAACAGTTGTAAACTAGTTTTATTTGGATATTTTCGTGCAAGTGGATTCTTGGAATATGAATTAGATATGTGCTCATTATCACATTTTGAGGGTGTCTATGCCTGCAATTTAATTTTGATTTTAAGCAATTTTAAATCTCTCTGCTGGTAGCAACATTCTCCTTGGTTTGAGATTATGTGAGTTGGGAGCTTTGCTGTAATCCTAATTTTGGTTTAAGTAGTTTTGTATCTCCGCCTTTTGCCACATTCTCTTGATTTGAGCTGGTGAGAGTTTGAGGCTTTTCTGTTATCCTACAAGCATTTCTTGAGTTCTCTGCCCATGACTCGAAGGCATAGTTTAACCTTCACGGACATAGAAGAATGATTGTCTCAATGATATGTTAAATTTTCCGAATTTACTTCAATCTGATCTAGGATCTTAACTGAGAGAACAACATGTACAGCAAATCTACAACATATCAATCATGGACACAATAATGCAAGCACACAAGAGACACCGAGTTTACTTGGTGAAAACCATAAAGGTGAAAAACCCCAATAACTTCCTCAAAGATAGATAGAGCAATGATACAATCATAATACAAGAGATAGTCTTCTCCTAGTAGCAGAGCCTCCTCCTCCACAAGTGCACCACTCTCCCAAGTGTGAGTGAGAGAATAGAATGTGTAAAATGAGAGAGACACACTCTCTATTTATACACTAACTTGACTTGACCTTTACTCAACTAGGTCGGCCTCAACTTAACCACTTAACATAATGCTGAATGGGCCGACCCCCACTAGGTGGTCTAATAACCCTTTGACCCACATGGCCGACCCCCAATAGGGTGGTCTAATAACCCTTTGACCCACATGACTTATACAGGGCCGACCCCAACAAGGTGGTCTAATAACCGATCAAGTATAAGTTACGACACTTACAATATAAATGACGACACTCGCATATAGAGGAATAATAACATCTCTATAGGAATACAATATACATATATGTGAAATACATTCCGAAGTTACATATACATCAACACTCCCTCTTAACTAGGAAGGTATTTCTTGACACAGTTCTTCTCGCACAAGTCATCTTCTCTAGAACATCGTCACTGGATAATCGTCATCGAGTCATCATCATCATCACTGCTACTGCTATCTCAATCAATCTCTGAATCTACTCGTCATAAGAAGTTCTACAGATCCAGTCCTTTTCATACTGGATGTAGGCCCACCACCTGCAAGTCTTTGTCATCACTGGCCATATTGTGGAATCCTCAGGACTTATTATGTGTGTCACAAAACCTGGCTGCAGCATCCCAGGCTATTACGAGCACTCAGCTCTACCTGTCGGATCTCCTAGGAGCACATTACATGTGACCCATCACAAAACCTAGCTGAAGCATCCCAGGCTATTACGAGCACACAGCTCTACCTATCGGATCTCCCAGGAGCACATTACATGTGATCTCACCACAAAACCTGGCTGAAGCATCTGAGGCCTTTTTCATCCTGTCCAGATATCCCAGGAGAAAATTACATGTGGTCCACCACAAAACCTGGCTGAAGCATCTGAGGCCTTTTTCATCCTGTCCAGATCTCCCAGGAGCAAATTACATGTGGTCATGGAAAAACCTGGCTGAAGCATCTGAGGCCTTTTTCATCCTGTCCAGATCTCCCAGGAGAAAATTACATGCCATAGGACAAAACCTCACAAGAGCATCTCAGGATGTTATGGGTACACAACTCCGACCTGAAATCTCCCAGGGCACAAATTACATGTCCTCCTAGAGTAATGTCTTGAAAGAGCATCCCAGGTTGTTACGAGTACACAACTCCAACCTATAGGATCTCCTAGACATGCTCATATGCACAACCTGATCCACGACCATAAAGTATCATCCTGATACTCACCATACATCATCTTGATGTACACATGATCATCTTGATCATCATCACTGCAACATCCTGCTGCATGTCATCTGGAGAAACTTGTCATCCACAATCATCCTGATCATACAATGCATCTACCTAATGCATACCAAGTATCTACCTGATACATATCATCATACATAGTGTATTCACCTAATACATAGATACATGATCCACACAATGTATCCATCAACATACATGATCTACCTGATCATACCTGATATATATCAACATACATGAACTACCTGATCATACAATGTATCCACCTGATACATATACAGATACATGGTCCAAGCATCCAACATGATGCATATACAAAACATATAAATGATCCAACTGATCATATCCAGTATCCTCCTGATGCATATACAGAGCAGTAACTGGAGCATTGTCCTGATGCTCATCATCCATGATCCTCCTTATCATCATAGCATCGTCCTCCTCAGATCATCTCATCGTCCACGAAGCACAGCCTAGATGCACATCATCCAACACTTACACCACCAACATGGGAGAACACATCTACCACCATTTGGGGAAGGCTCCAGCCCTTACTTTTTCACCATGGGAGAACACATCTACCACCATGTGAAAAATGGCTCAGCAATTACATCACGACCAAGGGAGAACACATCAACCATGTCAGAAAATCTCATGTGCATCTGCATCTTCCGGACTCATCACTTCCCTTTGGAAGGAACCTCGATCTGAAGTGCACCAAGCCTCTCTCTGAAGTACTCAAACTACACTCTGGCCAATGGCTTGGTCAATACATCTGCAACCTGCTCATCTGTCACAACATACTCTGCTTCGGTTGTACTTAGTGCTACGTAGGACTACTTCCTGCTAAACCAAGAGATCACACTTGATCCCTATCTATAGCACTACCTTCCCAATCTGAATCAACATAACCTTGCAGGTTAAACTTTTGATTCGCATCATACTTGATCCCATAATCAACTGTACCCTTCAGGTACCTCAGAATATGCCTTACAACAACTAGGTGAACACTCCTCGGATCCGTCAGGAACTGGCTCAATGTGTTCACCGCAAAGCAAATATCTGGTCTCGTGTTCATCAGGTACATCAAGGACCCAATCATCTGACGATACATAGTGATATCAACCAGCTCAGATGAAGCATCACATAGAAGCTTCAGGTTCGATTCCATAGGTGTGGCCATAGCCTTGTAGTCCATCATCTCGAACCTCTTCAGGATCTCTAGTGCATACTTCCATTTTCCAAGGAAGATTCCATTTGCACTCTGCCACACCTCCATGCCAAAAACAAATAGTGCATCATCCCCAAGTTCTGCACGCATATATGACTACACCATTCAAGAAATATGTCTTGAAATCCATCTAGTGTATCTTCTATTTCATCACTTTTATATTTCTCTATGCTTCCATCTGCAGCATGCTTGATCTGATAGTTCCATTTGAAAGTCACAACAGACTTCCCTTCAGCTCTTGGGACCGCATCCCAAACATCGTTCTTCATGATCGATGGATCATGGAATTCTTCCCATATCCTAGGAACTTCCATATCTTCAATAGATAATTTTGTTGCTTGAACAAATGTTGTAGTCCTTCTTTTGTAGGTGAAGGTATACGGTCTTTCCTACAAAACAAGTTAAATTTCATGATTAGAAACATCTCATAATTTTTAGACAAATTCTTACACATAAAGAAATATGTCATACAGTCATGCAATTATCTTAGCCAATGCTTCAATACAACATTCATCCATGTTCCACAACTTTCTAGATGCCTTCCAATCTCTACCAGAACATTGTTAAGAGTTTGCACTACTCCCAACATGTCAGCAAAGAGGTTTCATTCTAGATAAGTAGCACTTGAATGTTGTACAGTGCCATAGGCCACTTACCCATCACATGCATATTAGTAGTATACTATTCATTAATGCAATCATTCTAATATGCACAATACATATCCTAAGTCTAGGAACATGAGCATATACATCATTGAACAATTTTATTTAAACAAACAAATATGCAAGAAATGATAATAAAAATACTTATCTTTGTTTGATTGTTGGGTTGACTCCCTCTCAGTCTTTGCTTCTTTTTCTGCAACTCCATTATGATGTGGATTGTGAGAAGAGGTCAACTCCCTCTGAATATCTGCATCCTTGTAGAAACTACTGGAGTGTGCTCCCTCTTGATCTTTGCTTCCTGGATTACCTGTTCTTGAACTTATATTCATTCTCGATCCCTATGCATGCTTGTTAGTATCATCATTGTGTTATCCTTGAGGACTCATACATAATCACACATTTATTAGTATAATCTTAATACTATCAAAACACAATAATCTTAAGCATGTATAGTCATGATCATTTCAAACAGAAATAATAAGCATTAGTATTCAAGGTTTCAGGGAAGTCTTCTTTTACTCATGCATATTCTTATTTGATCATATAACTCTTCTGGTTAGTTAAATCATCAATCAAGATAAGAGATATAATATGCATAAAACCCGTGATTACTCAAACCTATACCTTCATGATTCTTCTGGTTAGTCATATCATCAATTATGGTGAGAAACATAATATGCATACAACCATGACTATTCAAACCTATGACTTCATGAATAATTATTATCAACAATGAAACAGTATAAGATCCTAACACAAGGTAGGATTCTAGCTTGATATAGGAAAAACATACTTGGATTAGCATGCTAGCTAGTTATGTCTAACATACCCGCATAATGTCTATTGGTTCTCTTTAGTGACTTGTGCTAGTAACCTGCATGTCTCATAAGTTAACCGTTGTAGAACCAAGTTATACGTACCTCGTAAGTAGATCTTCTATGTGATCCATGACAATGGATGAATCTTTGTCTTCATGTCACCATGATCATATGTTCTTGAAATAGAACATGATTTGTATTTCTTGGTGTACCTTTTATGTTAGTGAACAACATAAACCTCATACAACATCACAATGCATTAGTACAATAATAAGTGTCAACACCCTAATCAATGAATATCTTCTATCGTGCATTCATAATTTTATTAAGGTGATACGACAAGTCTAGATTTAATCAAGATTGTACTAACTGTAATAATATGAAGACAAATATACCATAAACTTAATCATGAACAAATCTCGAAGCATACTTGGATAAGTCATACCTATCGATATTGATTGTAATCTTCTTATGTAAGGCATTAGCCTCATCTCCCTCTGAAACAGGAACTTCTTCACTTATGCAGGTGACCAATCCATCTTCTTCTAGGATTAACCCAATCCACTTGATTTGCAAGAACTGGATCTGGAGATGGATTAGGGTTTGTCAGAGAAACCCCCAAAATTCAAACTTTGAATTTCAAATTTCTGAAATGATAGAAATATACGCCTTGATGAGCTGATCAAGTTGGTATATTCAGAATTTGAAAACTGCAAAGTTTCACTCCTCAATTTTGCCTTTGAAACTTCCAAATTCACTAGACGTGACCCCGAACTGGGGTTTGATGAAGCCCACTCTTCTTCCCAATCAAAAGGTTTGATCCAAAGCTCTAAGCTTCTATTTTTATGAGGAGCTTCCAGCCGTGGTCACAGATTTCAAAAATTCCCATTTTTGCAGAAGCCCTAATTTTTCACTTTTCCGATCAAAGTCCCGAAATAGGGTCTGATCAAGCCCGGCCTTATACCCAACCAAAAATTTCTGATATTGGTCTCTAAATTTCAATTTTTATGAGTAGCAATCAGCCGTGGTCTTCGATTACAAAAATTCCAACTTTATTCGAAACCCTAAATTCCGGAAGCCATGAATGAAGGTGCTAAAAAATAATTATGTTTTGACAAAAATATGTACCTGATTGTTTTTGGTGTAACTCCGCACTCTTCGATCCACAGGGTCTGAAATGTTTTCCTGACATAGCCCAACCTGTCATCTTTCCATCCCGATAGGTCTGACCTCAATTGGATTCTCCGAGAGAGAATTATGCCAAGTGTCGTAATGTGACCTTTTTATGGGATAAAACAGGAGAGTAAACTTGTACGGCGTGCCACGTATCACTAGTTCAACTTAGGCCTCTAAAACATTTTCCTGAGATATTAAAGTCTATGTACTACCTGTCACATTTTACGAAATTGAATTTGGAGCTTCCTAGCCCAAGTTATGACCTTTTTTCCAAGGTCACCTGTTTTTGACTCAGATCTAAAAGAGGCAGAAACCCTATATTGTACAGATCATAAATCACAAAGTACAATGAATTAGAGGTTGTCCTTTGGACACAAGGTACATGGGGATCGGATATTCAAACTGTAAATGTTTCAGATCAGAAAACTTCTCCAAAATGTATTTATAGAGAAAGTTCTATGATGACTAGTTTTTGTTATATCAAGCCCTAGCACCGTAAGTGCAACAAGTGTCATACATGCCATATCATGCCTTCTTTTAGGATAGCTCTGATACCATGTTAAATTTTTATAATTTACTTCAATCTGATCTAGGATCTTAACTGAGAGAACAACATGTACAACAAATCTACAGCATATCAATCATGGACACAATAATGCAAGCACACAAGAGACACAGAGTTTACTTGGGGAAAACCATAAAGGTGAAAAACCCCAATAACTTCCTCAGAGATAGATAGAGCAATGATACAACCAAAATACAAGAGATAGTCTTCTCCTAGCAGCAGAGCCTCCTCCTCCACAAGTGCACCACTCTCCCAAGTGTAAGTGAGAGAATAGAATGTGTAAAATGAGAGAGACACACTCTCTATTTATACACTAACTTGACTTGACCTTTACTCAACTAGGTCGGCCTCAACTTAACCACTTAACATAATGCTGACTAGGCCGACCCCCACTAGGGTGGTCTAATAACCCTTTGACCCACATGGCCAACCCCCAATAGGGTGGTCTAATAACCCTTTGACCCACATGACTTATACAGGGTCGACCCCAACAAGGTGGTCTAATAACCCATCAAGTATAAGTTACGACACTTACAATATAAATGACAACACTTCCATATAGAGGAATAATAACATCTCTATAGGAATACAATATACATATATGTGAAATACATTCTGAAGTTACATATACATCAACATGATATTGTACCTAGCTTTTAGATTTTGGTTTTGGAATTTGAACCAAATTGCTTTCCAAGTTGTATGTGTAAATTTTAATAATTTTTTAAAATAAAACACTATGTTTCTGGGTATCAATGCCGAGGATGTGAATTCTCATTTGGTCTATTAAGATCATCTGGATTTATACGTAGATTTTGGATATGATAGTTGTTTTAATTGGCGATATTAATGTGATTGATTCAAACGAGGTCTTGAATTTCAACTTTTAGCCTTGAAAGTGCTCTAGATATCACTGCTTTGAACACCATCAATAGATTCCATAAGAAAACTTGAGTAAGATGTAAATTGTATTCCTTTTGATAGAAAATATGCACTTGTGTTCATTTCCTTCTAGAGATTATGACGGGAAATGTTACTAAAAACATACACACATCAGTTTCACCTGCTTGTAAATTACCTCTATGTTAGATTGTTCAGGGCACCACCTACTCTAGGTCTCTCATTAATTCACCATAGTGACGGTGTGGTCATTCCCAGTCCTGCCTACCCTGCTCCCTGTTCACTCTCATCTCTTCATTCGCCTATTTCAAATGACCCCCCTGCATCTGCTGAGACATCTTCTCCTTTTACTTGGTTGAAATAATACTTGATACAATGTGCATATTTATATCACATAACAGGCCTCCTAGGCATCAATCATGGCTTGTATTTCACAACCATCTGCACATAGTATTTAGACGATGCTCCCGCATGTATAGTATTCCCCACACATTTGATTGCAACTACGAGGTACTATCCACAGTGATTTGACTCTGAATCCTGATTCACCTCGGGATTAGATCTAAGGCATTTTAATGTGTCAATGACTAATACACTAGTACAAAATGAGAGATAAGTGACCAGGCGACCAAAAAATTTGGTCACCACAGCTTTTTCAAGGGATAAATGACCAAAATTGAGAAATTTTAAGTGAACTGACTAAAAATGACCAAGATAAATGACCAATATAAAATTGTCAATTTCAAAACCTCCATTAATTCTTCATATGCATTCATTCACCATGGTTCTCCTTTGCACCTGAGTTCCAAAATATTTAAAGTCCCCATGGGTCCCTCCCTTATAAGAAATAGCCAATATCCTCCATTTTGAAAAAAAAAAATTCCTCCCTTTTTGTAAAAGTTGATACTTGCTTGACATGATGACATATAATTTCATTTTCAATCAAATAACAAATAAAGCTACACCCCTGCAATGAATAAAATTCTCACATTAACAATTTAATTAACTAATAATATTTGAAAACTTTATGTCGTTAGCGTAACACTGTCAAATTCAAATTTGACATATAATAAACGTAACCATTGAACATAATAAAAATTCAAGCAAATTAGAATAAATAAAATGAAGACTTGCAAAAGATTGGGTTCTATGCTTTGAGATCATTTCATTTAAAATCAACTTTATATTAAGCTGAGTCATTTGAACAATCCATAAAACTATGAGTATATGCATAGAAGTAGTAGGATCCATGCAGGCTTTCCCGACCAACAATCCATGAGACACAGAATGTTTTTTGTGTAAAAAATAGTAAGGGAAAGAAATAGCACCAACAACAACGTTAGTAATGTTGATTCCAAGCGAGAAAGCACATCTAGCAGTTCCAAGATTAAAAACATGGTCTTCCTTCAATTTCCTGCATTTGGTTGTTCCAGAAAATCTCCATTTGTTGCGGCTGTTGGTGGTGAAGTTGCAGCTGGTGTTGACGAAGTTGCTGCTGATAGCGCAACTGATCGTGGTGAGAAGATAAAGCATGAACATGATCATATGCAGAAGTGTGGATCTTCTTATCCATGTTTTGCCTTTGAAAAACATTAAAACCCTAAAAAGGGAAATACAACAATCCTAAGTTTCTTCTCCTATTTTACAGGAGGCGAAATTGTGTTTAAAATCACCGCTAAAACTTAAAATAAAATATGGCAAATTACCCAAAAAAAGCATGCTCTGCATTATTAATAAGAAGAATTAACTGAAAACAAGAATCATACTTCCAGATTTCTAGTTTTTAAAACCTTCCGTTTAGTTCAGGTTCTCTTTCCATACCTTAAAATAATTATGAAAAATATTATCTCATTCAAATGTTAATAGATTATTCTCCCAATTACTCGAAACATTACCTTTAGAACCTGAGAGTGGCAATAGACGTCATCTGAGAGGCCGTCGAAACTACAGAAATCCCTCGGCACCTTCAGGCATGAACTACTCTGAAATTTCGGCCTGGTCACAAAGAAGCAACAACACTACCCCACTGTGAATCATAGTACGGGAGCAATCCATTGAATTCTGCATAAAGATTGCATAAAGATTCCACTTTCCGGTTGCGAGGGTTAAGGAAGTGCAGACCTGCAATACTGTCAAGCATCCCCTATAAACTACCTACCTATGAAATCCATAACTCCTTGTTATTTACTAAAGGGTATAGAGGGAGCCATGAGCCTATGGAGAAGATGCCATTAAACTGCAATATAACTTCCACCACGTGTCATATATTCACTGACACCAGCCAACACGCTGCCATAACCACACAACCACTAACCTCCACCACGTGTTAGATATTTGAGGATTTAACGAACTGGCCTCCCGCTAACATTGCAACTGCCACCTCATCTTGTAGCCACATCCTGCAACCTTTTCAACTGTCGCGTCCTCCTATAGCCACCTCTGTAGCCTTTACAAGTGCTAGCATGCATTCCTTCCACCTCCCGCGTCCTATAGGCGCAACCATATTTAACCTGTGGTGTAATAAGCAAAATATTTACCAACTAATTTCACTTTTTAAATCTAAAATACAACAACCATCAGTTGAATCTTGGTTGTACACTTGCTTCATTGTCGTGAATCTTGATGATCGACTTGATCAAGTCCAATTCCCAAAAATATCAGATATAAATTCCTATTGACGTACACCAATAGGTGTTTAGATATTATCTTAGATTTTGGACTTCCTTGAGTGGATCAACAAGATTAACATGAGTGTAAAAAGTGTAGAGTGAGGATTCATTCCACTTAAGCAGTGGTTAAAAAAAGGAGTATTTTTATTATATAGTATTTGTTTTTATGTTTATATTAATTAGTTTAATATTTAGATTAATTATTTTAATGTTTAATCTTTATTTAACAACCAACCATCTCCACAAAACTAAGTGGTTGGATATACCTATTTGTGTTCACCAACCACTTTACTTATGGCTATGCTATTTTATTAACAACAAATACATATTTAAAAAGGTAATTAAAAATAATATTAATTAATAATCGAAAATCTCTCATGCATGACTTCGGTGTATAACTAAACCTCCAAGGCTAAATACATATTTAAAAAGGTAATTAAAAATAGTATTAATTAATAATCCAAAAGCTCTCATGCAGGACTTCGGTGTATAACTAAACCTCCAAGGCTAAATACATATTTAAAAAGGTAATTAAAAATAGTATTAATTAATAATCCAAAAGCTCTCATGCAGAACTTCGGTGTATAACTAAACTTCCAAGGCCTAATAACATTGTGGAGGTTGCGGGTTTTCCTGGATCGCTCAAAGTGGGTTGAGTCTCGGTTGAGTCCATCAAGGGATTCGAACCTTGACCTCACGCACACATCACAATAAATGGAAGATATAAAATCGAAAACGCTGGGCAGCAGAGACGTCCCTGTGTTCGCGTTTTCCCTCAATCATACCCTTGTACGGGTGGGAGGGGATTCTTCAGTTCATTCATTTTCCATGTGTAAGCAATCGAGGGTTTGTATGGCAGCAGATAGAATAATCTGGATTCCATTTTCATGACCAAGAAGTCATTAAATAGAAGAGGCTGTGTAAATCATCAAGGGATTTGTGAAATCAGAAGAAAAAGGAGAGAGAGATGGGTTCCAGACAGGGGTCCTCGGATGAATACCAGGGAGCCCCAGATTCATGGGAGCAGGAGGACTTGGATGAGAGCATGAGGAGATTGATGGTCTCTTCTTCAAAGGTTTCTAAAACCCAGTGCAATGCCCACTCTGAGTCGTCCGCAGGGTCAATTGCAGTCACTTCTTCTTCCACCGATAGCGAAGCCCTTCTGGCAGAATGCATAAACCAGGTTGATCAGTTTCTCCGAGAGGCCATTCAAAACCCTCAGGAGCGCTTATTAGGTTAGTTTTCTTATTAACATCTTTAGGGTTTCATAGTATTTTATTTTCCTCCTTTTTTTAAGTTAGCATTGGAAGCTAGTTCGTGTCTTTGTAAACTTGTTAAGAGGATGGAATTAGGGTTTTAGGGGTATCGCGTGGTTAGTTGGTTTAATTGCGGGGATTTGTTTAGTGTGGTTGTGCTTACTCATATATGTTTTTGTTTCAGTTTTTTAATTTAAGTCTAGGAATTCAGGAAAACAATTGCGGGTCCTGGCTGGGTCACTGTAGTGTAATATTCATTCATGTTCCATTCAGTGAAAATATTCCTTCAAGCTATGCAATCACACTCGAAAAAAGCAGTGTCCTTGCTCAAGACAACAATTAAATCCATGAGAAATTTGGCACAAAGAATTCATGTTTTCCTTGTAGCTAAAGTTCAACACAGAAAATTCAAAATGCCCTTGCTGGATAACTTTGATGGGAAAAAGCAGATGCAATGCTAAAAATTAATACAAGACAACTTAATAGTACAAGATATGATGGATGTGACTACATGCCATTCTGTAAACAACATTTTTATTAGAGATATTAAGGCCCAAAATGTAAGTATATAATGCTAGCATTACAGGGAACTTGAACGAAATAATACTTGACAGATAGATTTCAATACTTTACAGTGAATGACATTATTTCAATAAACCCTGCACGAACATGTACAAAAATACTTCCACCATGCTTACATCCTGTTCTGGCATAGAAACTGCTTCAAAAAACTACCACGATGCATGCTACTTGATAAAAATTAAATCTACATTAGCAAAAGGTTCCCTGGAGTAAATAATCTGGGGCATACATATGATACACATCCAATGAATGCATATCATTGCATACACTCTATAGCCATTGGTTATTTGGATAACAACTTCTGTAAGATGAAGCATCAACCCTTCTGACATGCTAAGTAATGCTTACTTCATTCACAATTATTTACATCCCTCGTGAAATTTTGCTACGAAGAGTATGGCCACCAAAACGATTTTTTAAGTAAAGAATTCTTAGAATAAGTACACATCCAGTGAATGCATATCATTGCATACACTCTATAGCCATTGATTATTTGGATAACAACTTCTGTAAGACTAAGCATCAACCCTTCTGACATGCCTAGTAAATGCTTACTTCATTCACAATTATTTACATCCCTCGTGAAATTTTGATATGAAGAGTATGGCCACCAAAATGATTTTTTAGTAAAGAATGCTTAGAATAAGAACAATCTGATCCAGAAAGTGATGCTACTTTGTGCCACACTTCAACCAGATATCTCATGTTTCTAGCTGTTGTATTATCCAAAGAGTGCATTTCCTCTAAACTCTGCTAAATACACCCAATTTATATAATGCAGTAGCAATAAAGCCAACAACCATCAGATAAATACATTGAGATGTTGGGATATGCCTGTTATGTTTCCAGAACTAAAAAAATATTGAATGCAGTAGCAATAAAGACAACGACCATTAGATAAATACATTGAGATGTTGGGATATGCCTGTTATGTTTCTAGAATGAAACAAATATTGAGTATAATAAAATACTATTTTTCTCTAAGCCATTCCTAATGTGTGAATATCAATTCAAAATTAGAGAAACAATGCGAGGATAGCAACAAGTAAAAGCACCAATATCATGAACATTTTTTAAAAGGAGTAAAAACTGAAAAAATATGGAGTTGAAATAATTAATACTGACTAGTACGGACTAGATATCACTTCCCGAAGAGAGCATGATTTGAATCAAATATGTATGATAGATTTTTTATTTGCAATCTTTTTTCAATAGGACCTTTACTTGTGTACATTTTCTTTCCAGAGGAATACATTGGTTTTAGACAAGATCTAAACTCACTTATATTTAAAAAATTAATGTGCTGCTAACAAGGTAGTTCTTTGCTGAAAAGGATAAACACACAGAGTTTCTTCACTGAAAAAGGATAAAAAAATGTCCCTAAAGACTTGAGAAAGATTATTGCATGAAAGAGACTTACTGTTCTATTAACAAGCAATGTTCCTTTGATTCCATCACCATTATAGAAAAGAGGACATTGGATCAGCAAAGGAGAGGCGACCAAAAGGAAAGTGGTGTACAACATTGATGTCCCTTCATCTATTTTCAATTCTTGTTATGAGGAATTTTGTGAGAGAGACAATCTCAGATATAAATCTTCAATTGAAGACTGTATTGGAGTTGAGTTGTATCAAGGAAGGATCAACAGCATCAGAAGACGGAGTTAAACTAAGCTGAGGTCAACTGCAAATAAAGTTCTACAAATACTAACTACTTCTGCAACAAAAAAATTATATTTGACACAATTGGGTTTGAGATTCTAGGTTGTATTTGAAGGCATCCTGAAGCACTTTTTGAAGTGATTATCTCAGTTGCCTGCCGAGGTCTCTCATGGCTCTTTTATTTCTATTTGCAGAGGGTAAGTTATGGCTGGAGAATTTTTGTTGAATTATGTGGTTTATGTCAGAGGAAACTAAAGTAAAGAAATGTAGTGGTGGAGGGAAGGAATGGTCCTAACTGTAGATAGTTTGGAGAAGTATTTATGAGCCCTTTCTGAAAGTATGGTTTTGTGGCAGTGATACTTGAATACAGGTAAGCCTAAGGATGAGCTGGAGTTTTAACCATAAAATTTGGTCCATAACTCAGCAAAGTGAGTTTTATGCTAGTGTTCATCACTTTTTAAGGCTGCAATATGCCCAGAATTATATTTCAAACCTCAAATTTAGCCTAGATTTAAAGATTAAGCCTGCTACTACTAATTTATGGTCTGAAATATACCCAGATTAAAGGACCAATTGGGTAGTTTGATGGTTGATAACTGCACAGGGATGCCCAGCATGCTGAATTAGGTCCGTTTCTACCCCTTTTTGACTGTCAAATAGGGTTGTTTATGCTCATATTTAAGAAAACTGCCTCATAGCTCCATCCTTGGAGGATGTCAAAACATACCATACTTTTATGGCATGGACTTAACTATTGCTCTTGTTAATTGAATTCTTTAATAATTTTAACCAAATCAATAATACAAAAACATCATATCAATGTGCAAATCAACCACTTCCCAAAACTCCTTGTTAAACCCGTTCATGTCTTAATGCGTCCATACAAAAATCAAGAGATTTTAAATTACTAAGAATATGGAACATATAATTATTTTCCAAATTAGCTGTTATGAGGCTAAGAACAGATTGGGACTCAGGCTGTATTGTCAATCCGAGATATTTTCTCGTGCAGAAAATCCAGTTTGGTATCCTATTTCCATGAACAATAACCATAAACTTACCTATCCAGTTGCATTTAGTGACATTAATATATAAATCAAATCAAATTCCATTAGGGAATTGTAAAGAAAAAGCTGGCAGAGGAGAGGAAATTCTGACAGAGAATGAAGATTTTGAAATTTAGAGTTGAGATATTCATTAAAGAAATGCAGGCATGAAGAAGAGGAGGGTGGACCATTGGGGCGCGCATTCGCTCATGACAACTCCGATTATTATTTTTATTTCTCATACTTTTAATCAACCAACCAACTTATTTTTTACCGTGTTGTTCATAGATTTTTTTTTCATATCAACACCTCATTACTTCGCAAATCCCATTATTCTCCATGAAGCTTAGTGTTTTGAGTGTTTTCATCTATTAATTTCATTTAGAGAAATCATGGTACTGCGGTGTCAAAATATCAGAATGTTTCAACTTCTTTTCCACTAGCCTGGTTCAATCAATCGATGGGCTTGATTGTTTTTGCATATTAATTAAGAAATGAAAGTCTGTTTTTATAGTTCGATGAAGACCCAACTGTCCAGTGAGCTTCAACCTGTCTTCTCTCATTGCTATGGCTGATCAATTTTTTCTATACACAGCGCCCTGACTTTTTATGCTGTTGAATTGTACATGACCACAATCGACCTAAAATGGACACATCATGATCGTCTCGTGCTCATGCATGATTCCTTTTGCAATAATAGTTGTATCTACATGGGTGACTTATGGGTCACCGAATGGAACATGTGTGATGTTTTTCTACATTCCCTTTCTTCTTCATTGGGCTAAAGTTGTTATCAGTCGCATGATGCCCTAACTAATTTGGGGAATTGAATATTACTACCTACTCTTTCACATTTGAAGGTGACAAATCTTTATATTTAGGGTTTTTAGGTTTTCAATAATTTCACATCAAGCATTTTTCATATTCAAATTTTGTAAATTAATATTAGTACTAAACATGATATTATCATTTAAATAGTATATATGTAGCATCATTGTTATGGAAATGTTAAATAATTTGTTTTTTTTCATTATCCTCAAATCATATTACATTTTGGTTAAGTTGCAAATTTTAATTGTTAAAAATTAAATTAACAAGAGTAATAGTTAAGTCCATGCCATAAAATTATGTGTGGAAGGTCCCATATATAGCTCCATCTTGGGAGGATGTCAAGCTTGGCACAGATAGCCATAAATACATGTTTGACTTGGTCACTAGACAACTTATTAAACCTAATGATCATGAGTATAATTTTGACAATAACTTAGATATCAGATCTAATGATCATGAGTATAATTTTGACAATAACTTAGATATCAGATCGGCATTTGCACTCACTTTGTACTAACAGATTTTACTTTATTTTCATGAGTACATATTCATATTAGCTTAGATATCCCGAGTATATTCATGTGAACACATATAATATATATTGACATGGTGTGTGGCAGGTCCCATCTATAGCTTCATCCTTGGAGGATGTCAAGCTTGGCATAGATGGTCGTAAATACCTGTTTGTCTGGGTCACAAGAGAACTTATAAAACTTAATGATCAACTCGATGTTGTACAACTTTTGAAACTGCCATCCCTTACTCTATAGGTATGACATATTGTAGTTGTCCGTATTTTTGTGTATTCATTGTCTTTCAAATATTTTATTGAAAATGCTATGGACATTAAGTCAATTCATACTAGTGATGGTATTATCTATAATTTCTAAATTAGACCACATACTCTTTTTCTTTTTTGGACTAGTTCTCCATGGTAACAAGACTTATCGTCCCCTCTATCATCTTAACTTTTTCTTTGTATTTTGAAGTTTCCTATTTCTTTTTGTCCCTTGGTATTTGTTTGAGCAACCAGCAATGGAGGTTTAGCAGTTGCAATTCAATTTTTGTATTTTTTTCTCAAATGCTCTTTGTGCATTGGCACTAAACTTCTCCACTTTTCTTGTAATTGGGAGAACTAGAGCAGTCACTGTTAGAGTGGCTGGTGTTCTAAAGGATTGGATATTGATTGCGCTTTCAACAGTAGTATTTCCAGAGTCAGCAATCACAAGCCTCAACATAATTGGATATGCTATTGGTAATATACATGCTTCTATCGTACAAATGTATATGATTCTATTTCAAAATGTAATGTTGTCTAAATGTGTGCCTTATGCCGAAAAACTGTTGTTTGGATGCAACTCTTTGTGGTGTGGTAATGTATAACTACTTGAAGGTGAAGGATGGGTGGGCCACGAATCAATTTCCCATTGATGCTGCTACAGAAAAGTCAAAAGCATCAATCAAGGTATGCTTTTATGTGTATTTGAATTTTGTTGAGCTCATGCTAATTTTAAAAGATGGTCCAATATGTGGAGCGCCTTTACCTTGTTTTGTATGCTTGCAGAGCTGATCACCAGCAAGAACCAACTTCTGTGCAAGATGGTCCAATATAGCACCCGTTGCAATTTTTGATAATCTATTTCTCTTGGAAAGCAACAATGTTGTTTCGCCTTTCTAGTTTACAAGACTATAGTCAGCATTTGCTTGACCTTGTTTTGCAGCAAGCATTAATGGAGTGTAACCATCCTTGTCAAGGGTATTGACTGCATATCCTCTTTTCAGAAGTTTCCCTATAGCCTCCAAATCCCCTTTCTATGAAGCGTAATGCAGAGCTTTTAATTCCTCTCCTTTTAAGCCATACGCTAGAGTGGCATCCAACATAAAATTTTCAAAAAGTTCTCTTTTTCCATGGGCTTGAGCTAAACTAATTGTTGTTTCACCCTTCTTATTCTTCAACTTCAAATCAGCTCCAGCGAATATAAGCACTTTGAAAGCCTCAACATGACCCTCTTTTTCATCTATCATTGCAGCATAAAAACCATGCATATCCTGCTCATTCAAATTAAGTCGTGACTGTTGTAAAAGTTTCTGAAAGACCAGAGAATCACCAAATCTCACCATAAAATGAAGTGGAGAAAACACTTGGGCATTGTTGGAGTAAATTGTTTTCCCTAATTTTATTGCATCTGAAATAATTTGACGGATAGAAGAAAGAAGAACGTCCCCTTCTATCAGAAGTGTCAGACTCTTGCATTCACCAGTGGTAATATTATATGAAGACTGAACGCTCGATTTTGTAGTGAATGTCGCTACTGCTATACCTCCAGTGGAATCAATTTTTGCATGCCTGTAGCCAAGTATATTGTTAAGGGAGCATGATGTCTATCATATAAAGGATATCCTTAAGTCCATAACCATGGAATAGTTCATGGCATCTTGATTGGCTCAAGTCCAAAAACACTTTGATTGGCACGTGTTTCCAGTAGCTAGCATGTAGACCCAGGCGTACCGAGAATGATAAAATTTTAATAAAGTGGTGTGTCCCAAGGATGGCTTGAGGATGTCATTGTAGAAACACTAAAAAAAAAATAGTGGATGGAACTCGACTTATGCAGGGAATTAAGTAAAAAAAAGTTATTTTTTTAACGAAGATTAACATAAAACACTTATAAAATTATTATATAAACTCAAATAATTTATAATAATTTTAAATAAGTATTTAAACCTTTGGGTAATATTTTGGTAAAAGGTGATGCCTAGTTTTCCAAACAAACAATGGTAAGCTAGAAATTTGACTCAATGGAGTAGTGCAAGACAAGCCAGATTGGGAATTTGATGAGATGGGAAAAATGGAGAATTTGGACACAAAAGAATTTAAGGTGCAAACAAGCTTGGTAAAATTTGTGCATTTTGGCAAAAGTTCAAAAATTTTGACAGGGAAGACTTTGGTACTAATAGTATGCATCCAATGTTTATATGGTGTTAGATTTATTGTTTGAAAGAGAATACCTCTCTTTGAAAGGGAACATGGTGATCAATTTTCTGTTGGAGTTAAAAACAAAGAAACAACTTCAAAGTTGAGAGCTAGTTCTTGTGTGATTAAAAGAAGGCTTGCTGACATGAAAACTAAGTTCATCTTCATTCACACTTTATCATTTTGATTATTATATATTTCTTTGTTGGATCATCCTAGAGAGGCTTAACCATCTATTATGGCTTGACTTTAAAAGTGTTGCAATCTGTCAATCAATGCACTGAATTTTTCAAGTTGAGTGTTCTTTAGAGAAATTGTAATTCCAATGTAAGAAAGTATAAGCACCCCTTTTCCATAATTTGGCAAGATGGTGTGAACTATTGGAAAATTTATTCTCATATCAATCCATACGGAATTCTATTTAAGGGTGCTAGCTCAATGGTAGAGCACCTGCCTTATAGGCAGGAGGTTGGTGGTTCGATTCCATCGTGCCCTATTTATATTCTGAAACCACTAAAAAAGATATAAATGACTAAAAAACTTACCAAAATTTGCATATAAACGACCACCATTACAACATGAGAGATAAGTGACCAAAAAAATGACCAAAATATGCATATAAATGACCACTTTTGAGTTGGCAATCGCTGGTAGAAAATTAGAGGTCATTTATCACGTGACCATTAATGACCAAATATATTCCCAATTAATGACCAAATATATGACCACAAGATAAGCTATAAATGACCAAGCTAAATATGACCACATTTTTGGTCGCGTGATATATGGCCACTAATTTGCTACCAGTGGTCACTAACTCAGAAGTGGTCATTTATATGTGTATTTTGGTCATTTTTTTGGTCACTTATCTCTCATTTTGTACTAGTGATAAGAGAATATTTGATTCAAAATGGTTACTAATAAGAGAATATTTGACACAGAAGAATGCTGCTAATTTTTAATAAGCGGGCCTGAAACAAGCTAGCCTGGTGCAAGCAAGCCCGAGGCCCATAACCCAGAAGTAAACATGGAAATCTCTGCCTGGAGCAATGGAAAACATCATATCTATACTATTTATGATAATATCATGTGGTTGGATTATATGCAAGACTGGAAACCTAGGTGGGAGTTGCGACATACTGAAGTGTTAGATGCTAACTTACAGGGATCTGACGCTTTTAATATACTAGTGCCACAACTCAGAAGAATGCCTATGGGATCCCGTATTGTACCAGAGATGATTTACAACAACTCCCTGAGAAAAGCAGCTGATGCAAGCAATTTGTTAACAAACCTATACCATGATCTTACCTTAATCTCGTCAGAGGGCTCTACACGCCGCCCCAGGCTAAAACCAGATCAACAGTACTACTGTATTAACCGGATACGTTCTCTCGAAGCATGGCCACATAAAGATGCTAGTCTCCGGTTTCCAAGTACTACACACACTTATGAAAAATATAGAAAATTATGGTGGAAAATCTTGAGAAAAGAAAATACAGATAGAACATATTATACAATGCTGAAGTTTGTACTTCAAATTCCTCAAATCTATGAGGACCTTGCATTCTACATCCCTGATTGGATGAGAGACTGGTGGCAATCATTCGGCATCAACCTGACAACATTATCACCAGATGCTATTTATAATCTGAAACGGGTAGTTGGAGAGTCCCTCGAACAGGTCAAATATATTTTGCAAACAAAGATTACCGAGGATCAAATCCTTGGGTACTACATTAAATACAACCAACCATGGCTTGTCAAAACCCACATAGACATCCACATGCATCATAATAGACACGTGGTTCAGAGGTCTATTTATTCAAAGGCATGGTGCAATGAAGACAACGCCTATCGAGAAATCTTTGGTCCACCATACTCCGATGATTTGTAAATATCTCAAAAGAATTTGGCTATGAGTGGGGCCTATCCATTCAGATTGTCATGAAGATTGTAAGGAAAGTCATAAAAACTTTTAGATCTTACTATTGAAAGTCATAATAACTTTAAGATGTTTTCCATAAGGGTTAGTCATGGTTTGGTTGTTTCCAACACTTATATCTCTCATTGATTTCACTTAAGTTAAGGCTTAAATTGTCAAGGATTTGAATGTTTGCATCAAGCAAGTGTGGTGTGTAAGGGTTGTTTGAGGGTCTTACATAACATTCCCCACACATTTAATTGGAACTAACACATTGGTCTCGAATGTTGTTATTTAATTATTTATCGTAATGGTAATATCAAAGACCTATATGATTTTGACTATCAGGTGTTGAGGTGGCATCCTTCGGTTGTTTGCTTGCCTAGGAGACTAGAGTGCTCCCCTTATTTGGCATATCTTTTAGTTATTTGGAGGCATAGATAAATAAATAAATAACAACATTTGGGAGAAAATTAGAACTATGCATATATGTTTAATTACTATTGTAGCTTGTCATTATAGGGCCTAGAACTGCCCAGATGTGAGGTATAAAGCATGTTCATTGCCTTCCATTGTCTACAGTTGGCATGGGATGCCCAAAATTCATTTTACAACTAATAAAAAGGAAAAGTCACACTTTAGACTCGTGAATTGAATCTGAAAGTACATTCTGGTAGCTTTTTAACTGCTTGTCCTATGATAGCTATAATATCTAGCAAATTGCCCAAGTAAAAGCAAGCAAGAGAAATACATTTGTAGGTAGTTCCAGTCTTAGGAGTGTGCAACCTATTCTATTAATTACAGCGCTATTAAATTCCGTGGGGGGGGATTGGAATACAAATGAGAGGGGCTTGCCAAGTCCTATGGTACCCAAGCGTTATCAAGAACCACATTATTGTAGATAATTGAACCATAAGGGATTCCAAGGCTTACAGAGTAAAAAACCAATGTTCAAAAGATTCCTGAAACCAATATTTTTGCCTTGTCTACATTTGGCCTAGTTCTCTTGATGTTGTGTGTTACCCCCTTTTTGTGATTAATGTGTTTATCTTACATTACATGTCACTGAAAATTCTATTGGAACATTGACCTAACTGGTAGTGTTGAATTTTCTTCAACACATGAGTGACCGACTAGGGACTGCTCTCAGGTTGACATCTTTTTGATTTGGTCTTCCTGCTTGGTTGATGGATACACTCATTATTGATTGAATTTAAAAAAAAAAACCAATATAGTCGGAAAATCAATAGACACATAATGTCTGAAAATAGTCTTTGAAAATCAAATTTCTCATGGCCTTTTGAGTGCCAATTTGCATGGATTTGAAAATTTCAACATGTCTAAGGTGTAATATTTCACCTAAGTTAGCCGATTTATTTTGCGTTCTCTGCTGTAGTATTTTATAGATTTTTTGTTTAAGATGTATTGACATGAAACATTTACGAACACTGCTGCAATGTACTCCTGAGTGGACCATCTCACTATAGTTATGGTTTGTTGAGCTGATATAGTCAATTAATGTTTCTTAGTTGAGTGATTTTTCCAAACAACTCACTATCAAATAGTTTTCATATGCATTAGCATAAAATACCAGCATGTAAATTTTAAAAATGAATGGTAGGATGCTAGAAATATGCCATTCAAAGAAAGAGGGTAGGCTGCCAATAATATTCCCAGCAGTGTTGGAAGGAGAAGTAAATGGGTTAGGCATGTCCCTCCTAAGCCTCAGATTTGAGGGAACTAAATGTGTACTTTCAAAGAAGAGAGAAAGGACCGTCCTATTTATTCTTGTTTTATGGAGTGTAGGTACCACCAAATAGGTATCTGTCTGATTTATCTTCCTCAAGTGATGATGAAGATATACTCAGAGAGATTGAAAGTGAGACGAACTATACTAGATCTACTGGTTTTATATCAACTAGATCTGAAAAGATAAGGAAAAGATTCCATAGACGCATGAAATATTTTATTTCCAACGGTGGGTTGTGTAATTATGATGCTGAGCTGGGGTGGCAGGTGCGGGTGGGATTCTTTTTGATCCCGGCGGAAATAAAATCACAGGCTTTGCCTGGGGACTAGGCAGGAAAACTAATAACGAGGCAGAATGGTTAGCCCTTATCTTTTCCTTAGAAATGGCCTCAAACTACAGCATAGCCAATCTCAAAATCTATGGAGATTCAAGGCATGTCATCCAAATCATGCGAAGAGGATATGCCTCGCCAGGATCAAAAGCAGATAGATACCTCCAAAGAATTAAGACCATTTCTTTATCTTCAAAGGCCTCCTTCTTCCATATCCTTCGAGAGAACAACAGGGTAGCGGACTTGGCCGCAAATCAAGGAATCAAGCTCTCAATTGGGCAAACTAAGGACCATCAAGGAAATCTAGGTTTTCATTATCTCCCCTAACCTTTAATGTCTTGGACCTTTGAATTTGTGATGTGGTTTATGGTTAGGGACTTGGCCTCAAGGGTCACCACATTCCCTTTGCCAAACTTTGGAAGTCCCCTCTCCTCGTCCCCATCCCCGAGCGTGTACTCCACGTTTCTTCCCACTCGCTTCTCCATCTGCCCTCCCGTCCTTTCCTCCACCTGTCCCCTGGATCCTCCCCCCAGTGTCAGCTCCCACGGGGCTACCATAACTCCCCCATCCGCCCTCCTTTCTCCTTCTTTCGCGATGGTTCTCCCTTCCCATCTCCCCGACTCTCTGAGCCGTCTGTCCCTCGAGGAGATTGCCCCTTCTGCTCCTCGTCTTTCGCAGGTAGAAAATTGGGATAGGGAGCTTGCCCCTTCTGCCCCTCGTCTTTTGCAGGTGGTTAATTTGGTAACAATGCCGTCTATCAGGGCGGCCATTGCTGCTCTAAGCAGAACCCTGACAGACATCAAATTTGCTGTCCGAAGAACATACGAGACCGTCTGCACCAGCGTAAACCAGAACTCGGATATGGCGTCGGTCATCAAGCACGTCTGCAATCAGTTGTCTTGCCAGGATTCCAGGATTGATGACCTGGAACGAAACATCATAGAACTAATGGGAAAAGTTGACAGAATTCAGGAAGATTTGGTGGTGTACTTCAAAGCGACGCAGGGTAGCTGGATTCATGAGAATACAACGGTGAATCAGGAAATTCATCAGCTGAGGGCGGACGATTCGTCTGTCAAGCCCAGGAAGAAAGGCTAGTTTAGCCCAGGTTTCACTCAATTTTTGTTTCGGTTTATGTATTTCTGTAAACTTCTCTGCAGTCAGTTTGTTAAGGTGTATACCAGCTCTATGCTGGACATTTTCAGGAAGTCTAAACTTAGAAAATACAATGTAATGCAGTCAGTTTTGGTAGTGTTAGCTAGGACAATCATCTCTGCTCTGTTAAAAACTTGGTTTGCAAGCTTGTAATGTATAGCTGTGCACAGCTTTATAAATATTATCTTTTTTCCTGTTACTGTTAAAAAAAAATTATGATGCTGAGAGCATAGGAGACATGGATTTTCCATTAAGATATGAACATCTAGTGCAACGATGGGTACCTAATATGCTACCTCAAGTGGACATAGATTGCCTCATCAAAGGGAGGATGTATCGCATCACTCCTTCATCCTTACATGGATTGGGGATATTTTCCATGGATGGAATAACGGTCTGCTATGGCACTGTAACCGAATTGATGGAGTATGTAGGACCACTATATAGATACAATAATTGGTTGATCTTGGTCCAATATACTCGAAGTATGCGAAGATACGGAGTTGCCGCGAATTATATTCAAATAGCAGAAAAAAATAAAAACAAAGGGGCGACTATGTATATTGATGGGAAACCAAAAGTGTCCAGAAATGTTGTTGGCTTTATAAATAGTACACGACCAATGAAAACAAATAAGCAACCAAATTACGAATTCGAGGCACGCGAACATCATCGTATATTTGTATGTGCAATAAAAACAATACTTGTAGGTGAAGAGTTGTTGATCGATTACAACTTAAATAGAATAGATGTGGCTTCCGCCGTCCAGGGGAACCGTGGACCGTCAGATAATATACCTCATGAGGTAAACACCAAAAGTAGTAACCAAACATGACTACAGTAACTAAATGTTTGGTTTTATTCTGTTAACATTCAATTTCCACTGTTGCCATTCGCTTTATTAATGCTTATTATGAATATGTCCATGTGATTACATGGAAATTACATTGCTATGAATATCTCATTTTTGTTTTTGATACAATTATTGACTACTGAATTTTTTTTTAGGTTGGCGGCAGTGGAAAAGCACATGCCTCTTCCACGGTCCGGGGTGACCGTGGAAGGTCAGCATCTACGCCTCGTCAGGTAAATGTTAAATATAGTAAATAAATATGACTACAATAACAAGATGTTCTGATTTTCACTGTTAGCGTTCACTTTTTCCGTGCTTATTGTTAATATTTCCATATGAAAGCATGCTATTAAACTGTGGCAAGAGTCTGCTCATGGCCATGGAGCAGAACATGTATCTTCTACTTCTGAGGTAAAAATTAATATTAATGCAATATCTCATTTTTCTTTATGTTACAATTATTTAGTATGAGGTAAACGTTTATTTATTGATTTATTGTGTCGGTGTGGTACCATTGGAAAGGCACCTGCTACTTCCATGGTCGAGGGTGACCGTGGAAGGTCACACTCTGTGGCCGGTTAGGTAATTGTTTAGTAAAATAAGTAAATGTTTCGATTTAGTACATTCACATTTTTCTGAGCTTATGATGGATTACTGGATCATTTTTCTGACATTATGACGGATTATTGGTTCATTCAGGACCGTGGAAAGGCACATGCTGCTTCCACGGCGACAGTTCCTCGTGGACACTCACCGGTCATAACACCGAGTCAGGTAAATGTTAGTGCATAGCAGTAACTTAATCTTCATTACAATATCAATATTTGAATGATGTTAAAATTATATTGCATAATTAAATTTATTGTTTGATGAATTTAGTCACGTGCACCAACTTTGGGTGATGAGGGGTTTGAGGAAGAGATTTTCTATTCCACTGACCCAATGCACACTTTTAGAGTAGCCTTGAAAAAGGAAAATTGTGAAATGCTTGCCTTGGCTCTCCAAAGGCCCTTGTCACAGGAGAACAAGGCAAAGATTCTAGAGTTGCAAGGGGTTATAAAGTGTTATGGGGTAAGTGGCATCTTCACAATTGTTTTTAAGCTATGTTGTGATTTCATATCTAATATTATGTTTTTTATCATTCCAAGTGATCTGATAAAGTAAAGTTTATTGTTTGTAGGATTTTTTAAAACCCGTGACTATAGAACCTGCTGCGACATGTATAGGTAGCAGTGATGGTCCAATTCAATAAAAAAAAGCAATGTACCAATGAGGCTTTTTGCCAATCCTGTAGTTGACCTCTATTCGATTGATGACGGAACTGGTGAGAGAGAGCATGATGCCATGCCGGATCATGGTGAGAGAGAGCATGATGCCATGCTGGAGCATGGTGAGAGAGAGCATGATGCCATGCCGGAGCATGATGAGATGGAGCCTAGGACTCCACATGACTCTGGAGATGAATGTACTATAGACAACTAGGAAACTTTTCTTGGTGCGGCATGAGTTAAAAGCATTGGAAAACTAGATCTCACCTTTCTGGTGGATGACTCTTGTGTTCCTGTCAAGATCCATAAAATTGCTAGTATTTATCCATTATTTTTTTTTATTTTAATCATGAAATTGAAATAAACATACATTGAAATTATTATAAATTAATGGATTACATGTTTCTGCAAGAAATAATGTCTTCTACAGGCATTTGAATGACAAATCCTTGGAGTTGTTTGGCCCCACCATTCGCACACGGTGGAATAGCCAAGATAGCACTAAGAGAGATGAGTTGATTGACCACATGGTCAACTTGTTCGGAAATACTTTCAACAGGAAAGTTGTTGCAAGGTTAGCCGGTGAGAATTTGAAATATACCAGGGCCCAATACAGGGAAAGATTGCAAATTGACCTCAGGCATGAGCACCCCCCCATGGTTCTTGAGAAAGAGTGGAAGGTACTGATAGATGATGCAAAGGAGAACTTGCAAAAAAGACAAGGAAAACAACCACGACCTGGTAAAGCAAGGTACAACAAATATCACATTTTTACTGAAATAAGCTCAATTGTTTTTTTCTTTTTTTGTTTTAAGTAATATTTTTTATATCTAAGGTTTTTGAAAATTTTCATATATAGGCTACCTGACACCTCCAAAGCAACCAAGGCTAGAATGGAAAAGTATGGGAAACATAGACTGGGCCAGGATGGCTATAGAAAACTAAAAGCAAGAATTGTAAGTATTAAATGATTAGTTGTCGGGAATATTTATTTAACAATACCGAACAAATATCTTATTTTGATATTGGAAATTTTAAAATGTGTTATCATGCATTGCAGGGAAATACGTTCCAAGTTGCTGCCATCGACGAAGACCTAAAGCTTGGTTTTAAAAGTGTGGTTGAACATCGGAAAAGCTTGGGGAAGACTGCAATCTCCCCAATGATGCAAATGCAGGTATATCACCAATTGTAGTATACTATTAAAGTCTATTCAATACTTCTGATTATATCACCCATAACTAAAAATTTATGTTTGTTTTCAAGCAACAATGCAACCGCAACAGTGAATCTAGCGCTACTCAGCAAGTACAAGTTGATGTTGGGGTGAACATTTCCCATGATAGTGTGGAGCATAGTGTCCATTCCGGTATGTATGCTTTGGAAATAGAAAAGTATACTGGTATTAGATGTATATATTTCCTGACCTAAACTTATAAATTTTCTTCTTTCAATGGAAGACCCAGCAGCTCAGGAGCATGAAGTGCAAGGGGAAGCAACTATACCTTCAATTAACACCCTAGTTGTCACATCTACAGAGACTGGTAAAGAGAAATATTGTAATTTTAATCAAAATAATGAAATCTTTATTTCAATAATAATTCAATGTCATAAATATATGCACCTCATTTCCGTTGTTGCAGTTCACACCCCTACAGAACTGCCTCCACGCCCTGCTCAGCGACATACAAGAAGTGGCACAAATGAGGGCATGGAAACACAAACAATGATAGGAGATATCGCAGTAAATACTGCACCAATTGATGATTGTGATACCATACTCGCAAGTTATTTCAATGCAAAAAAACATAAATCAACGAAAAAGTAGTTCATGACTTGTATTTTGATGGATATAGATGTTGTTAGTATGTAACATATATAACTTTTATTTGGTTTAGTTACGAGGTACTTATCTTTTATGTGATGCTCTTAGCAATTTTCCCATTTATATCTTTTATTTTCGTAGAATTTGAAATTTAAATTTAAATGTCATCACTTTTTATAATTTGATTACTGCCCAATACATCTCGAGGACCGACTTCAGCACAGGGACCATAGAGGAGTGCTGAAGTTGATAGAGATCAAATTTATGTTGTAAAATATTTTACTGTTGCTTTATCACTATTCAGAAATAGTACCATACTTCAGATCTGATTTTTGGTTAAATGTTAATGTGGAGATCTTCAACTATACCTCTCTTACTGTTATATGATCAATATGTTTATTTTATCAACTTTTACTGAAAGAGATGAAAATTATGTTATAAGATTACTACCCATTACATCTCGAGGACCAACTTCAGCACAGGGACCACAGAGGAGTGCTTAAGTTGATAGAGATCTAAATTATGTTAACACATGTGGCTTTTATTTTCTATAGTACAAGGTACTTATCTGTTATGTGATGCTTTTAGGATTGCATAGAGAGAAATGAGGGATATTTTTATTTGGCATCCCACGACCCTTCCTCATACTGTGATGATGAACTTTCAGGTTATATAGAACGTCTGTACATTTGAGAGAGATATGACTGGTTGTACCTTCCCCACCTTGATTGAGCTATGATTGGTCTTGTGGTACCTTATCTTTCACTAGTGTTTAATGGGGTCATTTAACCTCCTTGAGTAACTTTTTTAAAACCACCTTGTTGAATTTTTTCTCTTATAGAGTACTATGGTTGTTTGGCCACATTTGGATCAGCTTACCCTTGGTTCTAAGGGTCATGGGTCTTCTACTACCCACACCTATGTTATGACCATCTTTTATATTTTCTTTTTTTATGACCATTGTTTATATTTGTACCAACACTTCATATCTAATTTTTGGTTTAATGTACCTTCCCCATCTTGATTGAGATATTATTGGAATTGTGGTACCTTGTCTTTGACTTGTGGTTAATGCGGTCATTTACCCTCCTTCATTTCTTATTTACCACGTTGTTGAATTTTTGGTCTTATAGAGAAGTTGAGTTTGATCATCTACGACTAGTTGTGGTGTGGTGATAATCACTTCTCTTCTGCTGAGACTTGGCTGAAGTTTATAATTTTTGTAACTTTGTTTATGTTGACTTCATTGACCTAATCAACTCCAGTCATTTCTCTCTCTTTGGTTTGTACAAACCCTATTGAAGGGTCAACTGGTTCCTAGAGATGACTAGCATCTCCGAGGCACACACAGTCTTTTCTGAAAGTAATACTTTTGAGTATATTTTCAAGAATGGTTTCACACCGAGGTTGGTATCTTCAACTAAATCTCTATTTTTGTTAATTGATATATATGTTTAATTTATTACAAGTTACTAAATATTGGTTTATCGTTTATGTTTGCTTGTCACTGTAACTCATGTTATAATCTGTTGATATGGCAGTTTTGAATTTACCAAAGACCCTGTGTTAAGAACTTACTGGTTTTACATTCGGAGTTTGAAGGAGACAAAATTAATAGTCACCTACAGGACTTATTCTACACAGTTGAGTATTCACTACTTATTTAATATCAAATTGTGGTCTTTTATGGACAATCTGGGCATTGTGGTCTTTTACAAATTGCAAGCTACAGAAATTATGGTGGTTACCGAAAGTTGGATATTTTATGGTGATTGGGAAACCCAAAGTTGGAATGTGGCACACTCTAACTTTGACACCTTCCTTTAGACAATCCTTGTAAGATAGTATAGAAGCCTTCACACACCAAAAATCACCACATGAAACCCTAGTTGCTCAAGAAGAGAGGTGCACACCACTTTTTGTGAAGTAGCTTATACTAATTAACAAAAGGACTTCGAAACCAATAGATAATATTAGTGTTGCAAAACAAAAAACTGGCAAAAAGCTTGGCACGAGTCATCAACTTGGAAAATCAGAAAAATTGAGAGAAAACCAACAAAACTCATCAAGTATAAATTAAAACCTTAAAAATTCAAAAAATTGGTGAGTTGAAAAACATAGAAAACTTGGGAAAACTCAAGAATTTGATAACGTCTCACTTGTGACAGTGATCTCCATTCTTCCTCGCTCGACACCCAATTGATTACTTTGTCTTTTCCATTGACAGGAAATTAGGATCATCTCCATTTAGGGAATCTTCTAGCAGTGAGTCCCCTGAGGGGGGCTGCAAGTAATGTGCCCACTGGTAATGAACCAGATCTTTGCTTCCAATTGAGGGAAGATGGTTCATTTGAAGATAGAAGGCTTCCTCTAATTGTATCATGCCTTGGCCTTCAGACAGGAAATTCAATGAAATTGGGAGTCCTTAGTTGAGACTAAACCATTATAGTGGAGAGATTTCTTCCAGAACTAATCATAGAATGAGATATAGACACTGTGGGAAAACACGTGATGATCCTGATTTGTGTGTGATTGCATATTTGCATGGGAGTTGTAAACATGGTTGTGCTACATGTAAAATTGTGTAATTTGTCTTTGTTTGAAGTTGTTTGGTCTTAAGTGAATACATCTTCCCATTTGAGTGCATGGTAATTGCATTGTTTGCATGTGGTGCCTATATAGTTCTATGGTATTTTTGGCAAATCCTATTACATAAAGTGCAGTTGACAGTGAAAATTTATGCAGCTCATCAAAATTTGCAATTGGGATCTTTATCATCGCATCCATTTTTTTTAACACTTCCAGGTATCGTCTCTATATCGATGAACAACAATGTAGGCTATAGAGAATGTTTCCACGCAGTTGCTGAACCTGCCACGAAAGTTTGTGCATCCTTACGTGGATACTGCGACAATGCTTCATGGAACTATAAAATATCTTCCACGCAGGTGCTGAACCTGACACAAAAGTTTGGGAATCCATGCGTGGATACTGGGACGATGTTTCGTGGGACTATAAAAGAATCATCGACGCAGGCGCTAAATCTACCACGAAAGATCGTGAATGTATACGTGGATACTGCCACGAAGTTTCGTGGAAGATTCTATGCGAGTGTGGGAAGTGCGTCGATATAGAGACACAATTTAGTGGCAGGATGTATTTTCCATAGATATGAGAAAAGTTGCGTTGTCAACACGTGGCATCAAATAAGCGTTGCTATTGCCATGCCATGGAATGTTCGTGGCTATATCCATGAATCACTTTCCACGAAAAAAAGAAACGCCAATCGTTGCAACAGGGACGAAAATTCGTGGCTATTGAAACGAACTTTCGTGGCAAATTATACCATATGTAGTAGTGCTTGGTTGTTACGAAGCTAGTTTATATAACCACTGATGATGGTCTAATGGATAGCTCGGAGATTGATATAGGTATTCCTTATATGTTTAGACTCTGGATTACGAAAACATTATTTGAAACAATGGGCGTAACTATAATATTCTCCAACCTATTCTATCTCATGAAAACATACAAAACCTATAAATATTCATAATTGAATTGATCACAACGTGATCTTAAAAACATGAAAACCTTAATAAAAATCCCTAAAAAAAGTTATGACCCTCGGAGAAGTCCTACATACGAGGAAAGTCTAAAAGGACATTAAAGAAACATAAACATAAACAATTTACTAAAATGTAATTTTATTTGTATGAACAAGGTTGCTTGATAGAATCCATTGCAAATGAATTAGTGTAAACTGAATAAATTTTAGTCTTGATAAGTCTAGTGGAATGCTATGTAGATAACACTAATTAAATTCTTTCTTTTCTAGCATTACTTCACACATGTTGTGAGGTTTTAGTAACTTTCAAAACTTTATTTATAATCTATATGACTAGTTCCCTATGTTGATATTTTGTTCCATGCTAATAATTCCCTTATAAAATTCACCTCTACACTCGCATAAAGTAAGAGGATTTCACTAAACTATCTACATAACAATATTGCAAAGCTAAAAAAAATACTAAATCAACAACCTAAAACCCTAATCACATAAACAAGAACTTAGGTTATCGTAATTTAATTTACAATATATGTGCCAAGTGCCTTGTCCAATCCATCTCTATGCTCACAAAAATAGTGTTTCAACGAATTTTGAAACTAAAAAATTAGAAAAATAATGTGGCATTTCAAAGAGCTCTTCAATCAACAACCATAACCCCTCACACATGGCTCGATTGTCATTAATTGCTCATCGCAAACCCTAATAAACCGAACAATGGTAATTCCCTTAATGCATTTAAATTACTAAGAAATCAAAGAGAAATTAAAACTAACGAACATAATACGAATAAATAGCAGAGCCACAGCTGAGGGTCTTAAAGCATGAATCCACAATCTTTGTAGTCTCCGAGTTGACCTTATTCTACAATCTCATTACATTTCCACGGGCGAGAGTGTCGACCAGACCAATTCTAACGTTAGGGTTGTTTTTTTCAAAGGATCCAACATTGTGAGGGTTATTGTAATGGTCGACCACTCTCTCATGATAATCCCTCACGCTTCCATAGCTGACACATGCGTTGCTCGAGCAACAATGGTTACTCTCATTCCATCCTGCCTCAACATATTTACTGATTATCAACACACACAAAATTCCTACTTAAGAGCTTCAATCTCATTGTGATTACTTGGAACCCTTGCTTCTCGTTGCCTCTAACATTCTGAGTTTTTGATATTGATACATGGTGTAGTGTTTTTTTATGTGATCGAGATGCACCGTGGATCTTAGGTTGTGAGCTTGATTGTGAGGTTTTGAATATTCCGGTGATATCGGATGGCCTCAAATAAGGATTCATCCTAGCCATTATTTGTGCAATTATGAATTTGTTGTCTTTTTCATGGGTTTGGGGGAGTCGGTGTTGTGGTAACTCGTGACTCATGCTTCACGCATTTATGACAGTGAGAAACCTAACAAAATGTATGACTTTTTATAATTATTTTATTCATTTTTAATTGATGTTCATGTGAATTATAACCAGAGTGAGTCGCTTAGGGGCAATGTCTTTGTGCATCTAACGGGAAAATAAGCAGTCGGGGAATGCATTTGTGCTTTTAAGGGAGAAATGCAATATGTGCACCACCAATATTAAGTTTGAATGGAACTTATTACAATAAAATTATTTCTATCCAACCATGTTTTACAAGGTACAAGACATTTTTCAATGTAGGTGTATATGGAATGAGCCAACATAAAGGACTAACAATATAATTTGTAGATCATTTTAATAAATTGATTAACAACATAGATGCATTTTATATTAATTCATTGGAATTACACCACATTTCTATTATCACTATAAACACGTTTGCATTTTCACATCACGCAAGGAACAATACTAGGTTAAATAAGTGCATATCAAAAGTGGAAGTAAACTCTATTTTTGAAGTTTATAAAATTTTTCTTGATTTTTTTTATTCACACATTGAAATTTACATGTGACAGATATGTTGTTTTGTAATATTCCAAAGAGCCTAAAAAAAGGACAAATTCTTAGACTATAAGTACTCATTGAAGGTTCAATACTAATCACTCAATAGTAAGCTACTTCCACTTTGGTTTGAAATTTGGTACTCACTTGAAGCCTTAATAATAATAATCAATAGTAAGCTAATACCACTTTGGTTTGAAATTTGGCACTCACGAAAGGATCAATAATAATCACTCAATAGTAGACATGTAGTGTAACTTGATACTCCCAGACTCATGCATGGCTTGTGGTGTATGAGAGAAAATTGGCGTTGTTTGGAATCATCATCATCTCCATTTAATCACATCACCATCATTCTCCTTGAATTTGTTATCATCATTGATGTTTTCATTGTCATCATCATCATTTAATCATCATCCTCGTCCATGCCATTATCATTGCCATAATCATCAATAACGATGATGATGATGATAACGATGACCAATGATGACGACGATGATGATGATCAACATTATCAAGGTCATGATTCATCGTCATCATCATCATCATAATCAACACAGTGATCATTTTCATCATCATCATCATCATCATCATCATTGTCATCATTGCACTGAGAGTAGTGAGATGCTTACAACCTAGTATTAGGGATATGTCACGTTTGTCATGTTTTTCACATTCCATTCCCATGTCGGCTCATAAAATAAAATAAAAATTAAAACCAACATAGATCCATCTTAAACCCACATCTATTAAGCACCCAAAGGGATCCAATTTCTTGAGGTGTAAACCTTTTTTAATTTGTTTTTCTTAACTTGTAAAAAATTTAAGATAAAAAAAATTACACCTCAAGAAATTGGATCCCTCTCGGTGCTTAATAGATCAGGGTTTAAGATGGATCTATGCTGGTCATAATTATCCTCATCATTGTCATTGCCATCATCATCACTAATGATAATGATGGTGATGATGATGATGCCAATGATGTTGATGATGATTGTGACGATGGCGATGGCATTGAAAGTTCCATTGATGATGATGTGATTATATGATAAATATTATGATGATGATGACAATGGGAATTATGATAATGACAATGAAAATTACAATGATGACGATGATAGTGATGATGAAAACGGAAATAAGAATGGTGATGACAATGACAATGACAATGACATGTTTGACAATGATGATGTTAATGATGATGACAATGACAATGATGCTGAACTAGATGACATTGAGAACAATAATGATGATGTTGACAATGACGAAAACGATGATGACAATGATGATGATGATCATCGTCGTCACTATTTTCATTCTCATCATCATCATAATGATTACTATATTCATCATCGTCGTCATCATTGTCATGGTCATCATCAACAGTACATCCATGGTCCATTAGACTTATAAGAAAGTGTTGGGGGATAAGTGTATGATTTATGTCCCCAATTGATGTCCCAATACACCATACACACATTTACAAATACCACACAAAAAATACTGTCACCATCTTCGTCATGGTCATCTTCATCATCGTCATTGTCATCAATATCTCCATCTTCATTGTCATGGTCATCTATATCTTCAATTTTTTTTCTAGTTTGTCAATGGCCTTTTACAACCCTACATACTTGCATTTTCTATAGTCAATTGTAAATCACTACATGTCAATACTTTGATTCTCTTCTCCCCTTTATTTCTAATCCAATCTGATCATCATTGTGATCATCATCATCTTCATTGTCATCATCATCACCATTTCCATATAAACAAATCATCCTCATTCTCATCGTCTTCGTCTTCATCATCAGCGTCATCGTCATCATCATCATTTTCCAAGGTCATTGGCATCATCATCATCATCATCGTCATCATCATCATAATCATTATTCTCATTTCCATCATAACAATCATTGTTTTCATCATCATCATTGCCATTATAATCATAATAATCATTCATATCATCATCATCATCATCATCGTCTTCATCGTCGTCATCATCATGATTATCGACATTGTCATTAGTTGTTCATAATTACCTTTGGCATAAGAAATAACATTAACCCAAAATACGTGATTAGTGGAAAATGGTCTTGGAGGACACATACGATCTATGCATGAGAAATAAAAACTCTAGTTTGTAAGATGATCACCATCATCATTATCATTGTCATCATTTTCATTGTCATAATCATCACCATCATTATCACCATCATTGTCATTGTCATCATCACTATCATCATCATTCATTTCATTTCCATCGTCATCATCATCAATGTCGTCATTGCCATTGTTAATATCTTCATCCTCATCATCATAATCATTGTCATCATCATCATAAGCAACAACATAAACATTATCATCATCATCATAGTCATTGTGAATATCATCATCATTATCCTCACTGTCATCTTCAACATTTGGACGAAAAAGTGGATGCAAAATTGGATGTAAAATTGGATGCAAAAGTGGACGAAAACCTAGATGCAAAAGAGGATGCAAACATGGGTGCAAAATTAGAAGTAAGACTGGGTGCAAAAGTAGACACACAAGTGGGTATAGAATGGGCCTCAACAAAAGTGGACATAAAAGTGGATGCAAAAGAGGACGCAATTTTGGATACAAAACAAGATGCGAAAAGAGACACAACCATGGGTGCAAAAGTGGACACAAAATTGGATGCAACAAAAATAGATTTAAAACTAGACACAACACCTGGAACAAAATCTAGCACAAAAGTGGATGCAAAAAGGGACGGAATAGTCAATGAAAACCCGACCACAAAAAAAATGCAAACATTGGTGCAAAAGTAGGCAGAGAAATGGGTGCAACAAAAGTGGACACCACAGTAGATGCAAAAAAGGATGCAAACGTGGATGCAAAATTGGACACAAAAGTGGATGCAACAAAAGTAGATGAAAAACTAGACACAAAACATGGCATAAACTTGGATGCAAAACCTGGTGCAATAGGGGATGCAAAAAAAGAAGCAGAAGTGGATGCAAAGAAGGATGAAAAAAAATAAGCATAAGTGGATGCAAAGAAGGATGCAAAAGTGGAAACAAATGTGGTTTCAAAAGTGAACAGAAATGTGGGTGCAAAAGTGGAGGAAAGCGTGGATGAAAAAGGGGGCGAAACAAGAGTAGACACAAAAATTAGGCACAAAACTAGGCTCAAAAGCGGGCAAAAAAATAGGTGCTAAACTACGCACAATTTGTGCCAAGTTTAAATATGACATAACCCAATGACCCATGAGCATGTTTGATGTAGACCACTAAGCGACTTATACACAAATTTTTGTTTTGTAAAGCTGTAGTAGAAAATTATATTAATAGTACAAAAATTATAGGGCTATTTGCTAGCCTTGGCGGTCTTGGGTGGTGAAACCACCAACTCAGACGCTAAAAAATGCTAGGCTTATAAGTAGCATGGAGGAATAGGCCTTCCCGAAGAGTCGTTACATAAGAGAATAAACATCCTTTCAGATAGACATAACATAGCATAAAGGCAGAATGTAGAGAAAAAAGACAGTTTGTAGAGCACAAAACCTATGTCCATAGCAGAGTGAAATAAGGACTAAAACACTCAAACGGATTGGCGAAACTGGAAACTAAATCCAGGTCCAATAAAGGATCATGGAAGAGAGCAGTTGAAAGAAAGGATGTGACTTGGACAGTACAAAGAAGAGAATCAAAGCCCTGAACTTGGGCTGAGTCTCAGGTTTTTCCTTTTTTTCCCTGTTTTTTCTTGACTTGTATCCATCCCCTTGAAGATGGGGTCACTAAGGCCAATTGCAACGAGTCATTAGAGTCATGGAGGAGCTCCTTATCATAGCATGAAGAGGGAGACTCACGATATCATTTTTGTCCTTTTGGAGGGCTGAAATTCATAACTTCATCTTCTAGATGTGGCATACTCATCTCAGGCGGAGGTGGAGCGGAGCTCTATTTCTACTTTGCTAGGGGTATGTCTTCATCAAGCCAGTCTTCTTGAATGTCTTCTTCAGGTGGGGGCATTCAGGGCTTCCATATTTTTGCTCTCTTTTCCTTCATTGTCCATTGATGTTGGGGCTTTCTTTGTAGGCATGCATTAAGGAGGTGTCCCATGTGGCAAAAAATCCGACACTAGAAAGCGGTGTTTTCATAATCCAAAGCTTGAATCCAGATGGAGCTACCTAGTTTCAGGTTGATCTTGTCGGGAAGGCCTGGAATGATATCAATGTTGGCACATATGCGTGCAAAGGTGAAAAGACCATGTTCTAAGCAAGTGTCATCGGAAGATATGAAGGTACCCAGAACGTTACCTATTCCTTTAAAAACCGAATGAGTCCAGAAGTGGATTGGTAAGTTTGGAAGGCATACCCATATGGGCACCTTTGTCACTACCATTGTTAAAGGATCAAATTCGGGGAACCAGGGGGTTAGGAAGAGCCTCGCAGATCCCCAAAACCAAGGCCCCTTGATCATAACAGATTGAAGTTCTTCGCGAGAATTAAAAATCACTATAAAAACCCTTTAGAGCATAGTAATATCTGACAACCCATGGGCCAATTTGACCCAATCCACTAGAGGAGATTGTTTGTTTTCGGCCACAATCCATTGAATCTGCATATTAGAGCCCGCTCCTTGTTCTAGAGAAGTTTCTGATTAAATTTTGGCTGAAAAACCTCCACTGTGGGAACCTCCTCAGATTTGTCCACAATGAATACAGGGCTTGGGATCTGGACCAGACTTTGAGCAAGAGAGATCCCAGCTTGTGTTGCATCCTTAAAAGACTTATTTTGAGAAGAGGAGGGCTTGTTGTTTCCTCCCAGTAAGTTTCCCACCAAGGAAATGCAGGCATCCTTTGAGATCCCAAGGATGTGGATTTGCCAGTGGTATGAGAGCCGCCATCCTGCAAAGATAAGCTCTACAGGCTTGAAGGGATTCCTTCTATATGTTGAATCAGATATTTTAGCTCCAATACAGAGGTTTGAGGGGTCACTTGAAAAAAAAGAGAGACTCCCTTCAAAGACCTTACAAAAATCGAAAAAGCTTTAGGATCACGAGTGGTCCTGGTGGTGTTGGAATATCTAGAGCTTGCAAGATCCGTTGAAGCAGTCGGGCCTGAGTGAGCGGAGCCAATGAATGTGTTGTGGATGCAAAGAGGGAGTAAGGGTGGTGTCTTGGGCTCGTGCACTGGGAAGGAAAACACCACCCTTAAGGGAACTGATGAGGAAACAACAGGCACGACTTGCACCTATGAAACGACCATCGAAGGGGAGACCGGTGGGAGAGAGGATGAGCCAAGGCCGGATCCTTTGGCTGGAAGTGCCCTCTTCTACCGTTGTAGAACCGAGAGTTGAGCACCTCAAGCTGTTACCGTGCAAACCCTATCCTCCATTCTTCTTCCCTCGGTCGTGAGATACTCGAGAAAAACAACGAGGTATACCGGGGCACCGACACCAACACATTCCGCATACTTTCCAACCTCAATAAACCTGGAGATTCTCCCCACCGGGAGCTGCAAGACGACTTGCTGCGACCTGGACACAGAATTTGTGGACTTTTCCTTCCCACGATTGCCCTTTGCAACAGAGGAACAATTTGTGCCAAGTTTAAATATGACATAACCCAACGGCCCATGAGCATGTTTGACGTAGACCACTAAGGGACTTATACACATATATTATACATATAACTAGTTAATTATAACTCGGAACTTGATCAAGCATTGACGTCGATGGTCTAGTGAAAATGAAAAATTGCAATTTTGATGATGAAATTTACAATTTAGTAAATTTTAACTTTGCATATGGATTCATAGACCCCAAGACCCCCATAAGGGGTCTTTGAATCCATCTGCAGTGTTAAAATTTACTAAATTGTAAAAGAAATATGGGGTCTTTGAATCCATCTGCAATGTTAAAATTAATTTACTAAATTGTAAAATTACGTCTAAATTTACAATTTAATAAATTTTAACACTACACATGGATTATTTTAACATCATCGATGGATTTAGAGACCTCCATTAGAGGGTTTGGGTGTTTATGAATCCATATGTGTGTTAAAATTTACTCAAAATTGCAATTTTCCATGTGTCGAATTTCGTTAATAACTTACTAAAAAGGGAAGAATGCTCCATGATTATAATTAGCATGATTCATTGGTCATGACTAATTCTATTAAAACAAACCAATTATGTGCCCCCCACCCTAAAAATATAATATGGGCATTCTATAATATAATATATAATATTAATATGATATGTTTTTAATATATAAATGTATTATATAATAATATTAACTAGAAAACTCAAATACATGGAGGGAAATAAATATCATAGGAAAATAAAAATTGGGGGAAATAGAAATTGGCAAAAGTAAAAATTGGGGAAAGTTTCTTCTATGCCCAAAAGAGCAAATCTAGAATGGCTATGACTGGCAATAAATATACCATTTACTCTACAAAAGTCCGGAATGGCCATGGCTAGCATTTAATATACAATTTACTTTGAAATGGATCTCCAAAGTGTCTTAGTTAAAGGTAAGCATATATATTCAAATTTTTGATATCGGATTTCTGTGTTGTGGGTAATCTTGGGTTTCTTATTGTTACAATGATTAGATTGTTAATGTGAAATGGAAAATTTTACATGGTTTGTGAAATTGCAATAGAATCCATGTGCATTCTACAAAGATTGACCACTCGATTACAAATCCAGTAGCATAACTGATTAGATACCATATTCCTATGCTAGTTAGAATTCATGTTTGAAAGCTTGTTCCAATTCCATAGCTAGGAACATACAATTCTATAGCCAATATTCCCCTCGATTCTTATGGGAAATGCCCAAATTCCTATAGGTACAATGTACACATAGCTCAATGGCTTGTCAAACTGATAATTCACCACTCAATAGTTTTCTTTGATACAACTCGTCATCATCTCAAGTATGCATTCAACCTCTGTTCAAGGGAATATACTTCAAATATCCGATATAATCTTGTTTTAAAACATGTATAGGGTGTAGATGGTATGTATGGCACCGCCAATATGTTTCTATTCTTTTGATTGCATAGAGTATATTCTTTCAATATATGGTCTTGATCTCTAATTGTATTGAATGTGAAAATATTACACTAGTAAGGCCAATAGGGTGGACAAATTTTAGGTGGCTCAACATTCCTCCACCTATTGATAGGTCATTGAAAAATTGATAGGTAAATTCCTCTCCTTCGTCGGGCTTTCCTAGCATTACAATGACTAGACCTTAATTTTAACTAATTATTTATGCTACAATTTAACGTATGTGTACAAAATTTCACAGCCAACCAGCTATAGCAATGATAGTATCCCATGCCGTAAGCAATGGGTGTTCGTCCATCGTTCATTCCAAAAGTGTAGTAAGGTGGGAAATCTGCGATAACCTTCAAAAGACTTGTAGAGATTAGGTTAGGTCTCAAACCGATATCTCTAAAATCGGGTTGCAAAGTTAGAGAATTTGGTCCCAGTGGATTGCACAAAAAGTTATTCTAGCACCAAATTATTCAACTCCCATTACTTGAACTTCATAATACTAGTTAGCTATAGTGGTCTCAAATTGGCATATTTTCAGTAGTTAGCACTAGTTTTTCCATTACAGAACAACACCCATATTCTTTTTCATCGGGAAGATTAGATAGTGTCATTATTAAGTAGCATCTCCTGCCTAGAATAGAGTTAAGTGCTAGTCCCACCAATGACATAGTGAAATCCATTCCTTGTGAAATATCACTAGTAAAGCACCAGTAACTTCCACATTCACTTCCGCTTGAACTTGACATCTTGAACTACCTTCACACCAAATTTATATCAATGAAAGAGAATAGGACATCTTTGCAAGAAGAAAGAAGGCAATGAAATCAATGTTTGGGTTGAAATTCATAAGGAGAAAGCTCTTCTCCAGGGCCTCTATGCTTTTTTTTCATAAAATCTCTTTCCTCGTCAGATTTCACTCCTTACCACAGATTAAAATGTCCACTGCATCATTTACAGAAATCTCTTTCCTTATCAGATTTCACTCCTTACCACAGATTAAAATGTCCATTGCATTATTTCTAGTGAAAAGTCTTTAGTCACAGTGCAATCAAACCACCAATGCTATGCTCTTTTAGGCATAATGCTAGGTGTAATCTCTCCAAGCATTGCTCATTTCTTTTTTGTTACAATGCCCTTGGAATCGCTTCTAAGTGCTAATTTTACAAGATAACATTCATAAGAATAAACTCATATCAAACTAGGCACAACAAACTGTAAGTATACAATTAATATCAAAAGCACTGAATTTTGAATTTAGTCTGTGTTTAATGTTAAAATGATTTCAAATCTTCTGTTGATCGTAGTCTTAAACTCATTGGTAGGAATGGTTATGTTTTAATGCAATGAATGCTAAAAAATGCTTGTCTTTATTTTTTCTCGGGAATTTTAGAGTTCTTTTAAGTTTGATCCTCTTCAATTATAGACTTAGACTAAATGCCACAAATAAATATGTTTCCATGAATTGGATTCAAATGTAATTTTATGTTGATTTGTTCTCATCAGGATTGTCTCCAAAGGTGACACTCTGAAAAGGAACTCTGAGTGAACTGGATAATAAATTAGGGGATATCTTGAATGAGATGACAACCTCACATTTTTTATTTCATATTAAATCGTTGGTGTTTACCCACATCATGGTTCTTCTTAATTGGATCATTGGTGTAGGGATTAGATTTGTGCACCTTGACTTGTATGTAGATACCCCTTTGATTGGTCCTCTAAGTGCATACACTAAGAGTTCCTCAAACCCACGTGTTTTCCAAGCATTGCATAACACTGGTAACCTACAACCATTTTCATAACTGTCACTGGTAACCTACAACCATTTTCATAACTGTCACTGGTAACCTACAACCATTGTGAATGAGCTTTCCATTATAAATATATATATTCTATTGTGTCCAACCATGAACATTAATCCACCTACATCACTACACACTCAAACAATGGAGTTTTTATTTGCTAATGATCATGGTGGGTAGTGGATATTAAGCACCTATTGACTTTAATGGAATCATCCCTTTGTTAAATGCATTAGACTATGGAAGTATTGGTGTTTTGATACATAGCTGATTTCCATTTGTATTTATCTATTATAGCCCAAGAGATTGCTCACAACCAGTGTTGGGCATAAATCATGTTATAAACATAATTATATATTTTTATTTACCATGGCACCTCAAGCATCAAACCAGGCATTGAATCCAGATTTGAACAGATTCAAGCTTTATGGTTAACTACTTTGGTAGCTGATTTTTGAATTGAAAAGACCAACACTTTTGAAAACAAAAATATCCACAAAGGTATGTGTTGATGAGGTGAGTAGACTATAAATACCTTATTTATGGATCACTAACTCCCATACCCAACACAATGATGCAATGTAGACAAGAGTAGAACCTATATGGATGCTTCCCATTGCATGCAAAAGTAAGTGTAGATTCCACATGCCATAACTTACAAGTTACACCTACTATTAGTATATATGATATATCTGAATGAGATTATAGATGCTTGATTATTAAACCCATATGTCAATGATAGCAAACTTGGAAAGTAAGGATGTGTTAGGAAATATATTGATTGACGCAAAGAGGTAAACATTGTAGAAAAAGATTATGCATTATACTCTGCATAAGGTGACCCAAATACAAATACTTGCTTGTTTCACTGCACAGGTTGCTTCCTACGGTGCATCTAAACTGAACTATATGTGTCTATTCTTTGGATAAAAATGAAAAAATAGGTGAACTTCGTCGACTGTTGCGCACATTTATGGCTCATCTTTTGTCGACTGATCGCTTCTAAAAAAGACTTTGTATTGCATTTTGGTCGCAGATTTTAACGTTATTTGTGCCGACTGTTGTGCCATAAGTGATCTTATCTCCGCTGACCAATAGCATTGCTTGACACTAACTCAGCCGATCGGTCGTAGTGTTGTTTTTTATCCCTTCGTTGAGCCGCATCGCATTGCTTGGGTGTAGTTTGTATTTTTTACCTCGCCGACCATTGCGCTAGAGGTGAGCTTACCCTCGCCTACCTTTGCACTGGAAGTGATCTTATCTCCAATGACCAATCGCTTTTTCGAGAGTCTTGTCCCCCCCATTGTCGCAGTTTTTTAACTCCTTTCGCGCTGATCGTTCTGCAAGATTTAGGGTTAGGTCGCCGATCGTCAGCGCTGTCTATTTCTGGAAAGCGGAAGCGTTAGTAGTTGGAGAATTTAATTGAACCCCGTGCGATTTTATTAGTTGTTTCATCGAGCCTTGCGCTCCATTATGGGTCCAAATTCCAACCCCATAAATCTTAAATGCTCTGTTTTATATATATATGCAACGGGGTTTTGGTTTTCCATCCCACCATTTGCGAATAGCGAGCAACCGTCGAGCACCATTTGAAGCATTAGACTGCCACCAGTCAGGGAATGCATCCCTGGCTCCAGTAAACCTCTTTGGTGTTGACAGGTAGGCTCCATTGACCTCATTTCTGTTTGTTTTATCCACTTGGGACCTTGGTCTAGTTTGCTGTTTCGTTAAAAACCTGTTTGAGGTCATTTTTTTTAACACTCAGTTTTGCTCCAGAAGTGTTTATTGGTTGTTTTTAAAGCCAGACCCTCGTTGTATTTCGTAGCACCGAAAGGTACTTCCTCCCCAGCTGGTTTTACCCGCACCTGGTATCACTATCAAAGTGAGTTGCATGGTCAGGTATGGTCCTTCGCTGCCTTTCACTCCGGTTTTTGTCTTTTTGGAACCCTGTACCCACTAGGAATATCCTTGTCTTTAGCATGGTAGGCATGCTATTAATAGACTTCGCCTGAGCCTTAAGCCCTGGTGACCACACCGTCTGTCATCTCAGTCGAGTTGTTTTGGACCAAGAAGAGTTGCATCGTAGCCACTATACGTTACTTTCATTCTTTCACACACACACGTTTGCTTCTTTCAGTCTTCTCGGCATCAATTTCGGTCATCTTTTAGCTGCTTATGGTTGGTTTGTTTTAGTGAAAAGAGTTTCACCTGTCAATTTTAATGGTTGTTTAAGAAGATAATTTTGCAATGAATTGTTTGCTTGAAAGATTGTCTTATTCCATGACATAAAAATTTCACCTTTTGAAATTCTAAAATGATGCTGACAGAACTTGCTTACTCATTGATAATGACATGATAATGTTAAATGATAGCTAGTGGCACTCGTCTTCTATTAAATCGCACTCTTTGAACTACCGCATAGATGATTCTTTTATAATTGTTTTTCCTCATCATTTTCAATCTTAATGGCCATTTGTAATTGGAAGCTAACATTCATGTATGCTCAATTTTTTTTTTTAAACATCATGAATTTGGACATTGTATTGCTCACAAACAATGAAATCCCTCATGTCCTTTCATTGTCGTCACAGGTTTGATATGCATAGGCGGTCTTCTAGGAAGAAATCCAAGTTAGCCGGGTCAGACTTAGACATAGAAATCCTCTTAGAAACCTCGCTTGAGATGATGTTCGGCGACACGAAAGCTATTACAGGACCTGCCCCAGAATATCAATGGGGCAAGCTATACAAAGCTGTAGAATACCAAGACTTCCCTGAATCCTCTTTGGAAGAGATGATGGTTTATAAGAACATAAAAAGGTTTGGACTCCACAAAGTGGCCACTCGCCCGGAGATATTTCCATTCTCATAGGTTATTGGTTGGATTCTACCCTAGGTGGACACTGACACTAGATTCATCACAGATACTGATGGGATGAGACTTACATATTTTGTGCCATATTTTGTCATGGCACCATATAGACTGCCCTACCCTAAGACCTTCCTGAATGATGAATGGTTATCCGGGCTAAAGATGGACCCTTTGGAATATGCAAGAAAGATGACAATTGGTGAAAAGAAAATAAGGTCAAGGGCCAATGGAGAGTATGAGAGTCAATATTTGAGGACTCCGTACAGGCTCATCGCCCTGATGTTGAGTCGAGTTTTCGGCATGCCCAATGGAAACATATATAAACTCGGTTGGGTGCCGGTGATGTCCCATGTGGCCACACATGGTGCAATATTCAACTGGGATGATATCATCTTAGACAGCATGGCCTCGCTTATAACTACTGCTCAGGGAGGATTGACTCAAAACAAGGCCGATTTCTTCATGTCCTGTTATCTGGTGGACTGCTTACTCATCAAGCACCCTTTCCCTGATCTGGGATGCATCTAGAAGAGAAAAGAATCTCCCCTCCATATAGCTCATCAGATAACCTGGGCACACAAGTATGCAAGCTACTATACTCAAATATGCGAAAAGTTCATCATGCCCCTATATCAACTACTCTTTAAGGTAGAACCAAACTGCCTATCTGAGAATTCTATGCTAATCATAGAAAATTTTAGAGATTACTATTTCTCTATGGAAGGGACATATTTCAGAATGTATGGAGGGAATCGTTCCCCGTCCCTTTTGCCCCGATATGCCACAGATTATGTTGTGCATAAAGAAGCTGTAAGGCAACTCTTTATGGATGGAGTCAGTAGAGTGCTCAGTGACAAGAAGAAGGCTGCATACCCTCCAATGCCTTTTACCATTTGTTGCTTGGTTTTTCGACCAAGCATGTGCAAGGATGCACCTGCTAACTAGTAGCAGCAGTCTCAATAAAAATATGTAAAAACTAATCTAATATGATCTAACATTAACATGTGCAAAGAAATAAAAAACTAGATTTAAGAACATAAGCCATAAGATCTATCAGAAAAACAAGAAATTAAAAAATATGATCTTTTGTATTACCTCAAATGGTGAGGATGGTGAGTTTTGAGCAGCTCCAAGGTTGAGATGCTCCAATGTCCAATGGTCTCTTCTTCTCCAATGCTTCAATGGGGATCTTCAAACTCAAAATGGGAGGCAAGGGCTCTCAAAGGGAATTTGGAAGCATAAGGATAGGATGAAATGTGGATGAATAATGAGGAGCCCCTATCACCTTTTTATAGTGTTTTGGTGATGGGGAATACCATTATGGTTTAAGGAAACCAATGGTATTGACCAACATGGTTTAGATCTCTTTTTCTCTCTTTTTCCTTTTTGAATATTATTCCCTTTTAATTGTTTTTGGGGAATTTTGGACCCTTTTTGAGGTTTTTTTTTGTGTTTTTTGAGGAAAAATACATATTTTGAGGAGAAAAAGGTGTATTATGGTCTTTTTGGTGACCTTTTGAAGGTTTTAGGGGCTCAAATGGTGGAAAAAGTGGGCAAGTGGGTCAAAGGAATAAGGGAATGAGCTAGTGAGCACTTTTTGGGTGTTAACAGATTGCCCCCTGATGTGTGAGGGCAGGAGCTCATCGTATGGCCGATAGACATCATAGTTCTTTTGTTTTTTTCTTGGGGTTTGGAGAAGAGAAGAAACCGATTGGAGACTAGAACAACGGCTCCTTGGAAGCTGCAAAAACTAAAAAAATACATGGCCTCAAAATGAATGAGGAATAATATCTGATAATGGACAAGGTGGGAATACCCATGCTCGTATCAAGACATATACATAACAATTAGGTCCAAGAAGGGGGACTTGAATATTACATAAAAATATGCTGGTACATCGTAATGGTCCAGAGGGGACACAATTCTGGGACATAGTCATGGTCATATCATGACTGATCCGAATTACTTATACACTGGAAAAAAGTAACAACCATTTTGAATAAGGTATCAAAAGGGTTGATGAACTGCTGCATTTGAAGGTGTCTAACATCTGTAGGGACTCAATGACTGTGAGTCAACTTTTGAGGAGTATATGTAATTGTATACTCGAGGGAGTATAAAACTGCGGTACATCTGAAAATTGTCGCCAAGCACAACCTGAATATCCATAGGAATGTGTAACTGGTTGTTTCCTCAATTAGATTCTCAAATGTGGTAGAGTCAGGTGATATCCGAGGTCTTCAACAAATAACTGAAAGGATCGATACCCTGTACTAGTCTCAATGATGCGATCAAGGTGTTGAAGTCGAGCATGTGAGAAACAATCATTTGGAGAGGCACTGAGGAATCCTTTAAAAAATGATCCGTAGGCACTCATCACTAATAGTGATGGGTCCAAGGCATAGGGACCCCTGGGTCTATCCTCTGGAATAGATTTGGTTGGCATCGACAGAGGGAGATCGAAAACTACCAAGGCAATGATCTTTCTTTGATAGGAGCATGAGGTGTACAACTGAAGTGTGATAGTACTGATGGTAGGACTGACATACTATGGGGATGGGGAATAACTGGGGTCATAGAGTGGGTGGACCCAAACTTACTTTGTTCAGAGTATGATGACATGGTTGAACTGGCAGCATAGGAAACTAACTTTTAGGTGTGGGGATCATAGCTTAAAGGATCAGGGGTATGTATTGCAGACTGGAGTGACTCTGGGGGGACAATCTGATGGATGCTATTGGGAGACTCCCAGGGTGACATACTGTAGAATACTCTAAACAAAGGCAACCATAATGGAGAAGATGCCATATGAGTAGACATGATCTGTTGTGGCACCGAAAAGCACCATTGGGTCCTTCTTCATGGTTTTAATGAGCTTCAAAAAGGGATAAAATTGTGCTCTAAAATGGTACTGTCCTGTGGATTTATGCGAGCCCAGAACATTTCATGCTCGTGAGTGATTTCATTTTTAAGGAGTCTAAAAATGATAAGAAGACTCTGAATTGGTGGAGGAGTACGGTCCTGTGGATTTGTACGAGCCCAAGACAGTAATTGCTCGTGTTTGCTTTCAATTTCAGAGAGTCTGAAAGCAATAAGTAGACTCCATTGGTGTTCTTTTTCGTATGTTAGTCTCCTCGTCCTGAAAAAGCATAAAATGATGCAAATGGAGAACTCTTCTAGCCAATGTGACCAGAGTATTCCTTTTTCGTAATTAGTATACAAGGTCCGGAAAAGGGGTAAACTTATACCAAGTAGATACCCTTTCATATACTTTTAGCAAGCATGAAAGGAAGCAATATTGCTTGACGATATTTTCATTGTGTTAGGAGTCTGAAAAAAGCTTAACAGAAACTCCCTAAGTACCTTTTTCGTAAAGGAATTGCTCGACATGAAAAAGGGGTAAAATTATACTGAACAAAAAAGGTATTGGTGAGAGCGAGAACTGATCTTGAGCATCATCACAAGCACGGAAAACTGAATCTGGCGAGATAAAATTCGTCAAAAATGGATAACGACCGATGTGGCACAAACTGAGGCGATGAGGGGCATGGGAAAAATGCTCGAAAAATATGGGGGTGAGAGCGAGAAATGATCTCAATCATCGTCATGAGCACGGAAAACTAAATCCGGCGATATAAAATTCATCAAAAATGGATAACAGCCAATGTGGCATGCAAATCGAGGTGAAGCGGGGCATGGGAAAAATGACCCAAAATGGGACCTAGTGGAACTGAGAAAAGGAGTGGACTATCATGAAGTTCTCACTGGGATGATTCCAACGGTACCACTGGTTTGAAAAACGGACGTCGTATGATGCCGAAATGGTTGATTGAAAATTGGTCAAATTTTTATAAATAGCAAGTGGACCCAATGTGATAAGTGTCATTTTCACCGTTGAGTTTCACAAAGTAATTTAGTTGGGTCAGAGCATTTTCTTGATTTGTGGGGGATTCGACCATCGGTTTTTCATTCCACGAGTTTCAGGTAAGCCTATGTGCCTTAGCCTTTCCATTTATTTACTTTTTGTTGAGTGTCGGGGTCTCAGAAGTGGCGAATATTTCACGTTGGCTTGCCAACGCGGAATATCGCAGGTTTTGGGGCTTTTCCCGCGATGCACATCACGAGTATGGGATTTACAGCTACGATGGGAATTGTGGTTGTGGGTGCCTACAGCCGCGATGTGCATCGTGGATGTGGGTTCTTACAGCCGCGATGTGCATTGCGACTTTGAGGGATGAAATATGCGATGTGCATCGCAGTTGTGGGTGCCAAAAGTCGCGATGAGGATCGCTGACTAGGAAAAAATTATTTAATATTTTTCTAAAAATTGTTTATGTTGTTTTGGCAAGATGCTGAGGATGCTGCAGGTATCGTGGAGGGAGAGGGAGATTGATGAGGCGCTGATGGAGAGCATTCGAGAGAGCCCGCATGTGCACGCAGCCTTGGCTTTGGGAGGACTACTGAAGTTCACTCAGATCCCTCTTATGCGTTCAGTCGGAGAGTTGCTGAACAGGTTGATTGACTTCTGGGACCCAGAGGAGGTAGATTTTATTGTGCAGAGTGAGCGACTAGAGCTCACCTTGAATGATGTATATTTCCTTATTGGTTTGCCTCGTTTGGGAGATATAGGGGACACCCAGCCTAGGATTCTGGCTGGTATGGATATTGAGGATCTCCTTGAGAGATTTTTCATTCCAGGGGCTCGTTCGCAGAACAGTGCACTGAGTATCTCGGATCTGCGAGAGCCAGAGATGCAGGCGGTGGCGGCTTGTGTTTTGCAAGTGCTTGGTGCACAGGCGCCTCATCATTTGTCGGGGGGACAAACGATGATGGTTCATCGTATCATGACTGGGACCTACTTTGCTTGGGGTCATATGTTCCTTGCTTGTGTTCGGTGAGAGATGAACAAGGTGAGGTGCGAGGGAGGCGAGTTCAGTTGTGCCTCTTTCCTATGTTGCTTATTTTTTGAGTAGGTACATACCTTACGGCCACGTGTGCTAGTTTGGGAGGGACTGAGGAGTGAGCCGCAGATGGTGCGGTGGGGGGAGATCATGCACCGGGGTGGTGGTGGCATTCGGCGGTTCTTCTCGTCGGAGATGTATGATCAGTGGTAGTAGATGCCCATTGTGATTGATGACTATCGATATCAGGGTATGGATTTCTGGGGAGACCCCAAGATGCCTCGAGCTCGGGGACAGGCTTGTGGGTTGGATGGTACGTCTTTGTTTTTATTTCTCTGTTATATCATGTTAGATGTTTTGTTATGAGTATAGCTAGAGATGTTTATATGATACTGACTTGTTTCAGTTTGGGTCGTGGTATATGTTAGTCTAAGGCCTCCAGTGGATCATATGGGTCGTAGGGGATGGGGGATGGTGGTGGTACCTCCACCGATAGCAACACCCCTTCCTCGTGCACGAGGATTTGTGCGTCATCGAGATGATTCCCTAGATGACGTATGTGATACCTTTGAGGTGCTGCTAGTGGATGTACTAGATGATGGTTGGAGGGATCTAGATTAGCATGTTCTCGATCGTTGTTTCGATGCTCCCCGTGAGTGGAGATCGATCCTGCGGAGAGTAGCTTTAGTGAAAGCTAAGAGGAGGGCTCGAGATATGTATGATCTGGAGGAGCCAAAGGAGGAGGAGCTAGAGGAGCCTGGTGACCATGATGATTAGGTTATCTTGTACCTGCCCCCAAATGTTGATGAGCATATGGGGATGTATTTTGTTGATACACATTTTGTATGGCTGGTGTACTTTTTGTATATTTGGGTGCTGAGAGCACTCCTGACATTGTGACTATATGATGATATATGTATTTATTCCTATTGATGCATTTTGATTATACATTCGTGTATGCACGTGGATGCACATCTTTGTCATTGCTTTTATTTCTTGTTGCACGTGGATGCAATTGTATGTTGTTTGTTTTCCTGTGGGGGCATGTTTGATGCACGTGGATGCAATACTATTGTTTTTGTATGCCCGTGGAGGCACATGTTATGATGATTTATTTAGTTTGTTTTATTTGATTTTTTGATGCCTATGTGATGCATGTCGTGGTGTCCTACATGTTTTGGTTGACGTGCTAATCTAGAATGTTGTTATCCATTTGGTCTGCTACACTATTTAGATTTCTTGGGACATGAGTGAATGAAATGGATTCAAAGTGTCGAATCATTTGTTTAGTGCACAAGAATTTTCTAAATAGACAGGGATCACGTACCTGGTAACAATTGTTGAGCTATGAAACAAGGAGCTGGGAGTCCAAGAAAATGCTAAGGTGACTTATTCCCATCTAGAGAGCAACCTCCAAGAGACCGGTTACGGCGTCGTATTCAGCTTGATTATTTGTGGCGGCACCTATGCACACTCCGTCAAGGTGGATCAACTTGTGTGAAGGGGAATAAAGTAACCAAGATGTAGAGGCGAGGTTTGGAGATCAACGACTTGCACCATTGGCAAAGCTGATGTGGTAGAGTGGAATAGGATCCATCTGTGTTCGTGCAGGAAAAAATGAAAATGGAAGGTTTTGAAAGTTTACAGTGAAAAAATGAATTAAAAACTATACAACATGGACTGTGGTATCAAGGAGATTTTCATGGATAGAATCGTTTGAGGTACAACCCATTACGGGGGTTGCGCATGAGGTTACCTTTTGAATCGGTCAAAATGTATGCCCCATGTCCAAGGCAAGTGTGTATGACATATGGGCCTTGCCACATGGATTCAAATTTTTATTTGCCTGTTTTATCATGGGCTTGGTCGTAAACGAGTACCAGGTCTCCTTCACTAAATGCTCGTGGGTAAAAATGTTTATCATAATGGAGTTTAGATCTGTTCTTTGCGGCTTCGATTGTTTGGAGAGATGGGCGGTGATCTTCGTCTACCTTATCTAAAAGAAGTAGGAATTCTTCAATTAGTGAAGTATCCAGGAGGAGTTCTACGGAAATTTGTAATGTCGATATATGACACTCAATGGGGAGGACAAATTCTACTCCGTGAACTAAATGGAAAGGGGTAAATCCAGTGGTAGTTATAGTGGACGTGCGGTAATCCCATAATGCAGGAAAAAACATGTGATTCCAATTGGACTTATGTTGGTTGATAGTGCACTGGAGGATGGTCTTCAAAATTTTGCTAACTGCTTCGACTTGGCCGTTCCCTTGGGGGTAGTATGCGGAGGATAAATGATGTTCAAACTTAAGGAGTGTTGACAATTCTCACCAAATGGAGTCCTTGAAGTGAGAGCTGTGGTTTGATGTGATTTTCTTTGGTACTCTGAAGCGAGCAATGACATGGCTGAGGAAAAAACGGGCTGTAGTGTCGGCTTTGCAATTGTAAGTAGGCATGGATTCTACCCATTTGGTAAAGTAATCGATAGTCATAATAATTTGTTTATGGCCGCCAGCTGATGTGGAATTGCAATCCATGAAGTTGATGGCCCATTTGCAAAATGGTCCAACAGTGACGACTAGATGAAGGGAGGCGGCGGGGGGTTCTTGCCTTGGGGGCAAAGAGCTGGCAGTTTTGGCAATGTTTGACTACTGTGATACAATCAGTGAATAATGATGACCAAAAATAACCTGCGTGGATTACCCTTTGGGCGGTGGCCATTCTAGAGAAATGGCCGCCGCAGGCACCGCTGTGATAGTCATTAAGGACTTGTTCTGCTTCTTCTTGGGAAAGGAATCATCGTAGGATTGTGTCAATGCCACGTCGATAGAGGACATCACCTAAGAGGAGATAATGGGGGGAATGGTGATGAACGTGATGACGTCTGTCACAGTCCATATTTGGTCGGAACTTCTGGCTGCAGAGGTATACCAAAATTTCACCGTACCAAGGGTCGTTAGACAAGATGATGAATAAATGTTCGTCGATGATATCAGTATGGATATTTGGTGATGACGATGAGGATGGTAGGTCCGTAATGAGCTGAGCGAGTGCTAGGGATTTGGTACTCTTTAGAGTTTTAAAATTCAGGTCATATTCTTATAGGATAATCACCCATTTGGCCACACAGCCTTGCAGAAGGCAGTGATTCAAGAGATAGACCATTGGGTTGGAATTTGCCACAACCATGGTATGGCCAAGGAGAATATAATGTCATAGATTCTGTACTGAAAAGACGACGTGAGGGCCATTTTCTCTTCACGTGGGTAGCGTAGTGGTGGGCCTGATAAAGTTTGTCTCACATAGTAAATGACATGTTCTTGGCGAGCGGAGTCTTCTTGGATGAGTACTCCAGAGATGGCATAATTAGATGCCGGAATGTTAAGGATAAAGTCTCTTGTGAAGTCCGAAGGAGAAATCAAGGGGTCACTTGTGAGTTCTTTCTTTAGGTCTGTGAAAGCTCCTTCCGCTTGGTCATCCCATACAAAATGGGTATGAAGGCATAACAAACAGAGGAAACCATGTACTGTCATGGCATAATCTGGGACAAAGCGACGAAGGAAGTTGGACCTCCCCTGAAGGATTTGCAATTGTCTTAGTGTACAAGGTGATGGTAGGTCTACAATGGCTTGGACCTTTAGAGGGTCGATGGTGATCCCTTTTTATGAAATGATGAAAACCAACAGACGACCTGCTGGAACGCAAAAGACACACTTGAGTGGGTTTAAGCGGATTCGGTATTTGCGACAACGTAAGAAGACCTGTTGGAGGTTGTCCAAATGGTTAGATAATTTCTTAGATCGAGCTATTAGGTCATCTAGATAAACTAATATGATGTTGATCAGGTCATGAAAACAATAAGTCATAGCTCGCTGAAATGTGGCTCCAGCGTTCTTGAGACCAAAGGGCATGACACGATAGGCGAAGGTGCCCCATGTGGTAGTGAAAGTGGTCTTGTATTGATCTTCCTTGCGGATTTGTATTTGGTTATAACCAAAGAAATCATCCATAAAAGATAGTACCTCATGTACCGCGCATGCATCGATTAGTTGGTCGATAAATGGTGTTGGGAAGTTGTCTTTGGGACAAGCTAGATTGAGGTCGCGGAAATCAGTACAGACACGAATTGTGCCCACCTTCTTATTGACTGAAACCAGGTTGGAAACCTAGGTGGTATAAGCAATAGGATATATGAAACCTGCTACTTGAAGCTTCTCAATTTCTACTTTGACGGTGGGAAGCTTGGATGGGTGAATGGGGCGTTGTTTCTGGTGGACTGGTGATATGTTGGGCCAAGTTTCTATGTGATGTTCTACAATGGTAGGGTCAAGAACATGCATCTCAGTATAAGACTAGGTGAATGTTGATGTATATGTAACTTCAGAATGTATTTCATATATGTATATTGTAATCCTATAGAGATGGTATTATTCCTCTATAGAGATGTTATTATTCCTCTATACGGAAGTGTCGTCATTTATGTTGTAAGTGTCTTAACTTATACTTGATGGGTTATTAGACCACCTTGTTGGGGTCGGCCCTGTATAAGTCATGTGGGTCGAAGGGTTATTAGACCACCCTATTGGGGGTCGACCATGTGGGTCAAAGGGTTATTAGACCACCCTATTGGGTGTCGGCCCAGTCAGCATTATGTTATGTGGTTAAGTTAAGGTCGACCTAGTAAAGGTTATTAGGCAAGTCAAGTCAAGTATAAATAGAGTGCGGGAGGCACTCTATTTCATCATTCTATTCTCTCTCACACTCTTTGGAGAGTGGTGCACTTGTGGAGGAGGAGAAGATGCTGCTAGGAGATGTCTATCTCTTATGCTTGGGTTGTATCATTGCTATATCTATCTCTGAGGAAGTTATTGGGTTTTTTCACCTTTATGGTTTTCCCCAAGTAAACTCTGTGTCTCTTGTGTGCTTGCATTATTGTGTCCATGATTGATATACTGTACATGTTGTTCTCTCAGTTAAGATCCTAGATCATATTGAAGTAAATTCTGAAAAATTAACATGGTATCAGAGCTAGACTGAAAGAAGGCATGGTATGACATGTATGACACTTGTTGCAATTGTGAAGCTAGGGCTTGATATAGCAAAAATCAGTCATCGTATAACTTTCACTATAAATAAATTTAGGCAAGGTTTCAGGGTCTAAAAATCATACAGGGATAAGCTAAGATCCCCATGTACCTTGTGTCTAAAGGAAAACCTCTAACTCATTGTACTTTATGATTTATGATCTATACAATATAGGGTTTTTGCTTCTTCTAGATCTCATTCATAAACAGGTGACCTTGGAAAAAAGGTCATAACTTGGGATAGGAAGCTCCAAATCAATTTTTGTAAAACGTAACAGGTAGTGCATGGACTGTATTTTCTCAGGTATCTTTTTCAGAGGCCGAAACAGAACCAGTGACACGTGGCACGCCATACAGGTTCGCTCTCCTATTTTATCCCATAAATAGGTCATGTTCCGACACTTGGCATAACTCTCTCTCAGAGAATCCATTTGAGGTCATACCTATGGGGTTGGAAAGATGACAGGTCGAGCTATCACAGGAAAAGTTTTCAAACCCTGTGGATTGAAAATTTCGGAGTTACACTAGAAACAATCAGGTACATATTTCTGTCAAAATAGAATTATTTTTTAGCACCTTCATTCATGGCTTCCGGAATTTAGGGTTTCGAAGAAAGTTGGAATTTTTGTAATCGGAGACAACGGTTAAATGATACTCATCAAAATCGAAATTTAGAGACCAAGATCAGAATTTTTGGTCGGGAAGAAGGCCAGGCTTGATCAAAACCTAGTTCGGGACTTTGATTGGAAAAGTGGAAAATTAGGGCTTCTGCAAAAATGGGAATTTTTGAAATCTGTGACCACGGCTGGAAGCTCCTAAAAAAACTAGAAGCTTGGAGCTTTGGATCGAACCTTTTGATTGGGCAGAAGGGTGGGCTTTATCAAACCCTAGTTCGGGGTCATGTCCAGTGAATCCAGAAGTTTCAACGGCAAATTTGAGGTGTGAAACTTTGCAGTATTTTAATTCTGAGTATACCAGCTTGATCAACTCATCAAGGCGCATATTTCTATCCTTTCGGAAGTTTGAAATTCAAAGTTTGAATTTTTAGGGTTTCTCTGACAAACCCCAATCCAACTCCATATCCAGTTCCTGCAAATCAAGTGGATTGGGTTAATCCTAGAAGAGAATGGATTGGTCACCTACATAAGTGAAGAAGTTCCTGTTTCAGGGGGAGATGAGGCTAAAGCCTTACATAAGAAGATTACAAGCAATCTCAACAGGTATGTTTCGAGATTTGTTCATGATTACGTTTATGGTATATTTGTCTTCATATTATTATGGTTAGTACAATCTTGATTAAATTTAGACTTTTCATATCACCTTAATAAAATTATGAATGCATGATAGAAGATATTCATTGATTAGGGTGTTGAAACTTATGATTGTACTAATGAATTATGGTGTTGTATGAGGTTTATGTTGTCCGCTAACATGAAAGGTACACCAAGAAAGACAAATCATGTTCTAGTTCAAGAACATATGATCATGGTGACATGAAGACAAAGATTCATCCATTGTCATGGATCATTTAGAAAATCTATTTACGAGATATGTATAGCTTGGTTCTATAATGGTTAACCTATGAGATATGCAGGTTACTAGCACAAGTCATTGAAGAGAATAAGAAGACATCATGTGGGTATGTTAGACATAACTAGCTAACATACTAATCCAGGTATGTTTTTTTCTATATCAAGTTATAATCCTATTTTGTGATAGGATCTCTTATATAAGTATACATGGAATGACTGATAATGATTATTCATAGGTTTGAATAATCATGGGTTTAGGCATATTATGTTTCTTACCTTAATTGATGATATGACTAACCAGAAGAGTCATGAAAGTAGAGGTTTGAGTAATCACGAGTTTAGGCATATTATGTTTCTTACTTTAATTTATGATATGACTAACCATAAGAGTCCTGGAATACTAATGCTTATTATTTATGTTTGAAATTATCATGACTATACATGCTTAAGATTATTCTGTTTTGATAGTATTGAGAATATACTAATAAATGTATGATTATGTATGAGATCTCGAAGATATCTCAATAATGATACTTGTAAGCATGCATAGTGATCGAGGATGGATATAAGTTCAAGGACAGGTAATCCAGGAAGCAAAGATCAAGAGGGAGCACACTCCAGTAGTTTCTGCAAGGATGCATATATTCAGAGGGAGTAAACCACTTCTCACAATCCACATCAGAATGGAGTTGCAAAGATCAAGAGGGAGTCCACCCAACAACCAAACAAAGATAAGTATTTGAATTGTCATTTCTTACATATTTGTTTGTTTAAATAATGTTGTTCAATGATGTATATGCTTATGTCCCTAGACTTAGGTTGTGTATTATGCATATTAGAATAATTGCATTAATGAACAGTATACTACTAATATGCATGTGATGGGTAAGTGTCCTATGGCATTGTACAACATTCCATTGCTACTTATCTAGAATGAAACCTCTTTGCTGACATGTTGGGAGTTGTGCACACTCTTAACAATATTCTGGTAGAGATTGGAAGGCATCTAGAAAGTTACGGGATATGAATAAATGTTGTATTGAAGCATTGGCTAAGATAATTGCATGATTGTATGACATATTTCTTTATGTGTAAGAATTTGTTCTGAAAACTATGAGATGTTTCTAATCATGCAATTTAACTTGTTTTGTAGGAAAGATCGTATATGAGCACCTAAAAAAGAAGCACTACAACATTTGTTTCAGCAACAAAGTTATCTATTGAAGATAATGAATATATTGAAGTTCCCAGGATTCGGGAAGAATGCCATGATCGAGGAGTACCAGTCGATCATGAAGAATGGCGTTTGGGATGCAGTCCCAAGACCTGAATGGAAGTCTGCTGTGACTTCCAAATGGATCTATAAGATCAAGCATGCTGCAGATGATAGCATGGAGAAATATAAAGCAAGATTTGTAGCTCATGGCTTCTCCCAGAAAGAGGGGATTGATTACGAGCTCAAGTATGATTCGAATCAAAAGTTTAACTTGCAGGGTTATGTTGATTCAGATTGGGTAGGCAGTGCTGCAGATAGGAAGATAACATCTGGGTGCTGCTTCAGTATGGGATCAGGTGTGATGTCTTGGTTTAGTAGGAATCAGTCCTGTGTAGCACTGAGTACAGCCGAAGTAGAGTATGTTGCAGCTTGTTCGGCTAGTTGCGAGGCAGTATGGCTCTGGAAGCTACTGTCTGAGTTATTTGATCTCCCGCTGGAGGCTACTGGTATTTTTTGTGACAACTAGAGTTGTGTGAAGATGTCTGAGAACCCGGTGTTCCATGACAGGTCGAAGCACATAGAGATCAAATATCACTATATCAGGGATATGGTGCAGAGAGGAGCAGTGAAGCTCCTATATGTTGCGACGGATGAGCAGGTTGTAGATGTGCTGACAAAGCCACTAGCTAGAGTGAAGTTTGAATACTTCAGAGAGAGGCTTGGTGTTCTTCAGATTGACGACACTTCGAGGAAGAAGTGATGGAGACATTTGCTGAAGCCATTCCAAGCATGGTGGAAGGAGGATCCTTCACATGGCTATGGATGTAAGCACTAGATGATGAGCATCAGGACGATGCTCCAGTTACTGCTCTATATATGCATCATGTTGGATGCTGGATATGATCAGTTGGATCATTTATATGTATGTATGTATGCATCATGTTGGATGTTGGATATGATCAGTTGGATCATTTATATGTATGTATGTATGCATCATGTTGGATGCTTGTTATCATCAGTTGGATCATGTATATGTATATGCATCATGTTGGATGCTTGGACCATGTATCTGTATATGTATCGGGTGGATACACTGTATGATCAGGATGATCATGTATGTTGATATATATCAGGTGGATACATTGTATGATCAGGTGGATCATGTATCTGTGTATGTATCAGGTGGATACATTGTATGATTAGGTGGATCATGTATGATGATATGTATCAAGTAGATACTTGGTATGCATCAGGTGGATGCATTATATGATCAAGATGATCATGGATGACGAGCTTCAGGATGTTGCTCTAGATGACATGCATCAGGACGATGCAGTGATGATGATCAGGATGATCATATGTGATGACATGTATCAGGTGGATACATTACATAATCAGTTGGATTATGTGTGATGAGTTCCGAAGACACAGATGCACATGAGATTTTCGGACATGGTTGTAGATGTGTTCTCCCATGGTCGCGATGTAATTGCTGGGATTTTCCGACATGGTAGCAGATGCGTTCTCCCATGGTCATGATGTAATTGCCAGGGCCATTCGAGCATGGTTGTAGATGTGTTCTCCCATGGCTGCGATATAAGTGTTGGGGCCATTCGAGCATGGTTGTAGATGTGTTCTCCCATGGATGCGATATAAGTGCTAGGGCCATTCGAGCATGGTTGTAGATGTGTTCTCCCATGGCTGCGATATAAGTGCTGGGCCATTTGAGCATGGTTGTAGATGTGTTCTCCCATGGCTGCAATATAAGTGTTGTGCCATTCTCGCATGGTTGTAGATGTGTTCTCCCATGGCGTAGATGTAAGTGCTGTGTGATGTGTATCTGGGTTGTGCTTCATGAATGATGATCATGAGTATCAGGATGATACTTTGTGGCTGTGAACAGGTTGTGCAGATGAGAATGTAAGTAGACCTGGGAGATATGGACAGGATGAAAAAGGCCTCAGATACTCTTTTGAGGCATTTCCATGACCACATGTAATCAGACCTAGATATTTGGACAGGATGAAAAAGGCCTCAGATGCTCTTTAGAGTTCTTTCTTGGTAAGACACCCTTTTAAGGTTTTGTGGTGGACCACATGTAATGTGCTCCTGGGAGATCTGACAGGTAGAGCTGTGTGCTTGTAACAACCTGGGATGCTTCAACCAGGTTTTGTGGTGAGATCACATGTAATTTTCTCCCGGGAGATCCGACAGGTAGAGCTGTGTGCTCGTAATAGCCTGGGATGCTTCAGCTAGGTTTTGTGATGGGTCACATGTAATGTGCTCCTGGGAGATCTGATAGGTAGAGCTATGTGCTCGTAACATCCTGGGATGCTACTTCCAGGTTTTGTGACGCACGTAATAAGTCCTGAGGATTCCATAGTATGGCCAGTGATGATGAAGACCTGCAGATGGTGGGCCAACATCCAATATGAAAAAGGACTGGTTTTGTAGAAATTCCTATGACGAGTAGATTCAGAGATTGATTGAGATAGCAACAGCAGTGACGATGATGATGACTCAATGACGATTATCCAGTGATGATGATCCAGAGAAGAAGACTTGTGCTAGAAGACCTGTGTCGAGAAATACCTTCCTAGTTAAGAGGGAGTGTTGATGTATATGTAACATCGGAATGTATTTCATATATGTATATTGTACTCCTATAGAGATGGTATTATTCCTCTATACGGAAGTGTTTGTATTCCTATAGAGATGTTATTATTCCTCTATACGAAAGTGTCATCATTTATATTGTAAGTGTCGTAACTTATACTTGATGGGTTATTAGACCACCTTGTTTAGGTCAGCCCTGTATAAGTCATGTGGGTCAAAGGGTTATTAGACCACCCTATTGGGGGTCGGCCATGTGGGTCAAAGGGTTATTAGACCACCCTATTGGGTGTCGGCCTAGTCAGCATTATGTTATGTGGTTGAGTTAAGGCCGACCTAGTAAAGGTTATTAGGCAAGTCAAGTCAAGTATAAATAGAGTGCAGGCACTCTATTTCATCATTCTATTCTATCTCACACTCTTTGGAGAGTGGCGCACTTGTGGAGGAGGAGAAGCTACTGCTAGGAGATGTCTATCTCTTATGCTTGGGTTGTATCATTGATATATCTATCTCTGAGGAAGTTATTGGGTTTTTTCACCTTTATGGTTTTCCCCAAGTAAACTCTGTGTCTCTTGTGCGCTTGCATTATTGTGTCCATGATTGATATGTTGTAGATATGCTGTACATGTTGTTCTCTCAGTTAAGATCCTAGATCATATTGAAGTAAATTCTGAAAAATTAACAACGCAAACATCTTGAAATTCTTGGAAGAGTTTCTTATAGGATTGGGCTTCATTTTCAGTGCACGATGCACCTAAAGAGATAAGATCGGGTTTGCCAGGGGTGATGGAGATGTCGATTTTTGTGATTGGAAAAATGTTGGCCATGTTACCTTCTTCAAAGGATTCTGGGGCTGGGATATGATCTTTGAACCAATCAATCTTGGTAGGTAAGAAGTATTTGGATTCAATGGATAGTTGGTTCGCCGTAGATGCCTCAAGGATGAAGTATGATCGATGGTGCATATCATCCCAAGGGTAGTCTGGTGCAGTGAGTGTCTCTAGGATTTCCTCATCGGTGCAGAAGTAGTGCGTCATTAAATCAATTGGTTTAGGTTTGTAGGTAGTTGAAATCATATAAATGGTATTGATTTCTTTTGAACGGGAAGATTCTGGGGGGAATATTTCCTCAATAAGCGGGGGGATATCTCTAGGTTGACATTATTCAATTTTTATAGTGATGCTATGTAATCTGGGAGATTGGGGCAGTGATGTGAATAACGGATGTAGATGCCACATATCGCACAAGGGTGGTTTGTGCGAATGATTTATCGCGAGGCTGAGGGGGTAGTTCTAGTTTGACAACTGGAACGTTAGTGTCATCATCCAACATATTCATGTGTTCTTGAAGTGCTGGTAGTTGTGGACATTGATGGGTAGCATGGCCTATATTGTCACACAAAGAGCACTTAGGGAGCACACGGGTTGTTGGGGGATTCTTCAGAAACTTGGGAGTTGATGGGGTGGTGCGGGTTGTGGGTCCAGGGGTATAGGTTTGTGGGCCTCTGTCCCCATTGTAGTGATATTGAGGGGGAACATAACTAGAGGTTGATGAAGTGGCCCCTATTGGAGGTGGTCGGTTTTGGGGGTTTGGTACGGCGGGCTGTGGACGGTTGGAAGTATTGATGGGTTGCACTGGTTGTAAAATGACATTCGGTGTCGGGGGAGGGGTTGGGGCAGGTAGATACCACACAAGTAGTCCTAATGTTAATCCTGGGAGATTAAGTGTAGCCATGACTGGTGTACTGAAGGCACCTGAAGGGGGAAATAAAAATGGGATAGTATGAATTGGTGTGGATCCTATGTGACTAGGTATTGTTGGAGGTTGTGGCAGTGGTTGAGGTTGTTGAGTATGTTGTTGTTCGTTGTACAAGAGGGTGCACAAATCAGATATTTCAGTTATCCGGAGAGGGGGTGGGATAGATGGGAAAGTGGTGGTCATGGGAGTATCTGAGTATATCCCAGGTCCGACTGAGGAGATGAAAGATGTGGGTGCACTTTGAACGGGTTGTTCGATCATGGGAAGAAAATTTTCAGGCATTGCGGAGGCATTGGGATCATAGTATGTTATCTGGTCGATTTTGACTCTGCGTCCTTCGTGGGGGAACATCATGAGGCGAAAAACTGAAGAAGCGACAGCTTTCATTTTATACATGTAGCTTCATACCAGATGGAGATTGTAATCAAGTTGGGAGTTGATGAGATCTATATCTATGAGAACTAGTTTTCCCCCAAGTTGTATGGGCACGTTTACTAACAGACCCTGAGGTTGAGCTGCATGACCATCGTAAGCTCGCAATGTGGTAGTTGATGGTTGTAGCGTTGGGGATCCAAGTTTCTTCCAAACGAAAGTTGACATAACGCAGGTGGAGGCACCTTCATCAATTACGCATCGATGAACGACGAGGTTTCAAATGGACACAGAAACCTGAAAAGCTAGAGATGAAGGCAGACAAGGTTCGACTTAGTCTAAGTTGAAAGCCATCATATTGGACTCGTTAGGGTCTATGGCACCAATGGAAGATAATAACAATTTTCTCTATGCAGGAATTTTTTTTAGGATTTCTAGGACGGACATAGCAGCGGGGGACTGGGTTAAGTCTTCTACGATGTTATAGTTTGAAGCTGCACAAGCGTTAGGGTTGTTGATTCGTTGTAAAGGGAAGCGAGGTGATTTTGGACCCCCTTCCATGGGCATATTAGGTATGCGAAGTGGCTGATCAGTTGGGAGGGTACTCGAAGATGGATCGATGGGAGTGGCCTCAGGGGTAGAGCCGTATTGATTTCGGCGAGTTTGAAGGTTGACATCTTTAGCAAATGGTGAGTTTTCAATTTTGTATGCTGGTAATCGGTTTCCGCATAGGTAATTTGCTGCTGTGATGCAGCAGATCCTTGTGGGGGATCCATTGGACGAGTGTTTACTACTCCTTCGTTGGGTAGAGGATTTTGCAATATCATGGGTTTCCATTGAGGAGGTGGTGCTGGCTGTGCAGGATGTCCTTGTCATTGGGTGTCGTCAATCCAAAGTTTATGTGCTTGGTCCAAATGGGGGAAATTAAGCGTGTAATGGCTGTAGACTCCGCATATGGACCATAGGTGGTCTGTTCTCAAATTAGGATTTTTTCCCTGTTTTGTTGGACAATCAGGGTTTTGATTTGCAAGAGTAGCGTTATTGTTATTGGGAGGATTAGGTGGCTGTCCTCCTTGGTTTTGTTGTTGGTTATTTCCGCGGTTTCGCCCTCTTCCGCGATTCTGTTGACCTCCTTGATTACGCTAGTTGTTCTGGTTTTGATGTTGGTTTTGATATGCGTATACATGCCCTTGGGAAGTAGGTGGGTTTTGAGGTTGTGTAGGAATTGGAGCAGGCTGTGGTGGGTAGCAAGCGGGAGGGTTCTAAGGTGGACCTGGTGCCTGTTGCGGTTGTGGGTAACCTTGAGCTACTGGAAGTGTTGGAGCAAGAGGTGCTGCCTGTTGAGGATAGTAAGCTGATGGTGCTTGTGGGTGAATCGGAGTCTGATGGGCCTTTTGGTTATAATATGGAGGTGGTGCATAAGCTGATGGTGCTTTCCCATAACACTGTGGTGGACATGAGGGTCCATGAGTGTGGTGGGTGTGTATTAATGGAGCATATGAAGCTGTAGCTCCATAATGAGATGTATCCCTAGAAAGGTTTGGGGCGTTGTTTGTACTCATCATGGTGAAAGGTTTTTTTGTGCCATAACCTGGCCAATGATACCGTCAGCGGCATGGGATGCCCTCAGTGCATTGCTCTGGGATGGGTCGCTACGAGGGGTGTCCAGTAAGATTGTGTATAAATATCCAGATTGTGCATATATTAGGTCGAACTACCGAGCTTTTAAAATGGCTTCTTCTTCCGACTGGGGTCGTTCAGAAGCTACATCCTTGGCTATGAGAGGGAGAAGTGATTTCAGGAACCAATCCAGGAAGATACGGTCATCAAGATTTATCTTGCAGAGACTACGGTGCTTATGCCACTCATGGATATGATCAGTGATGTGTGTAGCGGTGTTCTATCTACAAGACAATAGTATTTCCAATACTGCATCATAGCGTACAGGTAGTTGAAAGAATTGAAGGAAACTTGAGGCGAGGGATGTAAACGTGGGATGTGTCCCATGTGGTTGCTCAATATACCATTTGGCTGCAGATCCAGTGAAAGTTCTTTGTAAAATTCGGAGTGGAATAAAATCATCTACTATGGAGTTTGAGGAACACCATAGATGAAACAACATGATATGGTTTTGGGGGTCTTCCCCAGCCTTTCCTTCAAATTTTGGGATGTCTAAGGGGAGCATTATGGGCATGGGGGGCCAAGTAGGGTCATGCCGGATGTGATCATTTGTTAGCCTAGCCAAGTCTGGTAGGTTAAGGCTAGCCATAAATGGAAAACTAGCAGAGGGGTATGATGTTGTCATGGGGGCATAAGTGTTGGTGGTAGCATTGTGTATTAGGCCACTGCCCCCTAGGGGGATATTTGTCATGGGAGGTATGTGCCCTCCACCCATGGGAGTGTGGGAGGGGCCCGCACCACCAAGTGCAATGGGAGTCACAGATGGGTTGGGAAGATGTCCAAGAGGTGTTGGAATCTAAGTGGTAGCGGGGATAGTAGGTATAGTCGCGATAGTGGGCATGCCTAGGTTAGGTGGCGGTCCTGTATTGGGAAGGGGTCCCATGTTAGGCATACCTAATGGAGGTGTGGTAGTTGTGGCGACCATGGTGGCCGTTGTAGTAGTAGGGGTGGATTATGTTCCACCAATAGTCCCTGTGAAAAAGTTGTCATAATGCGAACCGACCATGGGGCTAGTGGGTGCAGTGTATGCGGGATTTTTGGATTCTGCCTCAGAGTCAGATGTGAAATGAGGCACATCAGAATAAGATGACGGGATTTCATGCCGATGACATGTGGATTCAAGGGAACCATGCTGCAGGGGTTCACCCCAGAAACATCGAGAACGTCTCGGGGACTCAATGGTGACAGTTGTGAATTAAATCTATGAGGTCATGATGAGTGGAAAGCTCGGAATCCCTAATGTAACTGTGTGTGCAAGAGGGGAGCATAAAAAATAATGGCACTCAGGCCAACAACCAAACTCAAAACACTTACTATAAGAGTTGTGCTATAGTAAATGGAGCAATCAAAAAATGTGGTCAGAAAACCAACATGCAAATGACTCCTAAAAATAAAAAAATGTGTACTCACTGACCAAAGGGAGGTAATGGAGCATGCAAATACCTAACTAAAAAGTATTATGACTCAACAAGATATATCCTCTGCAAGGTGATGAAATCCAAGTCAGACAATATAAATTGTAGAATCAAAGGCTAGATATCCCCCTACCGAGAGGGACACCGGGTAGACAATCCTATAAGTTTGGCCACTAAGATACCTCGTTCATGACACGTTCGGTTGGGTGAATCTGCAACTCTTGTTATATCACCGTTGTACTCCCATAAGGGTGGTACAATGAGAACAACGAGTAGGTATCCTTCAGTTACTGAATGGATTGCGGTATTCCACTCAGGCTTCCAGAACCATTCTGGCTACTTCAACCCTGCTAAGGGAGAGGCCTTCCCAACGAATTGGTTTTAAACTATGTCAACAAATAATAAGGGATTTTGGTACCCTAAATGTCAACCACTATGTATCAACATGTAAGTGAGTGAGGAGTGTTATTTGGATACTTATCCCCTCAGTCCTACCTAACTACAATGTTCTTTTTGTGTTCCCCAAATGGGGTTAGAATGTTGGTTGAGTTAAGGTAATTTTTAAGGCTCACTTGAAATTATTGTGACAGATTGTGTGACGGTGTGGTTGTATATCAAATCAATTTGCCTCGCATGGGCGACTTAATAAAAAGAATAATGATTTCAATTTGCAAAAAATGAAAGATGCTTCCAAATGTAAATGCTTTCTTTTTAAAAAAATATGGATTTTTCAAAAATTTCAAGGTAAAGCAAATAACATATGTAAAAATAAATGGATTTCTAAAGTCTTTCTCGGGCAAAAGATTGAGCAATTTAGAAATATGGTTCTAACCTTGCAATGTATGAAACTTACAACCTCAGAAATACTTAACAAATCTTTCTTTCAATTAACTGAAAATTTCAAAAAAATAAGAGAAGCATATAACCGAATATAAATTAATAATGCTGCAATAATGACATAGTAGGCTGTAAAAAACTGCAGAAATTAATGCTGGAAAAAATGGACTGATTGGGCAAAAATTTCTGGAAAAAATTGGCCGAACCGAAACAGAAAATATCGCGGCTGTGAGATCAAAAGTCGTGATGAGCTGCGCGGCGATGTGCGTGAAAACCGCAATGTGTATCATGGTGTGGTGGCCAAAAGCCACGATGAGCAGCATGGAAAAATGCCGAAAAGTCACGATGGACCGCATGGGGATAAGCCGCCCAGCCGCGATGGGCCGTGCGGGAAAAAGCCGCATGGGCGCGATGGGCCACACGGAAAACAGGTGAACAGTCGCGATGGGCCGCGTGGCTGTGGGTGCGAAAGTCGCGATGTACAGACGGAAAAACGACCGGCAAAAAAAAAACCCAAAAATTAAAATTTTGGGCTGTTTTGGGCTACAGAAAGGGCCTATGGCTGGGGCAGCTATCAAGAAGCTGACTAGTATGGTAGATCTATAGTTTTAAATGTGAAAAATGACTAAAATAAAGATCTAAAGCAAAGATTTAATGTTCGAAAACCAGCGGAGTCACCAAAACCCATTGCTTGTTTTTCAACCAAGCATGTGCAAGGATGCACCTGCTAACTAGTAGCAGTAGTCTTAATAAAAATAAGTAAAAACTAATCTATTCCGATCTAACATTAACATGTGCAAAGAAATCAAAAACTAGATTTAAAAACATAAGCCATAAGATCTATAAGAAAAACAAGAAATTAAAAATTTTGATCTTTTGTATTACCTCAAATGGTGAGGATGGTGAGTTTTGAGCAGCTCCAAGGTTGATATGCTCCAATGTCCAATGGGCTCTTCTTCTCCAATGCTTCAATGGGGATCTTCAAACTCAAAATGGGAGGCAAGGGCTCTCAAAGGGAATTTGGCAGCATAAGGATAGGATGAAATATGGATGAATAATGAGGAGCCCCTATCACCTTTTTATAGTTTTTTGGTGACGGGGAATACCATTATGGTTTAAGGAAACCAATGGTATTGACCAACATGGTTTAGGTCTCTCTTTTCCCTCTTTTTCCTTTTTGAACATTTTTTGAATATTATTCGCTTTTAATTGTTTTTTGGGAATTTTGGACCCTTTTTGAGGGTTTTTTTGTGTTTTTTGAGGAAAAATACATATTTTGAGGGGGGAAAAGTGTATTATGGTCTTTTTGGTGACCTTTTGAAGGTTTTAGGGGCTCAAATGGTGGAAAACGTGGGAAAATGGGTCATGTGAATAAGGGAATGAGCTAGTGAGCACTTTTTGGGTGTTAACACTATTGGAGCATACCAAATCCCCAAAGCAAAAGATGGTATAGATTCGCTAAGGACTTAGAGGCCTTCCATTTTGGGAGAAAAATATTTAGAAGGCATGACCCCGAAGGAAAAGCTGCCTCTCACTGTAGTAACCTCAAGGTCACTTTTGATTACGCGCACCATTTCGACAAGGATGAAGAGTTCTTTCAAAGTGCCAAAAATATGATCGAGTTGGGAAAACACTACCTCCCTAAAAGTGGAGGTAGCTCCAGTTCCAAACCTATTGGGTTAATGCAAATGGAACAGGAGGAGAAGCAACGCCAAGAGGCAATTGCAACACAACTAGAGGAGGCTAAGAAGAGGAAAAAAGAGGAGGCAGATAAACTCCAAGAAGAAGAAAATGAGAGGCTTCAAAGGGAGCTAACAGAAAAGAAAAGGGAAGAAGCAGAAAGGATTCAGAAAGAAGAAGAAGAAAAGCAACAACAAGATGTAGAAGCTGCTAAAATTCATCGATAGCAAGCTGCAAAAATGCAGGAAGAAGCTGAGAGAATAAAGGAGAAAGTGGAAGCAGAAGCAACAAAATTGTAGAGGCAAGAAGAGGAAGCAGAGAAGTCTAAGAAAGCTATGGAGAAGGGTAAATCAAGTCCACAAGCCATGGAATTAGATGTATCAACAACAAACATACTGGAAATAACCACTGAAGGGGATGCCTCATCACAGGAGCTCGCTCTCACCCCATACACTCCCTCAAAGCAATGTATAGTGTCAAACCTGGATTCCGTCTTCTACGATAAAAAGAAGAAATCTATCATGAGTAGGTCGGGAAATAGGATGAAAACTCAAGACGACCAAGACAAAGTTAGAACAACACAAGTTCCGCTTTTTCAAGGGACCAACAACGATCCTTAGTTCACGGCAGCATGCACTGTGGCTTCAGCTCAAGAAAGTGCTGATGATGTAAATATGCTAATGGAAGAGGTCAGGAAATACAAAGACAAGTGCTTCAAGGTTAAAGATAATCTTATGAAGGAGGTGCACCAGGTAAATGAGTTGAAGAGGAAATATAGCGAGCTTCAAGACGACCAGAAAGAAACAACTTTGTAGGCCCAGAAGCTCGAGGATGAAAATAATGCTCTAGATGTGCAACTAGAAATCGTAGAAGGAAAAAATAAATGTGTTAACAATCAAATTGACACCCTTAACTAAGTGGAGGAGCAACATATGTTTACCATGCACCCGCGACAGGAATTCATGAAACAAATTCAATTAGAGATGAATCCTCTCTGGGAAATACATTAAAATGCATTAATTGTGTTTAAATCATCTTAAGTGGAGCAAAAAGCCTAAAAACTATTCAAAAGTGGGTTTTCACTTGAAAATAATCAAAATGAGGAAAATGACTAATCCCACATTTAGAAGAAAATCCTAAGGCCATTTCCCAAGGCCTTTCTTATATAGCATTGTGAAATGGGCCTTAAGCTTTTCTTCTAAATGTGGGATTAGTCATTTTCCTCATTTTGATTATTTTCAAGTGAAAACACACTTTTGAATAGTTTTTAGGCTTTTTGCTCCACTTAGGATGATTTAAACACAATTAATGCATTTTAATGCATTTCCCAGAGAGGATTCGTCTCTGATTCAATTTGTGTCATGACTTCCTGTCGTGGGTGCATGGTAAACATATGTTGCTCCTTCACTTAGTTAAGGGTGTCAATTTGATTGTTAACAAAAGGGTTAGAAGCCCACATACAAGAATTGGAGCAACATGAAGCCAACAATATACAACAGATTGAGTTCGACAAACCTCATTTCGAAAGGATGACAAAGAAAAAGGAGCAGTTGTTAGAGCAATTAAATGATGCAAATGAGAAGAAGTAGGATCTAACTGCGTTCCATGAGAAAGCATGCAACATGTTGAATAAAGTTCATCAATCACTAGAGATGATCATGGAGGAGGTGTGTAGGGTAAAGGGATTGATTAAAAGGATGAAGGTGATTGAAGTTGATGTGTCGAGACTCAAGAGAAAGTATGTACGCAACTTAGAAGAAATCAATAGATAGCTCTAGTGGAGAAAAGGGAAATCAGGATTCCTAGGGAACCTACCTATCAAGTCTACATATGATTTAGATCTGGATATAAGGATCCTTGAATTTTGTAGATACTGTGGTACAAAGATAATTATCGGAATCCAGAAAACTATCGAAAAATGTACTGACTTCTACTCAAAGGTCCGGGATACCCATGAGAAATGTCATATGGTTTTACCTCAGACCATAGATGATTTTCCTAACAGAAAGCAATGTTTGTCAGACCTGTAGGGTGAACTGGATTTAGAAATAGCGTACCTGAGGAAGATAGATGTCCTGACACAAGAAGAATTCCACCAGTTTATTGGGAAGACTTCTATCCATGCTTATTTTATGGAAGACATCGTCCAGGTGACAGTAGCAGGAGGAACAAACATTAAATCAGATTGGCACAAGCATGAAATATCACTAAAGATGATGATTTATACGCGAGGAAATTTTATCATACGAGAAATCAGCCAGTGGACTAGCTACATTGCTGACGTAGACAAACCTGCTACAGTAGACATACCTGCTGAATTGGATGGGTCGGCTGAAGTTGAAAGACTAGCTAAGGCGGTAGGCGCAGCTAGAAATTAAATTTGTTTTATTGTAAATTTAGAAAAGAAAGCTGGAGGTTGTTTTATTGTATAAATGTTTTAAAACAACTAGAAATTTGGTCTCATATAGGCACTAGAGAACAAAATTTTGTGATTCCCTAGGGTTAGGGTATGAGAAGAGACAAATTTTGTAAAAGTTATAAATATAGGAATAGAAGAGAAGCAAAGGACTTTTGGAAGGTGAATGGACTGACGTGAATTACTTTCCTACATCAATAAAGGAAGACCTATTTTACCTGGGAAAGCTAGCACTGCGTTTTGCTTGGGAATGTGTTGAATTTTTGCTGAATTACTTCTGCACTATTCATGCATATACTGTGAGATCGTTCCGAACTATTCTGAATTAATTTTCTGTTATTGATGCTTTCATTTCCTGTGCAAATATGTTGTGTTAAATGAGTAATGGAATGTTTTAATTCTATCAAAGCTATCGTTAATATCTTTTACTTTCTGATGTAAATGCATCTATATTATTGAATAGCTACCTGTGAGATTCTTGGGTGTATTTCCAATGCATTACTCATATTTCAGTTTTGCTCCCTACATGGATAGATTAATTTGCATAGATAGTTGTAGATAATATTTGTTTTAATTGCATGCATTTAGATAAGATCACTTGCATATCATCTTTAAATATAAAATACATAAACGATGGATCGGGCCACAATCGGTGAAAGAAACCAAATCTTTAAATCTTATACGGTAGCCGGGCTGTTAACCGGACGGATTCCTTACACCAAACAGTGAGCGATCTAATTGGGCTTGCTTATTGGGGAGAATCCCTTGCTAATTGGTGCTACGAATTTCGAGGCATCAACACCTCCTTAATATTTGAACCTCTTATTGTTCTCTAAATAGTGACTAACATGCATGAATTAATAAAATTCCAGTTCCAAGTTTCTTATGAGAATTTTGAAAATACATTTTTTATATAAGAGATTAGCCTGCCATGCTCTTTATTATATATGTCTCAAATGGTGTATAAAGGAATTGCAGTTAGACATGTATAGTTAAAATATCCCCCATCCCCTAACATTAAAATTACACTAGGATTTTGTACCATAGCTCGTAGTACACATTTTATTTCTATCATCTACTCATAATTACCAACAACTTTGTTAGCGATGGCTACATAGAGATAAATTATAACAAAGAAGCTTGAATAATTATTACCACTTGCTCATAGTTTGAGAAGGATTTTAGAATCTTCAGATACCGTAGTTCATTGGACTACATATTGTTGGAAATCATTTGGTATATATTTCAAGTTTTTTCTTTTTTCCACTGCTACCTTAATGTGTATATTTACAATATGTAAACTTATTTGACCATTTCTTTAGTTTCCATAGAATATTGAAAATTGATTATGATTTATACAGATGACTAAAGAGTATGCTTTTTCCTTGAAATGTGGATTAATTGGACAAAGAAACCAGTTACTGCTAGTATCAGCAGTGTTTCTTATATGATAGAGAGCCTTTCCCTTATGATGGGGTGCCTTGATCCAACTACCAAAAAAAAATGGTATGCCTTCCTTTTCTTCCGATAATATGGATGGAAGTTTAGTAGGAACGCTAGCTAGACATGTTGTAGAAGGGCGCCATTGTTTTTTTATATTTAGACAACAATCGTGAATCAAGTTCGCGTGGCACAAGTTCGGGTTTAAGGCCACAATATCTTAGAGATAATTTAATTGTTGCATGAGTGAATCCTGAGCCTTGATTTCCTTTGTGTGCCATACCAAAGTTTCTAAGTTCAATAAAATTCAAGCCATTACTAAGTACTGAGATTGGAGGCATAAACTAACAAAAACATAGATTTCATATTATAATTGGAATTTCTCAAATTCAATGCATAACATTCCAATCTTTTCAAATTCAATACATAAACGTTCAATAAGGTTATTTGGAAAAGTCATCATGCAAATGTCTTAGATCACTGATGTATAATTATATAATATATTCTATTTAAGGGTGCTAGCTCAATTGAAGAGCACCTTTCTTATAGGTAGGAGGTTGGTGGTTTGATTCCTCTATTCTCTATCTATAGAGTTTAGTGAATAAAAACAACTAAGTATACAACTAGTTGATGGAAATTAATGATTAAAATGACTAAATATACGACTTGTTGACAACAATCAATGATTACAACTACTAAATAAACGACCAGATAACAACAATTAATGATTAGGAAAACTAATAGATATACTACTAGTTAATGACAATTAATGATTAAAATGAATAAATATATTACTTGTTGACAACAATGAATGACTACGATTACTAAATATATGACCAGATAAGATAATAATAATCAATGACTAAGAAAACTACTAAATATACTATTAACTTGACGAATTAGAACAACCAATAAATGACTAAATCTTTTGAGTCATAAATGTAGTTAGGTTATAAGTGACTAGCGATAAACTACTAATAGTCAAATGACCAAAATTAGTAATTTATATGCAACTTTAGTATTTTTTTTAGTCATATATTTTTTGTTTTTCTACTAGTGAAAAAGGGGGAAAATATTAAAATATATTATATAAAGTGCGAAGGAGTATATTATAATACATAAGATAAATTATCGTATAAATAATGATGAAGGCATATTTAAGTGGAATCTTGATGGAAATTGTGATGAAAACCAAATGGAGTGCAATAGTGAAAATAAAGGAATATTCCCTCAAACTCTTAGAAAATATGCTCTTGCGTTAATTAGTCTTAAGGGATTTATTCAAGGGAGGGAAATTAACATCGTTATCTATCCAAATAATAACAATAGTTACATTAGTGTCAAATTAGCCAATCAATTAGGAATACCAAAGTCAAGTATATTCAAACAAAATAATTGGGCTAACTATAAAGAATATGGAATCAACAATCTCCAATTGTCCATTAAAGATTATACCTACATGTCCCAATTCGTTGTTACAAATATGCATATAGAATAATTTGACATAATTACAGGTTTAGCCTGGATGTAAACATTGGGGGCCTTCATTCTAAATATAAATATTTTTTTTTTGACATTTTGCTACAAGAACTAGAAGAAGATAGCCTTACAATATTTTTCAATGACGTAGATTCTGAACATTTTTCATCAAGATACTTTAAAGATATTTTAAGGATAACCTTACAAGACAATCAAAATTTAGTACAAAAGAGGGAGAAAGAAGTTGAAAATGTTCTTTTTGATAAGGAAGAATAAATTTATCGCCTTAAGAATCATAGTCAAAACTTGACCGCATAGATTAAGAAGTTAAAAATCGGCAAAAGGTCGCTATAGAACAAGTTAGAGAAATTCACTAAGAAGGAAGCATTAATTAATAAATAAATAAGGAATGAACCTATGGAACTATAGGACTCGTCACACATAAAAACCCAAGTCATGGACCAAGGAAACAATATAGATCTAGTTAACATCACAACTCATAAAGATGCAAACCAGTTGAAGTAATGATATCTTCAGATGTCGAAGTACAAACGATGGAAAATCTAAGTGCACTCACCAATAGAAATTCAGTGACCAACAAAATGACTCAAGCATATGAGACCTAATGCCAAAGGTGAATAAAGAAAACACTACAAATATGACGAATAATTGTGCTACAAAGACACCCTATTGACATCTCAATAACAAAAGTCGATGCTATTAACTAATCAATGTATCAACATCATTCTAAACAGTTAAAAATGACGTATATTCCAAAGGATTTTAAGTCTCAAGGTATAGGTCATCTTTGGAATCATAATACATCAGGTTATTTCCAAGGATCTTATGGTTGCAAATTGCAATAGAATATCATATTGGGGTGGCTTAATCCAATTATAGAGAAACAATTATATTTTACGCTTCACGAACCATATCATCTTGTATCATCAATTGTCACAACTATGAAAGTAGAAGACCATGAGAAGTTAGTATGAGCCAAACAAGCATGATAGTCCTCCCTAAATATGCTTTGAGGACAAATCATTTCTAAAGATGAAGGCAATGTAATGAACACAATATATCTGTAAATGATAAATTAATAATAATATTTATCCAGGGGTCACAGCCCTTCATGGATAGTCACAAAGGTACTCATTAAGGAATATATATATATGGGTTGTCTCATTGTAATAGTTCATCACATATATCATCTTTAGTCAATATATATTGTATTTGTATTTTATGGATTAAAAGCCAATTTCAATAAATTTGGACATACTAGGCAAATTTTGGACTAAGAAAGTGTGAATTTAGACTTTGAAAGTGTCAATATCAACCTTTCTAAAGTGCAAAATCAGGTTCTGAAAGGGGCAATATTGGCTTTGAAAAGTGTGTTTTTCTATTCGAATAGTGCGTTTTTTGACTACTTATGAACCTTAAAATTGCATTTTTTGTTATAAAACTATGAATTTCAATTCAAAAAGTGTGAATTTCAAATAAAAAAATGCAAATTTTGATTTGAAAAGTGTGAATTTCAAATAAAAAAATGAAAATTTTCATTTGAAATGTGTGAATTTCAAATCAAAAAATGTAATTTCTGATTTGAAAAGTGTGAATTTCAAATTAAAAAATGCAATTTTCATTTGTAAATATTCAAAATTTTAAGGTGAAAAGTTCAATGTCTAAAATATTCAGTCATTGTTTGAATAACAAGTCAATCGGCTAAGTTATAACATATAAAAATGGTTTGTCCCGAATTCTGTTTTCCGGCAAGAAGGATCATACACCCCTTCTTTTCATAGTTAATTGTGAAAACCTTTATCTAGCAATTCAACTATATCAATAATGGAGAACACAAGAAGGATCAACCAACCCTTCTTGAAGTGTCGAACTATTATGAAAATAATATTGGGAATAAGAAGGGTCGGCCGACCCTTCAATTACGAGGGAATTGTAAAAATAGAACACCTTGGAAGTTATAACATATAAAAATGGTTTGTCCCGACTTTCGTTTTCCGACAAGAAGGATCGGCTGCCCCTTCTTTTCATAGTTAATTGTGAAAACCTTTATCCAACAATTCAGCTATATCCATAATGGAGAACACAAGAAGGATCGGCTGACCCTTCTTGCAGTGTCGAACTATTCATGAAAATAATATTGGGAATAAGAAGGGTTGACCGATCCTTCTTACAGTTTCGAACTATTATGAAAATAATATTGGGAATAGGAAGGGTCGTTCGACCCTTCAATTACGAGGGAATTGTAAAAGTAGAACACCTTGGAAGTTATAACATATAAAAATGGTTTGTCCCGAATTCTGTTTTTTGACAAGAAGGATCGTCCACCCCTTCTTTTCGTAGTTAATTGTGAAATCCTTTATCTAGCAATTCAACTATATCCATAATGGAGAACATAAGAAGGATTGACCGACCCTTCTTACAGTGTCGAACTATTATGAAAATATTATTGGGAATAAGAAGGGTCGGTCGACCCTTCATTTACGAGGGAATTGTAACAATAGAATACCTTGGAGAAAGAGCAACCGCTTTTTCTCTAAGAATATTTCCACTTGCCAGCAAAGTATTTGAAGCAAAATATCTATAAATTTTGTTGTTAAAATGTTGATATCTAGTATCCCAGGGTGACACATGGAATGCTCATATTGTGACACATGGCATATTTGATTTGGCATTGAGTATAGCGAGGTTACTAATTTTTCATTACAGATTTAAAACTTATAAATATTTATTTTTCCAAAATTAGTAATGAAGACGGATGGGACGAATGGGGAATGGTAATTATCATAGTATGGCGGGATATCATCTCTGTATATTTTGCTGGAGTGATTGTACAATTATATAGAAGTTCGCGAGTCAGGCTTGGAAATTGATGGCGTGTAGAACATATTTGATTCACTGGAACGTATTTGATAGGCCTGCTTGGAATCTACCCGTCAATGTCTGCAGGCATGCATAATTTAAACCCGTCAAATCGATGTCCACCAAATTCACTTATCTGTCATAAATAAATACTAGTAAAATTACTAGTTTGGTACTTGTTGCAATTCAACAGTTTAGTAATTAAGATTGGGAAGATTTACATGGTTTAATGAATTGAAAATTTTCATCAGACTTATGCTTGTTTGATGCGCTTGTGACCTGAGTGTAGTGTGCTTGTTAAATGCACCTATGACCTGAGTGTAGTGTGGCATTTTTCAGAGGGAGACGCAATGGATTTCTGTACCAACTTTGATGTAAATAAAAAATACCGGCTTGCTTGAGGTATGTCGAATTTTTTCAAGTTTTGTATGGCTTAGGGGTTCTATTTTGATGATTTTGAAAATTAGTAATTGGTAGTTTTTCGATGGAGTTCCTGATTTTTTAAATTTTTTATGGAAGCTATGTTTTGTGGTTGGTTTTTAGGTTTTTTTACATCCTTTTGACTTTTAATTTTGTGTAATATTTTGTGAATAAACAAGACATTGAATAAGAGAACAACAATATGCTTACTAGTAATTGTAAATAAAAAAAATTTGATGTCTGTGAATTTACATAAAACGTAAAATGACAAGAACTAAAAACATGTTACCATCATCAAATTTTGAATTGACAGGTACATAAAATTTGAAATTCTAGGCCTTTTCATGACATTGACAGGGAACTAGAACGGTAATTGTACAAGTAAAATTCACTTCGACGAGCATTATGGATGACCATCATCAGGAGGAAGAGGCATAACAGGGAAGAGATCCTTTTGGAGGATAGTCACCGAGTCTCTTCTTCTCATAGGACAGTTTGGAGGAAATCTAGGATTTTTGAACTGGACCTATCGTTTGAAGTGCAGAAGGAATTCCAAGGTGTGGAGCATGAGCTCTGGAAAAATCTTGGTAAAGATACCCTGCAGGAGGAAAGCCGGAAGTTGGAAAATTGGGTCATGGACTCAGGGAACATTGCTGGATGTTTAACCCTGTATGAGCGAACTATTTCCCTTTACTGGGTAATGAAAAACTTGGTGGGGTATGCTCTTACAGACCGTATGAAAAATGAGGATCCGGTGCATAACTCGCTTCAAGATGAAGCCAGGGAGATGAACTGGAAGATGGAATTCTTACTGCAATCCATGGGCCTCCATATTCCTAATGCTACCTTGACTGCATTGAAAGAAAATATTGGTAAAGATACCCTATAGGAGGAAATCTAGAAGCTGGAAAATTGGGTCATGGACCGGGGAACACTCTTGGACGTTTAACCTTGTACGAGCGAATTGTTTCCCTTTACTGGGTAATGAAAAACTTGGTGGGGTATGCTCTTACAGAACGTATGCAAAAAGAGGATCCGGTGCAGAACTCATTTCAAGACGAAACTAGGGAGCTGAACCAGAAGATGGACTTCTTGATGCAATCCATGGGCCTCCGTATTCTTGATGCTAACACGACTGCGCCAGAATAAAATACTCAAGGACATTTTCCGGATTTGCGTTATATTTTACCGTAATGTTGTTATTCTCTTTAGTGACCGGGGGTTGTTTATCCCATGTAGTTGGTGTGTTTTTTGGGTTTATATCATAGTATCAAAATACAGACGTATTAGTAGTTGCTATACGAAAATTTGAACAAAGTTAAAAATACAACGAACATTCAAGATGATACGAGTTTGGTACAGTCAACCAGTTATTATAATTTATTAATACGTAGTGTTATGTTGTTAGAGTTATTATAATTTATTAGTAAGACTTTTATATCATCTGCGTTACTAATAATAACTTACTAGTATACTAACTTACTAGTACATGACTACATGTGGTTTTTTTTATTTAAGTTTTATTTTATATATAATTATTATTTTAATTTTTTCTTTTATGTATTACTTTTTAGTATTTAGGTAGTTACTTCGTTATATTTTTTTTAGTCATTTTGTATAAAAGTATTTAGGTAGTTCCTTTGTTCTTCATTTTTTTAAGTCATTTGTATAAAAGTAGATTTATGTATATTTTTAACTTTTATTTTTAAAGTTTCAAGTCATTTTATATTTACTATGTAGTTGTCATTTTAAATTTTAATTTTACGATTTTACTATTTATTTAGTAATTATATTAGGATTGTTGAGGGAATGGGGATGATGGCATCATAAACATTGTTATATTATATGATATGCCATGTATCGACTTTGAATTTGAGATATATTTCAAATTGTTTTCAATGAATAATGAATGATATGTTAAAATTTGGAATGATTTATGTATAATCTATTTTTTTTTAAAATTAAAATTGCATGTTTTTTGCATTTATAAGATGTCTACTACCATATTTTAACTGTACTCGATTGCTTCGTTACGTAATTTTTATGTATCGTACCCGAATCGTATTCGAATTCGTACTCGAATCTTGCTACTATGGTTTATATCACTATGGTGTGTCTGTGTATGCTCAGTTCTGGGTTTAATAGTCTTTCTGTTAGGATGTTTTGGTTGATCTTTAGGATGTTTTGGCTGAAAGTTATAGCTTATCTAAGTTGAGTTTTTGGCTATGGGTAGAACAGTCATACAACATCTCTCTTTCTTTGTAAGGCCTAAGAGCCTGGTTTCACAGAAGATATAGAGAGCTTCGGCCTGTTTATGTTTGAATGTAACCTCTCTTTATAAAAAATATAAAAAATATTTGTCCCGACTTCCGTTTTCTGTCAAGAAATTTCGGCTGCCCCTTCTTTTAGTAGAAGTGCAAAATAAGTGGGAATATTGGCTTTGAAAAGTGTGTTTTTCTATTCAAATAGTGTGTTTTTTGACTACTTATGAACCTTAAAATTGCAATTTTTTTGTTAATGTTTATATCTAGTATCCCAGGGTGACACGTGGAATGCTCAGATTGTGACATGTGGCATATAAGAGATTGTATAAACGAATATTAAGTATATTAATGGTACCATTTAAATATAAACATATGTATTTATGTTACCCTTTTGGTAATCAAATCTCTTTTGTTGAAGCCCAGGAGATAAAGGGTTTAATTTTGCTTTTCACAAAGGGAAAACAGCGGTGTGAACGTTACTATGGATGTTTGAAATTTTGCAGGTGATTATCAAGAGATGAGGTTGAATCTATTGCTTTTGGGATCGATACCACTAGTTCATGCAGATGATGTATGTGAAGCCCATATATTTTTGATGGAGGAACCAAATGTACAAGGCCAGAATATTTGCTTCATTTCCTCTTTCACTATTCCTGAACTAGCAGATTTCATTAGGAAATGATGTCCGCACTTTACCTCACATGTCATATAAGAAACCGTCTTCCATTGGCCATATTTTTATATCTAAATTAACTCTCTGTAATTATATTGAGGAACTGGTCTTCTTCCATTGACAAGATTTATGTCTACAATGAGTTATATTTAGAAGTATATATTCAAAAATCTTCTTCCATTGTCCATATTTCCACCTAGATTACTTTTCTATAATTATGTTGAGGAAGTTTCCTTCTTCCATTGATAAGATTTTTGTCTACAATGAGTTATATTCAGAAAGATATATTCATCATTTGACCATATTTCTCTAAAAAATACTTCTTTGTAATTATATTGAAGCATATATATGGATTTATTCAAAAGGCTGTGCATAACCATTCATTACAAAAATAAGAGCTTGGGAGCATAAATAGATTTCGTAGTATGGCTCTATAAATGTAACATGATGGAAAAAAACATTCAAAATTTCCAAAATGGAGGTAACAACTCATCCAAGTAGGGATCACATCCATCCCATCAAATGATATCCGAAGTAACATCCATCCCACTTTGAATACTATGCCCCATATGCTCTCGTTGTGCCTTAACTGCTGCAAGGCCCTTCTCGTTTATTCTAATTTTTTCTCTTGTCCATCCTTGCCTTGGTGATCATGCCCATATGATGTTATTTACATCGATCGTCATATTTTCTTCTGCACCAACAACCCATTGTTGCTTTCTAATATCTAAGCAGTTTTTGTACAATACCTTTAGATCCTTCGATTCTCCTGTTGGCTTCCACCATTGCACCTCTACTTTGTAAGACCTAACAGTAATAGCATTTGGATCCTGATAAATATTACCAATCTCCCTACCCAACCAGATTGCATAATTTGGCTCTGGTGATTGCACAATGACCATTTGACCCTTTACAACATCCACTCTTGGAATGAATTCATCTCTAGGCTTGTTGCATACTGGTCCAACATAGAAATCCTGCAAAGAAGGAACATTTTCCTTCAAATAGGCATCCATAATTTAATGTTCAGATCTTGTAGGTTCACTACTATGAATATCATGGCTTGTCTATGGCCAAAATTTAGTTGATGACTGGTCAACAGTCTCAAAGGGACTGTCCAAAGCTTTATATATAGCCTTCCAATAATTTAACTTGGGACGCCAAAATTTTTCACCTCCCTTCTCAATCCCTCAATTCCAGAATGAAATATATGTTTATATTCCTTTTTTTATCTCATCAATGTCTGGAGGTGTTTTTTATTGCAGATTTAATAACCTAGGATGTCCCACCGGCAAGTCTGCGCTACCATCTGGAAATGACCGACATAGATGAATAGGAGATGATCAAAATTCATCTTGAAGTGATGCCCTCCATTGCATGAATGGAATGTCATCTATGAGCTAAAATTTAAAAAACTGGCATTTTTTGATACTGATGATCTTGGCAGTTCCATCCAAAAGTTGGGGTTTCACAAAACTCTTAAAATTGTAAAGTTCATCAATTAGATAAGGCACATAGAAATTTTGATCTTCACATATCCTATACGTATCCATAATTTCCGAGAGTGAAAATATATCCTTGCGCATTAACTTTACTGATAACCTACCATAAGTTCCACCTATGTCTTCATGGGTGTGTCCGACCGGGAGGAATCCAGCTTCAACTATCTCGAGCACTCTCCTTGTTGTTAAAAGAGATAAAAATGCAAATACAAAGTGGTTTTTGTTATTGCCTGAACAATTATCCGTTCGCAACAACAATATGGGTGGTAGTTTTCTATTTGGCATGCATTGATTAGTACCATCAACACACTATACATCATCTTGCATTACATCTTGTATGTATATGAAACACTTTTCATATGAGTCTGATTGCAATAGAGAATCATGCAATTGGTGCTTAGATGTTTCACCTTTGTAGAGCAAATCACAAGATTTATCAACCACTAGTTCTTCAAGACACTTCAAGCATTTAGCCAAAGATGTCACAGTGAAATTCGATCCCATCTTTAAAAATGAGAGGCGGCAAATGGCCAAAACCCCCATTCTTGTTCCCATGAGTCAACATTCCAGTCAATGATATGGGAATATTCATAACATTACTAAAATATTTTTCCTTCTTACCAATCCTTGGAATGGAAGTTTTTGACTAATCCATATTGTCATGAACAATACTCAGAAAAGTCTTTGGATTTTTTTGTGAAGCTAATCTGTGAGAATAATATACTTGGTGACAACTTGCGATATATTTATTATGAGTTGCTTGATTTCCTCACAACCTTTCCACCTCAAATGGATCAGTGGTCCCCTTAATCCTATCTTGTATTGTAATGCACTCATTACGCCTGGAAAAGGAATTTGATTTAGAAATTTTGACATCTCAAAAATATTCTCTCATCACCTTGCTAAAGGAGGATTGTGATACTGGAGGCCAACCGTTTCTTTCAATTTCATCATTAGCCATTTTTCGCAGCAAACCATGGGACATATTAGATGGAAATATTCTCAAGGTTGTCCTTGTTCCATATTCACTGATTAATCATGTAAGATGTGGAGATTTGTCTAAATTCTATTCTACAATTTTATTAATAGTAGCTACCAGTGCAGCAGTGTCCGCTCTATATTTTTCCAATCCATTGTTACCATGCACAATTCTCACATCACCATTCAAGAACATGCTTTTATAATTGTAGAAAGTGCTCCTTTTTATCCCGTGGAATTTATACCATGCATTTTGACAGACGTCTATTGTGTCTAATCTCATTGTAAACATGCTTCTTTTTCTATCATCTCCTTCTTTGGCCACATGAGCATTTGATCCCATAGAATTTATAACATACTGTCTTCTTGAATTTCCATTCATACTATCAAATTTATTCACACATTCAACTATTGATTGAAGTGAAATTTTTGATATAAAAATATTTGAGTAACAATGTTCAATGACAATTTTTGAAAGGAATGCAGCCTGATCAATTCCAAGCCTATAAGGTGCCAATCTTGAATTTCTTTCGGAAATTTTAGTTCCATCTTTCTGCTTTACGAAATTTTATGGCCTTGTTCCATTACCTTTAACATCTGTATATTCACAATGGGGAGTACTTGGAAGGACCATTTGTAAAGGACATTCTTCAAAAATATTCCAAAAGTTGACCATATCTTCATTTGTTTTCCTTTTTAGTATAACATCCAAAGGAACATCATCCAGGTCAAGAAAATTGTTTGCAGGCCATCTTATAAGAGATCCTTCAAATACACCACAATCCTTCCAATTTCATAAGACTTTATGAACTAAAATACCAAACTCACCAGCATCTAGTGCTTTGAATTGTACAATGTCTCCCTCAAAAACAGTTGACACTATTCCCAGAGCAACATACTATGGCTTTAAAGAACATTGATGTATCAAATTAATTTTCTCTCCCACAAACCTGAAATTGTGATTTTCTCTTAATACTTTCAAAGTAGTTTCAGATTGATTATTGTTGAAATTGCTTTCAACAGAAAGCAATGTTTATGTATTAAAATCTATGATTATTTTAATCGGCCATACAACAAAACCTCCACTGCTCAACCCTGGACAACATGCCATACAAGAAAACACCACTTCATCCACCATAATACCAAAGGAGAACTCACCCAAAAATGTTCCCCCAACACAATCAGTCCCACTCACATTTGTTACAAAACCTATGGAAATGCAATCCTTGCTTTTTGAACACTTATGTAACAACTTAAATTTTATCATAATAAAAGAAGATTTATTCTCAGTTGTTATGATATGTGCTACACTCGGCAAAGTAGAAGCTTCTATATCATTCACCTCATTCTCATGAAGAGCAGACCCAATGTGGTTAACGATATCAGATATAGGCCATTGAATATAACCACCAACAACCTCTGACAATGTATGCGCACCTTCTAATGGATAGGGAAATGGAAGACTTGCATTTAAAGTCTTGGTAACATTTACAATGATACATCCATCATGAATGTTGATATTATGCAATATTTTTATTTCTAGAAAAGAGGTTCCTTCAACAACCTTCAATCCATTCAAAAGCAGGTCCACACATTGTTGAGTACCAAAATCCATTTCATAAATGATATCTAAAATATAAAATAACAGGACACATTGTTTAGAACCAAAATCCAGTTCAAAAGCTGTTTATGAAATATAAATAATAGGATCACATTAAAAATCATATTTATTTTAAACAAAGAATAATTTTTCGACTAGTATATATTATCAAATAAGTCAATTAGAAGGGTCGTGTAACATCCCCTCCCGTCGATCCGATGCAAGGAAGGGAACATGATCCAATTATTGCAATTTTTATAATTAATATTTTAAAAACAAAGAAGTTTAACTGTTAAATATTATATCATGGAATATGAGAGGTGCGGGGTCCGGTCGCCCCTGAATGATTTCTTGTTTCCATATTGGTCCGACCGAGTGACCTCTGTCATTCCTTAACGAGTGACCGCTGCCATATTGTGTGGGATTAACCGCTATTGGCCGAACCTTCATTTACGAGATAAATTAAAAAATATTTAATCTACGAAGGCTATGTCGACAATTCCTGACTTCTGAATTCTGCTGTAAATAGTAGGGACCTGGACATCTTCTAAGTTCTAACATATAAAAATGTTTGTCCTGAATTCCATTTTTCGACGAGAAGGATCGGTCGCCCATTCGTTTAGTAGATAATTGTGAACAACTATATCCAACAATTCACCTATATCCAGAATGGCAAAAGAAAGAAGGATCGAATGACCCTTCTTGCATTCTATAACTATTATGAATAGAGTACTGGGCATAATAAGGGTCGACCGCCCCTTCATTTATGAGGGAATTGTAAAAATATTCAACCTACGAAGGCTAAGACGTTGATTCATCTATATCTGAAATGGTGAACACCGGAAGAATACTGAGCACAAGAAGGGTCGGCTGACCCTTCATTTACGAGAGAAGTGTAAAAACCAGACATCATCTAAGTTATAACATATACAAATTGTTTTTCATGACTTCCATTTTTCGAAAAGAAGGATCAGACCCCCCTTCGTTTAGTAGATAATTGTGAAAACCTTTATCTAGCAATTGAACGATATCCAGAATGGATAACACAAGAAGGATCGACCGACCTTTCTTGCAGTCTCAAACTATAACGAAAATAATATTGGGAAGAAGAAGGGTCGGCCGCCCCTTCTTTTATGAGGGAATTGTAAAAATATAACTTGGAGAAAGAGCGACCACTCATTCTCTGTAGATATTTCCACTTTCCATCAAAATGTGCGAAGCAATGTTCCTATGAAATTTGTGTTTAGAGTGTTGATATCTACGTTCGCCACTCTTAAAAACTCATCCCTGGAGGAAGGAGCAGACACTCTTTCTCCTCAACATCTACTTCCAACACCCCTAAATAGAACAACCTGATGAAAGAGCGACCTCTCTTTCTCTGACAAAAGTTCGAATTTCCAGTAAACTCTTTGTAGCAAAACGTCTATCAATTTTATTGTTAAAATGTCGATATCTAGTTTTCCAGGGGGACACATGGAACGCTCAGATAGTGACACATGGAACGTTCAGATTGTGCCATATGGTAAGGGAAACCTCCTAGGCACCGTGCGAAACCACTCTCGTGGGTTGTAACATTAAAAGTCAACACGAAGGGGCACCATTTATCAACACAGCTATGTTTGTCGAGGACACACAGGTCATAATCCACTTTAAGACCAATGGAGGAATACCATTTTGAATCGAAATGATTCTCAGGAAAACCGAGTCGACTCTATCATATGCTTTCTCCAGGTCCATTTTGAGTAAGAAATCCTTCATATTCCCTATATCAAGAATGGTGAACATATTTATTTTCGCTGCAACTTATATACAGGACCATGATTGATTTATATATTAATTTTTTTATAAACATGATGAACATCTTTTGCATAAAATTTAACACTAAGCCGTGTAGCTTAGAAATATAACCTTAAACATGAGATTTATCATAATACTGTCTAACTTGAACGATAAACCAAAATTACACATATTGTTGAGTCCATACCAATACTCCTTACAGAACATCATATAATCTAAACTACATGACATGACCCAAACACTAGTACTTCTGATATTTCCAGTCATAAAACATCTAACACACCAAAATAATAGGGGTTATATGAATGTTATTGTATTTATATCAAAAAGGGAGATATATTTGTCTATAGGATCAATTTTAGTTGAATAGTTTGTTCGATGTTCCTTATTAAGCTAGGTGGAATGGCATTGTTAGACCTCACTTTCTTTAACTGTATGCATGGAAATATGTAATGTATTACTCATATCTAGTAATATTTTATTTACCAATTTTTTTAATGACACGTTGAGTTAATTTATTATTGTCAATTGAATTGTAATTTTTTTAATTAAATTCCTTCATGATAGAAGGGTGGTATGAATATATAACCTTCAACCTGAAATTAAGTTCAGCCCTTCAAATTTCATCCATGATACCTATTCCAAAAATTTATATAAGTTAAATTCATATGTTTATATTGAAATGGTACCATTAATATCCTTAATACTCATTTATACAATATTTAGAATAATTTTAAAAATCAAATGCGCCACTTGTCACAATCTGAACGTTCCACATGTCATCCTGGGAAACTAGATATCGACATTTTAACAACAAAATTTATAGAAGGTTTTCTTCAAAGCCTTTGCTGGAAAGTCAAAATTTTGTTAGAGAAAGAGAGGTCATTCTTTCGTCAGGTTGTTCTATTTCGGGGTGTTGGAAGTAGATGCTGAGGAGAAAGAGTGTCCTCTCCTTTCTCCAGGGATGTTTTATAGGAGTGGGGAAGTAGATATCGGTACGCTAAACACAAATTTCATAGGAACATTGCTTCGCACAGTTTGCTGGAAATTAGAAATATTCTCAAAGAAAGAGCGGCCTCTCTTTCTCCAAGTTGTTCTATTTTTTAAATTCCCTCGTAAACGAAGGGGGGGGCGACCCTTCTTCCTCTTAGTATTATTTGCATAATATTTCTAGATTTCAAGAAGGGTTGGTCGATCCTTCTTGTGTTCTCCATTCTGGAAATAGGTGAATTGTTGGATATAGGTGTTCACAATTATCTACTAAACGAAGGGGAGGGCGATCCTTCTTGTCGGAAAATGGAAGTCGGGACAAACATTTTTTATATGCTATAACTTAGTTGATGTTCGGGTCCCTACTATTTATACCGAAAGTAGGAAGTCGAGAATTGTTATCCTAGCCTTCGTAGATTAAATATTTTTACATGTCTCTCGTAAATGAAGGGTCGGACAACCCTTCTTGTGCTCAGTATTCTTCCAATGTTCACCATTTTGGATATATATGAATTGACGGTCTAGCCTTCATAGGTTGAATATATTTACAATTCCCTCATAAATGAAGGGGCGTCTGACCCTTCTTCTGCCCAGTATTATTTTCATAATAGTTCTAGACTGCAAGAATGGTGGGTCGATCCTTCTTGTGTTCTCCATTCTGGATATAGGTGAATTGCTAATTAAGGTTTTCACAATTATCTACTAAACGAAGGAGCGAACGATATTGCTTGTTGGAAAATGGAAGTCGGGACAAAAAATTTCTATATGTTATAACTTAGCTGATGTCCGGGTCCCTACTATTTACAACGAAAGTCGAAATTCGGGAATTGTCAGCCTAGCCTTCATAGATTAAATATTTTTACATTACTCCCATAAATGAAGGGTCAGTCGACCCTTCTTGTGCTCAGTATTCTTCCAGTGTTCACCATTTTGGATATACATGAATTGACGGCCTAGCCTTCGTAGGTTGAATATTTTTACAATTCCCTCATAAATGAAGGGGCAGATGACCCTTCTTCTCCCCAGTATTTTTTTCATAATAGTTGTAGTTGCAATAATTCGATCCTTCTTGTGTTCTCCATTCTAGATATAGGTGAATTTTTGGATATAGGTGTTCACAATTATCTACTAAACGAAGGGGCGGCCGATTCTTCCTGTCGGAAAACGGAATTCAGGAAAAACATTTCTACATTTTATAACTTAGCTAATGTTCAGGTTCCTACTATTTGTAGTGGAAGTCGGAAGTAGGGAATTGTCGGCCTAACCTTCGTAGATTAAATATTCTTACATTTCTTTCATAAATAAAGGGTTGGATGACCCTTTTTGTGCTCAGTATTCTTCCAGTTTTCACCATTTTTGATATACATGAATTGATGGCCTAGCCTTCGTAGGTTGAATATTTTTACAATTCCCTCATAAATGAAGTGACGACCAACTCTTCTTCTTCCTAGTATTATTTTCATAATATTTCTAGACTGCAAGCCTAGCTTCGGTCGATCTTTCTTGTGTTCAGCATTCTAGATATAGGTGTTCACAATTATCCACTAAACGAAGGGGTGGTCGATCCTTCCATTCGAAAAATGAAAGTCGGGAAAAACATTTTTTATATATTATAACTTAACTTATATCTGGATCCCTAATATTTACAGCAGAAGTTTGAAGGCAGGAATTTTCGGGCTAGCCTTCGTAGATTAAATATTTTTACATTTTGGTAAATGAAGGGTCGACCGACCCTTCTTGTGCTCTGTATTCTTACAATGTTCACCATTTTGGATATATATGAATTGACACCCTAGCCTTCCTAGGTTGAATATGTTTTCAATTCCCTCATAAATGAAAGGATGCTCGACCCTTCATCTGCCCAGTATTATTTTCATAATAGTTGCAGACTACAAGAAGGGTCGATCGATCCTTCTTGTGCTCAGTATTCTTCCAGTGTTCACAATTTTTGATATACATGAATTGACGGCCTAGCCTTCGTAGGTTGAATAATTTTACAATTCCCTCATAAATGAAGGAGCGGTCGACCCTTCTTTTCCCCAGTATTATTTTCATAATAGTTCTAACCTACAAGAAGGGTCGGTCGATCCTTCTTGCGTTCGCCATTCTAAATATAGGGAATTGTCAGATATAGGTGCTCACAATTATCTACTAAATGAAGGGGCAGCCGATCTTTCTTGTCATAAAATGGAATTCGGGACAAATTTTTTTTATATGTTATAACTTAGCTTATGTCTGGATCCCTACTATTTACAGCGGAAGTCGGAAGTCGGGAATTGTCGGCCTAGAATTCGTATATTAAATATTTTTACATTTCTCTCATAAATGAAGGATCGATCGACCCTTCTTGTGCTCAGTATTCTTCCAGTGTTCACCATTTTGGATATACATGAATTGACGGCCTAGCCTTTGTAGGTTGAATATTTTTACAATTCCCTCATAAATGAAGGGGAGTTCCACCCTTCTTGTGCCCAGTATTATGTTCATAATAGTTCTATACTGCAAGAAGGGTCGGTCGATACTTCTTGTGTTCACCATTCTGGATACATGTGAATTGTTAGATATAGGTGTTCAAAATACTCTACTAAACGAAGGGGCGACCAATCCTTCTTGTCAGAATTCATAAGTTGGACAAACAATTTTAATATGTTATCACTTAGTTGATGTCAGGGTCCCTACTATTTACAGCGGAAGTTGGAAGTCGGGAATTGTTGTCCTAGAATTCGTATATTAAATATTTTTACATTTCTCTCATAAATGAAGGATCGATCAACCCTTCTTATGCTCAGTATTCTTCCAGTGTTCACCATTTTGGATATACATGAATTAACGGCCTAGCCTTCGTAGGTTGAATATTTTTACAATTCCCTCATAAATGAAGGGGAGTTCCACCCTTCTTGTGCCCAGTATTCTGTTCATAATAGTTCTATACTACAAGAAGGGTCGGTCGATACTTCTTGTGTTCACCATTCTGGATACATGTGAATTGTTAGATATAGGTGTTCAAAATACTCTACTAAACGAAGGGGCGACCAATCCTTCTTGTCAGAATTCATAAGTTGGGACAAACAATTTTAATATGTTATAACTTAGTTGATGTCAGGGTCCCTACTATTTACAGCAGAAGTCAGAAGTCGGGAATTATCGGCCTAGCCTTCGTAAATTAAATATTTTTACATTTCTCTTATAAATGAAGGGTCTAACGATCTTTCTTATTTACTTATTTGATAATATATACTAGTGGAAAATTTATTTTTTGTTTAAAATAAATATCATTTTTAATGTGCTCCTCTTATTTTATATTTCATAAATCGCTTTTGAAATGGATTTTGGTTCTCAACAATGTGTCTTGTTATTTTATATTTCAAAAATTGCTTCTGAAATGGATTTTGGTTCTCAACAATGTGTGGACCTCCTTTTGAATGGATTGAAAGTTGTTGAAGGAATCTCTTTTCCAAAAAGAAAAATATTGCATAATATTAGCATTCATGATGGATGTATGATTGTAAATGTTACCAAGACTTTAAATGCAAGTCTTCAACTGCCCTATCCATCAAAAGGTGCAGATAAATTGTCAGAGGAAGTTGGTGGTTATATTCAATGGTTTGCATCTGAGATCGTTAACCACATTGGGTCTTCTCTTCACGAGAATGAGGTGAATGATATACCAACTTCTACTTCGAAGAGTGTAGAACATATCATAATAATTGAGAATAAATCTTCTTTTATTATGAGAAAAGTTAAGTTGTTACATAAGTGTTCAAAATGCAAGGGTTGTATTTCCATAGGTTTTGTAACAAATGTGAGTGGGAGTGATTTTGTTGGGGGAACGTTTTTGGGTGACTTATCCTTTGTTATTCTAGTGGATGAAGTGGTGTTTTCTTGTATGGAATGTTGTCCAGGGTTGAGTAGTGGAGGTTTTTTTGTATGGCCGATTAAAAGAATCACGGATTTTATATAGAAACATTGCTTTCTGTTGAAATAAATTTCAACAATAATGAATCTGAAACTACTTTGAAAGCATTAAGAGAAAATCACAATGTCAAGTTTGTAGGAGAGAAAATTAATTTGATACATCAATGTTCTTTAAAGCCACATTATGTTGCTCGAGGAATAGTGTCAAATGTTTTTGAGGGAGACATTGTACAATTCAACCCACTAGATGTTCGTGAGTTTGGTATTTTAGTTCATAAAGTCTTTTGCGATTCCAAGGATTGTGGTGTATTTGAAGGCTCTCTTGTAAGATGGCCTGCAAACAATTTGCTTGACCTCAATGATGTTCCTTTGGATATTAGTGACTAAAAAAGAACACAGATGAAGACATGGTCAAAATTTGGAATAGTTTTAAAGAATTTGCTTTACAGATGGTCCTTCCAGGTACTCCACATTGTTAATATATAGATGCTAAAGGTAATGGAACAAGGCCATACAATTCCGTAAAGCGGCCATCTCGAACTTAAAATTCTAAAAGAAATTCAAGCTCGGTACCTTACAAGCTTGGAATTGATTAGGATGCATTCCTTTAAAAAATTGTCACTGAACATTGTTGCTCAAATCTTTGTATATCAAATATTTCACTTCAATCAATAGTTGAATGTGTGAATAAATTTCATAGTATGAATGGAAATTCAAGAATATAGTATGTTATAAATTCTATGGGATCAAATGCTCATGTGGCCAAAGAAGGAGATGATAGAAAAAAAAAGCATGTTTACAATGAAATTAGACACAATAGACGTCTATCAAAATGCACGGTATAAATTCCATGGGATAAAAAGGATCACTTTATACAATTATGAAAGCATGTTCTAGAATGGTGATGTGAGAGTTGTGCATGGTAACAGTGGCTTGGAAAAATATAGGGCGATGTTATACCTCCATATTTCACAGTGTCGCATTTGCACCATGAAAAGAGTTGACGACGCTTCCCCTACTACTTTAAACATTCAGAAGAGACAAATGATGAGTGAACCTTGAAGGAAAAATCACCCTAACAAGTTTTCACCCAGCTGAGACTTTATTTACCCAAGGTACCGCATTTTGCTCTGCCATAGAGGCGCGGTAGTCTACACTACCGCGTCTTGCTTTGTCCCTGCCACGCGGTACTACCGCGTTATGCTCAGACCACTGGGCACGGTACTCTTTATATAGCCCTTTTGCCATGGCTTGTGGGATTTTGGATTTTCGAGAGATATTGATGGATTGGGATCCCTGATTCGATCCTAACCCATTTTCTGTGATTAGAAACCCTGATCCACTAAACTCTCCTAAGATCCACCCTTCTCTCTTGTTGGTTAACCCTACCACACACTATAAAAGAGAGGCATTCTATGGGAAAGAGGAGGACTCTTTGAAGTATCAAACTTATGATCTTGTAGCCTTGTGGAGATAGCTAGAGGAGGAAGTACTTGGAGTTGGAGGATTAGCTTGGACATCAAGCAACCTTTGTAAGCATTCTTCAAGTTTGTAATAAAGATAACTTGTCTTGTTTTTCCCATTTCATGTGCATTGTATAAGTCCTTGACATGGAATGTATCTAATCTAGATTTGAATCTAATCTTTACTTCAAGGTATTTGGAACCTTGTATGCTTGTCTTTGGTTGATTTCAATAGGTTCTACATTGGAGCTTTTGGATCAAAAGCTAGAAGCGGGACAAACGTCAGTTTGAAAGGTGAGTTATATCTTTCATCCTTTCTGAATGCATATAATCTTGTTGTGAAAGTTAGTTTAGGAATTTCAAGGTAGCATTTGTTTTTTTTTGTTCTTACCTTAAGAGTCAGTTGAAAATCTGCTTTAAGTTAAGAGAATTTTGACTTATCCGTAGGGAAAAATTCTACCAACAAGAATGGCGACTCCACTGGTTTGATTTCTGTTTGATTGATTCAGTTCATTGTCATCCATCTTTTGATTGTGATTTTTTATTGCTCTTCAAACCAGTTTTGAATGTTGGTCTTTTTGACCTTTATTCACCCCTCCTCTCTGTATTTTTTCTCCCTGTGTGATCACTGAGTCCCCTGGTTTAGCAGCAACCCTGAAAATTGCATCTTCCTTTTAAAAAGTTGCACTTTTTTCACACTTTGCCACAGTACCACGCCCTCTGCACCGATTACAGCACGGTAGTACCGCGACTCCTGAGTTAGTACCAGCGCGGTAGTTTAGCAGTACCGCACTCTAGCCTGACCCTGACACGCGGTAGTGTCTGCAATTTTTTAAAATCTTCTTCCCTGCTTGGTTTCCTGAGTGATTTCTTACTTTTCTCTGCATTAGTTAACTCTCCCTGTTGCCTGTTATCATCCTGGTTATTTTACAGTCTGTGTGGTGTGTTTATTTCTTTGCTAGCTTGATGATTTTTTAAGTGAGTGGCATGATTTGCACATTAGGTCACTTTTCCAGTTTGATTGCATTGGCTTGATTTTTTCACCACAACCAACTCATCACTAGTATTTTCTTTTACTGAACTCTGTAGCTGTTATAGTCACATTGTTTCTATTATTTTCATTAATTAAAAAGTTGTCATTTGAGAGCAATTGTGTTGTTTGGAATTTGAAAAAATCTAGCAGTATCATTGTGCATTTAGGAAGTGAATCATTGCAATTTGCCACAGAAATCCTCAGTTTTTGAAGCATTTTAGTTGTAGGATCAGTGAATTAAAAAGAGTGTTTATTTCAGTTTGGATTTATTTACGAAAACAAAACAAAAAAGTTGTTTGTTTGGGTTTTGAATTGCTTGTGAAAAGTTTCATGCACTTAGATCGAAGAACTCTCTCTCTCCCATAGCTAGTTTTCATTGAAGACAAGGTTCATTTTGATTCATTCTCATTTGCATGGTTTGGGTCGTCATAACACCACCAAGTTTCACATCCATTTTCCTGATTGAGTAAATACAACCATTAAAATTAATCTCCCTAACTAAACCAACATTAACCTCACTTGAGGAAATCAAAAGAATTTGGTAGTTAGGTAGGACACCGGGGATAGGCATCAAAATAATTCCCCCTTGTCATTTTCATCTGAGACATAGTTGTTGTCCTCTAGGGAACTAAAATCCTCTAGTATTTATTGACACGGTCATAGCCAGTTTGTGGAGGGGCCTCCTGACTGTTTTTAACTTTCAGGGGTTAAACGGTCGCGAGATTGAGAACCAGACGGACTCTGTGGAATGCCGCACTCCACTTAGCCCTAAGGCAACATCGATCATTTTCTTCCTTGTTATTCATAGTAATGCAAGGGTGATAAGGCAGAAGCGCCCAAAACCTTTTTCGATGTGTCATGAACGAGGTAGCTTAGTGACTTTTCTACTAGGGCTCTTTTACCCAGGATCCCTTTCGGTAGAGGGATATCCTTCTCATATCGGTCTCTCATGTTGTATTGTTCGACTTGGATTTCATCACCTTGCGAAGGATATAGCTTGTTGAGGTCTCCAGCTCTTAGTTAGGAGTTTACTTGTTGTCTCATCTTTGTAGAGGGTCATTTTTCTTTTTAGTGACTGCTTGTTGGCATTCTGGTCGTTCTTTTTATCAGCTCGCTTACTGAGACACCGGTCTTAGTGTAGATTTTAGAGCTTTCTTTTTTGGCCTGCGAGCCTTGCTTTTTCTAGCTCCTCTTCTACACACTCGGTTGCATTAGAGTTTTTGATTTCTTTGTTACGAAACTGCCCCCAGTTTTCATTTTCCTGTTATCATGTCAGAACCACCACGGAGATCACGACGAGTACAGGGAAAAATCCCTCCACCACCACCACCGCCACGGACCTTCGGTCCACCTCCATCACGCATTCCCACTCCTCCTGGCCGCGGTGCTGATCGAGGGAAAATTCCACCGCCGATACATACCACATTTACAGCCCCGTCTGTAACTGGTACTCACAGCACAATCTCAGAATCTTTTGCAGCTTCTGCAACCACTAGCATATCTGAGATTTCCACTGTCACCTCACCCACTATTATTCCAGATGTATCTGCCACAGTGAAAAATGTTACAGCGGCTGAGTCTAGTACAGCCCAAATTACTAGACCAGAGGTCATCCTCTCACTGGATGTCAACACATCCCTTCCACCAGACACTTTTCACAGTGACACAGATGGATCTGTTGGCACCACTCAAGGGTCCGACCAAGATTTACCTGGCTTGATTTGAGTCCCAGGCGGGTACATCAAAATTATTGAAGATACTCGACTTCCTGACACACCTTTTGAACCTGATTATGGCTTTATCACTTCCCAGGCAGAACTTCCGCCTGTTATCACCACGCCATCCAGTGTTCATCCACAGGAAACCAGTTCCTCCAGTAACGTACCCCACACTTTATCTCTACCTAACCTACCTCCGAGACATGAGATCATGGCATCCATCCAGTCTAGTATGGTTAGTCTAGCAAACTCCCCGTTAGCATCGGCACGGTTCAAACGAGATACAGAGCAAATGCTCTCGACAGCCTCTAGATATCCCCCTGTTACTCGTCCTCCCGACTTTCGAGATCCCAACATCCTGTCTACACAGAGTTTCATTTCTCCTACACAGACGGCGCTAGACCTTCATATAGTCCTATACCTAGGATCCCGACGGACCCCGAAAGCCCTTTCCAGGACATGAACCCGGACCCAGTTTTCGTTGGTCGTCCTATCATTCAACACGCTATGGACGATAACGCCGACACCCCTGGGTTAAATTCCCCACATTTGCTGTCATCACCCATGTTTGGGGCACATTCTATGAGGGATAACCCAGTTTTTTCTCTGTCCTCGCCTGTCAGATATGGAAGACCCCCTCCGCAAATCGGCACTTTTGGCACCGTTGGCCAATCCACACTATCATATTTGGCTAGCGGCGGAAGAACACCAAGTCATACTACTGGATCTTCCGTTTTGACCGGAGGATCACCTTCGGACACCATTTACACTATCTCAGGAGGTGGAAAACCGACTGCAGTGGTCCCCCACTCCAACAACCAAACTCCCCCTGGTGGGCCATCTACCCAACCAGTTGGAGGACAACCTTTTGTTGGGAACCCCATTCCTATTCAACAACCTCCTCCTATAGGGCCATCAACCCAAGTAGTTGGAGGACAACCTTTTGCTGGGAACCCCATTCCTAGTCCACAACCTCCTCCTATAGGGCCATCCAACCCATCTGCTGGAGGGAAACCCATTGGCTCCATCCCACAACCCTCCCAACTAGCAGCATCTGCTCAGTATGGTATGTACAACACACCTGGCAGTGGACAACCTTATACCGGTTTTCAAACCGGGCCTCATCCTCAACTTCCCCCGTTAGGTATGCTTCCTTCTTGGGAATCTCAAATACCACAAAGTTGGGGGTATTCACTATTCGGGAACTGGAACCAAGCTGGGGGGCAATCTCAGATTCCCCCCAACTTGAATTCTAGCTTCCCTTATCCTTCAGCTGCTACAACTCCATGGAACCCATCCCTTCAATTTTCACTCACTCCTCAAGCAGGAACGAGCCTTCCATGGACATCACTGTCACAGCTACCCCCCAACCCTGCTATGGGAAACCCTCCACTTACTCAATACAGTGGTACCATCCCTGGAACACAACAATTCCAAGGAACTTTTTCCCAACCAGGAGCAGCAACCATCCCTGGGTTTCAGAAACCCCAGGGTACCATACCCACTCAGCAGAACACCCACCAACTGGTTAACCAGATAGCCTACCATCCATAGAACTTCTAGCAGTACCCCGTGGGAAACACATATGGGTATAACACGCAGCAATATGCTATGCAGGGCCCCCCAGGCTTCTCTGCACCGCACGTTTATTACTCATACCTACAGACTAACCGTCAACTTCCCTTTTTGGCCACGTTAGACTTACCTAATTTGTCGAGGCTCATTAACGATCCTATATGGCATGAACCTCACTGGCCACCCATTCCAGCCAAACTACCATCGGACATTCCTAAGTTCGATGCTAAGCCTGGGGAAGACCCCAAGAACCACGTGATGACCTTCCATCTTTGGTGTTCATCCAACTCCTTGATGGACGACTCTATCCAATTATGGCTCTTCCAGCGAACGCTTACCGGCACGGCAGCAAAATGGTACATCGAGCTGCCACAACACTCTTTCCGTGATTTCAACACTTTGGCTATGCAGTTTCTGACCCATTTCCAGCTCCCCATCCGGTATGAGACTGGAACAAAATTGTTAACTTCATTGCGTCAAACTACTTCCACGCACATTTCGGATCACATCCATGAGTGGTGACAACGCCGCGGGCTAATTAAGGCACCCATTCCGGATCAGCTGCTCGCTGATTGGTTTACGAAATCCTTTTTGCCTCCCATAGCCAAATATATCGCTATGCGCGGGCCAGTTACAGAAGAACAAGCCATCTCGGCAGCTCAGTACATGGATTTGGTATACACTCAATCCGGTACTTTACATGAACTTCTTCCCCATGCTGCCCGCGTTAACACTGATCCAACGAAACCTTCCACTGAACCCCCCATTGATGGTATTGTCGGTTCAGTCAAGGCCCATCCTACTACCAACTCGACGGGACAACAAGCTTCTGTTTCCCCCGCTTTACCTCAGGCTGCTTCAAAAACTACTACTTCTCCTGCTACCTCCTCCGAAGTGAATGCAGTTCAATCTACATCAGAACCATCCGGAGGAAAGAAGAAAAACAATCGTGGTAAACCTAAAAAGAACCAACAGGAGAACCCCAAGCCAAAACCCACCCACAACGACCAAAAACCACGTAGAAAGGCTAAGTTTCCTTGCCTAATCTGTCAAGACGATCATTACACGCGTGACTGTCCCTACAAGGACGAGGTCAACAAATTCGTTAAAGGATCCTCTCGCCCAGCAGTGTTAACTGATCCTTTCCCACAACAGCAACATCAGATGGTTGCCCAAGAAACCCCACGGGGGGGCAACGCGAGCAACCCAACCCGCGGAGAAATTTCCACAAATCACGAAATCCTGATGACAAGTAATGAGGAGATTAATATAACCACTCGTTCAAAGACATACGAGAACCCTCCAAGTTCAAACAAACAATCGGAGATAGCCAAAGGCAAATCTCCCGTTGAAGATCCAACTCCTACCCCCCCTCCTACCGGCCATCTCCATATCGAGAGACCACTTATGGACACAGTGCTACGCCCACCTAAGGGCACCATTCGAAAGGCGACATTTAATCCCAATGCGCGAGCTACCCAAAACTACAACATTGTTGAGGATTTGGCTCAAGCACCTTGCGCCATGTCGACTCTCAAGGTTCTTCAACACTGCACCACGCAGCGTAGAACCTTATTGCACCACGCAGCGTAGAACCTTACTTTCAGCACTGGGGGCAATGGACCCAGTTACTTCAAACTCTATTATGTTTAACTTGGAGCACGCTAAACCTCGGCTTTCTCACCAGTTAGCCTTCCAGGTTCATACAAAAATCCGTGGACATAGCATCCATCGCACTGTTTTGGATGAAGGTGCTTCCATGTCGATTATGTCTTTTAATTGCTGGAGAGCCTTAGGCTCACCCGAAGTTACAACGTCTCCCACTACTCTCAAGGCATTTGATGGACATGGTTTTCAACCTTACGGACTCATACCCGCAATTGGTGTTGAACTGGGGGGCAAAACAGTATCCGTACATATTGAAGTCGTAGATGCACCGTTAGGTTACAATCTTCTACTCGGTCGGAACTGGTTTTATGCCATGACCGCCATAGCATCTACTGTCTTCCGGATTGTGCAATTTCCTCATGAAGGAAAAATTGTCACCATTGATCAACTCGATTACTGTATCCCAGACTCCCATCCGAACTCCACCAACACTGTCCCGTTATTGGATCAACCTCGGTACCGGTTCCAAGACATTGGTGTTGGTCTCATGAAGGATTCTTCCCTCATTGGAGTTTTTCTAGAGCTGGGGACCCATGTTCAACCCGTCAACATGATTTCATCGAATTTCACCCCTTCCAATGATTCATGGGTGATTCCAACTCCCGCTCAGATCAAAGACTACTGAAACTCCATGCCGTTGAATAGAAACCTCGTAGCATACAATGCGATCCAATCAGCCACCGATTGGGTCGACTGTTCTACACATCATATTGTGGCACAGCTCTCGTCTGAAACTCATTCACCTACACCACTTTTCGATCCTCTCAATTTGATTTTTCCCACCGACAAATCAATTATGGAGGTTATGTGCGGTGATGAGCCACCATGGGGATATTTTCATGATCGATCTTCATTCCCCACTATTCAGACGCTTGAGCCTGACTCAAAACCCAGTACTTCACATGGGATGGTTCAAACCAAGTTTCCCACTTCTTTTAATGAAGTATTTTCTGAAGGAAACTTGGCCAACCTTATGGCAACCACTCCCGTAGATATTTCAGTGAAGCCTGGTATCATGGAAAATATACATATCGGCAAAACATGTACTCCCCTTGAAATGGAGTTCTATAATGCCTACTTCAAAAACTTTCGCTATGTTTTTGCTTGGAGTTATGAAGAAATGCCAGGAATTGATCCCTCGATTGTGGTTCATGAAATTCCAACATTCCCTGGCACCCGACCTGTTCGGCAAAAACTTCGACCCGTTCATCCTCGTAAGGCAGCCGCTATTAAAGCAGAAGTTGAAAAACTTTTGCATGTTGGTTTTATCTATCCTGTCCCATTGACAGAATGGGTATCTAACATTGTTCCCGTAGCCAAGAAACAGGGAACAATTAGAGTCTGTGTCGATTACCGCGATTTGAACAAAGCTTGTCCAAAAGACAACTACCCAACTCCGTTCATCGACCAGATTATCGATAACTGCGCCGGGAGTGTCATCTTTTCATTTATGGATGGTTTTTCTGGCTACAATCAGATCGATATCCTCCCAGTCGACCAGCACAAAACGGCCTTTATCTGCCCTTGGGGGATTTTTGCATATCTAAAGTTACCTTTTGGCCTTAAAAATGCTGGGGCAACTTTCCAACGGGCGATGTCTTACGCATTTCATGACATCAAACATATTGTAGAACCATATCTTGATGATCTTCCCACTCATTTTCAGACCCGGGAAGACCATCCTGATCACTTAAGTGCCATTTTCGAAAGGTGTTGTCGCTACAATATACGTTTGAATCCGCATAAGTGCGTCTTTTGTGTGGAAGCCGGAAATCTTTTGGGATTCATAATCTCCAAAAGCGGGATACGTTTAGATCTTGCGAAGGTAGAAGCTATCTTAGCCTTGCCTTCTCCCACAAACATTCCAGAACTTCAAAGTTTGCAAGAGCATGCAAACTTTCTATGCCGTTTCATCTGTAATATTTCCGAGATAACAAAAGGCTATATGAGGCTTCTCAAGAAGAATACCCCCTTCATCTGGGATGACGAAGCCCAATGCTCCTTTGACAATCTAAAGGCAGCCTTGACTAAAGATCTTGTGATCCAACCCCCCGATTACACACGGGATTACATTCTTTATCTCGCAGCTTCGACTTCCACCATCGGTATGGTGTTAGTCCAGGAAGGCCACAACGGCATAGAACATGTGGTATACTATCTTAGTAAGAGTCTTCTCGACTCCAAAACTCGTTATTCACATGTTGAAAAGCTGGCTCTGGCAACAGTTTTTGCTGTCCAAATATTTCGTCATTACATTCTACTCCGTCGGACCACTATTATAGCTGATTTCGATCCAATGTTATATATCCTCACGCGTCAAGTGCTTGGGGGAAAATATTCTTGTTGGATCGTCATCCTTCAAGAGTTTGACTTGGAATTTGTCAAAGCCAAGTCCAAGAAGTCTTTGGTCTTCGCTGAGTTGATTTGTACCTTGCCCCGTGCTACTGAGCAATCCGAACCCATTGATTCTCTTCCTGACAAATCATTGTTCCTCATTAGCACGTCTGATCCGTGGTGCGGGGATATTTTATTATATCTCCAAACCCAACGCTTCCGCCCCAACCTCACTCACAATGAACGTCGGTGCATCCGACATCACGCTAAGTACTACATCATAGTCAACGATACTCTTTATCGACGTGGTGTCGACACCGTCCTTCGACGTTGTTTGACTCTAGATGAGGTGGAACGCGTTCTTAATGAATTCCACGCGAGAGCATGTGGTGGTCATCTCTCTAGGATGGCTACGGCCCAAAAGATACTGCGAGCAGGATATTTTTGGCCCTCGATTTTCAAAGACTGCATTGAAACGGTCAAGAAATGTCTTCCGTGTCAATTCTTTTAGAGTAAAACACGCTCGTACCCCGCTCCAGTCCATCCTGTTATTACCATCGGCCCCTTTTCCAAATGTGGCATTGATTTTATGCACTGTAATCCCACTTCAGCCGGGGGGCATAGCTATGTCATAGTAGATGTCGACTATTTTACCAAATGGGATGAAGCGATGCCTACGTATGTTGAGGACGGCAAAACAGTAGCACAATTCATATTCAATCATATTATAGCTAGATCTGGTGTCCCACAGTCTATTGTGACCGATCATGGCTCCCACTTCAGGAACCATATGATCGAGGAACTAAGTGCCAAGCTGGGTTTTCGCCATGAAAACTCAACCCCATACTACCCACAAGCTAATGGCCAAGTTGAAGCCATTAATAAAGTCCTGAAATGAATGATTCAGCGTATTGTGGGTACTTAGAAATCCAACTGGCACTCAACTCTATTCTCAACACTATGGGCATACTGAACCTCAGTAAAAAGTGCTACCAGGTTTACACCATTCCAACTGGTGTATGGCCTTGAAGCCATTTTACCGATTGAATGTGAAATTCCATTACTGAAGATAGCCATAGAGCTTCTTCCCCATACCACTTCCGAAGAGGAACGATTTCTATACCTATCCAAGCTAGATGAAACCCACCGCGACGCTGCTTTAGCTAATGAAGCTCATAAAAAATGCGTCAAAGCTCAGTATGACAAATCCGTTCAACCTCGGATTTTCAATGAAGGCAATCTTGTACTCACATATGATCAAATGCACGATAAACTCGGAAAAGGAAAGCTAGAATCTATGTGGTACGGCCCCTTTGTTGTAAACGTGTCTTGGATAAAGGAGCCTATGAACTCATTGATTGTGATGGCATGCCATTAGCACGGCCCCGCAATGGGCTATACCTTAAACGCTTCTACGCATAAGGTTACCCTACGCAGGGCACTTTTTGTACATATTGTACTTAGCTTGTTTTCACGCATCTTTTTTAGTGTGTGCATGGACCTCATGTATCCACTCTTACTTTGACTTATAATTTCATGCGCAGATGTCTGCTTACTTCGGATTCGCCAATGGTGCAAGCCGACATACCCGGAACCTCGCTTCCGCAGCATGGGTGATCTAGTCTCCCATTGGCGAGTTGATATCTTCAGGAGCCAATTGTTTGGGTCCTGCAACCAACAATATCACAGAGTACCATGCAGTCATCGGACTCTTGACAGAGGTTGCCTCACTCGAAATTGACTCCCTATTAGTCTTTTTAGACTCTCAACTCGTGGTTTCCCATATGAATCATGTTTACACAGTTCGCGATCCTATCCTACTTCGTTTGTTTCAAAGGGTACGCCTCTTGGAACGTTCTTTTAATTTCATTTCGTATCAACATGTACCAAGAGAATTCAATTGTATAGCTGATTCATTAGCTAATTACATATTGGATTGGCATCTTGCCCATACATAAGAATACATCATAAAAACAAGCACATAAGTCATTGTAAATAAGTAGATCATGAAAATAGGCCCACATGTATATCATTGTATATAAAAGTGTTTTTCCCAAATACATAAAGATTGTGTTTTAGACAAAATTTGAGACCAGGTCCCATACAAAAATTTGGCTCTCAAAGCCTACATATCGTGTACATGCCGCAAAAATATCAAAAACTATTATCTAAGGAGATCTGGGAGACCTATCGTGTCCCTCGTCAGATTCCTCCCGCTGCTGGTGATAACACACCACAGCCCGAGCCACCCTACGAAGGGGCCGGCCAATACGCCTCGGTACACCTACAGTGTGCCACTGGAGATGCAGAGGGACGTCATCTACCCTCATAGCGGGGATACCATGGGTCAAGCCCTGTAGGTTCCTCTCTATATCCCGAACCCCTCCTGCATCATCCTCATCTTCCTCCTCGTCCGGATCAGCTGGGCGATCAATACCACCTCGACGCAATGGAGAATATCCTGCTGGTCTCTGTGGCCCACGATCTGCAACATGCACACATATACATGTTAAAAGTCTTTTACACATTCTAAAAAACAAATAAAAATTATATATTCAAAAAAGAAAAAAATATATATCCATGAAGGTCATACCTGAGTCGTCCCAATCTTCATCTTCTAGCAGCGCCAAGTCGATGTCCTCGCGAAAGTCAATCCCCGCATAGGGGTAGTCATCAATCATCACTATCTGCTCCTCGAGCAACGAGAAGAAGTCCTCACCGAAGGCCAAACGTTGTGGTCCCCCAAGTCATCCTGCATAATCGCTCCATCGAGCCATCCATGGCTTGGTAGGTGGACGAGGGGGCATGGCTATCTGTGGGCGCAACAATGGAACCCTTGCCAAAAAGAAGGTGACCAGGATACTCCCATAACCAAATTGGGAGTTCTCTCCGACTCTGCACTTGTGAAATTGTTCTTTAAGGTTGGACAACACCGCGTCACACCAGTTGAACACCGTTCCTGCCATACAATCCGCTGCAAGGTTCATCTGTGTGCGGGACGCCTGATGGGGACCCGTACTCCCTGCTGCACATGTGATAGTAAACAATATGGTTTTTACAGGAAGTTCTATAACATCTTTGATCACCACCTTCCCACTTTTCTTACTCGAACCCTGACGGCAATACCGAGCAATCAACTCTTCTGTACTCATTTCCGAGGTGGTGTACCTAGTAAAATTCACTCGGGATCCTCTTTTTGAAAGACCTGTGAGAAAGTAAATATCCTCGAGTTCAATCTCGAGGGTGTGCTCTCCCACTCGGAAAGCTTGGATGTCAGGATCCCATAGTTGAATAAGATGAGTGAGAAGTTTGGGTTGCTGACGAATCGCTTTGGTTTTAAAGAACTTCAACAAACCACATTCTCACAATGCAGTCACAGTTGGTAGGTGATTTTCAGTTGCCAAATCATCTACTTCGTGCTCTCTTTCTTTCCAACTGACCATTTTGATCCAAACAAATTGCAAACTCCTGCAAAAGGTCAAGGGAAACTTTCAGTAACCATTTAACAACTTGGCTTCAGCAAAAAATTTGGGAAAAATCAATTTTTTCATCCTAATTTTCGCCTTCATCGCGTCTGGGTATAACCTTGCCGCGCAGTACTGCACAGTACTGCGTTTCGTTTTAACCCCATAGCGTGGTACTGTTCAACAGTACCGCGCTTCTCGACAATTGACCCCTGCGGTGCTGTGAAGAGGCGCTTTTTCTAAATAGGGATTCCCCAAAAAATTAATCTTCCTTACTAAAAGCAAATGATTCATACATGAAATGAAAGAACAGTTTGAGAGCTCTTACCTGGCGCAGACGGTTGTCAAAACGGTGCCCTGAAACTCCAGATATGGATCTTTGAAGTTTTGCTCCTCAAATGGGTAAAAATCTCCTCTTTGGGTAAAAACACAAATGAAATGGTAAATTTCTATTTTTACCCATCCTTTTATAGCTTTTTCACCTATTTTTTTATTATTATTTTATCTAGCTGGAATAAAACCCATTTCACATTACTAATATCTGGTTTTATGAGCATTTAATGACAGGATCTCTTCTAAAAAGCGGTATGTTCACACTGGCATTCACTATCTGACCTTCATTTTGAGCCTACTTTATCTTTTTCGTGCTCTGGATTTAAAACTTGAAAAAGATTCCAAGCGCTTTTACACCTGTGTCGTGCTTGTCAAACTCAAGTAAATGGTGTCGAGTACGGTCAGCTTTACTCATGCTCGTTAAACGATGAGGAAAGTATTATCCTGGTTGTATTTTATTCTCTTTTTGGGCTAGAATGATTAAAAATTACGAAAAGACCATAGGAGTCCATAGTTAAGCTCTTTTCAGACTCCCTAAAATTGAAAAGATTGCCAAGTGATCTTGACTCTTTCATACTTGTAAAAGTATTTGAAAGGTCGTCTATTCGGTGATAGGTTACCTCTTTTTCGGCCCGTCTAGACTATTTATGAGAAAGGTATACCTCAGCCTATTTCGGCTGGGAGAGTTCTCTCGGGAATTGTTTTACACTTTTTCGGGATCGAGAGACTAAATTTACGAAAAAGTACACTTTGGAGCCTCCTTTAATTTTTTCAGGCTCTCTAAATGTGAAAAATTACCGAGTTTTCCTTCCTTGGACTCGTTAAAATTTAAACATCGAAGGACCCACTTTGGGACGAACCCCTCCTTTCTCAGGTTCGTAAAACATGTGAGATTGGACTCATCTATGAGATGAGCTATACCAAGCATCTGTTATCCTCTTCAAGCTCGAAAAACAATAAATAGGTACTCGTCTATCATGTCGGGGGAATATGGGAAAACAAGTCAAGTTTGTTTTTGGCAGCTTGTCAGTCGTTACCTTTGAACATGGCATGTGTATGTCCCTTGTCTACTTTGGGTATTTATCGTCACTGAGTTACGGTCATCATCATGAGTCATCTCCCTGGACATGAGCCTACTCATTCGGTGTCTATCCTCTGCTATCAATAGTCCCTGCTGCCAAGTCCTCTTACATGCCGTTATATGTTCAAAGGGTTGCATTGTTCAAGAGTCGTTCATTGTGTCAAACCTTCGCTATGTCAGTACATACGCCGTTGCATCATCTTATACCATCTTTCGTTTCGATTTCATGTCGATGATGTCGGAATCATTATGGCCCTCCTTCGACGAGTCTATTCCCGTCGACGCCAAATCACTATCCGGGAATTGGACTTAGGAATCAACCACTTGTACCTTGGTACCTGCATGCTTCAATGGTGGGTTTCCTCATGTTTGGTAGTAGGTTTACATCATTGACCTCTGATCAAACAATCTCTCGGATGCTCGACATCAACTCATTCATTCGCATTTCGTTGAGATGTACTATTGATACCTTGGGAATCATCGTCATCATTGGTGATCTCCCTCGCATTTGTTAACGGTTCACATCATTGACCGGTAATCAAATGGTTTCTACCATGTTCGACTTCAACACTTTGTAATCACATGGCTAGATTCGTATCATTCGCGATCGGGTAGAAGACCCTGGGCATACCTCAGTATCTTAATTGCGTCCAGGTTGCGATGGAAATTGTATTGTCACACAGATCCACTTATTGTATTGGTCGTGGCTATGTCATTATTGTCTCATGGATCTATGATTGTTCATAGTAGCCATGACTTGTCTACAGTCTATATCATCTCAGTACTCATGGATATGCAATGTATTGGTCGGCAGCCATGCTTTGAGTCATTTGTTTCCGAGCATGGGAATGCCCGCCTTGGTGGTATATCTGACATTTTTGTTTTTGTTTCAACTCCTTGTTACTCTCCTCGATGCTATCTCCACACAATATTCATAAAGTCTTTCGGCCATCAGTTCTTTCAAACCTCACACTTTAGGGGGCATCTGTTATACCTCCATATTTCACAGTGTCGCATCTGCACCATGAAAAGAGTTGACGACGCTTCCCCTACTACTTAAAACACTCAGAAGAGACAAATGATGAGTGAACCTTGAAGGAAAAATCACCCTGACAAGTTTTCACCCAGCTGAGACTTCATTTACCCAAGGTACCGCGTTTTTCTCTGCCATAGAGGCGCGGTAGTCTACACTACCGCGTCTTGCTTTGTCCCTGCCACGTGGTACTACCGCGTTATGATCAGACCACTGGGCGCGGTACTCTTTATATAGCCCTTTTGCCATGGCTTGTGGGATTTTGTATTTTCGAGAAATATTGATGGATTGGGATCCCTGATTCGATCCTAACCCATTTTCTGTGATTAGAAACCCTGATCCACTAAACTCTCCTAAGATCCACCCTTCTCTCTTGTTGGTTAACCCTACCACACACTATAAAAGAGAGGCATTCTATGGGAAAGAGGAGGACTCTTTGAAGTATCAAACTTATGATCTTGTAGCCTTGTGGAGATAGCTAGAGGAGGAAGTACTTGGAGCTGGAGGATTAGCTTGGACATCAAGCAACCTTTGTAAGCATTCTTCAAGTTTGTAATAAAGATAACTTGTCTTGTTTTTCCCATTTCATGTGCATTGTATAATTCCTTGACATGGAATGTATCTAATCTAGATTTGAATATAATCTTTACTTCAAGGTATTTGGAAGCTTGTATGCTTGTCTTTGGTTGATTTCAACAGGTTCTACATTGGAGCTTTTGGATCAAAAGCTAGAAGCGGGACAAATGTCAGTTTGAAAGGTGAGTTATATCTTTCATCCTTTCTGAATGCATATAATCTTGTTGTGAAAGTTAGTTCAGGAATTTCAAGGTAGCATTTGTTTTGTTTTGTTCTTACCTTAAGAGTCAGTTGAAAATCTGCTTTAAGTTAAGAGAATTTTGACTTATCCGTAGGAAAAAATTCTACCAACAAGAATTTTTGGTAGAACAAAACAAAACAAAATTCTTGTTGGTAGAATTTTTCCCTACGGTTAAGTCAAAATTCTCTTAACTTAAAGCAAATTTTCAACTGACTCTTAAGGTAAGAACAAAACAAAACAAATGCTACCTTGAAATTCCTGAACTAACTTTCACAACAAGATTATATGCATTCAGAAAGGATGAAAGATATAACTCACCTTTCAAACTGACGTTTGTCCCGCTTCTAGCTTTTGATCCAAAAGCTCCAATGTAGAACCTGTTGAAATCAACCAAAGACAAGCATACAAGCTTCCAAATACCTTGAAGTAAAGATTAGATTCAAATCTAGATTAGATACATTCCATGTCAAGGACTTCTACAATGCACATGAAATGGGAAAAACAAGACAAGTTATCTTTATTACAAACTTGAAGAATGCTTACAAAGATTGCTTGATGTCCAAGCTAATCCTCCAGCTCCAAGTACTTCCTCCTCTAGCTATCTCCACAAGGCTACAAGATCATAAGTTTGATACTTCAAAGAGTCCTCCTCTTTCCCATAGAATGCCTCTCGTTTATAGTGTGTGGTAGGGTTAACCAACAAGAGAGAAGGGTGGATCTTAGGAGAGTTTAGTGGATCAGGGTTTCTAATCACAAAAAATGGGTTAGGATCGAATCAGGGATCCTAATCCATCAATATCTCTCGAAAATCCAAAATCCCATAAGCCATGGCAAAAGGGATATATAAAGATTATCCCGCCCAATGGTCTGAGCATAACACGGTAGTACCGCGTGGCAGGGACAAAACAAGACGCGGTAGTGTAGACTACCGTGCCTCTATGGCAGAGAAAAATGCGGTACCTTGGGTAAATAAAGTCTCAACTGGGTGAAAACTTGTCAGGGTGATTTTGCCTTTAAGGTTCACTCATCATTTATCTCTTCTGAGTGTTTTAAGTAGTAGGGGAAGCGTCGTCAACTCTTTTCATGGTGCAGATGCGACACTGTGAAATATGGAGGTATAACAGGCGAACATTGTTGCACTAGTAACTGTTATGGAGAAAAAATTCCTATGGCTTGGGGTAGATCACAACAGACAGATGAAATCAAGAAAATGAAATCATTTCCCAACATATGCTATATAAATGTACATACGGATATAACATAAAGGACCTACCCCAATCCGAATGTTCGATGAAGAATTCCATTGAGCTTCTAAATCAAAACACTTGAACCTGTAGCTTAGTCTCAACAGTAAACACAAACAAATGCATATGATATATGAAATATGTTAGCATATACAATAGCATAATCCATGATAGATATAAGAAAATGTACCCAATGATAATAAATGATCATTCACAATATAAATGGACGAGAAAATGACTATTTCTATTAATATGAACAAGAAGTACAAGATTCAACCTCATGTAGGATCAATGGATGTATACTCAAGCAAGGCAAAATTTTGATAGAGTTTCAATGCTCTTCTCTTTCTCCCCCTTCCATGCACCAAAATAGCTCAATATATAACCCTCCAAATGCAAGTGAAAGGTAGAATCGAGTCATTTCAAGATACATGGAGGGCCAAAGGTCACAATGGCTGCTTTTTGGAGTGAAAAATAGAGTTTTTACTTTTATTTACCAAAAATTCGATGTACGCGGGCTGTAGTGACTCAGCCTGCATATACTTGAGGTGTATCGAAGTAGCTCGCGTACAGGAGGAAAAATAGGGAAAAAGGGGTTCAAGGATAACCACAAGTATGGTTTTGAGTCTCTAAATAGGTAAGGGAGGCCAAGGAGTATAAATGCTCACAAGGTGGTAAAATACGGTGTAACAGATGACCCCTAATGTGTGAGTTCAGAGAAGGTACTACGAATGCCGAAATACATTATGAATCTCAGAAGTGGAGTGATGGAGACACAAATGGAAGAAGTATACCACTTGTCATAATACAATGATATCTATGTGTACATATTGGTACAATACATAGAATTATGATACAATGGCCATGAATTGGCATTATCTAGTGAATACATGTCATGAGTGGTCATAGTCATGACCCATATACAGTAAGATATGGTCTCCTATTGAAGAGGAAACATCTAATGTAGACTGACGGTACAAACTGCTGATGTATGAGAATAATCTCCCATAGTTACAATCACGATCACAAGTAGCATATACTGAATGCCACTGAAGTCGGGGGTCTTCTACACAAACCATCTACGATGCATGTCCCATCAAGTGAATAAGGGTACTGATGTTGAACCTAATGTGACATCGTATGATTAACGATCATTGATGTATATGGTTAACAAATGTGAGATAACCCACCAATGATGAAAATGGGTACCAAGGCACTGAATACATTCACCAATTGCGAATAAAGATGTTGAGGTCGAACACTTGACAAATCCATCGATCAGGGGACATTAATGAATTCCCAACTGTCGATGGTGAGAGGACCTACCACTAATGACTGTAAGTCTCAAGGTAGTCAAAGGACTCTAAATCTTTATTCCATAATAAATGAGTTGGAGTCGATGGAATGAGATTTTCTCAAAGGAGGGCATTAATGGACCCCCCATCAATGAGCACGTGGTAGCAGCTAGGATGAAATATTTTAAAGAACTCGGACGAATAGGTTGAACACCATATGTGATTGAACTGGACTCATAAGGGGTGGTCAACATGCAATAGTCATATATCTGAGGAGTGGCCGACTCTGGTTCCAAGAATTCCTTTGAACAAGAGCATGAGCATATGGATAGACTCGGGAAACATAGACTCAAGTACTAGATATTGACAATACTTTGTGACGCATGAGTCATCAACAAAGGCTCCATACTGACTGGAACCTTAACCAGCCAGTGGAGTAATATTTGAGAAACGAGTACAGCTTCCTAAGGTCATACTAATATCCCGACCCATGATACATGGAGTGGAGATGAATGCTCTGTTCAAAGGAGACATGACAGTTGCCACTAGAAAGTAGTAAAATTTTCCCATCTGGATTTTTTAAATTATATGGTTTTTTTGTCTTTTTCATATTCTAAAGCATGAAAAATAATAAAATTGCTTATGATACAACAGTGAGGGAACGAGTGTCATGCAAAAGAAAACTAGTTCTAGGCAATGGAACATACCTATGCTTGATGCAAGGAAGCATGTGCAGGACGTGGACACTCGGGGGGGTGTTCCCTCCAGGTAAGGGTCATCAAGATGCGGAGGATTATATCTCTGCTTGGGTCGGAAGGAAAAGTACTCAGGAAAATGGATAACAACTGAGAAAGCGAGAGCCAGAACAAGGCTCAAAGGCAAGCAGGATAATGCAATGCATTCACAACTTGACATAAACGGGGATTCCTTATGGGAGATGGCCGAAATAAAGATAAAGTAGAGTATGAGTCTTCATCATAATGTCATGGCGGGACTACAAAGGACTACCGATCCTAAGGAGGAACAACTGCATGGTGCCATAAGACATAAGAAGGATCTAACTAGGCAACCATGCTCGAACAGGCCCTACCGCCAAATAACGACACTTCTAAAGCAGCATGAATGTTCCGTGTCAGTTAAAAAGCGGGGTCGCACCTAAGGTTTATGAATATAGTCATAAGGTCAATGAAATAATGCAGGCGTAATCACATCCTAAACTTCATGACGGATGTAGAAAATACCTGTTGAAGACACAAAAAGGTTTGAAATCCACTCCCGAAGCAAAAAACTGCTCAAAACTGTACCTCATAGCAATATATTAGCCAAAAAAACTCTAAAAATGGAACAAATTATACAAAAGTGGGTAAGAAAAATTAATAAATAGTAAAAAAAAACATTTTTACCATACCATTTTCATTTTTAGCCTACATAGTGCATTTTGGTTGTTTTTCCCTCAATCTTCAAGCGACGATTCCGGGAGCTAGGAGCAACGAAATCGTGAGCCGTCTGAACCAGGTAAGAGCCCCCATCCTTCCCTTCAAGTCTATGGTTTTCAATTTGGTTTTTAATGGTGGACTTTTAATATTTTTAATTGTTTTATACCCAATATGCGATGTACGTGGGCTACGATTTCGCGGGTTGTGTATAGGGATGGGTGTATGCAGTCAAACTAAATGTTGACCGCATATACGTGTGACTTTCTATGAGATAGCCTGCATACAACACCATGGGAAATGTTTTTTATGAGTTTTAACATTAAAAATCCTTTGAATTTGTCCACAGGATGGTGCTAGAATGGAGGGAGAGGGAAAATGATGTCATTGATCATCAAGTTGGAGGTGATTTGGCCGTGCAACAAGCATTACAAGCTTTTGGTTTATACAAATTTTGGAGTATTGGGGGTTTAAGGGCCCAAAACTGATTACTAACTACTTTGGTGGATTACTGGGACCCAAAATCTCAGCAATTCAACTTGGATGGGAAACCACTTCCGTTGGAGGTGTAAAACATATATTTTATTACCGGCTTGTCCCACCGAGGAGAGGTGGAAAGCCTCATATCTTGTAGCGTGGTGGGAGGATTCACGATTAGTGACTATATTGACAGATATTGTGTTGTGGGAACCTAGAAAGTGGGTATCCAAATCCCCATAGAGGCTATAGAGAGCCTGGGAATGAAGATCATCATCCTTACTCTCGGGAGGATGGAAGGGTCTGCATCGCTTGATCAGGCCTCAAGGCCATTGATATTCTATGCGGACGAGTGCATGAGGCCTACGATGTATGATTGGTGCACTACAGTGCTGAGTTCAATGAAACACCAGTTGGCAAAGTGAAAGTTGGGGCGCACCATAAAATTTGGTTTCGAAAGAATTTTGTGCATTTTCTTCTTTGAGAGGGTTCCAGGCCTTAGCTAGAGGGTGGAAGTCCCTCTTCATGGTCTCTGAGATCCTGCTCAGACACGGTGGGAAGAGATGCTGACACGATAAGGGTGTGGCTGACTGGCCTCTCCATATATTGATGAGTTTTTCCATTGGTGGCGGTGACAGGTGATCGGCATAGATGACTATCCCTCTGAGGGGATTGACTTCAGAGGAGATGACGACATGCCACTTTTACTAGGCAATGTGTTCGGAGACATTGGTAAGACACTCTTTTTAAGTTTTGAATACTTAATTTTTTTGTATTTTTGTTTTAAGTGAAAGCAAAAATCTTTTTGGTGTGATATCATGTATTGATGTTTGACTATTTACTCACATACTTGGATCTGCGAAGACCATAAGGCTTCCCACGACATCAGCGCAAAGGCATGGGTGGGGAGATAGTAGGTGCAGTGGCAGACCACACTTTAGAGACTATACAAGTCAACCTGACTCGAATGACTACCATGGTATCGGTGATCAAGGTGGAGTGTCTGCCTGAGGTGATCCAGAGACATGTGCTGGGGGTACTAGGTACATAGGTGTGGCTATTCCGGCGTATAGCCAATGTCGTGCACTACTATGTGCAAAATCATCCCGCCAAGGAGGCTAAAGTTCCCCGTAGGTATTATATGCCATGGGGTTCCATTTTTTGTACCGGATATGTATATTTGAGAGCTACGAGCTCGAGTTTTGTACTATGACACCACTTTTTGATAATGAAAATACTGATTTTTCGACTCTACTATTATGTGTACAAATATATGATTGTTAAATGTGTGATTCATTGCTTCTTTTAATGATGTGACAAATGCCAATCTAGGATATAATTAGCGTATGCATTAGCAGTATGATTAAAATGTCTTGGAACATGAATATAAGAAATAAAATCAAAATGGCGTTCCAAAAGTCTTACCCTTAAGAATATCCTTAGCAGCGTAGGATCCCTAACACAGTACCGGTCGTTCAACTAATACACAATCAGCTACGAATCCAGGAGGACCTCTAAAGACTGGATACCATGTGAAATGGCATCGTGAAGCAACTCAATAACGACACTATATCAGCCACATTGTTTGATGTAGGACTGAGACAAGTACCTCCTGAAGACACAATCTTATTGTCGGGCGAGTAAATAACCCACGCAACAGAAGCTAGTCTCTCTGTATGATGAATGGCCTCATCTGCGAATCCTGAGAACACTGGAGATTCTGCTGACATCTGTCAACCAAAAGGAAGCGAATCAACAAACTCGAAAAATCAAAGGAAAGCTAAACTATGTACAAAAACTATACAATAGTATACAAAAGTATCAGCTCGAGTTAGAAGCTCAAGCATAATACCACTTGAGATAGAACCTGTTTCTAGGATCCTTTAGGGAGTTCCCCTCATAATATTCTAACTCATAGGCTCCTTTCTCAAGAACACAACTCACAATGTAAGGACCGTGCCACATCGAGTGAAACTTGCCTGCCCCAAGGGGTTCCTTAGCTTGGTCATAAAGGAGGACCAAGTCACCTTCAACATACTACCAGAAACTTACATACCTATCATACTAAGCCTTGAAACGACGTTTGTTGGCAACTATTGTGACAGCGGCATCACGACGCTGCTCGTCAAGCTGTTGGAGGTAGACTAAGCGTTGCTCTACTTCTGAAGTGTCAGGCATAAGTTCTATGGCTAGCTTCAAACAAGAGATTTCACATTCAACCAATAAGATGGAATCCACACTATGAACTAACTGAAAAGGTGAGAAACCGGTGGATGTCTTTACTGCAATTCAATAAGTCCACAAAGCAGGATACAACATGATATGCCAATTACTCTTGCTTTGTTGGATGGTCCTTTGGAGAATGGACTTAAGGGACTTATTGACTTCCTTGACCTAGCCATTTTCTTGGGGATAATACGAAGATGAGTGATCTTGTCTAAACCCAAGTTTAAGCGATTATTCTGCCATCATCTTATTTTGAAAGTGACTACCATGGTCACTGAAAATATCTTTCGGGATACCGAACCAATCTATGATCTGATTGAATATGAAGTGGGTTGTTGTTTCACCATCGTCATTAACGATCCACATGGCCTCATCCCATTTGGTAAAGTAATCAATGGCCACTATGATATGACGATGCCCCCCAGCCGAAGCTGGGTTGCAATCCATAAAATCAACCCCCCATTTGGTGAAGGGACCAATGGTGACAACCGAATAGAGGGGAGCAGGATGCAAGCATACATTTCAAGAAAACACCTGACAAGGGTCGAATCTATTTACAACATTAACACAATATTTAAAGATCGTAGGCCAAAAATAACCTGCTTGTAATATACGATGGGCTATAAAAAGCCCAAATAAGTGACCACCACATGCCCCACTATGGAAATCATTAAGTACTAACTCTGCTTCTTCATGAATTAAGAAATGACGTAGGAGAGAGTTTTTTCTTCGGCAATACAAATTCTCACCGACGATGACATAATATTTGGCATGGTGTCTCACACACCGTCGCTCATCTCGCAAAAAATGCGAAGAGAACCTCAGAGTCTGGAGATATATAATGATGTCTCCATACCAAGGGTCCGACGACAAAATAAGGAATAAATGCTCATCAACGAAAGAGTCCTCATGGACTACTTCCTCATCAAGTCTAGGAAAATTTGACATCAACTCCGTGAAAACCAAGGACTTCACCGAGGAAAAATCGAGATCGAATTCCTAAAGGATGACAATCCATTTATTATACTTCCCCCCAATCAGATGTCGTGAGAGCATGAACTGAAATGGATTGGCATGTGCTATAACAATGGTTTTCCTAAGCAAAATGTATTGTCATAATCTCTAGACTACATGAATAGTCACAAGGGCCAGTTTGTCAATGTGAGAATACCTTAGTTCAGCGTCTACTAGGTTTAGACTAAGATAATAAACGACATTCTCTTGGAGCCTATCATCCACCTGAACCAAGAGCATACCAATTGTCTCTCGAGACGTGCCCACATAAATAAAAAAGTTTCTTGCATAGTTGGGTGGACTAAGAAGAGGGGCCGATACCAAGGCTTTCTTAAGAGCATAGAAAGACTGCTAGGATCACTCATCCCCGATAAAGGGGTGTCTTTCTTCAATAATCGTGTGAAACCCTTAGTAAGACTCGAATAGTTCACAATGAAATGACATAAGAAAGTATCCCTCCCTTGGAATCTCTGAAGTTGAACAAAATTACGCGGGGGAGGCAACCGGAGTATTTCCTCAACCTTCAATGGATCGACTCTAATACCTTCCTTCGAGACTATAAACCCTAGAAGGAGACTAGTTTTCACGCAAAATATGCACGTGTTCGGATTCAAACTAATATTATAATGACGAAATCTCTCGAAAACAAGATGGAGGTGACTTGGGTGATCCATTCTACTACGAGAGTGAGGTAGTAAGATCGTCCAGGAAAACTTCCATTATACACTTCAGATCATGAAAAGCATAGGTCATGGCCCGGTGAAATGTAGCTCTGGTGTTTTTAATGCTAAAGGGAATTTTCCGGTATGCGAAGGTTCCCCAAGGACATATAAATGCATTTTTATGTTGATCCTCGGGTTTAATTTGGATCTAATTATAGCTCGAAAAACCGTCCATAAATGAAAATACTTCGCTTCCTAAACACTCATCCAAGATTTGGTCTATGAATGCGGTGGGGAATTTGTCTTTAGGACATGCTCTATTCAGATCATGAAAGTCAATGCACACACGGATGGTTCCATGCTTCTTATCCACCAGAACAGGGTTGGATACCCATTCGGTAAGGGGAAATGGGTATATGAAACTAGCCTTAAGCAGTTTCTCTACTTCTTCCTGAATGGCAGCTGCCTTCCTAGGATTAACAGCATGAAGACGTTGTCAAGCAGGATTAAGATTGGGGTAAGTCTTAATTTTGTGTTCAACAATACTAGGGTCAATACCCGGCATCTCCTCATATGACCAGGAGAACACATCCCAAATTTTTTTAAATAAATCAGTGTAAATATGGATTTCCTTAGGGGAGAAATATACACCGATGTATACATTTTCAACTTTTCCGAGAGTATGAGAAATGTTGATCGGGATAGTAGGGAAAATATTAGCCATATTCCCCTCCGCATAAATTCCATGTGACTCCAAAGTAATCACAGGGTGACCAACTTTCTCGGCTAGAGTCGACTGAAACTCATCTTGCTCAAGAATATCAAGGTTGGGAAGGAAATAATATCTATGATGGATATCCTCCCAAGGATTGTCATTATTGTTCATGGCCTCGATAATGGATTCATCCGACAATAAAGTATCATCAAGGCAGTCATGTGAACAAGATGAGTCGACTACCCATGCGAGCAGCGTACCAAGATATTCTTGCTCTGTCCTTGAAGAAGAGAGATCAGGCTCTGCAGTGACTTGTTGAATATCACGATAAGCAAGGTCAGCTGCATACAAGGGCATAGCCATTCCGATGTGCGAAGAGTCTCCCAATGAGGAACTCTCGGAAGATAGAGTCCATGGATCACTAAAGTATGATGTCCAGAATGGTACAAGATCCAGCGATGAAGGATCATCATCAGAGATGGTTCCGATAAAGGAGATTGGTGCAACAAAATCAAAATATCCCATCAAGGAGGAATATAAGCCTACACCAACATTCCCAGTTGTCAGTATAGAATTTTAAATTTGAGGGACCACAGATCCCGGTAATGCTACGGGACTGGAACTAGCAAAGGATAACTGATCCACCGTCACAATCTTTCATTCATGGGGAAAGACGATGATTCTAAAAACAAAGGACACGATCGCTTTCATAGAATAGATCCAATTCCGACCCAGTAAAAGGTTATATTCAAGGGGAGCATCAACCACCTCGAACTGTATAGGCACGAACTTCCCACCCAAGTGGACCTCAAGGGAAGGAATAATACCATGCGGCCTGAAAGAACGACCATCGAATGCAATGGGCATGGTCATAGACTTCGACAACTAAGGAGAGCCGAGATCCTTCCAACAAGCTAAAGATATCACTGAAGTGGAAGCACCTTCATCAACGACGGTACGCTTAATGATCATCTCTAAACACCTAACATCAAACTTGATGATATTAGGGCTGCAAGGATCCTGGAATCCCAAAGCAGATAGAAGGGCCTTCCTTTGCGAAGGACAAGACTGAAGAACCTTGAGAGCCGACATAACACACAGGGTCTGGCCCATATCTTCCACAATCGATTAGTTCTGGGCTTCTTGGGAATTAGGATTATGTGTCGAGCGCTTGAGGACACCTTTCGGTACTCGCGGCATAGATTTGGGCTTCTCGATATGCAATGGAGTCTCAGGTGTAGGGGGTCATTCCCCAAAGAATGTTGTGGAGCTCCATAATCACGCAAGCAAGTGGAAACACAAACCTCGGATTTGACCATGTTCACACATCCAAAACCGTCGTCGTGGGTAGAAGAAGTTGAAGTTTCAATAGTCCCATGACCAACGACAAGAGCACCAGAAGCCATATTCTGATGATGAGGAAGGGGATTTTTCAGCATAGCTGGGCTCTATACAATGTGCTTTGATGCTTCCTCCATTCGAGGACACAAATGTGTAATGTGATCCTTCGAGCAAATTTTACAAGGAAAGTTCACTTTACGTCTGGGCTTGTGATCCCCACCAGCATTTCCGCCATCCCGAGGAGGGTTAGCATTCTCTTTCTTAATCCCCTATTGTTCCTACCCCTACAGTTATTCTTTCCCTTCTTTTTCCCACCAGGTTTTGGGTTATCGGATGGGTTCGTCGATTGCACAGAATGTATATCAGACGACTAGGTGGAAACAAAAGAGTCAGGAGCTCGTCCAGAAGTAGACTGGTTAATAGACAGGTTATGAATCTGATTCGTAACCATATCTATGAAACGAGCACTTCTGGAATTGACAATTCCATCAGCACACGGTCCAAGAGAGGGCTTGGGCTCATGTCTTGGTTGCGGTGAGTCAGGTATAATGTCATACAAAATCCAAGAGTGAGCATAGACTAGGTCTAACTATTGGGATTTAAATATGGCTTGTTCCTCAGTCATAATTTTGGACAATGAAATGTCCTTCAAAATATAAGGGAGCAAAGACTTGAGGAACCATTCCAGGAGAAACTCTGGAGGAGTTTTGGCTCTTACTAACCTCTTCCGTCGGCGCCACTCTTGAATGTTATTAGAGATATGCGTGGCTTTATTCCAGTGGAAGGTGGACAAGATTTCGGTGCCAGTGTCATAACGAACCGGCAACTGAAAGTGATCTAAAAAAAAAAAAGACAAATCATTGAATCTCTTATATGTTCTCTCAGGAAACTCAACATACCACTTCGCGGAAGCCCCCGTAAGGGTGCATTGAAATATCCTCAAACAGATGGAATTGTGGTTTAAGGAATTTGAGGAGCACCAAAGATGGAATGTGGTGATGTGATCACCTGGATCCTCACCCTTCTTCCCTTTAAAATTTGGAACATCGAAAGGGAGCTTGGTGCGGATTGGGGGCCATGTATATTCATGACACACAAGATCTTCGTGAGCTTAGAAAGATTGGGAAAGTTCATCCTAGCTAGGAACGAGAGCTGAGGTTGCGAAGCTTGAGTACAAAATCCCAAAAGAAACTAACTTTGCAAAAACGAGGATGAGACTGTGTATATCAAAGTCGACACCTAAGGTGTCGACGAACTCTGATAGATCCCATGAACCTAACCAAAAGGATAATATGCTCCTCCAACCTGACCCACATGAGGATACATAGTCACATGCATAGAATGGGATCCATAGGGGGGATGATATAAGGACCGAAACCAACTGAATAATTATAAAAGTTACCTCCATAATAATGGGGTATCGCATAACCAGTTAATGTGGAAGAACCAACTAAGTAAGGACCATAAGAAAACAGTATGCTCCCACCCCACGGAACCGACGAACTAGGAGGAGGATTCAGAATCATATAATCGTTGGTGGGAACAGGCACACGTATAGAGGCATGCGGGTTAACAGATGGGATATAAGTCGTAGATCCGATGCCTACTGTGAAACCTCCACTGGAGAAAGGATTCACACTAACACTAGGGGCTGACGAAGGAGGAGGCCATCTTCCAACATTCGGAGAAGAGGGAGGGATGTGACTACTCCCGAACTGATAGGCAGTAAAAGGGGGTGTAGTTCCCCCAACCTCAACGCTAGAGCTAGCGTGACTACTAGACAGGGAGGAAGTAATATTTGACATAAAATCGGGCATACCTAAAGTAAAAGGGTTTGAGGTCGTGGAGAGATATTTAGAACCAAAACCTAACACACCCATAGATTAACCATACAGATGACCTGACAACCATGTTGTGATAATCCGCAGGGATCTAGCAACTGTAACAATCTCACAATCAAACTCTCAAGATTATTTGCAAAGAGGAATAGAAGTATGCACTCAATAATCACTCATAAACACAAAAGAATGGACAATGTCAATATCATTCAATGAATAATGAATGTAAAGAATGTAATACAATAATCTATGATGAGGCATCATATAGGATTCGAATTATCCAATTAGGGAATTCAAATATGAGCTCAAACTCTAGCATGAATAACTATGGAGACATCATCCAGTCGGTAGTATCAGTCATAAATGGTAAGAGTCATTCAAGTGTATCCAACTTAGTCTAACGGAACCATCTAGCCATCAATCAAGGATGGAGACTCCAAGTGGGGTGCATGAGGCTGTCTAACTCAAAGTCTAGCTTGGATAATAATGGAGACATAATCCAGTCAATAGTATCAGTCATAAATGGTAATAGTCAGTCACGTGTGTCTAACTGAGTCTAACAGAACCATCTAGGCATATATTAGGGAATGGAGACTCCAAGGGGGGTGCATGAGGCTGTCAAATAGTCAAGTGTAACTCCAGAATGAGATAACTAGAAGCTACAAGTAGTCACCATGATCAATCAGTGGAAGAACTACTCAATCAATGCACTAATTGAATGATAACTCCCGGTAGGAGAGATAAGGCACCCTAATTGAGTGATAATTGAAGGTAGGTGAGTAAAGGAACTCTAACTGACAGTGGTAGGTGAGAAAGGCACACTTTCCATGCAAAACAATCAATAAGGGTGCATTAGGTAGGTAGGAGGCCAAATGGGTGTTGTAGATAGGCTCTAGAGAGATAGAAGCAAGCTCTAGGTGCTGGGGAGACCACCATGATCATGAATGGATGCATGCAGTGGCATGCAAATTTGCATGCAGGCATGCAAAATATAAAAATGATGGTGTGAATATTCCAACACCCCCCTTCAAGCTATACTATGAGGAAATAACCAAAATCTAAAAAATAGGGCCCTGATGACTAAGACCAAAGGTCACCCCGTACAATCAATATAAATAAACTAAGTGAGGAAAGAGGGAAAATCCAGTGGGAAGAAATCCCACCCTCAAAATAGACTGAAGGATGCTAAAGTAGCATATCATCTCTCACTCCTGAAGGAGGTAAGTGTCCTTCTCTTCAAAAGAAGGGTTGATTGATCTAAAATGGATCAGTAATGTGAGAAGGATGAAACCTTCCATTCTGAAAATCTGATCTAGTTCTTCTATGATCATGTGGATCATCAACCAAACCACCAGAAGATTGGAGTGTAGTGGATGCCCATCAAGAAAGAGGAGGAATATCAGGTGAGAGATCTTCAGGTTCTTGTGGATTCAGATCTCCCATTCGCTCATCTTCATCATTAGTCACTAGACCTTTAGGTTCTTTTGATCTGGATCTAGTTCCATCTTCATATTCTGAATCATGTGAAGATGTATATACAACTAGCTCATAATCACATCCAAACTCTGAATCTAAAATCTCATGAGGAGAAGCAAGTAGAACTGGATCATCATCACATACAAACTCTGAATCTGAAATCTCATGTGAAGAAACATGTGAAGTTGATGTCTCATACTCCAAATCTGAACTATCATGTGATGGGGATTCGCTCTCTTGAAACTCATCATCACTCTCAAACTCGGAATCTGAAAGCTCGTGTGAAGAAGCAAGAGAAACTGGCTCATCATCACTTCTAAACTCTAAATCTGATGAAGTGGGAACATCATGAAACTGCTTCTCAAGCTGCATGTAGATCTCTGATATCTCCCTTGAGCCATCATAGGTGAGATTTTTACCAAAAGAACTAGAATCTGATGATGGATCTTCAACAAGATCACTAGTGGATGTAGTAGTGATGGCCCTTTTGGCCATAAGAGTTGAACTGATAGGTGTTAGATCTTCAGGTTCTGGTGGATCTAGATCTAGCATTCTCACTTCTTCATGTTGATGTATATGTAACTTTGGAATGTATTTCATATATGTATATTGTATTCCTATAGAGATGTTATTATTCCTCTATACGGAAGTGTTTGTATTCCTATAGAGATGTTATTATTCCTCTATAGGGAAGTGTCGTCTTTATATTGTAAGTGTCGTAATTTATACTTGATGGGTTATTAGACCACCTTGTTGGGGTCAGCCCTGTATAATTCATGTGGGTTGAAGGGTTATTAGACCACCCTACTGGGGGTCGGCCCTGTATAATTCATGTGGGTCGAAGGGTTATTAGACCACCCTACTGGGTGTCGGACCAGTGAGCATTATGTTATGTGGTTAAGTTAAGGCCGACCTAGTAAAGGTTATTAGACAAGTCAAGTCAAGTATAAATAGAGTGCGGGAGGCACTCTATTTCATCATTCTATTCTCTCTCACACTCTCGGGAGAGTAGCACACCAACTCAGCCTCACTACTGTCACTAGTAGTGTAATAGCTTTGTTGTTCCCTTCTTCCTTCGGATGATGAACTGCTATCCGATTTAGCTAGTTTCATCTTTTTAGACCCTTTTTGATGGCTAGCTTCTTCAGATTCAGATCTTTTGCTTCTCCCTTCAGTCTGAAATTTTTCCATCAAAATTTGATTTAGCTGCTCTTGAGTTTTCAAAATCCTTTCATTATCCTTCTTGACTGATTCCATTTCAGTCTTTAAACTCTTTATAGTCTGCATCAGTTCTGAAGAGTGAGCAGTTACCTCCTCTATCACAGGTTCTCTAGACATCTGTCTTGTCTCAGTGTTTGGAGATTCCTCCTCAGCATATTCTCCTAGCTTCTCCATACCTGCCTGTTAGTTTCAGAAAATCTACTCTTTTACATGAAACAAAAATACAAGTTAGTACATTATATATATATATATATATATATATATATATATATATATATATATATATTTTATTTTTATTTTTACCGTCCTGCGGAAACTAGTTGGGCCACATCAAGGCCTAGTATTTGAACCATGCTCTGATACCACATGTCAACACCCAAAATTTCTAAAAAATTTAATTTTTTTTTAAAATAGCATATAATCTTATTAATTCCAGTCATTAGCTGTTTGATTAGTTTATGTTATCCGAATTGTAACTGAATGTTATTTTATTATACTTAAATTTAAAGATGAGTTTCTTGTCAGTTACTGATTGTTTTTCTATTTTGCAACCACAAGGGGAATTGCCATAACAGACTGGGCTTACTTAGCTTCCGAGCTAATGCAACAGATTTTCTTTCTCTTACAGATATACAGGTAATGTTCGGGTCACTGCAAACAAATCTTTAAAGTATTATAAAACAATTTGCTGTACCAAATCATTCAGTAAAAGTATAAGCATGTTAGCCAGGTTATCAAGTGTTTAAAGGTAGAACTCTTCCTATGATCTCCTTATAATCTTACTGATAGAGAGTTGGAAATTACGAGAGAATATGATAGCTATTTTTCTTGATAATAAATGAATTAAATAACCCTATGGAGTATTTGTCCTTTGATGATATTACTGTAATGCAAATATATTTCTTAACTAGCGCTGTAGAATACAACTAGGTGACCATACTCAGACCAGTTTTTACTCATCCATTGTTATCGCATCAAGCCAAGTTTAAAATTAGAATATATTTTGATTTACAACTTCAATTATAAAGGATCTGGAGTCATCAATATATACTTTTCTTCTTTCTAGCAATTACAAGATTTACAGTCGGATACATGTCTCCTCTTAACTTTTTAAGGGTTTGCATGGATTAGAAAACTACTCCTAATTCCATGATTGACAAATGAGTAAAATCTATTAAGATATCATGATTAAACTCGTTGAGTATTAAGGGTAGCAAAAAGTCTACTTGTTATAACAAGGAATCTAAGACGATTAAGAGATTACGATTATATTGGTGACAACAAGTACAAACGATGGACTAGAGTAACTTAAATCTAAAACTGTGGGTTATATAGCTTGAGTTCTACAAGTAAGAGTTATATAAAAGAAAAAAATATGACAAGTCCTTCATCATTTGTGCAAGCTATAGCCAATGGCACTTTAGTAGTAGAATTGTAAGTAACTATTCCTAACATCACTCCATTATCTTATAGATTTTAAAGAAATGATATCTCTCTTGTCTTTTCACATGAGACTAGAGGAAATGGCAATCTAGTAATAAGTTTTATGAACAACTTATAATTTAAATTCCTCTATGTCTATAACTACTTCAAGACTTAATCTTGAACACCATTGTAATGCATGGTTTAATTAAATATAGGAAAAGATCTTATTGTTTACTAAGCAAGGTTCGAAAGCATTGTTCTAATATGAAATATATGGCAGGTGTAATACTATGGTGTTGCGACCATAATGTAATATCCATGTTATGATTTTTGTTTGGAAACAATTGATGGGAATCTCGTTGTAGAACTTTAGCACGTCGACCCACTGCATGAAAATTATTAAAAAGCTACATGGTCACTCCAGAGCCACGCGTTTGTGATATAAAATTGTTGACTAAACCCTACTTGGCCATTTCTCCCTCGCCTTCGGGCTCGGTCGCTCTGTGAACCCTCCTGGTCCAAGCTTTGCTGAGGCACTGTTGGTAGCAGCTTCTATGCTGCTTCAGTTCTTCGTGCTTGTCCATTGTATCGTTTGGGAGTCATTATACTTTACTGTTGGTAGCTATAAGTTTGTTGAAAACCTAGGGTTTATCCCTTTGCTACCATTACTGACCCTGTCATGGCGTGAGTGTATCTTTTGACTTGGTTCTGTCAAGGCTTCCATCGTGGAAGATACCCTTTTCTTTTGCCAGCTCGTTCTTTCGGTGACAAGGGTGGGTTTTACACTTATTCTGCTCGTGGTTATCAGGCCATTTACTGTGTTTGCAACTTCTTTCAAATCGTTGGTAAGCTACAGAAGTACTCCTTCGTTTTCCAGTTAAAAGAATTGGTTTTTAAAATAAAATTTGTAACTGATACTATTCTGTTGTTGCAGGTCCTTGCTCCACTTAAGGCGTGGATGGCACGAGCCTCGGCAGTTGTTTGTTTTACCTGGTAAGCCTGGTTTTCACCATGGCGTTTCCTCCTTGCTGGTTGTTAGGATGGTTAGGGTTTTGGTTTGAGTGAGGCGACTCTGGGATTCCTCAGCTCTGTTCAGTCTTTGAAATGTTTGTTTTAACGAGTTCTTTAATAGGTTTACCCTGTTTTGTGAAAGGAATGTTATGGCTTCGGTCAATATTGAAATTTATTCGCTATTCTACTGTTTTTAAGAGTTTTCTATAAAAGAAAAAAATAGTGTGTATAAAGAAAGAGAACAAAGGCTGTAAGCCTGCCTGTAGATGTGGTTACGGCCTCGTTATTTTGTTTTCTTCACTGTACTCTTAAATATTTCAGGGTTTTCACCTAGGGTTTTGTAATATGACTTATTATAACGTTTTCCTGTATATTCAGGCTTGTTATTGCGTGCATTTTTAATTCTTTATTTGTACAGGAACAAGTAAAATTAATACTGTGGATTTATGATGCGGTCGTAGGTGAAATTGTTGTCTTAACTCTTAGTATCTATTTTTTTTTTTTTACTTGTATAAGCTGAACTGATAGGGTTTGACCCGAAGTTTACAGTTAAGATTTAGGTTCAGTGCTTAACCTATCATTTAAATTATAACTCTGTGGATAATTAAGAGTTAAAAGAATGATATTTACCTTACTGATTAAGCTCGATGATTGAGATAATTAATGTTCTGTTAACCCTACTGTTTTAAATTAATAGCTAGGTTATTTAACTATTGATAAATTCTTTGTGATAAATTTCTGTTAGGGTTTTTGCACATTGATTTAGTTGTTATGTAATGACTTGTTAAATTCTAATTAGGGTTTGTACCCTTATATAGATATTCTAATTGTGACTACAATTCTCCTGCAATGATTGTTGACCATGATATAAATACTGTAATTTTTATTGTTATAATTTACTATTGTCTCCTATGATTGTTTATTTAATTTTGTATACACATAGCATATTTACTTTGTACGTAATCCTTACTTATCTTTTCATCAATTATAATTACTAGGTTTATAATTGTAATAATAAATGATTACTTAAAGTATTACTGTTATATTGAATGCATTATAGATACATTATTAGTAATGTAATAATGGTATTACTTCTTACTAGGGATGCTGAAAAACACAGTAACTCTACCAAATTTAACTACTGCTATTCTGAGATACTAACTTTACTAATTAATTACTCCTCAGACATATAGAAAATAAACACAACATACATCCATTCATACTTAATAAACATAAGGAAATAAATGGCAGAACCTGTTTAAGCTGTGGACAACAACAGCAATGGGAGGCAGTTCCTCCCTACCAACTCCTGGAGGGTGCCCAGACAGCAACTTCTCAGGACCCCCGAGCTTGCTCTGGTCTCCCTGGCTGGAACTAGGTGCAGCAAAGTCAATTCTCTCATCCCAAAAGCTATACTGGAACCAAGTTACTGCAACAATCCTACTAAAACAACTTCCTTACTGTATTTCCCTCTTCCTCAATGGATTTCCTGAATAATATTCACCTGAATGAATTCTCTCTATGGAAAAATTCGAGCCCCCAGCTCTCTTCATTGAGTTCTTTTAAAAGATTTCCTAGGTGTTTGTTGGGTTAACTGTCATTTAATGAGCCACCTGCTCTGATTCCACTTTCTTGGGGAATCATGACCCCAAATAAAGGGAAGTTGCCACCTGCAACTGAGGAAGTGTTTGAGGATGCTGCCACTTGTCTTTTGCCTTTCCACCTAGTTCCATCCACCAGTTTGACCAGTAACCTCTTTTTAACAGCTCTGCCATGCTGTTGTCTCCACAATTTATTTATTAATAATAAAATATGCTGAATTACACTCCATTTCTAGTGACTCTGCTGAGTCATCAATCCCTACTTAGCATTAAATTTAACATAATGTCTCAGGAATATAATAAAACAATTACATAATTTTTACAAAATTGGGGTATGTGACAAAAGCAAAATATCTTTTGTGAAACTACATTGTACTCTTACCTCTCCCTATCTGTGAATGTGATTCTTGAGTGCTTTTGTGAACCACAATGAGATTCTCTCTCCCTATTTGTGTGAGTAATGAGTTAATAAGAAAATAGCACAAATTCTATCATAAAAATTGTGTATTTTGTTAACAAATTAAATCAAATACATAAAGATACTTTAAAACTAGATGTAAATCATACAAATAAAGAGAATCATAAAAAAGAATGGGTCCACCATGTATATAATAAAAAACACATTGAACCCCGGATGCGGGTGACCATGTGCCCACCACCTCGACCATTGTGCACACGGATCAGGAGCCCACGGTACACACCTCACGTGGCGAAATTCCTAGCATGCATGAACCAGGCCATGTGATGATGAACGCTATACACCTGTCAACCTGCTCCACTGGACAACATTCCTCCTTGGTTGACGACGAGTATTTAAGGCTAGAGGACGAGCCCGTGGATCCCAATCTCCTTCGCACAAGTTTGGAATGTCGATATCTCTCGGCTGGTGTGATGAGCAATTAATTTTTCCACCCTCATCAAGGATGACAGCCTGCAACATTTATTACCTCCATGGGAGGGAATTGGATTGGCTCGGCTCTTTAAAGCCATCTGTCGGCATGTTTCCCAGTTCCACTACTGCGTTCTAGCTATTCTCTGTGGATTCCTCTGCTGAGTTCTGGATACTCCCTATGGAATCCCCTGCTGCTTTCAAAATCCATGACGCCATGCAACAGAGGCATCTCTTGTCACGGCAGTGGAAGAACTAGCTCTGGTACACGGTCTAGGGTGGCCATGGACTGGACTATAATGGATGGATATGCTGAGCGCATCTCTGCGCGGACCCGCATTCTAATTGATGGGTGGGAAGCTCGTAGGGTGGCGGCTCTTCTTGCCTCGGGCAGCAACCAAGGTATTTTTTAAGGATTCTAATATTATACTTAAGTGTAGTATTCTAGGCAATTATTTTAGATTGAAAAAAACATATATATAGATAGGTAGGCGAATATTAAATTTGAAACATACAATTTACTATTGAAATTTGTAAGTTTTGGCGAATATTATGATGAAAAAACATATTTTATGTAAATATAGGCGATATTAGAGCCTAAAAATGACCAAATAGCGAATTTATTTTTTGAAAAAAAGCCCAAAAAATAGCCAATTGGCAAAATTTCGCCCCTAAAAATTTCCCTGGCAGCAACGGTAGGGCCATAAATCATTATTGGCTGTTAAAAAATATGATGAGCACCCTGGTCGAAGAAATGGAGGCAAGCTAGCAAGCTAGCTCCAACATCGTGAGGAACATCAATTCCATCCTGAAAGAGGTCTCATACCACTCAAACACCCTGGACGCCAATATGAACTTGGATATCTTTTCCCTGGGTAGAAATTATGACTAGGCAGTGCCGGAGAACAATGCGGACGCAGTTGCTCCAGATGCTCCTAAAGCTGGGTCTACAAAGAAAAAATCCACGGTCAGAAAAGATAAGGGTTCGGCTCTTGCAACACTCACAAATGATGTCACTCAGGAAAGTACGGGTGCTCCAGGTTCTCCTACTCCTACTCTCCCTCCTTCGGGGACCTTTGAAGACTTCTATGTTGCCTGTCCCATCCTTGAGGAGGAACTAGACACGCCACCTACAAATTGTTAAATGGGCTGCCATAGCTCCGAGTTATCTCTGTGATTTTCATATTTTTTGTTTCAATTTTTTGTATGGTCTACTTAATAGTACTTCTAGACAGCATGAAACACTTTTTTTGAAGCAAGTCCCAATCTTTTTTTGGCCAGACCTCACCCAGGGGGTCTATATTTTGTATTATGACAATTATTTCAGTATTTTTTAGCGACTGGGATGATGGCTTCATCATCTGAGGCCTCCTCAGTCTACTACAAATGCTTCGGCTCTCTATGTATTTTCTGTCACCTTTTTCGGCTCTGTTAATTAAATTACTGTCTGCAACATACAAAAAAAAACACATTGAAAGCAAAATCTCTTTTGTGAAACTACATTTTACTCTTACCTCTGGGCCTATTGCAATGACACATGATCCTTCTTATATATATATATATATATATATATATATATATATAGAGAGAGAGAGAGAGAGAGAGAGAGAGAGAGAGAGAGATGGGGTATAATATGATATAGATTTGAACCCCGTACTACTACTCGTCAATTATTGATCTTTCAACGAAAAGCTTCATAGTCACAACAAAAGGCTCAATGGAATTACTCTCACTAGTCATAGTTAAATGGATCTGCACCTGCAAATTGCATACAATGCTAGACATATGTTCATAACTTATATTGGAGTTTGAATAACTTGATCTTATACATAGTCATGGAATTTGTGAAACAAAGCAGATGACATGTGCATGTCCAAAACTTATTCACTCTTTAAATCAAGGTGCATGATCAATAAAGTATTGGTCGTAAGCTAAACAATCATGTGGATTTTGTAATGGGGGAGATGTTGTAATGTTTTTTCCTAACAAAATAATTAAAAAAATTCATGTCGGCTCATAAAATAAAAAATTATGGAAAGTATTTAAAAAAAATCCATGCTGGCTCATAAATAAAATATTATGAAAAGTAATTAAAAATCGATGTTCCTCTATAAAATAAAAACTTAAAACTTAAACTCGGATCTATCAATCAAGAGAGAAAATTTCTTGAGTTTAAATTGCAAGTAGAGTTCTAAATGGAGAGAAAACGTGATGAAAGAAATGATAGAGACATAAATGATGGATATATCACCCACAAAGCTCCAACCTTGCACATAAGTACACATATCACCTATGAACCTAAATCATGTGCTAAAAAAATCTTAATGGCACGCATATCTCAATTTGAGGGAAAACATACCTTTGAGTGTTTTATGAAAAGAGTTTCTATTGTTATTTCATTTTATTCCTTCAAACACTGTATAAAACATTTCACATCATTACAAAATCCTTTTTTTTTATAGTTTGTATTGAGACTTATAATCTAAGTATTCTTTGTGTGGGACTCATGTGATGGTTAGGTGCCCTATGCTTGGCCCATGATCCATAAAAGAAAATATTAAGGTGTAATACTTTGTATTTTGACCCAGATCATGGCTTGGACTGTCCTAATAACCTAGATAATTTCCTTTTCTACTAACCTATATTTTGATCTAACACCATAGATTAGGCTCCAAGAACGGTCCTTAATGTTGTAAATATCAAAATGGCTATCATGCCCCACTTGTAATCTAAGGATTCTTTACTTGGGAATCATGTGATGTTTAGGGGCCCTATGGATGTCCCATGATCCATAAAGAAAATTGTTATGGTTTATGACTCTATATTTTGACCCTGGATCATTGCTTGGACTGTGGGAACCAACTTAATTGGTTTGAAAAACCTCAACAACGATGATGATGATGATGATGGTAAGGGAAATGGTACCAATGATGAGGATGACGATGATGATAAGGAATGGTGAGGAAGTGGATGAGAATGATGAGGATCAAGCGTCCATGTATTGGACACTTAAAAGAGTCCCCCTATGTAGGGCCTATATAGTGTTTTAGGGTGTTGTAATATCCCATGAGCCCCTTAGGAAATTCATATGGCTTTATACCCTATGTTTCCTTAAACTCCATGGTCCAATATCACCACACATACCTCTAAAGATAATATTTTTCCTACAAGTGATGCATGGTTTCCATTACAAGTTTTTAAGCATCAAAGATGGTTCTCGATGTATTGGGCATGGTCCAAGGAGGGACAATGATTTCTTAGGGATTATAAGAGTGTTTTAATGCTCATGGACCATGCACACTATATGTTTTAAGTGAGCTGGAAGAGGATTGGGCCAATTATGTTTATTTTCTCAATCATAGTAGACTAAACTTTCAAAGGAGGAGGACTACCTCAATGGTCAAGGAACAAAGGTCACTACATGGTTTTGTACATCAGGGATTGTTTTTAGGGTCATGAACATGGTTCAAGGAGGAAAAAATTGTATTAGGGAGTAAAAGAGGCTTTTATCATTCACAGATCATGAACACAATAAAAAACCACCACACATTGCATATAGAGTGAATAATTGTCCTACATGGATCATATGATTGTTGTTGAAATATTTCAAATGCCATGGATTGTTCTTAGGGCCTTTTGTAGGGTTTAGGAATAAAAACTAAGGTTGCAGGCCCTAACATATTCATCTTTGTGTGTTATGGATATTTCCACCCTGTGGAAAGATGGGAACTCCCTTGGATCACTTTCCCAATACCTAAGACAGACAAGGGCGGTATACCAATATGTTTCCATCACCAGATCTAATCAATCACATACAACACAAGAGAAAATAAGGAATATAAATTAAGTCACCTTAGCTTATAAGCGCTCCTTTGATGATAACCATGATTGATGTAGATCAGGTTGAATTGGCTCCAGCTCCACTTGATGATCAACCTACACACATATAGACAAAGAAAAACCTTCCTCAAACCTTTCTATAAACATGTATAAAATATGCATGTAATTGACATAAAATACTATATCTATACTAGATCTAAGCTAGATCTATCAAGTGACTATTCATTATTGTGGTGATACTTGATGTGTGGTCAATCACACTAGCATTGTTTCATTTAATACTTGATTGGTTTAACCTCGAATAAAAATTTGGAATCTAGGTGCTACTTATGTCAACATGCATGGTGCTTTCCCTGGCGCAACATTGGATTTTTCCTGGTGCAATTCCTTTCAAAATTCTTGGCACAATTCCTGGTGCTATACTTGGCTCTATACCTGGAGCTATGCCAGATGATTTTCCTGGCGTAATCCCTGGCTCTAGACCTGGTGCTATGCTTGGCATTATGGAAGCTATGCCTGGCACTATTCTAGAAGCTATGTTGGACGTTATTCTGGAAGCTATTATGGACATTAATTTGGACGTTAATTGGGATGCTAATTAGCGTCTAAAATAACTTCTACTTTAATAAATAAATAAATAAACGCCATTAAAAGTGCCATCCAGTGGAAAAGCGCCAATTTTGTCCAAAAAATGATGAAAAATACACTAAAAGTGTTAGAGGACACAAAAAAGGGAGATAAAAGAGACGCTAAACACAGGTTTTGTTGTAGAGCTCGTCCCATTTCAAAATACATTCACATTCTAACTGAGATTTATACTGAAGTCTTTCCAGAGATCAAAATTTGAAGTAAAGAAAAGCGTAATATAAATGAAATGATTTTTGTAAATCATCAAACATCCCAAAAGGAACGAAAAATTGTCAAAACAGAGTTCAAAGGCTGAGTAGTTCCAAAATGGAAACAACTAACAGATTCATATGTCGAATCTCAATATGTATCGAGTTTTTGCAAGGATAAAAGCAATCAAACAACAAAAATTGAAGAGTAATTCTGGGATAAAATCATAGAGGAATTGTAAAACCATTTAATTGGATTAATTCAGTTATGTTTAAAACATAAATCATTTCATTTATTGTACACTGAGTTATACTGTGAGACAGAACCCAAGTCTTATAGGAAAATTATAACATGAATATATAGTATTTAAAATAACCTACAATTTTCAAAGGATCGAATGAGGTTTAGTCCTCAGAGATTTAGTTAATAATGAATACACAAAAATTTCGATGTGCAGACTTTAATATAAGATACAAATTACAAAAAATGGAAGGTATTCATTCTACCGAGATCGATTTAATAACGAATACACGGAGATTCCCGTATGCCGAATTTAATATACACAAATTTTGATGTACAAAGATTCACGTATGCCAAATTTATATTACATACATTCAAATCCTCCTTGGTTAAAGGCACATTATAACTCTGTTCATGAACAGAGATCTCTATTCATGAACATAGATGAACTAAAGAGTAGCAAACTAATGCTTAAAATATTGTGGTAGTGATTAATGTTACTACATAACAATCTCTAAAAATAATCAAAAATAAATATGAAATTAACATTACCATTTTGTATTAAATGTTTATGGAAGAGGATGGAACTGATGAGACATACTTGTTCTTTTTTCAATTGAGGGAGATATCAAACTGATTGGCACCCGAAGCTACCGAAGCCCAACGACGAAGCCGAACACCAAAGAACCAAAGCCGATTTTCCAGCAGCTGTAGGTAGAAAAATGAAAAATGATGGCCGTTGCCGAGCTTTTATGTAGAATAATTATTCGGCTGAATAAACAAAAAAACACCGGGCAATTTTCCCGTTCGGCACTGCATCGCACGCAGTTGGAGGTCTCCATTATTTTTAATGGTGAACCGTTAATAGTTATTCGACCAAATAACCATATTTATTTGGCCGAATAAAATAATTTATTCGGCTGAATAAATATTTTTCTTCGGCTGAATAAATATTGTTCTTCGGCTGAATAAATATTGTTCTTCGGCCGAATAGACTCTGTTATGTTTCTCGGGAACCCAATTCTCACGAAATAGACATCCATCTTCATGGATTCACTCATAGAGTTTTAATGCTCTTCTCATTCTCCCCCTTCCATGCACCACAATAGCTCAATATATAACCCTCCAGAGGCAAGTGAAAGGTCGAATCGAGTCGTTTCAAGATACATGGAGGGCCAAAGGTCACAATGCCCACTTTTTGGAGTGAAAAATAGAGTTTTTACTTTTATTTACCAAAAAGTCGATGTACGCGGGCTGTAGTGACTCAGCCTGCGTATACGCAAGGTGTATCGAAGTAGCTCCGTATAGGAGGAAAAATAGGGAAAAGGGGTTTCAAGGAGAACCACAAGTATGGTTTTGAGTCTCTAAATAGGTAAGGGAGGCCAAGGAGTATAAATTCTCACAAGGTGGAAAAATACAGTGTAACAGTAGCTACTATTAATAAAATTGTAGAAGAGAATCAAGACAAATCTCCACATCTTACACTATTAATCAGTGAAGATGGAACAAGGAAAAACTTGAAATTATTGCCATCTAATATGTCCCATGGTTTGTTGCGAAAAAATGGCAAATGAAGAAATCGAAAGTATCGGTTTGTGTCTAGTATCACAATCCTCCTTTAGCAAGGTGATGAGGGAATATTTTCGAGATGTTAAAATTTCTAAATCAAACTCCTTTGCAAGGTGTAATGAGTGCATCACAATATAGAATAGGCTTAAGGGACCAGTGATCTAACTGAGGTGGAAAGGTTGTGAGGACATCAGGGAGCTCATAATAAATATATCACAAGTTATCTCCAAGTATATTATTCTCACATATTAGCTTCACAAAAAACTCCGAAGACTTTTCTGAGTATTGTTCATGAAAAAATGGATAAGTCAAAGACTTCCCTTCCAAGGATGTGTAAGAATGAAAAATATTTTAGTAATGTTATGAATTTCCCCATATCATTGACTAGAATGTTGACTCATGGGAACAAGACCAGTGGTTTTTCGCATTTCATCCTCTCATTTTTAGAGATGGGATCGAATTTCACCGTGACATCCTTGGCTAAATGCTTGAAGAGTCTTGAAGAACTAGTGGTTGATAAATATGGTGATTTTCTCTACAAAGGAAAAACATCTAAGCACCAATTGCATGATGCTCTATTGCAATAAGAGTCATATGAAAAGTGTGTGATATACAGACAATATATAATGCAACATGATATATTGTGTGTTGATGGTACGAATCAATGCATGCCAAATAGAAAACTACAACCCATATTGTTGTTGCAAATGGATAATTTTTCAGGCGATAACAAAAATCGCTTTGTATTTGCATTTCCATCTCTTTTAACAGCAAGGAGAGTGTTCAAGATAGTTGAAGTTGGATTCCTCCCGGTTGGACACACCCATGAAGACATAGATGGAACTTATGGAAAGTTATTAGTAAATCTAATGCGCAAGGATATATTTTCACTCTCGGAAATTATGGATATGTATAGGACATGTGAAGATCAGAATTTATATGTCCCTTATCTAATTCATGAAATTTATGATTTTAAGAGTTTTGTGAAACCCCACCTTTTGGATGGAAATGCCAAGATCATCGGTATCAAAAAATGCTAGTTTTATAAATTTCATCTCATAGATAACATTCCAGTCATGCAATGGAGGGCATCATTTCAGGATAAATATTGGTCGTCTCCTATTCATCTATGGCAGTCATTTCCAGAAGGTAGCGCAGAATTTTCGGTGGGGCAGCCTAGGTTATTAATAATGCAATAAAAAATACCTTCATACATTGACGAAATAAAAAGGGAATAGAAACACATATTTCATTTTGGAATCAAGGGATTGAAAAGGGAGGTGAACAATTTTGGCGTCCCGAGTTAAATTATTGGAAGGATGTATATAAAGATTTGGACAGTACCTTCGAGAGTGTTGATCAGTCAGCAACTAACTTTTACCCATCGAAAAGCCATGATATTCATAGTAGTGAACCTACAGGATCTAAACATGAAATTATGGATTCCTATTTGAAGCAAAATGTTCCTGCTTTGCAGGATTGCTATGTTGGACCAGTATGCAAAAATCCTAGAGATGAATTCATTCCAAGAGTGGATGTTGTAAAGGGCCAAATGGTCATTATGAAATCACCAGATCCATATTGTGCAATCTGGTTGGGTAGAGCGATTGGTAATATTTTGTGATGCACCTGCAACAATTAATTAATACAAATATGTGAAATAGCATAAATGACAGAACTCATAATCACTTTTATATTGATCACAGGCCACTTCGAGGGGGCAACCTCCTATGAGCAAGCTCAATACAAATAACTTCACGGTGCCTTCATAGGTCTCAACACACACTTATATACTAATTCTAGGTGCCAATACTATGGGTCAAAACCATGGGCCGCTACAAACTATGGATCAACAATACTATGGGCGACTTACAAAGCATATGCGCCAACAATAATAACACAAACTATTGATCAACAAATACTACGGGACAACTTACAAAGCATATGCGTCCAACAACAACATACTAACAAAGTAAAGACATGGGTTCCTAACATCCCCTCCCCCTTTAAAAAAAGTTTTTTCCTCAAAGCTTTAGATGTGGAAATTGTTGTTGAATCTGAAGGAGTGGTTCCCATGTAGCATCCTCTGGTTGCATGCTATGCCACTGAATTAAGACCTCTCTGATAGAGCGAGAGCGAAGCTGACACATGTGCCGATTGAGGATGGCCTCTGGCTCCAAAAGGATGGATCCTTCATTATCCAGTTTGGGTAAAATCATTTGTCCACTGATGTTGGTGCCAAGAAATTTCTTCAGACAAGAGACATGAAAGACTGGATGAATGCGGGAAGAAGGAGGAACTTCCAATTTATAGGCAATGGACCCAATCTTCTGAAGAATCCAATATGGCCCATACAACTTTGGAGCGAGCTTATGATTCCCTTTGAGTTTCAAGGAGGATTGTTTGTACGGCTGGATACGAAGAAAAACCATATCGCCGACTTGAAAAGTGTGCCTAGAATGGTGTTGATCAGCTTGTTGCTTCATGCGATTTCTTGCCATGTGAAGATTGTCCCGCAAAATGCGAAGAATCTGATCACGGTTTCGAAGGACCGTGTCAACTTCCTGAACTGGTGAACTGGTGGGGGTGTATGGAAGAAGAGCTGGAGGTGCCTAACCATAGACGACTTCATATGGGGTCATTTTAGAGGCGGTGTGGTAAGAGGTATTGTACCACCATTCAGCGAGAGGAAGCCACTTTGCTCACTGATGTTGTTGTTCTGAGGTGAAGCAACGAAGATAAGTTTCCAAGCATTTATTGATAATTTCATTCTGACCATCTGTTTGTGGGTGATACCCTGAACTCATCTTTAGTTTGGTGCCAGTGTGGCGAAATAGTTCTGTCCAAAAATGACTGGTGAAAGTCGCATCACGATCCGAGACAATGGAAGAAGGGATGCCATGAAGATGAAATATCTGGTCCAGGAAAATTTGAGCAACGGAGGAGGCTGTATAGGGATGGCTGAGAGCACAAAAATGACTATATTTGGAGAGGTGATCAACCACAACGAGAATCACTATCTTCCCGCCAGATTTAGGGAGTCCTTCAATGAAATCCATAGAAATATCTGTCCAAATCGATGTAGGTATGGGAAAGGGTTCAAGCAATCCTGGAAGGAGTGTTGTTTCACCCTTATTGCACTGGCAGGTATCACATTCGGCCACCATCTGTTGAATTTTCCTTTTCATGCCCTACCAAAAGAAGTTACGTTGTTCTCGTTCATACGTTTTGAGGAACCCAGAGTGCCCTGCCGATGGAGAAGCATGGAGTTCATAGAAGACAGCCTGTTGAAGATCTGTGCTCTGGAGAAGCACCAGACGACCCTTGTATCATAGAGAAGCACCATCCCAAGAGTAATGTGGTACAACAGAAGGGTTGTTGGTCAAGCATTGGATGATTTGAGATAAGGAAGAGTCATTGACATAACCCTATTGAACAGATTGCAACCAATTTGGAATAGGCATAGAAATAACTGAAAGAGAACCTTGGGCATCAAATGTGCGAGAAAGAGCATCTGCCACAATATTGTCTTTACCCTTCTTGTAAGTGATCTCATAGTCATAACCCATGAGTTTTCTAACCCATTTCTGTTGTGCTGGGGAGGAGACACGCTAGTCCAATAAATATTTCAGACTTTGGTGATCAGTCTTGATGCAGAAATGATTCCCTAATAGGTATGGGTGCCACTTTTGTACTGCATGCAAAATAGCCATCATTGCCTTCTCATAGGTAGAGGCTGCTAAATTCTTACCTGAAAGGGCTTTGCTGGTGAATGCAATGGGGTGTTCATCTTGAAGGAGAACAACACCAAGTCCATTGCCGCAAGCATCACTCTCAATAGTGAAGGGCTTGGAAAAATCGGACATAGCTAGCACAGGTGTAGTACACATAGCTTGTTTTAGTTTGTCAAATGCACACTAAGCAGCAGGTGTCCATGTAAAAGCATCCTTTTTCAATAGAGCAGTTAATGGAGCTGCAATCTTCCCATAATCCTTGACAAACTTGCGGTAGTAGCCAGTCAACCCCAAAAAACCACGAAGGCTCTTGAGTGTCTGAGGATGCGGCCAATTGTTCATGGCATCGATTTTGGCAAGATCCACGCGAACCCCTTGTGCTGAGATAATGTGCCCGAGATACTCAACTTCCTTTTGTCCAAAAACACATTTAGACTGCTTGGCATGGAGATGATGGTTAGAGAAAAGTTGCATGACAAGATCCAGATGCTGGAGATGTTCATCCCATGTTTTACTGTAGATGAGGATATCATCAAAGAATACCAAAATGAATTTCCACAAGTAGGGTCAAAATATTTTATTCATTAAGGCCTGGAATGTGGAAGGAGCATTAGTGAGGCTAAAGGGCATGACCAAGAACTCATAATGGCCATCCTGTGTGCGGAAAGCTGTTTTAGGGATATCATCCTCATGAACTCGAATTTGATGATACCCAAAACGAAGATCCAACTTGGATAAAAAGTGAGCCCCATGAAGCTCATCAAGAAGCTCATCAACAACAGGAATTGAAAAGTTATCCTTGATGGTGAGGTGATTAAGTGCTCGGAAGTCAATGCAGAGGCGCCATGATCCATCTTTTTTGCGGACAAGAATAACTGGAGAAGAAAAGGAACTAGTGCTTGGGAAAATAATACCTTGCTTCAATAAGTCCCGAACGAGCATTTCAATCTCCATTTTTTGGTGAAATGGGTAGCGATAGGGCCTGATGTTGGGAGGAACGCTGCCAGGAAGGAGCTGAATACGATGGTATTCTGGCCTGGAAGGTGGCAATCCCACTGGTTCAGCAAAGACACCTGTATATCGATCCAGAATTTGTTGTAGATCCAAAGGAGTAGTGGAGACCGCTGATGGTTGCATCTGAATGGAATGGATTTGAGCGATGACACCATGTGAATTCTTCTTGAGGAGTTTTTCCATGCAATGTGAACTGATGATGCTGAGAGAACTTGGTTGTAATCCTGTCAATGTGTGTTTTTGTCCATTGAGGGAAAACTGCATCCAAAGTTCAGCAAAATCCCATAAAATAGGGCCAAGTGTGCGTAGCCATTGAGCGCCCAAAACCACATCACATCCGCCTAAGGGCAAGGCAAACATGTCAGAGCGCAAGGTATAATCTCCCATAGAGATACGCACATTTCGACACTTCCCTTTGCAAGGTAAGGTGCCCCCATTGGCAACCATGACTTCAAAGTTGGAGCAAGGATGGATAAAACAATCAGCTTGTTTGGCGATCCGAGGGTCAATGAAATTACGAGTGCTACCAGAATCAATGAGTATTGTAAGAGAAAGCTTCTTGAAGTAACCCCTGACCCGCATTGTTTGGGGGGTGGTGATTCTAGCTAAAGCATGGAGAGATATCTCTGGCTGGTCATCCTGAGACGGAGGGTCAATAGGCGGTTCCTGAATGTCGACCGGAGCATCCAGTGTTTCTGGATCTTCGTCACCAATTTCAGAGGCAGGCGGAGACTCCACATCCAAGAGATAGAGCTTTTGCTGAACACATCTATGTCCTCGAGTGAATTTCTCATCACAATTATAGCAAATCCCCTTTTCTCTACGTGCTTGCATCTCTGTTTTAGACAAACACTTGATAGGAGTCGGTCGAGGAGCCTGCGGTATAAGTGGTCACTGAGAACCCATATTTCAGAAGGGAACAAAAGTGGACTTGGAGCGTTGTTGGGATGCAATCTTGTCTTCTGCCAACTTAGCCAACCCTAGGGCTTCCATCATTGTGGTGGGATAGAACATTTTGACCTCAGAGCGGATGGCATCCTTTAGACCACTGATAAAACAACTCCGGTAAAAGTCATCAGACAATCCTTCGGTGTGGTTGGCTAGGTTCTCAAATTTGGTTTGATACTCTCTCACGGTGCCAATTTGGCGAAGTTTAGTGAGGGCTCCGGTGAAGTCATCAAAAGCACTGGGACCAAATCGTTGCAAAAGGAGTTGGCAAAAGTCTGACCATTTGGGCTCTGGATGAGCCTTGATGTACCAACGGTACCATTGAAGAGCTTCCTGTTCCAAGTGAAAGGATGCCAGTGGAACTTTGTTGACATCAAAAGTATTATGCAGGCTGAAATACTATTCTACACGATAGATCCATCCAGTTGGATCAGTACCATTGAAGCGAGGAAAATCAAGCTTCAGACCACGAAAATTGCTGGAAGAAGAGAACCCATTGTCTGCTGAAGACTCGGACTGTCGTTTGTTGTTCATAGCTGAATGTTCAAGATGGAGGCTAAGAAATTTTTCATCCAGATCTTGGAGTTTGGCTTGGATGGCTGCAAGTGCTTCTTCCATGGTTTTTGCTCCTGCACGGGTGACAACCATAACCAGGAGTTTTTTTTTTTTTTTTTGACTGGGTAGGAAAATAAAAATAGAAACTGCTTCAGTAAGGGAAAATCTGGACTTGGGAAAAAATTTGGAGGGTAATTGGGATTTGACTAGGTGTTGGACACTGTCGACTAGATAGGGAAGCAAAAATGAGGATTTCAGAAGCGGGGTGAAAGGATGGGAAAATTTGGCAGAGGGGGACAAAGAGGCAGAATTCAGAGAGGAACTCTGTGGTAAAATTTGAAGGTGATTGGGTGAAATCTGAGGAAGTTATGGCAAACCCTAAAAATAGACAAATGTGGGCTTTCGGGCTTTGGGAAGGGGAATTGGGGATAGGGTCCTCAGGAATGAAATATGCAGAATGGGATGACAGGGGTTCCCCAAAAATTTCAAGGGAAATAGAGTGAAAACAAGGGAGATATGGACAAAAAACTGGGGTTCCCCGATTTTTTTTTTATCAGACTGGAGCGGCTACGACTCGGAAGGGATCTGGAACAACGTCGAATGGATTGAAAATGGATGGATCTGGAACGGCTTGCAAAATGGATCTGAAATGGTGCAGTAGCGATTGACAATAGTTCAGCTGAAAGTAGATATGGACCCCAGGTATGTGCAGCTTCCTAACAGTTCAGGGGTTTCACTCGGCCACCAATGTTGTCTGACGGCTTGCGTATTGGGGCAGTACCCCTCACTCCACGGCTCAGGTAAAACTGATAACCGCTTTGCCACAAACGACAGCTCTTGGTTTACCTCACGGGTGGGAACTAGTCAATCAGGTAGGGGTTGTTACCTTTTTCGCTGGCAGGTCCTCTCAATGGGCCAGCTACTTTGGGGTTCCTGTGGTACTCCTCACAATGAGTTTTAGGGATTATTCCCAAGTACTTCCCACAGTTAAGCGGATAGGGATTATTCCCAAATCCGAACCTGCAACAGATGCGGAAAAAAAAAAAATTGGCAGAAATTTCACCCAGCGAGCCCAAGAAAGTGCTCTGATACCAGATGTGATGCACCTGCAACAATTAATTAATACGAATATGCGAAATAACAGAAATGACAGAACTCAGAATCACTTTTATATTGATCACAGGCCACTTCGAGGGGGCAACCTTCTATGAGAAAGCTCAATACAAATAACTTCACGGTGCCTTCATAGGTCTCAACACACACTTATATACTAATTCTAGGCACCAATACTATGGGTCAAAACCATGGGCCGCTACAAACTATGGATCAACAATACTACGGGCGATTTACAAAGCATATGCTCCAACAACAATAACACAAACTATTGATCAACAAATACTAAGGGACAACTTACAAAGCATATGCGTCCAACAACAACATACTGACAAAGTAAAGACATGGGTTCCTAACATATTTATCAGGATTCAGATGCTAGTATTGTTGGGTCTTACAAAGTAGAGGTGCAGTGGTGGAAGCCAACAAGAGCATCGAAGGATCTGAAGGTCTTGTACAAAAACTTCTTAAATAGAAAGCAACAATGGGTTGTTAGTGTAGAATAAAATGTGATGATCGATGTAAATAGAATCATATGGGAATGGTCACCAAGGCTAGGATGGACAGGAGAAAAAATTAGAATAAATGAGAAGGGCCTTGCAGTAGTTAAGGCACAACGAGAACATATGCGGCATAATGTTCAAAGTGGGATGGATGTTCCTACGGATATCGTTTGATGTGATCTTAGCCAAAAAAAAGTATATTTTGTTACAATCCTTGTAATTTTTTTATCAACCTGGTTGGGCGAGAAAACGTTGAGCATTTGGAACGTCCACGATCCTATAGGCATTTGGGGAAAATTACTACTACGAAGCAGAATACACCGCTTACTGGTTACTACTGTGTAATTAAGTTGTGCCTATACAGATTACGTAGAGAATTCCTGCCTCTTTTGGAAACTATTAATATTATTTATGTAAAAATATATATATTCTTAATATTGTGTCAAAAAGAAACAAGAACTGATAAACTTGTTATTCAAACAAGGACTGAATATTATAGACATTGCACTTTTCACCTTAAAAAGGTTGCACATTTCCAAATGAAAATTGCCCTTTTCAAATCAAAATTTGCATTTTTTATTTGAAATTCATACTTTTCAACTCAAAATTTGCATTTTTTTATTTGAAATTCACACTTTTTGAATTGAAATTCATAGTTTCATAACAAAAAAATGCAATTTTAAGGTTCATAAGTAGTTAAAAAACCACTATTTGAATAGAAAAACACATTTTTCAAAGCCAATATTATTGTTTTCAGAACCTGATTTTGCAATTTAGAAAGGTTGGTATTGACACTTTCAAAATCTAAATTCACACTTTCTTAGTCCAAATTTTGCCTAATATTTCCAAATTTAATGAAATTGGCATTATTTGCATTTATCTAAGCAATGTAAGCTTCACTTTTCCATTTCTAATAAATTTATGTATGAGGTGGAATTAGATGTGATTCCACTTGATATATGTGGGATTGTCTTGGGAATCCCTTATCTTTATGACAGGAAAGCAGTGTTTTACAGGGAGAATAATAGTTATCATCTATTCAAGGATGGGATGGAGTTCATCGTAAGATCTCACAAAATGAAACATTATTTGTCGGTCATTACTATAGGGAAAAAAGAATATGTTGATAAATGTCAAATTGCAGGTACAACATGAGGAATTGAAGCATGAAGGCATCGTTGACAGCAAATCAAAGCCTACTGAGAAGGGAAAGCTTATTGGTTCATTTTCTTACACATCTACATTTTCACTTTTATGCTAGATTATGTTGCTATCCAGTTGTACTTGGATGGTAGCAACAACAATAAACGCAGATTTTTGTAGGAAAGGATCCAAGTTTAAGTTTGTCAATAGGTTTATAGGTGTGTTCATCTTTATGATTATGATCCAAGTGATCATGACTCGAGGAGGATGGATGAAGGATAAAGGGAAAGTGGGGATAGATTGTCTTCACTCTTCTTTTGAATAAGAACAAGCTTTTGGGTTCCAAAAGCTTCCCAGTGGGGAGGCGTGATACAGGAGGATATTCACCGATCAAAAGTGGTCAAAATTTTACAATATTAGAATTTGAAATGGATAGCACCATCATGAATAGCTCGTCGAGAAGATTATGACGATGTTCATTTCACCTCAATTGGAGCTCGTATGGCCAAGATACATTCTAAAGTTTTCAGCAAAAGTGGAAACAGGGAAAGAGGTGCCACATGGCACCAATGGAAGGGTGACACATGGCCTGCATAGTGATGACATGGAAGATGATGTGTCAGGTTCTAGTGACATGGCCTAACCAGATAATGACATGTGGTAGGATTGTTGATGTGGTAGTTAGTTAGTAGATGAGTTGGCATCTATGTGGCATTGACTTGGACTTGTTATTCTCCACCACATGGAAAGCCCCTGATGGCTATTTTATTTCCACATTCACCAAAAATATTGTGGCTATGCCCAAGATTGAACTCGTGACCTCCTTATCAACATCCATGTTATGTAACCTTACACCACGAGACACTTCTTGTAACTTGAATGGAAAACAACTATGTTATTATTGTATTGGGTAACCATTTTTACAAGGGAAGCCTGCAGGTTTGACCCCAAGACCTCCCCCATATTAAGCAGGATATAATCCATGTATGGAAACCAATAATGGATTCCATGTTTGCTGGAGACTGTAACCATTTCCACTTTTTATGAGCACAGTTTTTTGATGGACTTAGTGTAAGTCACCATATTTGATGGAGGAAGTTGGCGCTAGAGTTGTACTATGCCAAACATAGCATAAAATATTTTTGGTTGGGAGCTTCCATGTTATGGGTATGATTTGGTCATAACCCCATACCATATACAACAAAAGCCTTGGGATATGGTTTAGAATTCGGTTAATGCCACGAATTTGGAATTTTTTTTATTCACATGCGATATGGGTTAATGCTAAGTATGGTTGTAGCCAAAACGAGCACATGGTGTTTGTGAAGTGGTAGTAACGACATGTGAAACCACATTCTTTTAATTATAATTTATGTCACGGTTAATTATAAAGTGGTTGTAACAAAGTACAACCAATGTATTATTTTGGTTTCAGGTCAACCATGTCATTAAGGGGTAAATCAAGCTATATAAGCCTAAGAATTTGCATTGTAAGGAGGCCAAGTCTAGGGGTCCTGGGTGGGAAATCTTTGGGAGGATCCAAGCTTTGGGGATGCTTGAGAGGTATTTTTGGAGGAGAATTTTTGGTGGGAATTCTTGGAAATTGTGTGAGGATTATTTTATTTTTATTAGAGTGGGAGAGATTTTGAAGAAGATTAGTAAAGATTGTTTGGAAATATTTTTGAAGCTCTGCAATGTAAGCTTCACTTTAACATTTCTAATAAATTTATGGAAGAGGTGGATTGGATGTGACTCCACTTGATATATGTGGGATTGTGTTCGGTAGCCCATATCTTTATGACATGAAAGCATTATTCCACAAGGACCATAACATGTATCATCTATTCAAGGATGGGATGGAGTTCATTGTAAGAGCTCATAAGATGAAACATGATTTGTCTATCGTTTCTATAGGGAAAAAGAAGATGTTGATAAATGTCACACCATAGGTACAACATAAGGAATTGCAGAATGAAGGCGTCGTTGATGGAAAATCAGAGCCTATTAAGAAGGGAAACCTTCATATTGGTTTATTTTCTTACACATCCACATTTCCAGTTTTAAGCTTGATTATGTTGATTTTCAATTGTATTTGGATGGTAGCAGCAACATTAAACAAATATTTGTGTAGGAATGGATCCATGTTTAAGTTTGTCAACAATTTTATCGGAGTCTTTATCTTTATAATTTTGATCCAGGTCATCATGACCCGAGCAAGATGGATTGAGGATACAGGGAAATTGGGTATAGATTGTCCTCACTCTTATTTTGAATAATAATAGGATTTTGGGGTCTACAATCTTCCTAGTGGGGAGGCATGATCCAGGAGGATCTTCACCGATCAAAAGTGGTTAAAAAGTGGTCAAACGTTTATAGTCTTAGAATCTGAAATAGACAACACCATCATCAAGATCTCATCAAGACGATTCCGATGGCATTATTTTCACCTTAATCGGAGCTCGTATGGCCAAGATATCACATTCTAAAGTTTTCAAAAAATAGTGGAAAAATAAAAAAAGGGTGCCATGTGGAACCACTAGAAGGGTGACACGTGGAAAGCACAAAGCTGACATGGTAGGTCTTGGTGATGTGGTCTAATCCGATGATGACATGTGGAAGGCATGTTGATGTGGCACTTGGTTGGAAAATGAGTTGGTGTCTATTTGGAAGTGACTTGGACTTGTTATTCTCCACCACATGGCAAGCCCCTAATGGTTTATTTCCATGTTCACCAAAAATATTGTGTTTGTGCCCAAGATTGAACCCATGACCTCCTTATCAACATTCCTACACTTTACCATTGCACCCCGAGACAATTCTTGTAAATTGAATGGCGAACAACTATTTTATTGTTGTATTGGGGAACAATTGGTGAAAAGGGGAATACCGTGGGTTTGTCTCCGAGACCTCCGCAATGTTAAGCAGGATATACTCCATGTATGGAAACCAACAACGCATTCCATGTTTTCCAAAGGTTGTAACCATTGCCATGTTTTATGAGCACAATTTTTGGTTGGACTTAGGATAAGTCACCATATTTGACGGTGGAAGTTAGGACTAGAGTTGCCCTATGCCAAACATACCATAAAAGCTTTGGGGTTGGGATCTTCCATGCTATGGGTATGATTTGGTCATAACCCCATACCATATACCATGAAAAACTTGGGATATGGTTTAAAAGAAGGTAATGCCACAAATTTTTGGATTTGTTTATTAACATGTGATATGGGTTAATGCTAAGTATGGTTGTAACCAATAACAAACACATGGTATTTATGAAGTGGTAATAACAACATGTGAACCCACATTGTTGTAATTATAATTTATGCCATGGTTAATTATAAAGTGGTTGTAACAAAGTCTAACCAATTGACTATTCTGCTTTCATACCAACCATGTCATTAAGGGTTAAATCAAGCTATATAATCCCAATCAATTGCATTGTAAGGAGGTCAAGTCTTGCGGTCCTGGGGATGTAAGATTTGGGAGGAGCCAAGATTTGGGGACTATGTGAGAGGTATTTTTGGAGGAGAATTATTGGTGATAATTCTTGGAATTTGTGTGAGGCTTATTTTATTCTTGTTAGAGTGGGAGAGTTTTTAAAGAAGATAAGTGAATCTTCTTTGGCAATATTTCCAAACCCAAATTGTACTTGTCGAAGATTGTATTTTGGTGCATCCAACAATTGGACCTCATTAATAAGATCGGTCTTCCTTGGAGAAGTGTACACAGAGACGTATTCCCTTTGTGGATGAACTCCGTTAACAAGCTTCGTTTGTCATGTTTTTCATGCTTTGATTTTAATATTGTCATAATTGTTGCATTTAACTTATTTATGCTTTTAAATCATTAATTAAAGCATTATGTTATGAGTTTGCAACATTATTATGTAATAATGACAACCATGATGAAATGTTTATACTCACATTGAAATGCATTTTAGTCACTCGATCCTTGGGTCGTTTCCCGGATCAAGATGGGATCATAGTAGGTTTGACTACATTATGAGTGTGGATGCTTACTAGGTCCAAGATTAAAGTTGGTGAAGGAAAAATCAATCCTTTCAACCTATAGATTGGACGTGCACATCATAGAAATAAAATCGAAGATGAATACCTCCGTTTAGAGAATGACAACGCTTTCCACAAGAATTTCTACCAGATGAAAGACAGTGTAGTAAAATTGTTTGTAGACTATGAAGAGAGAATGAAAAAGAAGGAAAAGAAGAAGGTAACTAAAATAGAGAATGATTCTTATGTGAACCGGGGAAATGGAGGAGACCCTCTTGAACCTCCATATCCATATTCAAGTTCAATCTCTTCTTCCTCATCTTCTCATCATTCTAGTTTTAATCAGAAAGATTATTTTAAGAATCCATTATCGATGATTGAAATCAAATTTAATTTGTTGATATATAACGGAGAGTTGGATTCAGAAAAACTTGATAATTGGATCAAACAAATTAAGTTTTACTGCAGGTTTCAAAATTTTTTGGACGATTCTACAAAGGATCAACTCACTACTCTTTGCTTCGGAAGCACTACTTTAATTTGGTGGGAGAGTAGGGTTCAAAAAGACCTCCTTACACAAGGTAAACTAATCACATATTGGTTTGAATTTATATCTGCATTGAAGAAACAATTCTATCCATTAGGATATATGCAACAAGCCATTATGGATTGGAATAAATTAAGGAAAACAAAGGACAAGGGGTGCAAGATTATACTTGTGAATTAAGGAAGAAATCATTAATGTTGGGTATTCCTTTGTACACACAAGAAAATCGGTTGAAGTATGTAGGTGGATTACATGATTATTTAAGGAATCATATACTTATGTTTAATCCAAAAAACATTGATGAAGTTAGTGTGCAAGCTATTCACCTTGACGCAAGTAAAAGTAATGAGCAAGGAAATTCTTCAAATGAATCTTTGCAACTAAAAGAATGCAAGCTCAAAAGGACAACTATCGTGAAGGAGGAGGATGAGAAACCTACTTGTTATCATTGTACAAATAAGGGCCATGATGAGGATCATAGTTGGAAGTTGCACCTAGAATTAAAACTGAAGTGGGCTAAGCATAAGAAAAGTAACAAGAAGACTATTTCTACAATAATATTAAGGATCTTGGATTTGATTCAGGAGATGAGTTGAAGATAATGGTTATGAGTCTTCAAGGTAACAATGATATTTCTAGTTTTTCATATGCTTCTACTACTGTTGATTTGAGCCATGATGAAAGAAAGAAGACAGAAATGTTCCATATTTGAGTTATTTCCCATCATACTAAGACAGATACTCTTGTAGTTAATCGATCTCAATTTAACCTAATATCTGAATACATTATTGAGAATGAAATATTCCAGCCAATATTTGGCCAAAATATTATCTCCAAACTCATACCTTATCAAAATTTTAATAGCCAAGTTTTAGGCAATTTCTTAAATTGAGCAGGATGTAAGTGACGGGGACTGAAACAATGAGTGAGGATAGTAGGGATGACTTTAACTTCTAGAATTTGTATGGGATAGTGTGTAGAAACATCTAAGTTTTTTCTGAGGAGAAATTCCTAAGCACAAAGTACTGGGGCCATTTATGTTTCGAACATCATCCAGGCTGAAGTCTACTCCAATGCTTCCTGGGCACACTAGCATATGATTACTAGACTTGGTAATGGTTCTGGGTGTAAATAAGGGTCATTATCAGTCAATAATATTCATTAAAATAGGTTGGATCATATCTCACAATAATTTGGGAGGTTTAAAATGTGTTTGGAAGAATATTGGCCAAAACTAGCTAGTTAGGACTGTCGGGAAAGGGAAATTACAGAGTTTTCCAAATGGACTGAAATGCTTCCAAAATATTATGAACAGAGCATGGGGATATTAATATGATATATTGACCACAAAAAATCATTAGAAAATAGAAATACATCAATGGTTAAACATACTAAGAGTTTTACTAAAACTAGTCAATAGATGATACCCATTGAGCTAGTCTAGGGTCAAAGAAGGGTAAACTCGGTAAATGAAATAATGCGCTATTTTTATGACTGAAATAGATCTATTATAACTTATTTAATCTTTTTTGGTTGAATCATAATTTTTCAAAAATATCTTACAAATATTTGTTACCCTCCTTTGTTGCAGTTCCCCAATTCACTAGAAAAACTAGTCTCAATCTATGGAGGTGCCAAAATAACCATAAAACTTCATATATCAGTCCTAAACATATAAAAACATCTGATAAAAATTGAAAATGATTTTTGGGTCGAATTCACAAAGGTGGAATAATTTTTACAATAGGATTCATGAATGGTTCCACAGGAGGCCTCCCACAACTAGTTTGCCCCCATAGGAGAGGAGAAAGGGTTGGAAGGAAGGGATAAGGGTAAGATCTATGATAACTATGATGTATGAGATGCTACAGGGCCAGAACAGATATATTGATCTGTGCACTATCCTCTCTCACTAATATGAGATCCTCCTTCAAAACTGAGAGCTTGCTCCTCACAAGATCTAACAATTCCTTCACTTCAAGCACCTCTGGATGTTATGAACTCTTCTGATGGCTGGACAATATTCAAGAGTGGATGAGGAAAATCTGATCAGAAGTGTGATGCACCTCTGGAATTAGCCTGGAAACTTGTCAAAAACTTGGGGCACATCTCCCAAGGTTTTTGAGGCACAACACTCAACACTAGAGAAGCTTAGAGCTCTCAACAAAACTTCTCAAATGATCAAAAGTTGTTAATGGGAGTTGGAACCATTATTTTATAGAATTCATGTTGACCTGTTGAGCAAGTTAATTGGCTTGGTGGCCTGTGAGAATGGGTCACCCATGAGTGGATATACTTGCTTGCTTTTCTTCTTACACATTTTCTCTCCTTTAGAAACTGTGCCCCCTTGTATCTCAAGATGTTTCCTTCCTTATAAAACTTTCCTGCTTTGTAAATTGAGTTCTCTTTTGGAAATTTCGACCTCCCTTAGCTTTTTATGGTTGTTTCCCATTTCTTTCTTTTGGTAACATCTTACACCTTTCCGCTTTTCATCCCTTGTTATTTTCTGACATCTAGTTTTGATTTAGCAACATTATCATCAAGGGTATTCCCTCTTGGCCCACCTGAACACATCATCCACTTGCCAAAATATTAATAAATGGAGATAATTAATAAAATAAATTAATTCTACTCCAAAATCCAAAATCATTAATTATTTGATTAAATTAGAGGCCTAGCTCAAAATTTCCCAATTAATTAAATAATTCACCTTAGCACTTAGTTTGGGGATTAATATCTTCATGGGGGGGACACCTTATCCATTTAATTCCCCAAATTCACCCTTAGGTATATTGCATAATTCAGTTTCCACATCCATCCATTAATTAATTAATTAATTCCTAGGCGACTTAGGCTAAAATCATCCCCCATGGACCATAGAAAAATTTGGGGACATGACAGTCCTTTCCTCCCAAGATTGCTTGTCCTCAAGAAATTTAGTCTAGCTACTAATCCTGCAATTCCATCCAAGCATACTTATGACTTTTCTATCTCTCCTCTTGTTGGTGACCACAATAGTCACCCATTCTTTGTACCACAATAGAAATCATCAAAATCATGGGTTCCATCAATTCAATTGAATTGAAACATATGTTCCCTCAGCATGCTCCAACTATTCCATATATCTATAAAAATCCCCAACTGAATCTGAGTGTGTCCATCATGCCACTACTGCTCAAATCTGATCATAAGCTGCTCATGTATTCTCCAACAGTCTGTTCCATCTTGCAGTTCCCCATGAAAGGAGCTAGTCCACCATTCAACAAATGTAGATCTTAAGAAAAGCAAACTGGATTTCCCTCTTGGATCCCACAGCTTGTGGTGCTTTCTCCCAAGCCCAAATGACATCAGGAACAAACTTTCAACCCAAGGAATGGCAGGATCCCATGGATTGTGCAACATTCTTCCAAAAATTATGGCATTCTAAAAAATGCCATGATCCCAATACCAAGTTGGAATCTCTCTACTTCCAATGCTCATGAAAATTTCTAATATGTACTTGTACACCCGATCCTTGTGTGAATGTTTATTGGAATTATCTAATGGCTGCAAATTAGGCCCTTTCTGTTGCTTGGAAATCATAGAAAAATAAGCAACATTAAAAACCATTTTCTTGCAGAAAGACAAAACTTTTTTACCTTCCATATATTCCTTTTCAATGATGCCTCTATCCATCCATCTAGTGGACGAATCAGAGATCTTTCTTATTGATTCACATGAGCTAAAGTCAGCCATCTCTTCTACAGTAGGATCTATATCCCATAGGTATAGATCATGATCCTCCTGTTGTACATGTGGCATCAACCAGAAAAACTTCTTCACCCACTGTTCATTCCCCATTGTTATTGGTGAATCTAGGACACATGGGAAAGAACTGTGAACCTTCTTTGTATGTATGAAACCTTCAGTAATCATACTTGTGGCTGCAACTTCTTCATTATTGGATGGACCAAATTGGGTGCTCTGATCCCACTCTTCCATGGGAAAGTGACTATCATCAAGGAACATCTCAAGTTCCCTTAGGGAATGATCAGGTGCTTGGTTTTCATCAAACTATTCTTCACACTCCTCAAGCACATGTAAAGATAAATGATCCTCATGATCCACCATGTCATGAGGTTCCTCCATATGATCATGAATGATTTCATCCTAGTGAGGTTGACTGAATGGTGTGTAGGAGGGTAGGAAGGATCTTTGCAACTTTTCATGAAGCTGCAATATCTCTGTCTTGGATTCTTGGAGGGAAATTTGAGTACTTCTCAAATAATCTTAGGTGACCATAAATTAATCATTGAGCTTGTTGATATATTCATCATCCCTCAAGGATGCACCATGAAACAATTCTACAAGCTCCAACAAACTATCTCTATGAGAAAGCAGGTTCAAGAATTTACCGTTTATGTTTGTCATGGCTTTCTGATATTCTTCCATGTCTCTCATGGAAGAATGCTCCCTCAAATTCCAATAGATGTTATTCATTAAGGAATGGGTGTCATTGAGGGTTTTAAGGACTTATTGGATCTTGCATTCATTCATCTTTAGTGTCCCTTCAAGGAAATGAGATTCTAGCAGATGAACCTTCTCTTCTTCTAGCTTCCTAGGTTCAACTTCAGTTGATTCTGTTGAAGTTATGAAACTTGATCCATATTTTCGGGCTACAACATATCATATTTCATATCATGAATATCATATATTTGGCTGCAATTGGGGTTCTCATTCATCTATGGTACACGAGTAAGGATTTCTCTCCAATTTTCAGCTCTCCCCAATTTAGGAGTCTCGACCCCTGGGGGCTCAATCAAGCCCATATCCTCCTCAGAAGTGGCTGCACTATCAGGCTGACACATAGGCACATAAACATCATAATTTAAAAAATTATCATGTGTTATATTTTCCCCTCCTAGTGATGGTATGTTGCTGTTTTGGGCTTCCACCAATTTTTCATTTTCAATTTCTGTTGATGCAAGACCTTCTTCTTTCTCCATGGATATTGCATCCACAACACCTTAACCAATGGGGAATTCCATGTATCCCACATATATATTATAATAAACATCATTAGATGCTTCCTCACACTTAAAACATTCCTCAATGGGTTCTCTTCCAACCATGTGGGCATCCTGCAAACACCTTTCTAGTTATTCATCCCTGTCATTGCATTCACCCTTATCACTAAGGATCCGAGACTCAGCATCCAGGGAATCCCTTATGCAATAATTATCCTCTTATGTGTCTGCAAAATCATCATGATACAAATTAGTACAAAAATATGAATCTATTCCCTACCTTTGCATCATGCTTCTCTTCAATGGGTGGGGTTATGGTGCTTTGTTCTGCCACCAACTCACTAATTGATGTGTGGTCAACTTCTGCTTCCCTGTGAAGCTCTTGTGGTGATTTTGGATCTGAATTATGTTCTTATTTTGGATCTTATCCAAAATATGACTCAACACCCCTAATAGTACCAATCCCTTTTGAGGTGTTCTTGAGATGAAGCTTCCTCCTTGGTTGTCTTCGGATAAATATTCTTGGAGGCTCTTCTTGAAGAGGATACAAAAATTCTTGTGAAGTCACGTGCATCCAATAAAGATTTCATATTTTTTATTATCTCATCCATAGAAGGTTGACCTTTGACTGTGGAACATGCAAATTTTTCCTGAATATGGCTATCGGAATAACCATAGTCTCTTCTACCAATCATGATCTCATGGGAGATGTTTGTGGAAGGTACTTCTTGGAAATTTTCTTCTTCATACTGTCTGCATTACTCTTCATGTTTCTCATCATAATCTTCATCATACTCCTCATAAGAATAATCTTCTTCCTCATACAACTCAAAGTATGAATCTTCCATGACTAGAACTAATTCCACAACTGCAACTTGAAGATAGTGCTGAGCTACTTTTACATTAAGAGTCCACAGGCTCAGCCAAGGAAAGTGCTATGATACCACTGTAATATTCCAGCCAAGACTTGTCCAAAATAATATCTCCAAACTCAGATCTTATCAAAATTTTACTAGTCAAATTTTAGGCAATTTCTTAAATTGAGTAGGATGTAAGTGATGAGGACTGAAACAATGAGTGAGGATAGTAGGGATGACTTTAAGTTCTGGAATTTATATCATATAGTGTGCAACAACATCTAAGTTTGGTCTGAGCATAAATTCCTAAGCACAAAGTAATAGGGCCATTTATGTTTTGAACATCAGCCAGGTTGAAGTCTACTCTAGTGCTTCCTGGGCACACTAGTATATGCTTGAGTTGGAAGGAATTATTATAGGTGCACATTGAGCTAGTATTCAATTCTGGAGGGTAAAAAACTTATTAAAATAATGTAATACTATATTTTTCAAACTTAAATGGATCTTTTACAACTTAAATTAACTCAAGGGTTGAATCATACATTTCATTAAATATTTCTCAAATATTATGTCTCCTCCAATAAATACAATTCCCACAAATCTAGAATAGCTAGTCTTGATCTCTAAGAGTTCCAAAGCCACCAAAATATTCAAATATCATCCATAAATGTATAATAACCTCTGATATCATATAAATATTATTTTTAAGTCAAAATCATAGATATGGAAGAAGTATTATAGCCAGTTGCACCAACAGTGCACTAGAAGTCCTGCAAAAGCTAGTTTTCCCCAATAGGGAAAGAGAAAGGGTTGGAAGGAAGGGAGAAGGGTCATATATTTGATAAATATTATGTATGAGCTGCTACAGGGCCAGAACAGATATCTTGAGCTGCGCATTGTCCTCTCTCACTGATATGAGATCCTCCTTCAAAACTAAGAGCTTCCTCCTCACAAGATCTAGCAATTCCTTCACTTCAAGCACCTCTAGATGTTATGAACTCTTCTAATGGCTGGACAATATTCAAGAGTGGATGAATAACATTTGATTAGTAGTGTGATGCACCTCTAGAATTAGCCTGTAAACCTGTCAAAAACTTGGGGCACATCTCCCAAGGTTGTTGAGGCACAACACTCAACACTAGAGAATCTTAGAGCTCCCAAGAAAATTTCTCAAATGATCAAAAGTTGTTAATGGCAGTTGGAAGCATTCTTTTATAGAATTCATGTTGACCTGTTGAGCAAGTTAATTGGCTTGGTGACCTTTTCTCTCCTTTAGAAACTGTGCCCCCTTGTGTCTCAAGATGTTTCCTTCCTTGTCAAACTTTCCTACTTTGTAAATTGAGTTCTCTTTTGGAAATTTCGACCTACCTTAGCTTTTTATGGTTGTTTCCCATTTCTTTATTTTGGTAACATCTTACACCTTCCCGCTTTTCATCCCTTGCTATTTTATGACCTCCAGTTCTGATTTAGAAACATTATCCTCAAGGGTATTCCCTCTTGGCCCACTTGCACACATCATCCACTTGCCAAAATATTAATAAATGGAGATAATTAATAAAATAAATTAATTCCTCACTCCAAAATCCAAAATCATTAATTATTTAATTAAATTGGAGTCCTAACTCAAAATTTCCCAATTAATTAAATAATTCACCTTAGCACTAAGTTTGGGGACTAATATCTTCATGGGGGGGGCACCTTATCCATTTAATTCCCCAAATTCACCCTTTGGTATATTCCATAAGTCAATTTCCACATCCATCCATTAATTAGTTAATTAATGCCTAGGTGACTTAGGCTAAAATTATCCCCCATGGACCATAACAAAATTTGGGGACATGACAGAGAAACTAGGATTTGAGACTAAACCACATCCAAAACCTTATCCTTTAGGATGGGTTCATGAGAATGCTCTTGCATGTATCTAAGCAATGTAAGATCCGCTTTTCCATTCCTAATAAATTTATGGATGAGGTGGAATTGGATGTGATTCCACTTGATATATGTAGGATTGTGTTAGCTAGCCCATATCTTTATGATAGGAAAGAAGTGTTTTACAAGGAGCATAACAGGTATCATCTTCAAGGATGGGATGCAGTTGATCATAAGATATCACAAGATGAAACATGATTTGTATGCCATTGCTATAATAAAAAAGAAGATATTGGTAAATGTCACACTACAAGTACAACACGAGGAATTGCAGCATGAAGGCATCATTGATGGCAATCAGAACCTATTGCGAAGGGAAAGTTTCATATTGGTTTATTTTCTTACACATCTGCATTTTCAGTTTTATGCTTGTTTATGTTTCTATTCAGTTGTACTTGAATGGTAGCAGGAACATTAAATGCAATTTTTTGTAGGAATGGATCCATACAAAGAAATTGGGGATATATTGTCCTCAGTCTTCTTTTGAATAAGAATAGGGTTTTTGGGTCCAAAATGTTCCCATTGGGGAGGTGTGATCCAGGAGGATCTGCATTGATCAAAAGTGGTAAAAAGTGGTCAAAATTTGTTGGCTTCAGTACTGATCTAGAGGTATCCAATGTAGACCCAGGTTCTTCGCGGTTTCAAGGAACCAACAAAACCCCTTCTCACCGGCACTTTCGGCAACAGCCTGTGAACAAGCTGAGGTCTGACCCGAGGTGTAGCTATGGGGGCACTGCGGAAGCAGGTTTCCACAACGGTGTGATGAGTTGTTCGGACAGAACTACTGCGCAACGCACTATTAGACCTGCGCTACGAGCTGAGGACTGTGCGACGATGGATTGCGTCGCGGTCCGCACTCCCAAGAACTAGCCTCTTGTGCAACCAGCGCACCTAAGGGTTGCACGGTTCGGAAGGGATACAAATGATAGGATAACACATTGACTTATGTGCTTCCTCTTCACAACTTAACCAATGAATACTTTACTTAACACTTAATCATTCATCTACTGCCTTAGATTAATTAGCTTTATAACAAGTGCAAGTAGACGAAACATACAATGTTGCGCACACCCGGTACTGTGTGTCGAAGAGTTATACAATTTGAACGTTACTTACACATGTGATTATTCGATGAATTGATACTTTCACAGACTTGGACTACTTAGCATTCAAAATTCATTCATTCCTGTAATACTTAATGTATCATTCCCATCTTTCTCCTATGCCGAATACATATAAAGCATTAACATACCAACTAATAAATGAGAATCCAAGCAACTAAGGTAAGCAAAATAGGTAAATGCAAACACACAAACAATCACACTACACAGGATTTAATGTGGTTCACCCCCAGGATGGAGGCTGCGTCCACAAGAATTGTTGTTATATTAGTCTTTGGGAAGGGTACAATAGTTCTTTTTCTGCGCACTCAGCTTGCAGACTCTTTTCTCTCTCACTTGGCCTCTACACACACAACTTGTAGAACCTTTACAAAATGTTCCTCACAGAGATTTATCAACTCAATACGAGAACAACACAAAATGAAGAGCAACCCTTTCCCATACAAAAATTCCTTATTTATAGATCATGCCCGTAGGTCATGTATTTACAATTCGAAGGCTAAAACCCTTAGGTTTACAAAACTGTCACGGTTTTCCCTTAACCGGACTGCTGGTTTCTGGTAGCAAATATTCCATCGTGGCCACCTTCAGCGCGTGCCTCACGTTGCTATTGACCTTCTTGTCGCATGCATTCCAACAGGTCACATTTACCGAGCCACTCTTCCTCTAACGGTCTCATGCGACTGGTTCAGGTAGTGGTTCTTTCGCATGTGCGACCAGTGGATTTCTTTCACTTCTGCTCCTTACTCGTCACCTAGCACTCCAGGAGCGTCTTTACCAAAAATAGTCCACCGATGGTCTAACCAGAATCTTGTACCGTCTTCCCTCCAACACTCTGCTTTGCTGGATGCACGTCGACTGGACACATCGTAGCACTACCTCCTCACAGTACTGCTCTTCGCAGCTCTTCCAACACTGTGATGCATGCAACTTCGCAGCATCCCACAAACTTATACAAAAATGTTCCAACTGAACTACGCTCAGCTCCGTAGTTCCAAAAATCCTTCTTGCTCAAAATTCCCCACTTGGGACAGGCCCAATAGGCCCCTAATACTTACATGTGGCTCGTCCTCGAGCCACTTGGAACATCTGCAAGTTGTTCCTCCGCCTGCGGAGCTAGCTTCGCAGCGAACTCATTCTATGTTCCAATTAGCTTTTCGATTACGTCCTTCATGTCTTTCTCGACTTGCTTAACTGTTTCTAGCATTGTTGTGGCCACAACAGATCCCATGATTTAGCTGAGAACGGGAGCCCCAATTTTAAAAATAAAGACAAAGGTATTTGGGTAAGTGTTCTCGTGAACATGAGGTTTTGGACTTTGTTTCTATAATCTTGTTCTTGTACCTTTGGTTGCCTTGATTGTCACTATTTTTCTCTCTCTAAGAAATTTCTAAGTGTTTTTGGTTTGTTGGAAGCCTAAATTTTTAAGGATTTTTTCATTTACTTCCACCAACTCGAAACCCGACATTCTGATGACCCGAAACCCGCAACTCGAAAAATGCGGGTTGCGGGAATTCATTTTAGATCTTTCAATTTTTGGTCAACCCGAAACCCGCGACCTGCAAGGTGTGGGTTGCGGGAATCCTTTGCTAATAAATTTTGGGAAATATTCATATCGAAACCTGAAACCCGCAATCACGGCTTTCATATTTTAGGAATTTGTTTTACCTTTTCTTTTCCTTGTGTGTTCCCGAAGCCCGCAACCCAAAATTTCAGGTTGCGGGATGCGGGAAAAGTTTTTTCATTATTTAACGATTGTTTCCGTTACCGAAACTTGCAACCCACAAGTTTCGGGTTGTGGCTTTCGGGAATCATAAATAAACTTGTAAATAAGTTCTAACACCCGATCCCGAATCCCGCAGAGGCTAATCTTGGCCGTCCATTCCTTGGATCCAATGCATCTGATTCGATCGTTGCTTATATGTTTGATTCCCTTGTTCTTCTTTGCTTTGGTGACCAGGTTTCCGACTGTAATTCTCACCTCATGATCACCCCTGAAGACATGATTGCTTGATTGGATTGGCTTGTAATGACAGGTTTCAGATGCGACTTCGAATCATGCATGATTTCATCAAAATTGTACTTTGTTATGATCCAATTTGGATTAACACATGCTACGATGTCGTTTCATTATAGTTCAGATGATTGCAGTTCCCAATTCGTATGATTTTAATCATAGCAGCTCATCATATTCAATCATTATGATTTTTTGGGCTTTTATTAAATATGGTGACAAGCGTGAAGCACTTAGTTTGTCGTCTATATTCATTAGAGAAGTTTTTTTGTTTTTTTTTGAAAGCTTTCCTTCTGAAAACCTGGTGTGAGCAATACGCAGACAGGTTATGAATCCTTTGATGGATGTTATATGGAAGAAGAACTTCAGCCCTTGTTATTTCAAGAAGGTATGTCGCCATCCTTTGACATAGGTGTTCCTGATACCAGCAGTGATAGCGAAGTGGAAGATTCTGAAACTCCTCCCGTTTGCATACCACTCCCTTAGAAGAACGAAGAGAAAATCAATGAACAACTAAGTGATCGAGATGACTCCATTATTCATGATTTTATAATCAATAAGGAACCTGCTACTCCACTGGCTCCCACGAAGCAAGACTTGGTGTCCGATTTTTCTGTTTTCGAAAACGTTATGGATCAATAGGAAGATTCTAAGGCAATTCATATGGAGGATTTACTGGACCATCTATTGCCTGTTGTCGACATCCAGTAGGCAGCCGTTGAATTCCACAATTTTGTCACGGGATTTTCCCAAAATTAGAAAATGACCCTTATTTCAAACTTTATCGTAGGCTTGGAGAGAATCATTTGAGCTAAAATTGTTCAGATAAGTGGCAGAATTTTCTGGATCAATAGCTTGATCCGAATTTTTGTAATCCCTATCTTTTGGGAATTTCCATTTGTACTCTATTGTAATTCTTATTTAAGGTGGACTGCCTCTCGATGTTGGGGGTTGATAATTTTTGGGTTAGAAATCAGCAGGAGATGACTGGAGATACTCTGTCTTAGCAGATATTTGTAATTTTGTTTACAAACTTCATTAATACAGTAAAGTAATCCCTTTGAATCATCTCTTGTTTATTGTTCAAATTTCTTTGACAGTACATGATTTCTTACTTCGATTCATCATCTATAGTGTGTGATTCTTTTGCGTATATGAATTAATGCACATATCTATAATATTGATTTCTCTTTATGACTGGTCTATGTATGAAAATGTCTTATTAAGTTTCTTTAATTGAGATATTTTTCTTTATCGATTTTTGCAAATGGTCCACAACAACTTCAAACATTGTTAATTTTTCAATTAACAAAGTGATTACAGGTCTAAATACTTAAATTGTTGTCATTTAATTTTCATTAATTGATTATGATCTAAGCGAATAAGTGAATGTACACTTTAAAATTGTGTTGTGGCCACAACAGAGTTGAAGCACGGGAACCCCATTCCTAATAAACACAAGGGTAGTTGAGTGAGATTTCTTGTAAATATGAGATTTTGGTTTTTATCCCTAAGATCCCCCACCCATACTTTTGTTTTGTGTGTTTTCTTTTGAGTCAAAAAATTCCTAAGTGTTTCGGGCTTGCAGGAAGCTTCAATTTTTGAGTATTTTATCATTTACTTCCATCAACCTGAAACCCAGCATTTGGGAAACCCGACACCCGCAACCCGACAACTGTGGGTTGCGGGATTTGTTTGTTTGTCATGGAGTTTAATAAACCTGCAACCCGACAGATGCAGGTTGCGGGATTTTATTTTTGCAACTTATGTTTTTCAACATCCCCAAACCCGCAACCCGACAGTTACGGGTTGCGGGTTTTCTTTGTAAATAATTTCAGAATTTTTATCCCGAAACCCGAAACTCGCAGTTGCGGCTTTCAGCTTTCGGGAATTTCTTTTTTTAGTTCGATTTTGTTGTGTGTTCTCGAAACTCGCAACCTGACACTTTCGGGTTGCAGCTTTCGAAGAAAGGTTTTTGATTGCGATGTTTTTCATTCCCGAAACCCGCAACCCGACACTTTTGGGTTTCGGATTTCGGGAATTAATTTGCACATTTGTTTTCTTACAATCCCAAAACCCGTAACTCGAGACTTTTGGGTTTCGGATTTCGAGATTCTTAAACAAAATTTCAAAATAAATTATGAACCCGATCCCGCATCCCGCTCCGGTTCATCTCAGCAGTCCATTTGTTTTGATCCCATGGCTGTGCTTTAATCTAGAAAATGTAATAAGTAGGGTTTTTTTTATTTTATTTTGTCATTTTTTATGGTTGGAAGATTGTTCCGTCGCGCTATTATTCCGTTGCAAGAATTCCTGTCAAAAGGCGTTATTGTTGTTTTTCAGTTACTCTAGGTTGGATCGTTGCTATTACTGCACCCTATGTTCGTTAGTTCTGGTTTTGTGTTTGACATTTGTTTGCCATTGTTTCGACCCCTTAAGATTGCATATTATTACACATGTTTTGGTCCGAAAGGTTGTTCCGGTTATTCTATTAAGTCAGGTCACCCGGATCTAGTATGATACCTTCAAAAGGGTTATTATTCTGTGTACTGGAACTTTTGTTCGAGTCATTTCGCAGTCAGCTTTTTAGCCATAATTTTTTTTGGGGTTACAAATCTGAAGTCCTGATTGCTGATGTGAAAATACTTGTAATAATGAGCTTCTTTAGAGCGGTTTAAGTCATGCGAGCTCCGGTTGGTTGTGTACTTTTACACGGGTTTAGATCCGATTGATGTATGTCTTCTCTCATTTCATTACAGTTTGGATAATTGCAATGGATTGGTCGTATAATTTGAATCATTACCGTCCGTCCTGCCTAATCAATGTCATCTTATCGGTTGGCCTTAAATTGGCAATAAATATGAAACCTTCAGCTCATCCCTTTGCATTCTTTAAGGGGAAAAATTCTGTGTGATAATCTTGTAAACCTCCTTCTCAGCGTATCTAATGAAAGGAATATGAAGATAGGTAATGAATCTCCTAATGTCCATTTTGAAGATGAAGAACTCTATCCCTTATTATATCAAGAACCTATGTCACCACCTTTTGATGCAGGCGTTCCTGATTTAAGTAGTGATAGCGGTGAAGAAGATTTTCAGGCCCTGTTTGTATGCATGCAATTCCCTGATGAGGAAGAGAAGAAAGTTCCTGAGGAACTGGATGACCGTGACGACGATGTTATACGAGATTTAATAATCAACCAAGAACCTAATGTCCCATCGAATTCTTCTGAAGTAGATCCTTTAATGGATTTTTCCATTTTTGGGAAGATAATTCCTGATCTAGAAGATCCCATGGCAGATTCTCCATAGGCCAAACCACCCGTTGCTGATAGGCAACAATTTGGGATTGAATTTTTATTGTCCTGCAAAGATCTCTTTCATTAAAGGATGAATCTTTAGAAAATCATTTTGAAAGGTGACATAAATCATGTAAAACGAGAAATGGAAAGATTCTTGGATCGATAGTTTGATCCGATTTTGTAATCCCCATGTGGGAAATCTCTATCTTTTGGACTCTGTTGTAATTTCCTATTTAAAGAGGAGGACCTCTCGTAGTTAGGGGTTGCTAATTTTGGAGTTGCAAGTCAACAGGAGACAAGACTGGAGATACTCTGTTTAGCAGAGTTTTTTGTAATTTCTGTACAAGACCTCTTTATACAGTAAAGTTATCTTTTGATCTATCTTCTATTATTCCTCAAGTTTCTTTGAGAATTTCTAATTTATGCTTCAAATTGTCATCTATTATGCATCTGATCTTTTGCTAAACATTTGTTAATCCACATATTTGTCATATTGGTTTCCCTATATGATTGGTCTATGTTTCTGAGTGTTTCATTGAATTTATTCAATTCAAATACTTTTATTTTCTATTTCTGCAAATGATTCATTGCATACACATATAATCAATGTTAATTTTTAAATTAGTACAGTGATTACAGATTGGATCTTGTGTAAGCTCAAATACTTGAAAGATTGTCATTTAACTTTCATTAATTGGTAATAATTTAAGTTAACAAGTAATACAACTGAAGGCATTTCTGTTTAAGGTGTTTAGTTACTTGTTTATTACACTCCAAGACTAATCTACGCAATATCAATCTTTATTTTAGAATAGGACTAACTTAGATTAGTTTCCTCTTTTGAAATAGGTTAGGTTAGCTTAGTTTTACCTTTTTACACCATTGTTTTCCTTGAGTGGAAAACTGACCTAATTGGTCAAACCACCAACTCTTAGAGTGCCAATGGAGGCCGAATATCCATGGGGGATTACCATACCAAATAGTTTGGGGATAGAACTGCCCTTGCGCAGGGTCTTTCGAAGCCTTTCAACTTGGGTTTTCTTCCTCTGTTGGGAGCCTGGAACCATTCCAACACCTTTGCATCTAACCTGCACAACTGAGGCCTCAACAAATGGCACTAGAAGGAGGGCCACTAGCACAACATGCCTAAACAAGCCACTAAGAAATCTCCTCCAGCAAATACTTCAATGGTTCAAACTCGAAGCCAATCAAGGGCTTCAACATCTGAACAACCCACTAAGTCACAATCCACTGTTGTTCCTATTACACCTGCTCAGGTCACTACTACTGTTGCTGCTCCTATAACGCAACAAGTTGGAAGAGATGTTGTGATCATATCTCCCACAAGAGGATCAATTCTCCTTGAAGACATTTTAAACCAGTCTCGTGACAGTGTAACTAGATTGGAACAAAGAATCACTATTGAGCGAAGACGTGGTTTGGAAGCTCTCAATTTAGATAACGCTTTGCAGACCAGTGATCAAGAGGGTCAAATAAACACGATTACACAGAACAATGATAAACCAGCCCAACACTCAGCCTATTCCAATAGTGAACATCAACAGACAGCTGATCAAAACTCACCACACCGAGAATCAGTTGATCGTTCAGTTTTTCCTGAATACAACCTTAATCAACTTTTTCAGGAAGCCTTAGATCCTCCAAAAATTGGAGCTAGTGGACCACCACCATCTCCTCCTTCATCCTCATCCTTTTCCTCAGATAGTGAACATTCTTCAAGCTCTTTGTCAGAAGAAGAAGAAGAAGAACCACCGATGGATGGAGAAGGCCAAAACAGACCATGGCGCGACCAAGATGCAGTATGGGTGCTTGGAGACCAACATAGACTACCAAAAAACCCTGAGAAGTGGTTACCCAATTTTAACCCAGATGACAAGTCACCTGCATTAGATCATGTTAAAACCTTCATGTAGGCCATTAGACTTAGAAGTGTCATTTATGAGGATGTGATTTGCAGATTCTTTCCTTATACTTTTGAAGGAAAGGCAGCTACATGGTATTTTTCCTTACCACCAAGGTCTATCGTTTCTTGGGATGATTTTGAGAAATTATTCATCCAAAAGTTTGGAGATGAAAAAACATGACAAGATCTTGTTTTGAAATTATCTTCCATGAAAATTAAAGGGAAATAATGAGTTACATATTTCAGTCAAAGGTTCTCATATTTAAAAAATAGAATTCCTACCAACCTTCTTCCCCCTTAACAATTGTTGGTAGCTTACTATGAAAAACGCTTGCCTGCTCCTATTTCAATGTGGGTGAAACGAGCACGCAAAGGAACTTTGCTGGAATTGTTTGATGAAGCAATACAAGTTGAAAAAGACATTTTCTGTCTAAAGGATAGTCTGGAAACCTCAGAAGAAACACCTTCCACTTCCAGGAAAAGGAATGACAGTGCCCCCAAACCCACTATTCAAAACAAGGATCCATTTGACATGACTGACATGAAAAAGTTCATCCAGAAAATGTCAAATGAGATGGTGGATTTAAAAAAGACCAACAATGAAAATCAAAATCAGAATAGAGGTTTTATGAGGCCACCTTTTAGGAGACCTTATCAACCTCCACCGAATCCACCGTCTCCTTATCCAACAGAAGGCCTTACGAATGAAGAAATTTATTGTATTTTCAGAGCCTTAACATAAGAACCTCAAAACACCTCTGAAGTTCCCAATGATCAAACTGATCGAGACTCACAATTACCTAAAGACGACGAAGATGAACATGAGGATCCACAAATCAACACTATAAGTTATTTTTCAGAGCTTCCTATGTGTGAAGAAGAAGAAGAACCTGAGACTGATTTTAATGTTCAACATCCTAATAACACAAGGTCTAAACCTCAACCCCCTCAGGAACCTTCATCCTCCACACCAGTTCCTAATAAAGGTAGGACTGTTCCTCACAAGGATATAGTCATCCCTGAAATGGAGTACAATTTGGTAGAAGATCTTAAAAGAGTTAAGGCAAACATCTCTTTGTTTGAATTGTTGAAAATCCATTCTATGAGGGATACTTTACCCAAAAGTATGGTGGTCAAACAACCAAGAGAATTACAAAATAATAACCTTGACTCTTTCACTAAACAAAATGATCAAAAGTCTGGTAGCAGAAGGACACCTCCTTTTCTGCTTACTTTTGAGATTTTCAACCAAAACGTACATAACTGCATGATAGACTCTGGGGCCTCATCAAATTGGATGCCTCTGTCTATCTGTAGAAAGTTGAATGCTACATGGGAACCTTTCCCTACTTAGATAGTACAACTTGACAGATCAAAGGTCGGAGTAGTAGGGAGACTCGAAAATGTTTTAATTACATTATCAGATGATCCTCAGATCCATCAAACAATTGATATAGTCATAGTTGATATCCCAGAAACATATGGTATCTGGCTCAGTAGAGATTGGTCAGAGAAGCTAAAAGGTTATTTTGCTACTGATTGGTCCCATTTGTGGTTACCCTACAATGGACAATCGAACAAGATCAAGATCAGTAGGGAGCCTTACATGAAACAAACAGTCACAAACTTAAATGACTCAAGTGAGCTTGCGGTTTGTTTCAACACACACACATTGAGCATTTCACCTTTGACACCTTCTTCAGAAATTTATCAGCTGCCATTTCACCACAAGAGAATGCACAGAACGAATCGTAGGTAACTCTTCTCACTTCTATGCCATTCTCAGGAGACATTGTACATAATGTTTTTAATGTAAATACAAATTTTAGATTAGATCCTATTGCTTGGACATTTTTTTTGACGGCTCTAAATCTAAGGATGGAGCTGGTGCAGGATGTGTTCTCATAGACCCAAAAGGGACAAAAACTACGATTTCATGTAGATTAGAGTTTGATTGTACTAACAATGTGGCTGAATATGAGGCCTTGATACAGGGGCTTAAGAAGGCTATTGATATGAAAGTACAGATCATCCATTGCTTCGGAGATTCAGAAATCATTGTGAAACAGGTGAGGAATAAAATACATTGCTTATCCCCCCACCTATTGAATTATCAGAAATTGGTAAGAGATCTTGCCAACTCCTTTACTGCATTTAATATTAATTAAGTCCCTAGGTCTTAGAACTTTGATGATGACTTGTTGGCAAATACAGCTTCCAGATTGATCCCACTAGAAGGCCTATCTCCTCAAACATTCTCAATAGAACTGATGTATAGTCCTTCCATACCAGATAATGTGACAAGTTGGAAAGTGTTCGATGATGATCAGCAGATACTTGATTTTCTGACAGCCCAGTATACATTCTAGGATATGGATATAGACGAGGATGAACATGAAAGGTCTCTCTCTGAGTCCTCCAACATCATCCCAGAGTCTGTGATGAATTTGGAGAAGTTCTATGATTTGCAAGACAAATTCAGACACAAAACCAATTGCAAGACACAGAGCTCTTCACTAAAATACGAGCAAGTCAATTTAGGGACTGAGCAAGAACCTCGTTTTATCAATATAGGTCTTGATTGCACTCCCGAAGAAGGTGAGCCATCATTAAATTGTGTAAAGAATATAAAGATTTCTTTTCCTGGACCTATGATGAATTGAAAATGATTGACACTAGCGTCATCTATCATAACATACCCATGAAGCTAGAGGTGAAACCATTTCAACAGAAATTGTGGAAAATGCATTCTAGTTTAGAGCCTTCTGTGAAAAAGGAACTGGAAAAGCTACTCGCAGCCCAAATTATTTTTCGGGTGAGGCACACACAATGGATAGCCAATTTGGTCCCTATACGCAAGAAAAGTGGTGAAATCCGACTGTGTGTCGATTTCAGGAATCTGAATCAGGATTCTGAAAAGGATAACTACCTTGTTCCACCCATGGAACAGATTCTCCAAAGAGTAGTAGGGTAAAAAATGTTCTCTCTCCTAGATGGTTTTTCGGGGTACAATCAGGTTATGGTTGCCCCGGATGACCAATTAAAGACAACGTTCAGAACCCCTTGGGGCACCTTCGCCTACAGGTGAATGCCTTTCGGTTTGATCAATGCAAGGGCCACTTTTCAAAGAGCTATGGATATAGCTTTCTGGGGTTTAATGCATAATTCTGTCGTGGTTTATTTAGATGATATTACCATATATTCAAAAAAGTGACATGAACATCCGTTCACTGTGAAACAAGTTTTCGAATGTTGGAGGAACTTTGGAATCTCCCTGAACCCTAAAAAATCCATTTTCACAGTTACAGAAGGAAAGCTTTTGGGCTTCATTGTGTCAAAAGAAGGTATGATCATCGACCCCGAGCGCACAGACGCTATTTCAAAAATTGGTTTATCGGGTTCGCATAAAGCAATGCAGTCCTTCTTGGGTAAGATCAACTTTGTGCGTAGGTTTGCACCTAAATTTTCTCAGATAGTTAAACCTTTACAGCATTTAGTTGAGAAAGATGTACAGTTCACCTGGTCGCAAGAACAAAAGGATGCATTCGTTGAAATTCGTAAGGCCATTGCTGAAGCTCCCGCTCTTATGTATCCAGATTTTGATAAAGATTTTATTCTCTACACTTTCGCTACTGATTTTTCCTATGCATCTATTTTAACACAGAAACAAGACAGTGATACAAAGATTCCAATCTCTTTTATGAGTTCAACCTTCAAAGGTGCAGAGCTCAATTATTCACAAATCGACAAACAAGCCTACGCAATTTACAAGTCTGTCAAACATTATAGGCCTTATTTGTTAAAATCTCGAACGAAGGTCATTGTCCCATATTATGCTATTAGGAATATGCTGATCCAGAAGGAGTTGGGTGAAAAAAGGGCCCATTGGATGACTGTGCTCCAGGAGTATGATTTGGAAATAAGACTAGCCAAAATTGTCAAAGGACAAGGCCTTTGTCTTCTTACTGATCAATCCAATGAGCCTGTATAGCAGCAAACTGAATGGGAGCAAGAGGAAGATCCTACAACAGGTTCTGTTCATGCTATTGATACCCCAACATCGGAATGGTATGACCATATCAAATTCTTTCTGAACCATGGGTTTTCTCCTGAAACCTTAGAATTCAAGAAACACAGGGCTTTAATATTAAAAGCTGCTCCTTATTAGTTTATAAATGAAGTTATGTTTAGAAAAAATTATGATGGTGTTTTCCTTAGATGTCTTGAAAAGGACCAGACTAATGATATTCTCTTTCAATTTCATGCAGGACCAGTGAGAGGTCATTTTTTGGGCGAGACAACAACTCATAAGATTCTCAGAGCTAGGTACTACTGGCCTACGTCGTTTAAAGATGCTTATGCCTATGTAAGGAGGTGTGAACCTTGCTAGAAATGCACAGGGAAATACAAGAAACCTGCCTTCCCTTTGCAATTGTCACTATTCAGTTTCCATTTCAGCAATGGGGGTTGGACTTTGTTGGACCTATAAATCCCACCTCATCCCTCCAACACAAGTACATTCTCACAACAACTGACTACTTCACGAGATGGGTGGAGGTAGTCCCACTTAAGCAATGTAATGCTAGCCAAGTGATTTATTTCTTAGACAGTCATATACTCTCATGATTTGGCACTCTAGAGTACCTAGTATTTGATAATGCATCCTATTTTTCCTCGATAGACATAACCGAGTATGCTTTCAAAAAGGGGATGAAACTCAAATTTTTTGCCAACTACTACCCACAGGGTAATGGGTTGGCTGAGTCTTCTAACAAAAATTTGATCAACATTCTAAAGAAGACTGTAGCCTCTCACCATAGAGATTGAAATACATAGCTCAATAATGCTCTTTGGGCGGATTGAATTACTCCAAAGGCAGCAATCGGGAATTCTCCTTACTGTCTAGTGTATGGTAAAAAATCCATTCTTCCTTCTAATCTTACCATCCCTTCAATCCAGTTAGCCCAGTCTGTCCAAGAAGATAATTCTTCTCCCCTCCAACAGAGAATTGACACTCTACTTAAACTGGAGGAAGATAGAGAAACAACTAGAAATAAGTTATATCACCATTAGAAAATGGTGAAAAGATGGTTTGATGAAAAATCTTCATCTGACAGGGAATTTTCTGTTGGAGACTTGGTTTTAAGATGGTACAAACAACACAAAGATAAGAACCAGTATACCAAGTTTCAGCACCTTTGGCTAGGACATTTCATTATTACAGAAAAGATGGGTCCTGGGACAGATCATTTACAGACACTGGAAGGAGTTGTAGACACTTATCAAGTGAATGTTTCACTCAAAAAGTATTTTGTCTAATCAGGCTGATTCATTTGTATATAGTTTTGGTTTCTTTATTTCTGTTTTTCTTAGTTTCCATGATTTAAATTGTTTTCTTTTGCTTCTTCTGTTGTTAAAATTTTGCACATTTGGTGATAATTAATAATCGGTTTTCTCACAGATGATTTTAGCCAAGGTTTTACAAGTTTCTGCTAGCCACAGTGACCTTGACCTATGTCAGAATTTCTTCAATAAAGGGTATACAGTTAATAATTGCAGGACCTAGATTGATAACTTTCCATGATGATCATTATCTTATACATGTTTCATTTGTTTAATTGAGGTATGGGTGATAACCAGGTTTTCTGATCTCATGTTTCATGGTTCGAACAACATATCATAATAACCCGCCTAGCTTGTTCTACTCTGGATCCTTTTACAATCACCTTGGTAATAAATCCATTAATAAATGTAAATTGCAAGGTGGGGGGTCTTGTTATCAAGCCATCCCATTAGGTTCATAGGTGCTTAGTGGAATGACATCTTCACATCAAGCCACCACACTTGGAAGATGAATTTCATTTTTGCTGGGAGTTGGAAGATCCTATCACAGGTCGGTCCATTCATGATCTGCAAAGCACTGGTGAGTAACACTACTATTATATGGTCACCAAGCCATGGTAGTGTCCTTGTAATTTACAATTGAATAAAATTTTTGTTTTTATTATGAGATCCATGTTGTATATGAGAACAGGGGGGTCTTATTACAAGCCATCCCTGCCATGATCATGGGCTTGATTTGGACTGAATATACCATTGTGTGGTCACCAAGCCACGGTATTTGCTTTCAGTATCTCAACTAGAAGACAAGGAGTCTCCTTACCGAGCTGGATTAATCAAGTTTTGAATTAGGTTTGTGAATGGCACTGTTGATATCTGATCACCAAGTAAGGGTAGTGGTCTTATATATGCAAGACCTATGCTGTCTTCTAAAAAAGAAACAAAGAAAAAAAAGAAAAGAAAAAAAAAGGAGAGAAAAAGGTATATATAGCTAAATAAATTGTTGTACATAAATTTCAACAAACCAAGGTGATGTGTAATTGGGATATCCATCTGTGGTTCTAAGTCTATTGTAAGGTTCAACACAAGTTGGTTTTCCATGACTACATCAAGGTAAAGAACCCTGGTTTTTCCCTATGCCTCCTTATCAGATGGACATTATGATTAAAATGGTCATTTCTGGGGATATATCAATCTTATGTTTCTTGCTTGTTGACTGTCCTTCTGTGTTGAGTATTTTCTAAAATTCAGGTTGAAAATATTGGTTGGCTGACTTATTCTCTTTAGCTGAACTTCTTGCAGACATAACTGGTTCATCCCAACGAATCGCCATTTTTTGTGGCCACAACAGATCCCATGCTTAGTTGAAGCACATGAACCCCATTCCTAATAAACACAAAGGTAGTTGGGTGAGATTTCTTGTAAATATGATATTTTGGTTTTTATCCCTAAGATCCCCAACCCATACTTTTGTTTTGTGTGTTTTCTTTTGAGTCAAAAAATTCCTAAGTGTTTCGGGCTTGCAGGAAGCTTCAATTTTTGAGTATTTTATCATTTACTTCCATCAACCCAAAACCCGACATTTGGGAAACCCGACACCCGTAACCCGATAGCTACGGGTTGCGGGATTTGTTTGTTTGTCGTGGAGTTTAATAAACCCGAAACCCGCAACCCGATAGTTGCGGGTTGCGGGTTTTCTTTGTAAATAATTTCGGAATTTTTATCCCGAAACCCGCAGTTGAGGCTTTCGGCTTTTGGGAATATCTTTTTTTAGTTCTATTTTGATGTGTGTTCCCGAAACCCGCAACCCGACGCTTTCGGGTTGCGGCTTTCGGGGAAAGGTTTTTGATTGCGATGTTTTCCATTCCTGAAATCCGCAACCCGAACCTTTCGGGTTTCGGCTTTCAGGAATTTGTTTGCACATTTGTTTTCTTGCAATCCTGAAACCCGCAACCTGACACTTTCGAGTTTTGGCTTTCGAGATTCTTAAATAAAATTTCAAAATAAATTATGAACCCTATCCCGCATCTCACTCCGGTTCATCTCAGTCGTCCATTTGTTTTGATCCCACGACTGTGTTTTAATCTGGAAAATGTAATAAGTAGGGTTTTTCTATTTTATTTTGTCATTTTTTATGGTTGGAATATTTTTCCATCACGCTATTATTCCGTTGCAAGAATTCCTGTCAAAAGGTGTTATTGTTGTTTTTCAATTACTCTAGGTTGGATCATTGCTATTACTGCACCCTGTGTTCGTTAGTTCTGGTTTTGTGTTTGACATCTGTTTTCCATTGTTTCGACCTCTTAAGATCACATATTATTACACCTGTTTCGGTCTGAAAGGTTGTTTCGGTTATTCTATTAAGTCAGGTCACCTGGATTTGGTGGTATGATACCTGCAAAAGGGTTGCTATTCTGTGTACTGGAACTCCTGTTCGAGTCATTTCGCAGTCATCTTTTTAGCCATAATTTCTTTTGGGGTTACAAATTTGAAGTCATGATTGCTGATGTGAAAATACTTGTAATAATGAGCTTCTTTAGAGCAGTTTAAGTCATGTGAGCTCCGGTTGGTTGTATACTTTTACACGGGTTTAGATCCGACTAATGTATGTCTTCGCTCGTTTCATTACAGTTTGGATAATTGTAATGGATTGGTCATATAATTTGAATCATTACCGTCCGTTTTGCCTAATCATTGTCATCTTATCGGTTGGCTTTAAATTGGCAACAAACATGAAACCTTCAGCTCATCCCTTTGCATTCTTTAAGGGGAAAAATTCTGTGTGATAATCTTGTAAACCTCCTTCTCAGCGTATCTAATGAAAGCAATATGCAGACAGGTAATGAATCTCCTAATGTCCGTTTTGAAGATGAAGAACTCTATCCCTTATTATATCAAGAACCTATGTCACCACCTTTTGATGCAGGCATTCTTGATTTAAGTAGTGATAGCGGTGAAGAAGATTTTCAGGCCCTGTCTGTATGCATGCAACTCCCTGATGAGGAAGAGAAGATAGTTCCTGAGGAACTAGCTGACCGTGACGACGATGTTATACAATATTTTATAATCAACCAAGAACCTAATATCCCACTGACTTCTTCTGAAGTAGATACTTTAATGGATTTTTCCGTTTTTGGGAGGAAAGTTCCTGATCTAGAAGTTCCCACGACAGATTCTCCACAGGCCAAACCACATGTTGCTGATAGGCAACAATTTGGGATTGAATTTTTATTGTCCTGCGAAGATCTCTTTCATTAAAGGAAGAATCTTGATAAAATCATTTTGAAAGGTGACAAAAATCATGTAAAACGAGAAATGGCAAGATTCTTGGATCGATAGTTTGATCCGATTTTGTAATCCCCATGTGGGAAATCTCTATCTTTTGGACTCTGTTGTAATTTCCTATTTAAAGAGGAGGACCTCTCGTAGTTAGGGGTTGCTAATTTTGGAGTTGCAAGTCAGCATGAGACAAGACTGGAGATACTCTGTTTAGCAGAGCTTTTTGTAATTTCTGTACAAAACCTCTTTATACAGTAAAGTTATCTTTTGATCTATCTTCTGTTATTCCTCAAATTTCTTTGAGAATTTCTGATTTATGCTTCAAATTGTCATCTATTATGCATCTGATATTTTGCTTAACATTTGTGAATGCACAGATCTGTTATATTGGTTTCCCTATATGATTGGACTATGTTTCTGAGTGTTTCATTGAATTTCTTCAATTCAAATACTTTTATTTTCTATTTCTGCAAATGATTCGTTGCATACACATATAATCAATGTTAATTTTTAAATTAGCAGAGTGATTATAGATTGGATCTTGTGTAAGTTCAAATACTTGAAAGATTGTCATTTAACTTTGATTAATTAGTAATAATTTAAGTTAACAAGTAATACAACTGAAGGAATTTCTGTTTAAGGTGTTTAGTTACTTGTTTATTACACTCCAAGACTAATCTGCACAATATCAAGCTTTCTTTTAGAATAGGACTAACTTAGATTAGTTTCCTCTTCTGAAATAGGTTAGGTTAGTTTAGTTTTACCTTTTTACACCCTTGTTTTCCTTGAGTGGAAAACTGACCTAATTGGTCAAACCACCGACTCTTAGAGTTCTAGCGGAGGCTGAATATCCGTTGGGGATTACCATACCAAACAGGTTGGGGATAGAATTTCCCTTGAGCAGGGTCTTTCAAAGCCTTTCAACTTGGGTTTTCTTCCTCTATTGGGAGCCTTGGAACCATTCCAGCACCTTTGCATCTAACTTGCACAACTGAGGACTCAACACATCGCTGTTGAAGTTGACAAACATACTTATCCATCTCACATCAAGGTTGATCTGCACAACCATCTCACATCAAGGTTGATCTGCACAACAACAAGCTTTTCCTTAGAATAGATCTAACCTAGAGTAGATCCTTTTTCTTAAATAGGTCAAAGTTAGAACAGACTAAGTTTTGTATCTTTTGTTTTCCTTAAGTGGAGAACCGATCTATTGATCGAAACACCAACTCATAGAGTGCCAGCGGAGGCCAAATATCCATGGGAGATTTCCATACCAAACAGGCTAGGGATTGAACTGCACTTGTGTAGGGTCTTTTGAAGCCTTTCAGTCTGGGTTTTCACCTTCTGTTCGGAGCCTTGGAACCCATTCCAGCACCTTGCACTTACCTTGCACCCCCGAGGCCTCAACAAATGGTGCTAGAAGGAGGCCAGTAGTATAACATGCCTAAACAGAACACTCATAAACCTCCTAGAGAAAATACATCGTCGGTTGTCACTAGAAGCCAATCTAGAGCTTCAACATCTGAACAACAAACAATGACACAACCAACTCTCATTCCTACCACACCTACAGCAGAGCAGGAAGCTAGAAGGGATATCCTCATCATATCCCCTACAAGAGGACCCATCACATTTGAGCAAATCTTGAAAACATCTAGCGATAGTGTCACTAGGTTAGAAGAAAGAATCGCTGCTCAAAGAAGCAGAGGTTTAGTAGATATTTATATAGAAAATATTTCGCAGGCCAGTGATCAAGGAACACAATTGACAGCTGATCAAAACCTCAAAAACCAAGAAACAACTAATAATTCAGGATCTCCTAAATACAACCTTGATTCCCTTTTCCAAGAAGTACGAGATCAACCAAACATTGGAACTGGTGGACCCCCACCTAGTCCTCCTTCCTCATCATCCTCCTCATCCGAGAGTGAACATTCTTCTAGTTCTTCGTCTGAAGAAGAAGAAGAACCACCTATGGATGGAGAAGTCCAGAATAGACCTTGGTTGGACCAAGATGCTATTAGGAACCCATGTCTTTACTTTGTTAGTATATTGTTGTTGGACGCATATGCTTTGTAAGTCGTCTCGTAGTATTTGTTGATCCATATTTTATATTAGCCCATAGTATTGACCCATAGTATTGGACGCATATGCTTTGTAAGTCGTCCCATAGTATTATATGTCCCATGGTTTTGACTCATAGTATTGGCACCTAGACTTAGCCCATGGTTTGTATTGACACATAGTATTGACCCATGGTATTGGCGCCTAGACTTAGTATATAAGTGTGTGTTGAGGCCTATGAAGGCACCGTGATGTTAATTGTATTGAGCTTGCTCAAAGGAGGTTGCCCCCTCGAAGTGGCCCGTGATCAATATAAAAGTGATTTTGAGTTCTATTATTTCTGATATCTCATGTATTTGCATTAATTAATTATTGCAGGTTCATCACATCTGGTATCAGAGCACTTTCTTGGGCTCATTGGGTGGAATTTCTGCCAATTTTTTTTCTCATCTATTGTAGCTTCAAATTTGGGAATAATCCCTATTCGCTTAACTATGGGAAGTACTTGGGCATAATCCCTAAAACTCATTGTGAGGAGTACCACAGGAACCCCAAAGTAGCTGGCCCATTGAGAGGACCTGCCAGCGAAAAGGGCAACGACCCCTACCTGATTGACTAGTTCCCACCCGTGAGGTAAACCAAGAGCTGTTGTTTGTGGCAAAGCGGTTATCAGTTTTACCTGAGCCATGGAGTGAGGGGTACTGCCCCAATACGCAAGCCGTCAGACAGCATTGGTGGTCGAGTGAAACACCTGAACTGTTAGGAAGCTGTACATACCTGGGGTCCATATCTATTTTCAATTGAACTGTTACCGATCACTTCTACTCCAGATCCAGCCGTTTCAGATCTATTCTGAAAGTCGTTCTAGATCCAGTCGCTGTTTCAGATCCTGTCATTTTCGATCCCTTCATTGCCGCTGTTGCCGATCCATTTCTGGAAAAAGAAAAAAAAATCTGTTTTTCGGCCATATCTCCCTTGTTTCAACTCTGTTTTCCCTGAAACTTCACTGACATCCCTGCAATCCCATTCTGAATATTTCATTCTTGAAGACCCTATACCAAATTCCACTTCCCAAGACCAGAATTCCCACATTTGTCTATTTTTAGGGTTTGCCATAAATTCTTCAATTTTCACCCGATTGCCTTCAAATTTTACCATAGAGTTCCCGCTTCTGAAATTCCCATTTTTTGCTTCCATGTCCCTCAGAAAGTGTCAAAAACCTAGTCAAACCCCAATTACCCCTCCGATTTTTTCCCAACTCCAAATTTCCCCTTACTAAATAAGCTTGTGTTTGTGTTGTTTTTCTATCCATCCCCCCCCACAAAAAAAATAAAAATTACTGGTTATGGTTGTCACTCGCACAGGAGCAAACACCATGGAGGAAGCACTTGCAGCCATCCAAACCAAACTCCAAGATCTGGATGAAAAATTTCTCAGCCTCCATATTCAGCATTCAGCCATGAACAATAACCGATAGCCAGAATCTTTTGCATCCACCGGGTTCTCTTCTTCCAGCACTTTTCATGGGCCAAAGCTTGATTTTCCTCGCTTCAATGGTACTAATCCGACTGGATGGATATACCGAGCAGAACAATATTTCAGTTTGCATAATACTTTTGATGTCCAGAAAGTTCCACTTGCATTCTTTCATTTGGAACAGGAATCCCTTCAATGGTACCATTGGTACATAAAAGCTCATCCCGAGCCAAACTGGACAGATTTTTGCCAACTCCTTTTGCCACGATTTGGTCCTAGTGCTTTTGACGACTTCACAGGAGCACTCACTAAACTTCACGAAACTGGCACAGTGAGAGAGTATCAGACGAAATTTGAGAAACTAGCCAATCACACAAAAGGATTGTCTGATGAATTCTACAGGAGTTGTTTTATTAGTGGTCTCAAGGATGAAATCCGCTCAAAAGTCAAAATGTTTTGTCCCAACATAATGATGGAAGTACTAGGGTTGGCTAAGCTGGTTGAGGATAAGATTGCAGCTCAACAACGCTCCAAACCCACCCTTGTTCCCTTCATAAATATGGGTTCGCAACGACCTCCCATCACGCCTGCTCCTCAACCAACTCCTATCAAGCAATTGTCTGAAACAGAGATGCAGGCACACCGAGAAAAAGGGCTTTGTTATAATTGTGATGAGAAATTCACTCGGGGACATAGATGTGTTCAACAAAAGCTCTATCTCTTGGATGTGGATTCTCTGTCTGCCTCAAAACTTGATGAAGAAGCTCCAGATACAGTAGATGATTAGGTCGGCATTCAACACCCGCATGTTGACACCCCATCTCAGGACGGCCCACCCGAGATCTCTCTCCATGCTATAACTGGCGTCACCACCCCACAAACAATGCGAGTTAGGGGATACTTCAAGAAGCTCCCTCTTACCATACTCATTGATTTTGGTAGCACTCATAACTTCATTGATCCTCGCATTGCCAAACAAGATGATTGTTTTGTCCATCCTTGCTCCAACTTTGAAGTCATGGTTGCCAATGGGGGCACCTTGCCTTGCAAGGGAAAGTGTCACAATGTGCGTATCTCTATGGAAGATTATAACCCGCGCTCTCACATGTTTGCCTTGTCCTTAGGCAGATGTGATGTGGTTTTGGGCGTTCAATGGTTACGCACACTTGGCCCCATCTTATGGGATTTTGTTGAACTTTGGATGCAGTTTTCAGTCAATGGGGCACAACACAAATTTATGGTCTTACAACTAGGGTCTCTCTGCATCATTAGTTCACATTGCCTGGAAAAAATACTTAAGAAGAATTCACATGGTGTCATCACTCAGCTCCATTCCATTCAGATGCACCCATCAACAATCTCCACTACTTCCTTGGATAGATATGTAGGTGTCTTTGCTGAACCAATGAGCTTGTTTCCTTTAAGAGACCTTTCCGGTAAGAATTTAGCCGCATCTACCTCTCAGCAGGAAATGATGACTATTTTGCATACAGTCCAGAAGTGGCAGCCATCCCTATTGGGTAATTATTTTTGCACCAAGACTGATCTCTAGAGTCTGGAAAATTTCCTGGAACAACGGGTCTCCTCCCCAACACACCTGAAATGGGTTATCCAACTCATGGGTTATGACTATGCAACCACTTACCAGAAGGGTAAGGACAATATGGTGGAAGATGCTCCTCCTCACACATTTGATGACCCAGTTTCTCTTATAGCTACTTCTCTGCTTGTTCCAAATTGGTTGCAATCTATTCAACGGGACTATCTCTTATATGAACTCCATGCTTCTTCATCAGTAAGGCACTCTGGGTTCCTCAAAATGTATGACCAGGAACAATGTAACTTCTTTTGGCAGGGACTCAAAAGGACAATTCAACAGATGGTGGTTGACTGTGATACTTTCCAGGTCAACAACGGTGAAACGACCCTCCTTTCGGTACTGCTCGAACCCTTGCCCATCCCTCCACAGATTTGGACAACTATTTCTATGGATTTCCTAGATGCGCTCCAGTGGTATAGTACCACATCTCAAAGGACACCATATGAAGCAGTCTCTGGACAGGCACGACTAGTTCTTCTTCCATACACCTTCAGCAGCTCCCCAGTTCAGGCAATTGACTCAATTCTTCAAAACCGTGATCAGCTTCTTCTCATTCTGCAAGACAATTTTCACATGGCAAGAATTCGACTGAAACAACAAGCCGATCAACACCATTCTGAGCACACTTTTCACATTGCTGATATGGTTCTTCTTCGTCTACAGCCTTCCATGCAATCCTCCCTGCAACTCAAAAGGCGCCAGTGGCTTGGAATGCAACCCGAGGATGCTACAGGGGACCCACTCCTTCAGATTCTGCATCAATTTCCACATCTAAAGCTTTGAGGACAAAGCTTTTTCTAAGGGAGAGGGGATGTTAGGAACCCATGTCTTTACTTTGTTAGTATATTGTTGTTGGACGCATATGCTTTGTAAGTCGTCCCGTAGTATTTGTTGATCCATAGTTTATATTAGCCCATAGTATTGACCCATAGTATTGGACACATATGCTTTGTAAGTCGTCCCATAGTATTATATGTCCCATGGTTTTGACTCATAGTATTGGTACCTAGACTTAGCCCATGGTTTGTATTGACACATAGTATTGACCCATGGTATTGGCGCCTAGACTTAGTATATAAGTGTGTGTTGAGGCCTATGAAGGCACCGTGAAGTTAATTGTATTGAGCTTGCTCAAAGGAGGTTGCCCCCTCGAAGTGGCCCATGATCAATATAAAGTGATTTTGAGTTCTATTATTTCTGATATCTCGTGTATTTGCATTAATTAATTATTGCAGGTTCATCACAGATGCAGTATTCATACTCGGATACCAACATAGAGTACCTAAGAACCCTGAGAAATGGCTCCCTAAGTTCAACCCTGATGACAAGTTTCCTGCACTAGATAACATCAAAACCTTTATGCAGGCTATTAGGCTTAGGAGTGTAGTCCACGAGGATGTGGTTTGCAGACTCTTTCCTTACACTTTTGAAGGAAAGGCATCCACATGGTATTTTTCCTTACCAGCCCAATCTATAGTCTCCTATGATGAGTTCGAGAAGCTATTCATCCAAAAGTTTGGAGATGACAAAACACCATAGGACCTAGTTTTAGAGTTATCTTCCATGAAGATTAGAGGAAAAGAAAGGGTTAAATACTTTAACCAGAGGTTTTCATACCTAAAGAATAGAATTCCAACCAACCTTCTTCTTGCAGAAGAATTGTTGGTAGCCTATTATGAAAAGGGTTTGCTTGTTCCTATTGCAATGTGGGTGAAAAAGGCACACAAAGGGACTTTGCTTGAGGCATTTTCCGAAGCAATACAAGTTGAGAAGGACATGTTCTGTTTGAAGGATAGCCTTGAAACTTCAGAAGAATAACCTTCTACCTATCGAAAAAAAACTGATAACACCCCCAAACACACTACTCAGAGCAAGGATCCTTTTGACATGACCGATGTGAAGAAGTTCCTTCAGAAAATGTCAAATGAGAAGGTCGATTTGAAAATAAATAATAATGAGAATCAAAACCAAAACAGAGGTTTTATAAGGCCTCCTTTTAGGATACCTTATCATCCTCCTTAGAACCCATCACCTCCTAATCCTACTGAAGGACTTTCAAATGAAGAACTCTATTATATTTTTAGAGCCTTGGAAGTAGAATCCCAAACTATTCCCGATTCCTCAAATGATCAGACCAACCAAGATTCATAGTTACCTGAAGAGTATGAAGAACAAGAGGACCCTCAGGTGAATACTGTTAGCTATTTATCTAAACTTCTTATGAATGAAGAAGAGGAAGAACCTGAGACTGTGTTTAATGTTCAAAACCCTTATAACACAAGTTCAACACCACAACCCCGTCAGAACCTTCATCTTCAACAACAGTTCCCAATAAAGGCAAGGTTGTTCCCCAAAAGGACATAGTTATTCCAGAGATGGAGTACAATCTAGTTGAAGATCTGAAAAGAGTTAAGGCAAATATCTCTCTGTTTGAACTTCTAAAGATCCCTTCTATGAGGGATACTTTACCCAAAATCATGATAATCAAACAACCTAGGGAATTACAGAATAAAAACCTAGACTCTTTTACTAAACCAGATGATCAAAAACCTGGACGCAAAAGGACACCCCTTTTTATTCTTACTTTCGAGATATTCAATAGGAACGTACATAACTGCATGATTGATTCAGGTGCCTCATCGAACGTGATGCCCTTATCTATGTGTAGGAAATTAAATGCCACATGGGAACCCTGCCCTACTAATATTGTACAACTCAACATATCAAAAGTCAGAGTAGTAGGGAGGTTAAGAAATGTGTTACTTACATTATCTGTTGATCCTCGTATCCACCAAACTATAGACATTGTTGTAGCTGACATTCCTGAATCTTATGGGATGTGGCTGAGTAGAGATTGGTCAGAGAAGCTTAAGGGCTACTTTCCCACTGACTCGTCTCACATGTGGTTACCCTATAGTGGACAATCGAACAAAATCAAAATCAGTAGGGAGCATTTTATGAAACAAATAGTCATAGACCTTAATGATTCTAGTGAACCTGCCAATTATTACAGTGCACATATTGAACACTTTACTTTTGATACCTTCTTTGGAGATTTGACAGTCGATTCTTCACCATAAGAATATGTACAGAATGAATCACACATCACCCATGTTACCTCTGTACCTTCCTTTGGAGATGTTGTACATAATGTTTTTAATGTAAATACAAATTTTAGGATAGATCCAATTGCTTGGACTTTATTTTTTTATGGCTCCAAGTCAAAAGATGGAGCTGGTGCAGGATGTGTCCTCATTAACCCAAAAGGGATTAAAACTATGATAGCATGCAGACTGGAATTTGAATGTACCAACAACGTAGCTGAGTATGAGGCCCTTGTTTAGGGACTTAAAAAAGCGTTTGATATGGGTGCACAGGTAATTCATTGCTTTTGTGATTCTGAAATCATTGTCAAACACGTAAGGAATAAGATACACTACTTGTCTCCACACCTAATGAATTATCAGAAGCTAGTAAGGGACCGTACCAACTCCTTTTCTACATTTAACATTAACTCGATCCCCAGGTCACAGAACTTCGATGCCGACCTCTTAGAAAACACATCATCTAGATTGATACCACTAGAGGGCTTGTCACCTCAAGCCTTTTCAATTGAACTGATGTATAGGCTTTCCATATCGGACAATGTAACAAACTGGAAAGTGTTTGATGACGACCAGTAGATACTTGACTTCCTCACAGCCTGAGATACGTTTCAAAACATGGATATAGATGAGGAAGAACATCAAAAATCACTCTCTGATCCTTCAAACGTTATCCCGAAATATGTTATCAGTCTAGAGAAGTTCTACGATTTACAGGATAAGTTCAGACACAAAACCAATTGCAAAACCCAGGGTTCCTCACTTAACTACGAGCCAGTCAACTTAGGTACTGAGAAAGAACCTTGTTTTATGAATACAGGAGTTTATTGTTCTCCCAAGGAAATAAGAGCTATCATTAAATTATGTAAATAATACAAGAATGTCTTTGCATGGACCTATGACGAACTAAAAACCTTTGATATGAACATCATGCATCACAACATACCTATGAAGCCGGAGGTGAAACCTTACCAATAGAAACTACGGAAAATGCACCCCTAGCTTGGAAGCTTCTGTGAAAAAAGAACTAGAAAAACTACTGACAGCCCGAATCATTTTTCCTGTCAGGCACACCCAATTGATCGCCAATTTGGTGCCCGTGCATAAGAAGAGTGGTGAAATCAAGCTATGTGTCGATTTCCAAAATTTGAATCGGTCCTCTGAAAAAGATAATTATCCTATTCCACCCATGGAACAAATTCTGCAAAAGGTAGCGGGTTCAGAGATGTTCTCACTCCTGGACGCTTTTTCGGGATACAACCAAGTATGGTTGCTCCCGATGACCAGCTGAAAACTGCTTTTAGAACCCCTTGGGGCACTTTCTCCTATAGGTGAATTCCTTTCGAATTGATAAATGCCGGGGCCACATTTCATAGAGATATGGATATAACTTTCAGAGGTTTGATGCATAAATCTGTTATAGTTTATTTAGATGATATCACTATATATTCAAAGAAACGACATGCACATATTTTGGCCCTGAAACAGGTTTTTGAACTTTGCAAGGTGTATGGGAATTCTTTGAACCCGAAGAAGTCCATATTTGCAATCACAGAAGGAAAGCTCCTGGGTTTCATCATCTCCAAGGAAGGTATGATTATTGACCCTGAATGCACTAATGCTATTTCAAAGATCGGATTGCCCGGTTTGTGCAAACCTATGCAGTCTTTCCTCGGTAATATCAATTTCGTATGTAGGTTTGTACCTAATTTTTCACAGACTGTTAATCCTTTACATCAGTTAGTCAAGAAATATGTACAGTTCACTTGGTTGTAGGAACAGAAAGATGCATTCATCGATATTAGAAGAGCTATTGTTGAGGCTCCTGCTCTTATGTCCCCTAACTTTGATAAGGATTTCATTCTTTATACTTTTTCTATTGATTTCTCTTATGCAGTTGTTTTGACACAGAAGCATGATAGTGATATTGAGATCCCAATATCCTTTGTTAGCTCAACATTCAAAGGAGCAAAGCTCAATTATTCCCAAATTGACAAGCAGGCCTATGTAGTTTACAAATATGTTAACATTGCAGGCCATATTTGTTAAAATCTCGAACAAAGGTTATTGTCCCATATTCTGCCATAAGAACTATGTTAGTCTAGAAGGAATTGGGCTAGAAAAGGGCCCATTGGATGACATCCCTGCAAGAGTATGATCTAGAAATAAGACTGGCCAAAATTGTAAAGGGACAAGGTCTCTGTCCTCTTACTGCTCAGTCAAACGATCCTGCACAGCAGCAGATTGAATCAGAGTAGGAGGAAGATGTTCCTACAAGTTCTATCAATGCAATTGATACTCCTACATCTGAATGGTATGACTATATCAAGTTTTTTCTGAACCATGGGTTTGCTCTTGAAACCATTGACTTTAACAAACGCAGAGATTTAAGATTGAAAGCTTCTCCTTACCAATTCATTAATGAAGTCTTGTTTAGAAAAATTTATGATGGAGTTTTCCTTAGGTGTCTAGAAAAGGATGAGACTGATGATGTTCTCTTTCAATTTAATACAGGACAAGCTGGAGGTCATTTCTCGGGGGAAACTACAGCTCATAAAATTGCCAGAGCAGGGTATTACTGGCCTACATTGTTTAAAGATTCATATGCCTATGTAAGAAAGTGTGAACCATGTCAGAAATGTATAGGGAAGTTCAATAAGCCTGCTTTCCCACTGCATCCAGTCACAATTTAGTTCTCATTTCAGTAGTGGGGACTGGATTTTATTTGACCAATAAACCCTACTTCATCCATGCAACATAGATACATCCTTACAGCCACTAAGTACTTCACCAGATGGACAAAAGCAATCCCACTTAGGAAATGTAATGCAAACCAAGTAATTTCCTTCCTTGACAGCCAGATAATTACAAGGTTTGGTGCCCTAGAGTATCTTGTTTTCGATAATGCATCCTACTTTTCTTTGATTGATTTGAATCAATATTCCCTTGATTAAAGGATTAAGTTAAAGTTTGCTTCCAATTATTATCCACGTGGAAATGGTTTGGCTGAGTCTTCAAACAAAAATATGGTAAATATTCTCAAGAAGACTGTAGCCTCTCATCATAAAGATTGGAACACAAAGCTCTATAATGCTTTTTGGGTAGATCGAATCACCCCAAAGGCGACGATTGGAAATTCTCCCTACTATTTGGTGTATGGGAAGAAAGTTGTCCTTCCTGCTAATCTCACCATCCCTTCATTACAATTAGCCCAGTATATCCAAGAAGATGACTCTTCCCCCCTTCTGCAGAGAATTGACACACTGCTCAAACTGGAGGAAGATAGGGAGAAGGAAAATAATAAACTATATCGACATCAGCAAATGGTGAAGAGATGGTTTGATGAGAAATCTTCATCTAACATGGAGTTTTCAGTTGGGGATTTGGTCTTAAGGTGGGACAAACAACATAAAGATAAAAACCAGTATACCAAATTCCAACGCCTTTGGCTGGGACCTTTCATTATTACAGAAAAGATGGGTCCCAGTACTGTCCGATTACAAACACTGGAGGGAGTCGTGGACACCTATCCAATGAATGTTTCACTGCTCAAAAAGTACTTCGTCTGAACAATTTGGTACTTTTGTACATAGGTTTGGTGTGTGTTTTCCATTTTCTTTGATTTTGATTGGTTTTATTTCATTTCATTAATAATAGACACCACACATTTGGTAATGGTTTAAAACTAGTTTTACTCAGAGATGATTTTAACTGAAGTTGCAGAATAGTATTTTAGTCTCAGTTTTTTGATTGATATCAAAATTTGTTTTGCAAAGAATGCACATCCAATAAATGCAGGACATTAATTGACACCGTTTCCACCTTGGTCATTATCTTTTACATGTTTTATCTGTTTAATTGATATATGGGGAATGGTTGAAGTATTCTTATCTTATGTTTCATTGTTACAGCATATCAAAATGACCTGATCAACTTTATCTGCTCTGGATCCTTTTACAATCACCTTGATAATAATTTTGTTAAATAATTGTAGATTGCAACGAGGAGGGTCTTATTTTAAGCCATCCCTTTAGATTCATAGATGTTTAGTGGAATGACATCTTCACATCAAGCCACCACACTTGGAAGATGACTTTTAGTTTTTGCTGAGAGGTGGAAGATCCTATCACAGGTCTGTCCCATCATGATCTACAAAACACTGGTGGGTAACGCTGCTATCATGAGGTTACCAAGCCTTGGTAGTGCCTTGTAGTCTATTATTTGAATAAAATCTGTATTTTTCCTTTATAAGATACTTGCCGTGTATAAGGACAGAAGGGTCTTATTACAAGCCATACCTACCATGATCATGGGTTTAATTTGGACTGAAACTATCATCATGTGGTCACCAAGTCACGATAGTTCCTTTCAGTGTTACAACTGAAAGACAAGGGGTCTCCTTATCGAGACAACTTGATCAGTTTTTGGATCAGGCTTGTGAATGGCACTGCTAATATCTTATTACCAAGTCAGGGTAGTGGTCTTATATCAACAAACTCTTATGTACAGCTGCTCAGTTTTTGAATAAAATAGAAAAATAAAATAAAAAATGTGTGCATAGCCTAAACAACTCTTGTATATAAAAGCGATTAATAAACCAAGGTGATATGTTATTTGGATATCCATGAGCAGTTCTAAGTTAGTCCCAAGTTCAACACAAGTTGGAGTTCAATGATTACATAATGGTAAAGGATCCCTGCTGTTTCTTAAATTCTCTTTATCAAATTTGCATTATTTTTAACATGATCAAGGATGGGAATATATCAAATTTGCATTATTTTAAATTCTCTAGCTAAAGTTTTTGTTTACAGAGATAATTGGTTCTTCCCAGCCAGTCGACATTTGTTGTGGCCACAACAGATCCCATGCTTCAGCTGAGCATGAGAGCCCCAATTTTAAAAATAAACACAAAGGTAGTTGGGTAAGTGTTCTCGTGAACATGAGGTTTCGGGCTTTGTTTCTATAATCGTATTCCTGTACCTTTGGTTGCCTTGATTGTCACTATTTTTCTCTCTCTCGAAAATTTCTAAGAGTTTTTGGTTTGTTGGAACCCTTAATTTTTAAGCATTTTGTCATTTACTTCCACCAACTCGAAACCCGCAACCCGACATATGTAGGTTGTGGGAATTCATTTTAGATCTTTCAATTTTTGGTCAACTCGAAACCCGCAACCCAAAAAGGTGTGGGTTGCGGGAATCCTTTGCTAATAAATTTTGGGAAATTGTTGGTAGGCGGTTTGGTAAAGTGCTATCGCTGCATCTCTAATGTTGCAACAAGGAAAAAGATGGTGCGAAAGGCGACAAGGAGAATATTATTTTATGCATTTGTGGGTCAATTGTATCGTAGATTGCAGGTTTTGGGTCATTTGGACCACATATTATGTACTGTTGAGTCAGTTATACCGCAGACTGCAGGTTTTTGGTCGTTTTTGGACTAGGTCATTAGATATTGAGTCATTTGTCCATAGTGTTGGTTAACAAGTTGCTAGAAAGTGGACAAGAGTTGTAAGGCAGAAGCCTATATATAGATAAGAATTATAAGTGTTGTAGGGCATCATCGAATGCTGGAGATATTATGTGAAGCTCTGTTGTTGGTTGTATGTCTTCTGGGTATGTTTTGACGTCAAGTTTTTGTAGAGACATTGTATCTGGGTCGACAATGATAATATGATGAAGCTATTTTAGTACAATCTCTGTGTTCAATCTGTTCAGTTATGGTAATGTGATGTTGCACTAGACAAATAATGTCATGCTTCTTTGATGCGATACTTGTTTTACAATTACTGTTGTTGCAATGATGAATGTCTTGGTTGAATATTGTTTTAATACCATGTCCAGTGCTTAGAAATATCTCTCCCAGTTATGCAATAAGTTTAAGTATTATAGCCGCAACCGTCCTCCTTCATTCGGCAGAAAAATGGTTCCGTCTACTTTTCCTAGATGCCTCGGGTGAGACCTCATTTGCTCTACAGGTGTTGCTGGGTGGGATAAAACCTGTCTGGGCCGGTGACTAGGGAGACTGTGGTATGTGTCGATGGTGAGTGGAACCCCTGTCGATTGGCATCGCGCCAACAAATGGTTCCATTGTCGGGACCGTGTACAGAGTAAAAGGAGGATATGTTGTGGCACCTGATGAAACCGGAGATATAGAGTTGGTTTGATCAGTAGTTGCAGGAATTCGCTGAAGAAGAAATTCGGAACACTCAACTGACAGTAGGTCAGTGGGTAGATAGATATATTCACGATGGTCCATATGAATGGTTCTTCTGTGAGTTCCCGATCCGATTGTTCGAATGGTTGGCGAAGTTGACATTCTAGAAGAGGAATTTCTAAGGTGGGGAACCGACGACTTGGACCCCGGAGTTAATTTAGGAGCTGCGGGAAGTCGATAATAAAGCATCGAGGGCTGTCTAGGTTTGGCTCGATAGCATCTTGGAAGGATATATCACTGAATTTGCATTGGACACACAAAAGTCTTATAGTGAGGCTGAAAGATATTTCTTTCGCTAACCTAGGGGAAGGTTCCTACTATCGCTCCAACTGTCAATTAAGATGCTCATTTGCAAAAAGAGTATATTAAAGATGCATCTAGATCAGTAAAAATCCTGGTGGGTGGAGGCCATGGGTATCGCGACTATTGAGGGGCGATGCATGGAATGATAAGGGGTAGATGGGTGAAGGTCATGAGGAGACTGTGAGCGAAGCCAAGGAAGAGAGTGGTCTTACAAGAGGAGGAGCGAGGTTTCGACAGGAGAAAAGGTAGAGGATAGGGGAAGGTCCTGCTGTGATCGAACCGCAAGACCACGAAGGAAGACCACACGGGACGAAGTGAACTCACAGTCCTGACAAGGGCAACCAGGATACACCCAGGATAGAAGTAGAACCAAACCCCGTCACCAACGTACCCACACCTCCTCTCACTATCTCACAAGCGATAAGAAATACCACTTCAACACTGCCAAGTTCGTCAATCCCACAGAAGTTAATTGGTAGTAGTACAACGAAAGGAGGAAGGAAGTCCAGAATGGCGGGCGATGATGCTAAGTTATCGTTGATCCACGGGAGTGGGACAAACAACTCTAAATAGTACTGGTTTTTATGTGATTCTGTATGGACAGTAAAACAGATCACTGATGATGATCTGAAAAAAGGGCAACTGGCGACAACTCTCCGAGGTCGCACCTTAGATTGGTTTATGAAGTTTATGCAGCTTCCTATTGGTACTCCGGCGAAGAAATTGGATGAAATTTGCATGGGACTAATCGTTGAGTTCTGGAAGCCCAAATCTGTTATACCTCCATATTTCACAGTGTCATATCTACACCACAAAAAGAGTTAACGACGGTTCCCCTACTACTTAAAACACCTAGAAGAGAAAAATGATGAGTGATCCTTGAAGGAAAACCTACCCTGACAAGAATCAACCTAGCTAAGACTTCATTTACCCTAATTACCGTGCCTTGCTCTATCTTAGGCGCACGGTAGTCTACACTACCGCGCTATGCTCTTTCTGTGCCATGTGGTACTATTGCGTTATGCTCTGTTTGAGAGGCACGGTACTCTTTTTATAGACTTTTTGCCATGGCTTGTGGGATCTTGATTTTTGAGAGATATTTGAGGATTGGTGTCCCTGATTCGATCCTAACTCATTTTCTGTGATTAGTAGGCCTGATCCACTAAACTCTCCCAAGATCCACCCTTCTCTCTTGTTGGTTAACCCTACCACACACTATAAAGGAGAGGCATTCCATGAGCAAGAGGGAGAACTCTTAGAGACATCAAACTTATGATCTTGAAGCTTTGTGGAGGTAGCTAGAGGAGGAAGCACATGGAGCTGGAAGTTGGCTTGGATATCAAGCAACCATTTTAAATGACTTCTAGTTGGTAATGGAACATAACTTGTCTTGTTTTCCCAAATCACATGTATTGATTTTGTTTCAATGATATGATTTGTATCTATTATAGATTTAGATCCTAACTCATATTTCAAGTTGCTAGAGAATAGTATATGCTTGTGTCTTGGTTTCCTTTTGACAGGTTCATTCGCGAGGGCTTGGAAATTGGAGCAACCATAAAGACAAGCAATTGGATTGAAGGTCAGTTAAATTTCTTCCACTCCTTCTAACACTTTAATCTTGAGATGTTGGTTTAGATCTAGGGATTCAACGTAGCATTTGTTTAGTTTTGTCTTAGTTTAGAGTCAGTTAAAGTCTACTTTAATCTAAGAGAATTTTTACTTATCCGTAGGGAAAAATTCTACAAACAAGAATGGCGACTACACTGGTTTAAACCTCATTTGATTGATTGATTTCACTTTCAGTCATTTTTTATTGTGATTCTTCTTTCTCTTCAAACCAGTATTGAATTCTGGTCTCTTTGACCTTGATTCTTCCCTCCTCTCTGTATTTTTTTCCTCCCTATCTGATCAATGAGTCCTCTGGGTCAGCAGCAACCTTGAAAAACTCCATTCTTGTAATGTCCCTTGTTAGGAATTTTATTAAAATTGCAATTTTTCACTTTTTTCCCTAGTTCAACCTTTGACTAGTTTTGATCTCTAGGTCCCAAATTTGCCCCAAATGATCCCAAATCTTCTGAGAAGGGATATGAATGATATTAGAACATAAATATTTGTTTCAGGGATTCCTTTGGACCTTTAAAATACTTCTGCAAATCCTCTTTCAATTCTGGTCAATGTAGGTAACTTTACTAGTGATTTCCCTTTGACTAGTATTGGTCTCTACGTCTCAAATTGACTCGAAATGCCTTCAAATATTCAAGGAAGGTGTATTAATGATATTAGGACTTGAATATGATGTTAAAGGATGATATATTTCCACCAAAAGACCTCTGCAAACTCTCTTAAGATTCTGGACCAAGTATGCAATTTTACTAGTAATTTGGGGTTCAAATCCCCCTAAGGTAAGTACTGAAAATGGCTTCCCAAATGCCTCCAAACCCACTCAAATTTATGAACAGAGGTATATAATATGTTAAGTATGTTATTAAGGTCTCATATGCACCATTAATGGTTTATTACAACTATTCTCACCCTCTCCCATTCAACTGCAAAAATCCCCAATTCGACCCTTGGGGAAATGGCACTATTTCTTCTCCCAATGCAATTAAACTGAGTAAAAATGTTTCAAATGCTCAAGTACAGTACATGAAACTTGTATAAGACATCCATGGCAGTATATTTATCACAAATATATCATAGAATCATCCATTCATTCGAAATCATCATCAATACATTGGCTCACAACAAGGTAGTGGGGAAATGGCATTGTTCTTCCATTAAAAATGAGATTTATACACTTCTAATTGGAATTTCGACCTGAAACTTTTTGGAGATTAATAACAGAGTATTTAATTCATATTCAAAAATAAATGGGGCATTAGAAGCTCCCCCAAAGAGTACAATGGCTCACCAAAAACGCCCTCCCTCAAGGATCAAGAATATGCCATCAAAACTGGAAATGGTTGAAGGAGCGAGCTGCAATAGAAGAAACCATGAGATGACCTGTAGCTTACACCTGAAAATAAAGACTCCATTAAAGCTCCAAATGAAAGGTCTGAATGGCCTTTCCAATTGCCAACTTGGATGGGAATCTTTCACCCTCGAAATTGGCTAAGGAAAGAAACTAGTCATCCACTAGCTCTCCCTCTTCACAATTGCAATTGCAAATTCTACAAATGATCAAAAGATGGTTTCATTCTTTGTTATTGACATTTATAAACTTCTAATGTCCTCCATGGGTCTAATTCCTTCCAAGAGACTCATGCCAACTCAAGTTAGGAAGAGATTCCAAAGAACACCACTTGTACAACAATTCCTAGTCTCCCACTTCCACCAAATCACATGTGGAAGCATCTTAGCTGCCCTAACACCCTTGAGCGCCCTCTTGGAGTCTATGTTTAGACCTGACATGTCATATATGTCATATGTCAGCCTTCAGGTCTGATTTGTGTCATAGGTGTCATAGAATCTTCATCATTGTTGTCATAGAGCTAGGGAATCTAGCCCAAGTGTCTCACTAGCTCCAAATTGCCTCTTCCTCTTCCATGGGAGTTACTCTTCCTCTATATTTCGACCTTGGATGAGTCATGAAATGAATAATACCTTTTGGACTCCCCCAAGTATGTTACCATTCACCTTGAATTCGAATTGGTGAAAGAATGATGCCAAGTGTAGTGGGGAAATCTAGCCATATGTGGGTGCCACTTCCTCCATGTGTCTTCATGATGAAATGCCAATTTGATTTTCACTTGTATATATTTATTTAGCTCCTTTATTAAATATTTATGCCATTCTAATGTTCAAACATCATTTATTATCCCCATTATTCCAAATCCCAAAGCTTCCACCCCAAACCTAGGAAACTAGTAATTTTCCTCCTTGGCAATTATTTGACCCTTAACATCAATTTTACAAACTCTAATGAATATGGCTAATGTGATTAGGCCATTGTGACCCAATTCCAAATTTGGGACATGACAAATCCTCCCTTCCCAATATTTCTTGTTCTCAAGCAATTTCAAACATGGGTGTTGAAGAACCTGCTTTCTGTATAATTCTTTGAAGTTGCCATTGAATTGCCAAACCTTGAGTCTTTGAGTTTCCATGAATATTTTAGACAGGAACCACCATGCTTGCTGCTGCACTACTCTGATTAAAATCACTTTATTAAGTTGGGAATCCATCTCCCATATTGCTTGCTTCCCCCAAAAAAATGAAACCAATGAGACAAAAATTATTCCAGGGTCCCATTGCTTGTATTGCACCCCAACAATTAAGAGTGCTCTCCAACCTACACCATTAGATAAGAGGATTCCTGGATCCCATTTTCTTGTATGCATTCTTCCAAACATCATGAGTACCAAATATATATCATTAAAGTACATAACAACATAATGAAAATGTACATCAAGGATATGCTTCATCAAAGAGTCATGAAAGTGCTTATACCTCCAAGCAAGTAGACCACCATTTTTCAAGTGCATACAAGCTTCAAGTGACCAATCAAATCTGCTCCAATCACATAGGTGAGGATCCCATGTCCTATAATGCTTCTCCAAAAGGATGTGATATGCATCAAAATATTTAGCCATGTATTCTTTCATCCAAGAAGTGAATGAAGAATCTCCACTAAAATCTGAACCAAATAGTGAGCAGAAAAAACAAGGAGACTTCAAATGACTCAAAGAAGTCTCACCCATACATCCATGAATGTGAGAATCATAAAGATGTAACAAAGTATGTGGCTGCCAACAAAATTTTTCTCCCATCATAAATCTATTCATCCAAGTGTTGGATGAAGTTCCTCTAACATCAAATGAACCCAGTGTTGAGCAAGAAAAACCATGAGTATTCAAGTGACTCAAATCCATATCATAGGTGCATCCATGTAGATGTGAATCATCATAAAGTGACAAATGATACTGCTGCAAATGTGAATAAGAATGTTCTCCAACCATGTCATCATAAAAGTTAAATCTAGGAGTTCCATACTCCTCATGTGGCACCATCAAAAAGAACCCTTTCACCCATACTTCATTGAGACTAATACTGCAAAACATGGAATTGTAGGATGTAGGAGAATGTACTAACTCACCCAAATGATCAAAAAGTTCAGGAGTTTCATCATGGGAAGGATCCATGTGGGTAGTATCATGCAGCTCCTTCAAAAGTGTGAACTCTTTGTCATAGTTTGGTTCCAATGTAGAGGAATCATGTTCTTCTTTAAAAATTGCATAACCTTCATCAAGAGGCAATTCAAATTCCTCTTCCACCACATCAAGTATTTGGATCTCTTCAATTTCATCTTCAAACACATCAAGAACATTCAAATTTTCACATTTCTCATGATCCACCATGTCATGAGAATCCTCCAAACAATCTACCATTTGACAATCTGAAACATAGGAGGAAAAACAAGTATCTTGCAACTTTTCAAGAAGTTGCTCATTTTGAATTGTGAGCTTATGAATATCCTCATTATTCTTCAAGTATGCATCATGTAACAATTCATTAAGCTCAAACAAATGGTTTCTATCAAAAAGCAAAGACATGAAATTACCTTTGATGTGGCACATTGCTCTTTGAATCTTCTCCATGTCTTCAAGGAAGGATGTTTCCTCCAATGAAGTAGCTCTCCAACAAGAATTTGACACCAATGCTTGAGTGTCAAGGAGAATGCTGAGGGACTCTTGGATCTTCTTTTCATTCATCTTTAAGGACCCTTCAAGAAAATGAGGCTCTTGCAAATGAACCTCCTCATCTTCTTCATTTTTTCTTGGACCAACTTCATGAAGCTCAAGTGGTGATGGGGAAGTTGATCTTGGTTCTTCTTCAACTGCTGCAAGGTCTTCATTATCATGCTTAATGGAACTTGGGCTTGCAGCAACACTTTCAAAAGTGATCTCTATGTCACCAACATAGAGGTGTGAGCACCCATCAGTAGGTACTCCTTCATAGTTTAAGCATCCATCAGTAGATGCTCTTTGGTTCATGTCTAAGCTAGAAGGTGTCTCAAAATGATCTTCCATATTTTCAATAGAATCTTCTTCATGCTATTGCGATGTCTCTTCCTTTTGATCCTTAAAGAAAGCTGATGCATTTTTCCCCTTGTTTTCCTTAGGATCAATATATTTGGAATCTCTTCTTGAATAAATCTCAAAAGCTCTCCTCAAGGAGGACATCATTTCATGCACACATATATGATACTCGCTCCAAGGGTTTTTACAAGAAGGGCATAAACCTTTCTTCACTAACTCCACATCTTCATTTTTGGGCCTATTTTCAAAAACATGTTCAACATAGTACTCAAAAGACATGGCATTTTGTGTATTTTTGCTCAAAGCAAGATATTCTTGATATTTTTTATATTGTTGGGGCAAGGTTTTATATTTTGCTCTCCATCTTTGGAACTCACTCATAGAATTATCCTTGGTTGGTGTGACACATTCATATTCATAAGATTTAAAGTCATAAGAATAATCTTCATTTCTATTCAAATTGTAAGAAGTGTTGCATGATGGCACCTCTTCCTCATACCATTCACATTCTGCTTCATATTGCTCATATGCATCTGCATATTCCTCATAAGAATTGTACTCATAGGATTCATCATAATAGTAAGACATGGCTTCCAATTATTCTTGAATGTATGTAACTAATACACAGGTGCAAATACCATGCTCTGATACCACTGTAATGTCCCTTGTTAGGAATTTTATTAAAATTGCAATTTTTCACTTTTTTCCCTAGTTCGACCTTTGACTAGTTTTGATCTCTAGGTCCCAAATTTGCCCCAAATGATCCCAAATCTTCTGAGAAGGGATATGAATGATATTAGAACATAAATATTTGTTTCAGGGATTCCTTTGGATCTTTAAAATACTTTTGCAAATCCTCTTTCAATTCTGGTCAATGTAGGTAACTTTACTAGTGATTTCCCTTTGACTAGTATTGGTCTCTACGTCTCAAATTGACTCGAAATGCCTTCAAATATTCAAGGAAGGTGTATTAATGATATTAGGACTTGCATATGATGTTCAAGGATGATATATGTACACAAAACGACCTCTGCAAACTCTCTTAAGATTCTGGACCAAGTATGCAATTTTACTAGTAATTTGGGGTTCAAATCCCCCTAAGGTAAGTACTGAAAATGGCTTCCCAAATGCCTCCAAACCCACTCAAATTTATGAAAAGAGTTATGTAATATGTTAAGTATGTTATTAAGGTCTCATATGTACCATTAATTGTTTATTACAACTGTTCTCACCCTCTCCCATTCAACTGCAAAAATCCCCAATTCGACCCTTGGGGAAATGGAACTATTTCTTCTCCCAATGCAATTAAACTGAGTAAAAATGCTTCAAATGCTCAAGTACAGTACATGAAACTTGTATAAGAAATCCATGTCAGTATATTTATCACAAATATATCAGAGAATCATCCATTCATTCGAAATCATCATCAATACATTGGCTCACAACAAGGTAGTGGGGAAATGGCATTATTCTTCCATTAAAAATGAGATTTATACACTTCTACTTGGAATTTTGACCTAAAACTTTTTGGAGATGAAGAACAGAGTATTTAATTCATATTAAAAAATAAATGGGGCATTATAAGCTCCCCCAAAGAGTACAATGGCTCACCAAAAACGCCCTCCCTCAAGGATCAAGAATATGCCATCAAAACTGGAAATGGTTGAAGGAGCGAGCTGCAATAGAAGAAACCATGAGATGACCTGTAGCTTACACCTGCAAATAAAGACTCCATTAAAGCTCCAAATGAAAGGTCTGAATGGCCTTTCCAATTGCCAACTTGGATGGGAATCTTTCAACCTCGAAATTGGCTAAGGCAAGAAACTAGTCATCCACTAGCTCTCCCTCTTCACAATTGCAATTGCAAATTCTACAAATGATAAAAAGCTGGTTTCATTCTTTGTTATTGACATTTATAAACTTCTAATGTCCTCCATGGGTCAAATTCCTTCCAAGAGACTCATGCCAACTCAAGTTAGTAAGAGATTCCAAAGAACACCACTTGTACAACAATTCCTAGTCTCCCACTTCCACCAAATCACATGTGGAAGCATCTTAGCTTCCCTAACACCCTTGAGCGCCCTCTTGGAGTCTATTTTTAGCCCTGACATGTCATATATGTTATATGTCAGCCTTCAGGTCTGATTTGTGTCATAGGTGTCATAGAATCTTCATCATTGTTGGCATAGAGCTAGGGAATCTAGCCCAAGTGTCTCACTAGCTCCAAATTGCCTCTTCCTCTTCCATGGGAGTTACTCTTCCTCTATATTTCGACCTTGGATGAGTCATGAAATGAATAATACCTTTTGGACTCCCCCAAGTATGTTACCATTCACCTTGAATTCGAATTGGTGAAATAATGATGCCAAGTGTAGTGGGGAAATCTAGCCATATGTGGGTCCCACTTCCTCCATGTGTCTTCATGATGAAATGCCAATTTGATTTTCACTTGTATATATTTATTTAGCTCCTTTATTAAATATTTATGCCATTCTAATGTTCAAACATCATTTATTATCCCCATTATTCCAAATCCCAAAGCTTCCACCCCAAACCTAGGAAACTAGTAATTTTCCTCCTTGGCAATTATTTGACCCTTAACATCAATTTTACAAACTCTAATGAATATGGCTAATGTGATTAGGCCATTGTGACCCAATTCTAAATTTGGGACATGAAAATTCTCTTTTCAAAAGTTGCGCTTTTTTCATACTTTGCAATAGTACCGTGCCCTAAGCACTGCCTACAGTGCGGTAGTACTGCGTTTCCTGCATTTGTACCAGAGCGGTAGTGTAACAGTACCGCGCTATAGTCTTCTTCTGCCACGCGGTAGTGTCTGCATATTTTTAAGTTTTTCTTCTCTGCTTGGTTTCCTGAGTCATTTTTCATTTTTTCTCTGCCTTAGTTAGTCCTCCCTGTTGCCTGTTACTATCCTGTTCATTAAACAGTCTGTGTGGTGTGTTTATTTCTTTTGTGAGCTTGATTATTTTGTGAATTAGTGGCATTATTTGCACATTGGGTAACCCCTTCAGTTTGATTGCATTGGCTTGATTTTCTCATCACAACCAGCCCATTACTACTGTTCTCTTTTACTGAACCATGTAGCTTCCATAGTCACATTGTTTCCATTATTATCATTAAAATCTATATTAAAAAATTATCATTGGAGAACATTTGTGTTGTTTGGATTGAAATGGTCTAGCAGTATTATTGTGCATTAGGAAGTGAACCATTGAAATTTGCCACATAAATTCTCATTTTTTTTGAAGCATCTTAGTTGTAAGATCAGTGAATTGGAAAGAAGTGTTTATTTCAGTTTGGCTCTATTTACGAAAAGACAACAAATTTTTTTTTGTTTGGGTTTTTAATTGCTTGTGAAAGTTTCATGCATTTATGATCGAAGAACTCTCTCTCTTCCATAGCTAGTTTTCATCGAATACAAGGCTTATTTTTTATTCATTCTCACTTGCATGGTTTGGGTCGTCACAACACCACCAAGTTTCACGTCCATTTACCCAATTGAGTAATACAACCACTAAAATCAATCTCCCTAACTAAACCAACATTAACCTCACTTGAGGAAATCAAAAGGATTTGGTAGTTAGGTAGGACACCGGGGATAGGCATCAAAATAATTCCCCCTTGTCATTTTCATCTGAAACATAGTTTTTGTCCTCTAGGGAACTAAAATCCTCTAGTATTTATTGACACGGTCACAGCCAATTTATGGAGGGGCCTCCTGACTGTTTTTAACTTTCAGGGGTTAAACCGCCGCGAGATTGAGAACTAGACGGACTCTGTGGAATGCCGCACTCCACTTAGCCCTAAGACAACATCGATCATTGTCTTCCTTGTATTTCATAGTAATGCAAGGGTGATAAGGCAGAAGCGCCGAAAACCTTTTCCAATGTGTCATGAACGAGGTAGCTTAGTGACTTTTCTACTAGGGATATTTTACCCAGGATCCCTTTCGGTAGAGGGATATCCTTCTCATATTGGTCTCTCACGTTGTATTGTTTGACTTGGATTTCATCACCTTGCGAAGGATACAGCTTGTTGAGGTCTCCAGCTCTTAGTTAGGAGTTTGCTTGTTATCTCATCTTTATAGAGGGTCATTTTTCTTTTTAGCGACTGCTTGTTGGCATTCTGGCCATTATTTTTCTCAGCTCACTTACTGAGACACCGGTCTCAGTATAGATTTTAGATCTTGCTTTTTTGGCCTGCGAGCCTTGATTTTTCTAGCTCCTCTTTTGCACACTCGGCTGCATTAGAGTTTTTGAGTTCTTTGTTACGAAATTGCCCCCAGATTTCATATTCCTGCCATCATGTCAGAACCACCACGGAGATCATGACGAGTACAGGGAAAAATCCCTCCACCACCACCACCGCCACAGACCTCCGGTCCACTTGCATCACATATTCCCGCTCCTCTTAGCCGTGGTGCTGGTCGAGGGAACATTCCACCGCCGATACACACTACATCTACAGTCCCGTCTGTAACTATTACTCATAGCACAGTCTCAGAATCTCTTGCAGCTTCTGCAACCATTAGTATATCTGAGATTCCCACTGTCACTTCACCCACTGTTATTCCATATATATCTGCCACAGTGGACAACATTAGAGCAGCTGAATCTAGTACAGCCCAAAATACTAGACCAGAGGCCATCCTCCTACCTAATGTCAACACCTCCCTTCCACCAGAAACTTTTCACGATGACACAGACGGATTTGTTGGCACCACAGAAGGGTCCGACCAGGATATACCTGGCTTGATTTCTGTCCCGGGTGGGTACATCGAAATTATTGAAGATACTCGACTTCCTGACACACCTTTTGAACCCGATTATGGATTTATTACTTCCCAGGTGGAACTTCTGCCTGTTATCACAGCGCCATCTAGTGTTCATCCACAGGAAACCGGTTCCTCCAGTAATGTAACCCGCACCATATCTCTCCCAAACCTCCCTCCAGGACATGAAATCATGGCCTCTATTCAGTCTAGTATGGTTAGTCTAGAAAATTCCCCATTAGCATCGGCCCAGTTTAAACGCGACACAGAGAAAATGCTCTCGACAGCTTCCAGATATCCTCCTGTTACCCGTCCTCCTGACTATCGGGATCCCAACATCCCGTCTAGCACATAGTTTCATTACTCATATGCAGACGGCTCCGGACGTTCAGACAGTACTATACCTAGGTTCCCCGTGGACCCTGAAAACCCTTTTCAGGACATGAACTCGGACCCAGTATTCGATGGTCCTCCTATCGTTGAACACGCTATGGACGATAACCCCGATACCCCTCGGTTAAATTCCCCACATTTGCTGCCATCACCCGTGTTTGGCGCACATTCTATGAGGGATAACCCAGTTTTTTCTCCATCCTTGCCTGTCAGATATGGAAGACCCCCTCCACAAATCGACACTTTTGTTGTCGTTGGCCAATCGACATTATTGTATTTGGCTAGTGGCGGAAGAACACCAAGTCATACCGCTGGATCTTCCATTTTGACCGGAGGGTCACCTTCAACCACTATATACACTATCTCAGGAGGTGGACAACCGACTGCCATGGTCCCCAAATCCAACAACCAAACTCCTCCTAGTGGGCCATCAACCCAACCAGCAGGAGGACAATCCTTTGTTGGGAACCCCGTCCCTAGTCAACAACCTCCTCCTATAGGGACATCTAACCCATCTGCTGGAGGGAAACCCATTGGCTCCATCCAACAACCCTCCCAACCTGCAGCATCTGCTCAGTATGGTATGTACAACACACCTGGTAGCAGACAACCTTATACCGGTTTTCCAACCGGGCGTCATCCTCAACATCCCCCATCAGGTACACCTCCTTCTTGGGAACCCCAAATCCCACAGAGTGGGGGGTACTCCTTATTTGGAAACTGGAACCCAGCTGGGGGGAAATCTCAGATTCCCCCCAACTTGAACTTCGGCCACTACAACTCCATGGAACCCATCCCTTCAATTTCCACACGTTCCTCAAGGAGGAACGAACCTTCCATGGACACCACAGTCGCAGCCACCCCCAACCCTGCTATGGGAAACCCTCCACTTACTCAATATAGTGGTAACACTCCTGGAACACAACAACTCCAAGGAACTTATCACCAACCAGGAGCAACAATCATTCCCGGGTTTCAGCAACCCCAGGGTACCATACCTACCATCCCCACTCAGCAAAACACCCACCAACCGGTTACCAACACTCAATCGGTTAATCAGATGGCCTACCACCCGTAGAAATTCAAGCAGTACCCCACGGGAAACACATATGGGTATAACATGCAACAGTATGCTATGCAGGCTCCCCCAAGTTTTTCTGCACCATACGGTTATTACTCATACCTGCAGACTAATCATCAACTTCCCTTTTTGGCCATGCTAGACTTACCCGATTTGTCGAGGCTCATTAACGATCCCATATGGCATGAACCTCACTGGCCACCCATTCCAGCCAAAATTCCATCGAACATTCCTAATTTCGATGCTAAACCTGGGGAAGACCCCAAGAACCACGTAATGACCTTCCATCTTTGGTGTTCATCCAACTCATTGATGGACGATTCCATTTGACTACGGCTCTTCCAGCGTACACTTACCGGTACGGCATCAAAATGGTACATTGAGCTTCCACAACACTCTTTCCATGATTTCAACACCTTGGCTATTAAGTTTCTGACCCATTTCTAGCTCCCCATCCGGTATGAGACTAGAACAGAACTGTTAACCTCACTGCATCAAACCACCTCTACGCACATTTCGGATCACATCCATGAGTGGCATCGACGCCGTAGGCTAATCAAGGCACCCATTCTGGATTAGCTACTCGCTGATTGGTTCACGAAGTCATTTTTTCCTCCCATAGCCAGGGATATCGCTATGCGCAGTCCGGTCACAGAAGAACAAGCCATCTCGGTAGCTCAGTACATGGATTTGGTATACACCCAATCCGGCACTTTACACGAACTTCTTCCCCATGCCGCCCACGTTACCATTGATCCAACGAAACCTGCCACTGATCCCCCCATTGATGGTATTATCGGTTCAGTCAAGGCCCAACCTACTACCAACTCGACGGGACAACAAGCTTCTGCTTCCCCTCTGCCCTACCTTAGGCTGCTTCAAAATCTACTACTTCTCCTGCTAGGTCCTCCGAAGTGAACGCGGTTCAATCTACATCATAGCCATCTGGAGGAAAGAAGAAAACAATCGTGGTAAATCCAAGAAGAACCAACAGGAGAACCCCAAGCCACAACCCACCCACAACGACCAAAAACCACGTAGAAAGGCTAAGTTTCCCTGCCTAATTTGTCAAGACGATCACTACACGCGTGACTGTCCCTACAAGGACGAGGTCAACAAATTCGTTAAAGGATCCTCTTGCCCGGTAATGTTAAATGACCCTTTCCCTCAACAACAACAGCAGATGGTTTCCCAAGAAACCCCATAGGGGGGCAACTTGAGCAACCCAACTCGTGGAGAGACGTCCACAAATCGCGAAATCCTGATGACAAGTAATGAGGAGATTCATATAACCACTCGTTCAAAGACATATGAGAACCCTCCAAGTTCAAAAAAACAATCAGAGATAGCCAAAGGAAAATCTCCCGTTGAAGATCCGAATCCTACCCCTCCCCCTGCCGGCCATCTCCATATCGAGAGACCTCTTACGGACATAGTGCTACGCCCACCCAAGGGCACTATACGAAAGGTGACATTTAATCCTAATGCGCGAGATGCCCAAAACTACAACATTGTTGAGGATTTAGCTGAAGCACCTTGCGCCATCTCGACTGTCGAGGTTCTTCAACACTACCCTATGCAGCGTAGAACCTTACTTTCAGCACTAGGGGCAATGGACCCAGATACTTCAAACTCTATTATGTTTAACTTGGAGCATGCCAAACCTCGGCTTTCTCACTAGTTTGCCTTCCAGGTTCATACAAAAATCCGTGGACATAGCATCCATCGCACTGTTTTAGATGAAGGTTCTTCCACATCGATTATGTCTTTGAATTGTTGGAGAGCCTTAGGCTCACCCGAAGTCACGACGTCTCCCACTACTCTCAGGGCATTTGATGGACACGGTTTTCAACCTTATGGAATCATTCCTGCAATTGGTGTTGAACTGGGGGGCAAAATAGTATCCGTACACATTGAAGTCGTAGACGCACCGTTAGATTATAATCTTCTACTCGGTCGGAACTGGTTTTATGCCATGACCGCCAACATCTACTGTCTTCCGGATCGTGCAATTTCCTCATGAAGGGAAAATTGTCACCATTGATCAACTTGATTACTGTATCCCAGACCCGCATCCAAACTCCGCCAACACCGTCCCGTTATTGGATCAACCTTGGTACCGGTTCCAAGACGTCGACGTTGGTCTCATGAAGGATTCTTCCCTTATTGGAGTTTTTCCAGAGCTAGGGCCCCATGTTCAACCAGTCAACATGATTTCATCCAATGTCACCCCTTCCAATGATTCATGGATGATTCTGAGTCCCGCCGAGATTGAAAACTACGGCAACTCCATTCCTTTGAATAGAAACCTCGCAGCATACAAAGCGATCCAATCAGCCACTGATTGGGTCAACTGTTCTACACATCACACTGTGGCACAACTCTTGTCTGAAACTCATTCATCTTGACCACTTTTAGATCCTCTCAATTTGATTTTTCCCACCGATGAATCAATTATGGAGGTTATGTGCGGTGATGAGCCACCATGGGGAGATTTTCATCATCGATCTTCATTCCCCACCATTCAGATGCTTGAGCCCGATACAAAACCCAACTCTTAATTTGGAATGGTTCAAACCAAGTTTCCCACTTCCCTCGATGAAGTATTTTCCGAAGGAAACTTGGATAACCTTATGGAAACCACTCCTATAGATATTTCAGTGAAGCTTGGTATCGTGGAAAACGTACATATTGGCAAAACATGTACTCCCCTCGAAATGGAGTTCTACACTTCCTACTTCAAAACCTTCCGCGATGTTTTTGCTTGGAGTTATGAATAAATGCCAGGAATAGATCCCTCAATTGTGGTCCATGAAATTCCAACATTCCTTGGCACCCGACCTATCCGGCAGAAACTTCGACCCGCCCATCCTCGTAAGGAAGCCGCTATTAAAGAAAAAGTTGAAAAACTTTTGCGCGCTGGATTTATCTATCCTGTCCCATTGACAGAATGGGTATCTAACATCATTTCCGTAGCCAAGAAACAGGGAACGATTAGAGTCTGTGTCGATTACCGTGACTTGAACAAAGCTTGTCCAAAAGAAAACTACCCAACTCCGTTCATCGACCAGATTATCGATAACTGTGCCGAGAGGGTCATATTTTCATTTATGGATGGCTTTTCTGGCTACAATCAGATTGATATCCTCCCAGTCGACCAGCACAAAACAACCTTTATCTTCCCTTGGGGGATTTTCGCATATCGAAAGTTACCTTTTGGACTTAAAAATGCTGGGGCAACTTTCCAACGGGCGATGTCATACGCATTTCACGACATCAAACATATTGTAGAACCATATCTTGATGATCTTCTCGCTCAATCCCAGACTCGGGATGACCATCCTGATCACTTAAGTGCCATTTTCGAAAGGTGTCGTCGCTACAATATACGTTTGAATCCGCATAAGTGCGTCTTTTGCGTGGAAGCAGGAAAAATTTTGGGATTCATAATCTCCAAAAGCGGGATACGCTTAGATCCTGCGAAGGTGGAAGCTATCTTAGCCCTGCCTTCCCCCACAAACATTCCAGAACTTCAAAGTTTGCAAGGGCATGCAAACTTTCTACGCCGTTTCATCTGTAATCTTTCCGAGATAACAAAAGGCTATATGAGGCTTCTCAAGAAGAACACTCCCTTCATCTAGGATGACAAAGCCCAATGCTCCTTTGACAATCTAAAGGCGGCCTTGACTAAAGATCCTGTGATCCAACCCCTCGATTACACACAGGATTACATTCTTTATCTCGCAGCTTCGACTTCCACCATCGGCATGGTGCTAGTCCAGGAAGACCACAATGGCATAGAACATGTGGTATACTATCTCAGTAAGAGTCTTCTTGACTCCAAAACTCGTTATTCACATGTTGAAAAACTGGCTCTGGCAACAGTTTTCGCTGTCCAGAGATTCCGTCATTACATTCTACTCTGCCGAACCACTGTTATAGCCGATTTCAATCCAATGTATTACATCCTCATGCGTCAAGTGCTTGGGGGCAAATATTCTCGTTGGATCGTCATCCTTCAAGAGTTTGACTTGGAATTTGTCAAATCCAAGTCCAAGAAGTCTTTGGTCTTTGCTGAGTTGATTTGTAACTTGCCCCGTGCGACCGAGAAATCTGAGCCCTTCGATTCTCTTCCTGATGAATCGTTGTTCCTCATTAGCACGTTTGATCCATGGTACGGGGATATTTTATTATATCTCTAAACCCAACGCTTCCGCCCTGACCTCACTCATGACGAACGTCGGCGCATCCGACATCACGCTAAAAGTACTACCTCATAGTCAATGATACTCTTTATCGACGTGGTGTCGACACCATTCTTCGACACTGTTTGACTCTGGATGAGGCAGAACACGTTCTTAAAGACTGCCACGCTGGAGCATGTGGTGGTCATCTCTTTGGGATGGCTACGGCCTAGAAAATACTGCGAGCAGGATATTTCTGGCCCTCGATTTTCAAAAACTGCATTGAAATGGTCAAGAAATGTCCTCCATGCCAATTCTTTCATAGTAAAACACGTTCGCACCCTACTCCACTCCATCCTGTTATTGCCATCGGCTCCTTTTCCAAATGGGGCATAGATTTCATGCACTGTAAGCCCACTTCAGCCGGGGGGCATAACTATGTCATAGTAGCTGTCGACTATTTCACAAAATGGGTTGAAGCAATGCCTACTTATGATGAGGACAGCAAAACAACAACACAATTCATATTCAATCACATTATAGCTAGATTTGGTGTCCCACAGTCCGTTGTGACCGATCATGGCTCCCACTTCAGGAACCATATGATTGAGGAACTAAGTGCCAAGTTGGGCTTTTGCAATGAAAACTCAACCCCATACTACCCACAAGATAATGGCCAATTTGAAGCCATTAACAAAATTTTGAAATGAATGATTCAGCGTATTGTGGGTACTCATAAATCCAACTGGCACTCAGCTCTATTTTCAGCACTATGGGCATACCGAACCTTAGTAAAAAGTGCTACTGGGTTTACACCATTTCAACTGGTGTATGGCCTTGAATCCATTTTATTGATTGAATGTGAAATTCCATCACTTAAGATAGCCATAGAGCTTCTTCCCCATACCATTTCCGAAGAGGAACGATTTCTATACCTAGCCAAGCTAAATGAAACCCGCTGCGACGCTACTTTAGCTAACGAAGCTCATAAAAAATGCGTCAAAGCTCAGTATGACAAATCCGTTCAACCTCAGATTTTCAATGAAGGTGATCTTGTACTCACATATGATCAAATGCACGATAAACTTGGAAAAGGAAAGCTAGAATCTATGTGGTACGGCCCCTTTGTTGTAAAACGTGTCTTGGAGAAAGGAGCCTATGAACTCGTTGATTTGATGGCACACCATTAGCACGGCCCCGCAATGGGCTATACCTTAAACGCTTCTACGCATAAGGTTACCCTACGCGGGGTACTTTTTGTACATAATGTACTTAGCTTGTTTTCACTCATCTTTTTGGTGTGCGCATGGACCTCATGTATCCATTCTTACTTTGACTTATAATTTTATGCACAGATGTCTGCCTACTTCGGATTCACCGACGGTGCAAGCTGGCATACCCGAAACCTCGCTTCCGCGGCATGGGTAATCTATTCTCCCACTGGTGAGTTGATATCTTCAGGAGCCAATTGTTTGGGTCCTGCAACAAACAATATCGCAGAGTACCATGCAGTCATCAGACTCTTGATGGAGGTTGCTTCACTCGGAATTGACTCCCTATCAGTCTTTTTAGACTTCCAACTCGTGGTTTCTCATTTGAATCATGTTTACACAGTTCGCGATCCTATCGTACTTCATTTATTTTGGAGGGTACGCCTCTTGGAATATTCTTTTAATTTCATTTCATATCAACACGTACCAAGAGAATTCAATTGTATAGCTGATTCATTAGCTAATTACATTTTGGATTGGCATCTTTCCCATACATAAGAATACATCACAAAAATAAGCACACAAGTCATTGTAAATAAATAGATCATAAAAATAGGTCCACATGTATATCACTGTATATAAAAGTGTTTTTCCAAATACATAAAGTTTGTGTTTTGAAGACAAAATTTGGGACCAAATCCCATACAAAAATTTGGCTCTCATAGCCTACATAGCGTATACATGCCGCAAAAAGATAAAAAGCTACCATCTAAGGATATTTGGGAGACCTATCATGTCCCTCGTCAGATTTCTCACGCTGCTGGTGATAACACACTATAGCTCGAACCACCCTATGAAGGAGCCGGCCAATACGCCTAGGCACACCTACAGTATGCCACTGGAGATGTAAAGGGATGTCGTCCACCCTCATAGAAGGAATATCGTGGGTTAAACCCTGCAAATTCCTCTCTATTTCTCGGACCCCTCCCGCTTCATCTTCATCTTCTTCCTCGTCTAGAGCAGCTTAGTGATCAACACCACCTCGGCGTAATGGCGAGTACCCTGCCGGTCTCTGTGGTCCATGATCTGCGACATGCACACATATACATATTAAAGTCTTTTACACATTCTAAAAAATAATAAAAATTATATATTCAAAAAAAGAAAAAATATATCCATGAAGGTCATACCTGAGTTGTCCCAATCCTCATCTTCCGATAGTGCCAAGTCTATGTCCTCGCGGAAGTCCACCCCTCCATAGGGGTAGTCATCGATCATCACTATCTGTTCCTCGAGCCATGAGAAGAAATCCTCACCGAAAGCCAGGCGTTTTGGTCCCCCAAGTCATCCTGCATATTCACTCCATCGAGTCATCCATGGCTTGGTAGGTGGACGAGGGGGCATGGCTATCTGTGGGCGCAACAACGGCACCCTCGCCAAAAAGAAGGTGACTAAGATGCTCCCATACCCAAATTGAGAATTCTCTCCAAGTCTGCACTTGTTCACTTGCTCTTTGAGGTTGGTCAACACTGCCTCACACCAATTGAATACTGTTCCTGCCATAAAATCCACTGCAAGATTCATCTGTGTACGGGACGCCTGATGGGGACCTATGCTCCCTGCTGCACGTGTGATGGTAAACAACACGATTTTTACAGGAAATTCTATAATGTATTTGATGACCACCTTGCCGCTTTTCTTCCCCAAACCCTAACGGCAATAACGAGCAATCAAAGCATCCGTGCTCACCTCTGAGGTTGTGTACCCGGTAAAACTCACCCGAGATCCTCTTTTTGAAAGGCCTGTGAGGAAATAAATGTCCTCGAGTTCAATCTCGAGGGTGTGTTCTCCCACTCGAAAAGCTTGAATGTCGGGCTCCCACATTTGAATAAGGTGGGTGAGAAGTTTGGCTTGCTGACGAATACCTTTGGTCTTGAAGAATTTCAACAAACTGCATTCCCGCAGTACAATCACAGTCCTTTGGTCATTTTCGGCCAACAAATCATCCGATTCATGCTCTCTTTCTTTCCAACAGACCATTTTGAATCAAACAGATTGCAAACTTCTGCAAAAGGTCATGGGAAACATTCAGTAATCATTTAACAACTTGGTCTCAGCAAAAATTTTGAGAAAAAATGATTTTTTTTCATCCTAAATTTCGCTTCTATCATGCCTAGGACAAATTTGGCCACACGGTACTGCACAGTACCGCGCCCTTGTTTAACATTACAGCGCGGTACTGTTGCATAGTACCGCGCTTCCAGATATAGAGCCCACGCGGTACTATGAAGGGCAATTTTTGCCTAATAGGGCTTGCCCAAATTTTTTTTGTTTCCTACTAAAAACAAGTTATTCATACATGAAATGAAAGAGGGGCTTGAAATCTCTTACCTGGCGCAAACGGCTGTTGAAACGGTGCCCCGAAACTCCAGATATGAATTCTTGAATTTTTTGCTCCTCAAATGGGTAAAATCTCCTCTTTGGGTAAATGCACAAGTGAAATGGTAATTTTCTACATTTACCCATCCTTTATATAACTTTTTCACTTATTTTTTACTCATCATTTTATGTGGTTAAAATAAAACCCATTTCACATTACTAATATCTGGTTTCATGAGCATTTGTTGACAGGATCTCCTTTTAAAAACAATATATTCACACTGGCGTTCATTGTTTGACCTTCATTTTGAGCCTACTTTATCTTTTTCATGCTCTGGATTAAAACTTGAAAAATATTCCAAGCACTTTTACACCCGTATAATGCTTGTAAAACTTAATTAAATGGTGTCGAGCTTAGTCGGCTTTACTCATGCTCGTTAAAACGATGAGGAAAGTATTATCCTGGTTGTATTTTATCCTTTTTTCAGACCAGAATAATTAAGAATTACGAAAAAGACCATTGGAGTCCATAGTTAAGCTCTTTTCAGACTCCCTAAAATTGAAAAGATTGCCAAGTGATCTTGACTCTTTCACACTTGTAAAAGTATTTGAAAGGTCGTCTATTCGGTGATAGGTTACCCCTTTTTCGACCCGTCTAGACTATTTACGAGAAAGGTATACCTCGGTCAATTTTTGGCTGGGAGAGTTCTCTCAGGAATTGTTTTACACTTTTTCGGGATCGAGGGACTAAATTTATGAAAAAGTACGCTTTGGAGCCTCCTTTGAGTTTTTCAGGCTCTCTAAATGTGAAAAACTACCGAGTTTTCCTTCCTTGGACTCGTTAAAATTTAACATCGAAGGACCCACTTTGGGATGAACCCCTCCTTTCTCAGGTTTGTAAAAAATGTGAGATTGCACTCATCTGTGAGATGAGCTATACCGAGCATCTGTTATCCTCTTCAAACTCAAAAAACAACAAAGAGGTACTTGTCTATCATGTCAGGGGAATATGGGAAAACAAGTCAAGTTTGTTTTGGCAGCTTGTCAGTCGTCACCTTTGAACATGGCATGTGTCTGTCCCTTGTCTACTTTGGGTATCTATTTTCGCCGAGTTATGGTCATCATCCCGAGTCGTCTCTCTAGCCACGAGCCTACTCGTTCAGTGTCTATCCTCTGCTACCAATAATCCCTGCTACCAAGTCCTGTTACATGCCGTTACATGTTCAAAGGGTTACATTGTTCAGAGTCATTCATTGTGTTAGACCTCCGTTGTGTCAGTACATACTCCATTGTTTTGTCATCCTATACTATCTTTCGTTCCGATTTCGTGTCGATGATGTGGGAATCATTATAGCCCACCTTCGACGAGTCTATTCCCGTCGACGTCAAATCACTATCTGGGAATTAGACTTAGGGATCAACCATTAGTACCTTGGTACCTGCATGCCTAAATGGCCAGTTTCCTTGTGTTTGACAGTAGGTTTACATCATTGACCTCTGATCGAACAATCTCTCGAATGCTCGACATCAACTCATTCATTCGCATTTCATTGAGATGTACTACAGATACGTTGGGAATCATCATCATCATTAGTGATTTCCCTCGCATTTGTTAACGGTTCACGTCATTGACCGGTAATCAAATGGTTTCTACCATGTTCGACTTCAACACTTTGTAATCACATGGCTAGATTCGTATCATTTGAGATCGAGTAGAAGACCCTGGGCATACCTTAGTATCTTGATTACGTCCAGGTTGTGATGGAGATGTCCTTTGTATTGTCACACAGATCCACTTTTTGTATTGGTCGTGGCTTTGTCATTACTGTCTCATGGATCTACGATTGTTCATAGTAGCCATGATTTGTCTACAGTCTATATCATCTCAGTACTCATGGATCTGCAATGTATTGGTCGGCAGCCATGCTTTGAGTCATTTGTTTATGAGCATGGGGATGCCCGCCTCGGTGGTATATCTAACATTTTGTTTCTGTTTCAGCTCCTTGTTGCTCTCCTCGATGCTATCTCCACACAGTATTTGTAAAGTCTTTCGGCCATTAGTCCCTTCTGACCTCACACTTTAGGGGGCATCATTCTTGTTTGTAGAATTTTTCCCTACGGATAAGTAAAAATTCTCTTAGATTAAAGCAGACTTTAACTGACTCTAAACTAAGACAAAACTAAACAAATGCTACCTTGAATCCCTAGATCTAAACCGACATCTCAAGATTAAAGTGCTAGAAGGAGTGGAAGAAATTTAACTAACCTTCAATCCAATTGCTTGTCTTTATGGTTGCTCCAATTTCCAAGCCCTCGCAAATGAACCTGTCAAAATGAAACCAAGACACAAGCATATACTATTCTCTAGCAACTTGAAATATGAGTTAGGATCTAAATCTATAATAGATACAAATCATATCATTGAAACAAAATCAATACATGTGATTTGGGAAAACAAGACAAGTTATGTTCCATTACCAACTTGAAGTCATTTATAATGGTTTCTTGATATCCAAGCCAACTTCCAGCTCCAAGTGCTTCCTCCTCTAGCTACCTCCACAAAGCTTCAAGATCATAAGTTTGATGTCTCTAAGAGTCCTCCCTCTTGCTCATGGAATGCCTCTCCTTTATAGTGTGTGGTAGGGTTAACCAACAAGAGAGAAGGGTGGATCTTGGGAGAGTTTAGTGGATCACGCCTACTAATCACAGAAAATGAGTTAGGATCGAATCAGGGACACCAATCCTCAAATATCTCTCGAAAATCAAGATCCCACAAGCCATGGAAAAAAAGCTATAAAAAGAGTACCATGCCTCTCAAGCAGAGCATAACGCGATAGTACCGCATGGGACAGAAAGAGCATAGCGTGGTAGTGTAGACTACCGCGCGCCTAAGATAGAGCAAGGCACGGTAATTAGGGTAAATGAAGCCTCAGCTAGGTTGATTCTTGTCAGGGTAGGTTTTCCTTCAAGGATCACTCATCATTTTTCTCTTCTGGGTGTTTTAAGCAGTAGGGGAAGCGCCATTAACTCTTTTTGTGGTGTAGATACGACACTGTGAAATATGGAGGTATAACAAAATCCAAAGCACAATACATCACAGAGCTTAAAGAAATTAAGCAGTATCCCAATGAGACTGTATGGGATTTTGACCAGCGATTCAAGACACTGATGGAAAAGGTCAGTTTTGATATGAGCACCGTCCAACATAAAGAATGGTTCATCGCGGCACTGCTACCACATATTCGGCTACCATTGATGCAACAAAACATCTCGACGCCCAGTGAAGCTCTGGACATTGCAATGCGATTGGAGGCATTGTCGATTGGAGAAAATGCAGCTGGGATGTCACATATACAAACACAGCTCACTAAATTAACTATACAACTACAAGATTTGAAAAAGGGCAAGGAGCAGCGCGAAGATGTCTGGTGTACGTGATGTCGAGGAGAAGGGCATATGAAGGACAATTTCCTGGACTTCCGCAATTATTTGGTTTCAGGAGTTCCAAGTCCATTGAATGGTGGTAGCATGATGTGGTGTCGCATCTGCCAAGTGTATGGGCACAACCATGACAATTTCCCATATATGCAGAAAATGGTCACCACCCCGAGGAATATTTATTGTACATTCTGCAAATCGGTGGGTCACGACAACAAGGAATGTCGTGCATATGGTTTGCTACAAGAAAGAATGTGTGATGCGTTCTATGTAAAGGATGATCAACGTGCCACACAACAATCGCAACCACAGTCATAGGTATCCCAATTGCTACCTCAAACGCAAATGCAGTTTGTACCGCAGCAGCAGCAACTGCCGTAGTTCATGCCGCAATATGCTTCGATGCAGATGGCTCCACAATAGCCACAGTATGTGCAACAACCGTAGCATGCGCCACAAGGACAAGGAATGCAACCGGCACCAGTGTAGCAACAGTTTAATCAACCGCAGTATCAACAGCAGGGAGGATTCCGCGGAGGATACCGGGGAGGCCATGGCGGAGGATTTAGTCATGGAGGAGGACGAGGTGATCATGGACCTGTTCAATTCTATCACTGTGCAGTATGGGGACACTACTAGCGAGACTGTCCACTACTATAGAACCAGTGTATGTTCTGCTTTGTTAATGATCACACGGTTGAGAATTGTCCACAGTTTATTGCGTGATGGAAAGCAAGAAATAATCCCTAGTTGCAGACCCAGCCCTAGGCACAGCAGCTTGCTTAGAACCAAGTGCAGCAACCAGTGCAGAACCAGAATATGCAGCAGAATCAGAATCAGAATGTGAACCCACCCAGGAATCCACTGCTGAACCAGACCCAGGGTGCAAACATCGCGACAATTTCTGTAGAGCCAAGACCGCAAGATTCTTTTGTTGCTGTGGTCACTCACAGAGGAAAGACAACTGAAGCGGACAAATCAATGATCAGGTTTTCCGGACAAAAGAAGGTATCATTTGACATTGATGAGGACCAGGAGACGTTTCTTCAAACACGACGTGCACTAGAGAACGACCGAGGTAAAGCTGTTGTGTATGACATGCCCTCTACTTTTGATGCTACTTCGGAGGCCAGCCTGTCACAACGGTCCAGCACACTTTGAGCATTTTTGGAACATTGTTTGTCCCTGGAAAGAGATCCCGACACTCTTGCTGCGATTGAAGCCTTGTTGCGATGACCGGCCCAGGATCGATAAGAGCTTGCATTTAATTCCCTCCAACGACAGAAGATGGGTAAGGAGATGCGGATGAATATTCAAATTGGCGACTACGATGTTGATTCGGTTATTCTGGACCTTGGTTCGAATGTCAACATCTTGACCAAGCAGGCTTGGCAGAAGAATGGGAGGCCCCCGTTGAGTTTGTCTCCTGTACAACTCCGATTAGCTAATCACGCTAAAGTAACACCAATTGGGAGAGTTCCATGAATGGTGGTGGACATTGAGGGAATGAAAACATATGCCGAATTTGATGTAATAGAAGTAGTCGAGAGAGGAATATCTTATACAGTATTACTGGGGATCGGATGGGCTAATGATAGTGGAGCTGTTATCAACTTCAAGCGATGGATGATGAATTTTGAAAATCGCGATCTCAGAGTTATCGCCTCGTTGGATCCAGCTGAAGGACGCCGCTACATAGAGCCAGCAGATGGGACCATGCATTTAATATTTCTGAAGATTATATCCATCCGACTTCCAACAGCGAGCTGGGATGGCGCAGCGACAGCTCTACATCTTCTGACTCCGATGATGCGCTAGAATATTGGCAGAACCGCTTGTACGAGGTATCACTCCGTAAGTGCGGGTTGGTCACACAGTCATTATGCTGTATCGTTACTGAAACGGTTACACTACCAACATATGAAGGGTTTCCTGGCTTATCTGACTTTCTGACGGAGTTCGAAGAAAGAGTTTCCGAACCTCAGCGATTGCTAGCGTTGAACGAAGCATTGAAGGCTGCTCCAGCACGCTGGTGGGAAACACACAAGGCATCAATTGATGGAGGGTCGAAATGCAGAAGATTGATGATCTTACGCTTTGGCGATATCGAGGTCTACCACACTGGGAAGTATGATGGTCAGGATGACCCTGGTGGTCATTTGATGGAGTGTCAGCAGTTATGGGTATCGTGACCAAAAGATGAGTGGGTCCATGCTTTTATCCATACTTTGGATGAGATGCCACGCTCATGGTATACTACAGCTGAGTTGCGAGGGGAAATTTCTACTTGGTTGGAGCTCACCGTGTGTTTTACCCATACTTTCAGTTTTGCGGATGCCGATCCTGAGGTAAATAATGCATTATAGCTCATCCATGATGTAATTCTGTAGGTTGTCCTGGTGGCCTATCCTGCGGATCTGTATACGCATTGCCAGATGCAGTCTCTCATGGAATGCTTCAATATCAGTGGTGGTACAGAATATGGTGATGATCCGTGGAATGTGAATATCCCAGAATCCGAAGGAAGTTGTGCTGTGGTACCACCTGATGCACCAAGCGATCCTATCAGTCAGCTACTAAACATCCGCAACATTAACATTGGGATAGAGGAAACTCCGAAGTTCACAAATGTCGTGGATTACTGGGATGATGAGCTGATAAGCAAGGTCATTGATATGCTCCACGAGTTTCGGGATGTATTTCTGACAAAGCTTTCCGACATGAAGGGGATTCTAGGCGACTTAGGGGAAATGAAGATTCCATTAAAACCAAATGCTAAACCGATTCGACAGCGACCCTATCGATTGATTCTGTGACATAAGGAGAGGGTCAAGGTAGAATTGGATCGCATGCTATATGGTGGTATCATTGAATCAGTCGAAGAGTCGGAATGGATTAGTCCTATGGTGGTACAAGATAAGAAGATTGGCGAGATGCGCATTTGCATCGACCTCAGGAAGCTAAAAGATGCATGTTTGCACGATCCGTTCCCAACCCCGTTTATCGACGAAGTGCTCGAAGGTGTGGGTGGCCAGGAGATGTACTCTTTCACAGATGGGCTCTCTGGCTACCATCAGATCCGCAATGCCAAAGAAGACCGCCATAAGACAACTTTTGTTACCGAATGGGGCTGCTTTCAGTACATTGTGATGCCGTTTGTCTTGAAGAATGCACCTGCGATATTTTCATGGGTTGTCGTTGCTGCATTCAAATATTTCATTCAGAAGTTTTTACAGGTATACATGGACGATTGGATGGTCTATGGGTTGGTCCGCGATCATCTGGTGAATCTGCGGTTGATGCTTGAGCGATGCCGACAGCACCAGATATCGCTGAATTTGAAGAAATGCATCTTTTGTGCACCATTGGGGATATTGCTAGGCCATATTGTGTGTAAGCAAGGGTTGTTGGTCGATCCGGCTAAGATTGAGCTCATTTTGAGCTTGCAACTGTCGACCACTGTTAAGCAGCTACGGGGAACTCTGGGGCATACTCGCTATTATTGTAAATTCATCAGGGGATATGCAGCGATTACTGCCCCTATGGAGAAATTGCTGAAGAAGGATGCGCTATTTCAGTGGACACCGGAATGTCACGACAGCTTTGAAACACTGAAGGCGAAGATGGCATCGGCACCGATATTGGTCTTTCCGGACTGGAGTAAGGAATTCCATGTCCATGTTCATGCCTCATTGATTGCGTTGGGTGTTGTATTATCCCAACTAGGAGAAGGCGACCTTGATCATCCTATTGCTTTTGCATGTCAGAAGCTGTCCTTTTCCGAAAGTAATTACACTACTACTGAGAGGGAAGGTCTGGAAATGGTCTATGCACTGCAGAAGTTTAGACCCTATTTGTTGGGTGGGCACTTTAAAATGTTCATTGACCATTCTGCATTGAAATACCTAGTCAATAAGTCTGTGTTGGGGGGGAAGATATGCTGTTGGATCCTTCTTTTTCAGTTGTTCGATTTTGAAGTCATTGTGAAGCCCGACCGGTTGAATGTCGGTCCTGATCATTTCTCGCAGATCGATACAGGAGAGGAGTCGACCAACATTGACGATGGTTTACCGAATGCTCAACTGTTTTGCGTTAAGGTTGCAGATGACTACTTTACGAAAATCATTCAGTTTTTGACAACGAGTACTGCACCAGACGATTTCACCACCAGTATGAAGAAGCAGTTGGTAGTCAAGGCTGCAGACTTCTAGCTAATCGCAGGAGAGTTATACAAAATGGGTGTCGATGAAATATTGCGCAGGTGTGTCTTTCCGCATGAGCAAGCGCGGATATTAGCAGAAGCGCATGGAGGAATAGCTGTAGGACACTATGGTGGTTGGGTGACTGCTAGGAAAGTGCTGCGTGCTGAGCTATGGTGGCCCACACTGCATACTGATGCGACAGACTATGCACGGTCGTGTGATGTTTGTCAGTGAATGGAAAACCATTTCGACGCGATGAGATGCCACTCATGCCTTAGTTGACATTGTAGCCGTTCGACAAATGGGCAGTGGATTTTGTAGGACCGATCAATCCACCAAGGAAGCGCACGATTGCATGCTACATTATCACAGTGAGAGATTATTTGACTTGATGGGCAGAGGTGGCACTAGTAGTTGATTGTTCTGCAACAACGATGGTGCGATTTTTGTTTGATAACATCATCACTCGTTTCGGCTGCCCCATGCTGAGTGACCAGGGCAGTCACTTTCTCAATCGCACCATCAGTGCATTGACAGAGGAACTACAGATATACAACAAAAGAAGAGTACACCATATCATCCACAAGCAAATGGCACGATGGAAGCCTTCAATAAGGTATTGGAGCATGTGCTGACAAAGGTGTGCAATACGAACCACGACGACTGGGATCTGAAAATCCCAGGAGTGTTGTGGGCATATCGCACCACGTGTGAAAGGTTGACAGGTCAAACACCATTCAGGTTAGTATATGGACAAGAAGCAATTATTCCCATGGAGTATATTGTTCCGAGTTTGAACATCGCGGCCACAACAGGCATGGATGATGCAGCGGCACTAGATGAATGTCTAGAGTAGTTGGTGAAGTTGGAGGAAGATCATTTCATCACTGGGTTCCACCAGGGGGTAGAAAAGGATTTCCAAAAGGCATGGCATGATCGACACATAAAAAACAAACAGTTTCAGCAGGGCAACTTGGTGCTATTGTATGACAACAAGTTTATGAAACATCCTGGGAAGTTGCAGATGCATTGGCTTGGTCCGTATCGCGTCAGTAGTATTACCTCAGGGGGCGCGGTTCAGCTGTAGTAGCTGGACGGGGCGATGCTCCCAAAACTGGTGAATGGTCATAGGTTGAAGCCCTATCAGTCGGGCTTGGAATAGCATGATACTTGAGTTGCATGAAAAAAAAAATGTGTGTTGTAGGATTATCGGTGGCAGGATGGTGCACCGATGGAGAAATAAATGCGCAAGAAGGAGGGATTGTGTTGCAAGTGAAGAGCGGCCCACGACAACAGGCAGCATTATGACCGGGTCAAATCAGCAATAAATTCCAAAATCTTAGATAGTTAATTAATGACGCTTGTTTGAATGATGGACATTAATGACGGATATGGCCGATCGGCGGGTAGGATCGACGATGGATTTTGGTAATTAATGCCAAAATTCGGTTGAGTTAATGCAGGATTTCTTCATGATTATGGAAGCTTGGGATGGAAGCTATAAGAATGGGTGGACGTCGGTTGGAAAACACCGAGAAATCAGTTGTCCAGTGTTGTTGCAAAGTGCAGTCATGAGTTGAGCAAGATTCTGGTAAGCATATAACGAAGTGCTACGAGCTATGCCAGGCGAACTAGAGACAGTTGAGATTAGCAACGAAGTGGAGTCTCCCTTCATCACGGTGGTTTTTGAGCAAGAATTTGTGTCATACGGAGCCGTTGATCTTGGAGAATAAGTTGCGAATATGCCGGTGGGAGCGGCATTCATCGCTAAGAAGTGACGGGGGGGTCAGCACTTTGAGTCCCCACAGAGTAAGAGGATGCTTTGGTTATCTACTGCGACAGTAGGCGAAGCTCAGGTCTAGGTGGGGTGGTCCAGTCACTTTGTTTGCGAGTCTTCCCCATAGGCGGGATTGTCAACCCGCGACATCCTTGGGTATATCCCTCCCAATCGACCGGATATCTCTTGTGTGCTTGCATTATTGTGTCCATGATTGATATGCTGTAGATATGATGTACATGTTGTTCTCTCAGTTAAGATCCTAGATCAGATTGAATTAAATTTTGAAAAACTAACATGGTATCAGAGCTACCCTGAAAGAAGGCATGGTATGGCATGTATGACACTTGTTACACTTACGATGCTAGGGCTTTATATAGCAAAAACCAGTCATCGTAGAACTTTTGCTATAAATCCATTTTGGAAAATTTTTCAGATTTGAAACTTTTACAGGTCAAAGATTCGATCCCCATGTACCTTTTTTACAAAGGAAAAATTCTAATTCGTTCTACTTTGTGTTTTATGATCTGTACAATCTAGGGTTTCTGCCTCTTCCAGATCTAAGTCATAAATAGGTGACCTAGGAAAAAAGGTCATAACTTAAGATAGGAAGGTCCAAATGAAATTTAGTAAAAAGTGATAGGTAGTGCATGGAATGTACTTTCTCAGGTAATGTTTTTAGAGGCCGAAACTGAACTAGTGACACGTGGCACACCTTACAAGTTCGCTCTCTTGTTTCATCCCATAAAGAGGTCATGTTGCGACACGTGGCATAACTCTCTCTCAGAGAATCCATTTGAGGTCAGAATTATGGGGTTGGAAAGATGATAGGTCAAGCTACCACAGGTAGAATATTCAAACCCTCTGGATTGGAAAGTTCAGAGTTACTCCAGAAACAATCAGGTGCATATTTATGTCAAAACATAATTATTTTTGAGCACCTTCATTCATAGCTTCGGGAATTTAGGGTTTCGGAGAAAGTTGGAATTTTTTGTAATCAGAGACCACGGATGGATTCTACTCATAAAAATTGAAATTTAGAGACCAAGATCATATTTTTTGGTTGGGAAGAAGGTCGGGCTTGATCAGACCCTAGTTTGGGACTTTGATCGGAAAAGTGGAAAATTAGGGCTTCTGCAAAAATGAGAATTTTTTAAATCTGTGACCACGGATGGAAGCTCCTTAGAAAAATAGAAGCTTAGAGATTTGGATCGAACCTTTTTGTTGGGCAGGAGGGTGGGCTTTATCACACCCTAGTTCAAGATCCTGTCCAGAAGATCCAGAAGCTTCAAACGCAATTTTAAGGGGTGAAACTTTGCAGTTTTCAAATTCTGAGTATACCAGCTTGATCAGCTCATCAAGGTGCATATTTCTATCCTTTCAGAAGTTTGAAATTCAAAGTTTGAATTTTTAGGGTTTCTCTAACAAACCCTAATCCAGCTCCAGATCTAGTTTCTGCAAATCAAGTGGATTGGGTTAATCCTAGAAGGGAATGGATTGGTCACCTGCATAAGTGAAGAAGTTCCTCTTTCAGAGGGAGATGCGGCTAAGGCCTTACATAAGAAGATTACAAGCAATCTCGACAGGTATGACTTACAGGTATGTTTCGAATTCTGTTCATGGTTAAGTTTATGATATTTTTGTCTTCATATCATTACGGTTAGTACAATCTTGATTAATTGCTAGACTTGTCATATCACCTTAAATAAAATTATGAATATATGATAGAAGATATTCATTGATTAATGTTTTGACACTTATGATTGTACTAATGCATTGTGATGTTGTATGAGGTTTATGTTGTTTGCTAATATGAAAGGTACACCAAGAAAGACAAATCATGTTCTACTTCAAGAACATATGATCATGGTGACATGAAGACAAAGATTCATCCATTGTCATGGATCACATAGAAGATCTACATACGAGGTATGTATAACTTGGTTCTACAATTGTTAAATTACGAGACATGCAGATTATTGGCACAAGTCATTGAAGAGAACCAGAAGACATCATGCAGGTATGTTAGAAATAACTAGCTAACATAGTAATCCAGGTATGTTTTTCCTATATCAAGTTAGAATATTTCCTTGTGTTAGGATCCCTTATATAAGTATACTTGGTATGATTGGTTATGTTTATTCATAAAGTTAGAAATGTCAGTAGTCAAGGGTTTATGCATATTATGTTTCTTACCTTAATTGATGATATGACTAACATGAAGAGTCATGAAAGTATAGGTTTGAGTAATCACGAGTTTAGGCATATTATGTTTCTTACTTTAATTTATAATAGAACTAACCATAAGAGTCCTTGAATACTAATTCTTATTATTTGAAATGATCATGACTATACATGCTTAAGATTATTGTGTTTTGATAGTATTGAGAATATGCTAATAAATGTATGATTATGTATGAGATCTCGAGGATATCACAATAATGATACTTGTAAGGATGCATAGTGATCGAGGATGGATATAAGTTCAAGGACAGGTAATCTAGGAAGCAAAGATCAAGAGGACGCACACTCCAGTAGTTTCTGCAAGGATGCAGATATTCAGAGGGAGTCGACCACTTCTCACAATCCACATCAGAATGGAGTGGCAAAGATTCAGAGGGAGTCCACCCAACAACCAAACAAAGATAAGTATTTGAATTGTCATTTCTTACATATTTGTTTGTTTAAATAATTTTGTTCAATGATGTATATAGTTATGTTCCTAGACTTAGGGTGTGTATTATGCATATTAGAATAATTGCATGAATGAACAGTATACTACTAATATGCATGTGATGGGTAAGTGGACTATAGCACTGTACAACATTCCATTACTACTTATCTAGAATGAAACCTCTTTGCTGACATGTTGGGAGTAGTGCAAACTCTTAACAATGTTCTGGTAGAGATTGGAAGGCATCTAGAAATATACGGGATATGGATAAATGTTGTATTGAAGCATTGGCTAAAATAATTGCATGAATGTATGACATATTTATTTATGTGTAAGAACTTGTTCTGAAAACTATGAGAAGTTTCTAATCATGCAATTTAACTTGTTTTGTAGGAAATATCATATACGAGAACCTACAAAGAAGGACTACAACATTTGTTTCAGCAACAAAGTTATCTATTGAATATATTGAAGTTCCCAGGATTCGGGAAGAATGCCATGATCGAGCAGTACCAGTCGATCATGAAGAATGATGTTTGGGATGCAGTCCCAAGACCTGAAGGGAAGTCTGTAATGACTTCCAAGTGGATCTACAAGATCAAGCATGCTGCAAGTGGCAGCATAGAAAAATACAAATCAAGATTTGTAGCTCGTGGCTTCTCCCAGAAAGAAGGAATCGACTACGAAGAAACTTTTGCTCTTGTAGCCAGATACACTTCCATCAGATCAGTAATTTCCTTGGCTGCAGTGATGAAATGGAAGATACACCAGATGGATGTCAAGACAAATTTCTTGAATGGTGTAGTCAAGGAGGAATTGTATGTGGAGCAGCCACTTGGTTTTGAGACACATGACAGGGAGTCATATGTGTGCAGGTTGAAGAAATTCTTGTATGGCTTGAAGCAAGCTCCTAGGACTTGGTATGGTAGGATAGACAGCTTTCTATTCAGTTTGGGATTTACCAAGAGTAAAGCGAATTCCAACCTTTACTACAAGGTTGAGGAAGGCAATCCTGTGATACTACTGTTGTATGTAGATGATATGTTTATAATAGGTAATGATAGCTTGATTTCCGATACCAAGAAGGACTTGGGGATGATGCATTATTTTCTAAGCATGGAGATGTGGCAGAGTGCAGATGGGATCTTCCTTGGAAAAGGGAAGTATGCAGTAGAGATCATGAAGAGTTTCAGGATGAAGGACTGCAAGGCCATAGTCACACCTATGGCATCGAACTTGATGCTTCTGTGTGATGCTTCATCTAAGCCGGTTGATGTCACTATGTATCATCAAATGATTGGGTCCTTGATGTACTTGACGAACATGAGACCAAATATTTTCTTTGCGGTGAACACATTGAGCCAGTTCCTGACAGATCCGAGGAGTGTTCACCTACTTGTTGTAAAACATATTCTGAGGTACCTGAACGGTATAGTTGATTATGGTCTCCAGTATGATGCGAATCAAAAGTTTAACCTACAGGGTTATGCTGATTCAGATTGGGCAGGTAGTGCTGCAGATAGGAAGAGCACTTCTGGGTGCTACTTCAGTATGGGATCAGGTGTGATCTCTTGGTTTAGCACGAAGCAGTCCTACATAGCACTGAGTACAGCCGAAGCAGAGTATGTTGCAGCTTGTTCGGCTAGTTGTGAGGCAGTATGGATTAGGAAGCTACTGTCTGAGTTATTTGATCTCCCACTGGAAGCTACTGGTATCTTTTTTGACAACCAGAGCTGTGTGAAGCTGTCTGAGAACCCAGTGTTCCATGACAAGTCAAAACACATTGAGATCAAATATCACTATATCAGGGATATGGTGCAGAGAGGAGCAGTGAAGCTCCTATATGTTGCGACGGATGAGCAGATTGTAGATGTACTGACGAAACCACTATCTAGAGTGAAGTTCGAGTACTTCAGAGAGAGGCTTGGTGTTCTTCAAATTGATGACACTTTGAGGAAGAAGTAATGGAGACATTTGCTGAAGCCATTCCAAGCATGATGGAAGGAGGATCCTTCACATGGCTATGGATATAAGCACTGGATGAAGAGCATCAGGATGATGTTCTAGTTTCTACTCTAGATGATCAGTTGGATCATTTATGTATGTATGTATCTTGTTGGATGTTTGATATGATAAGTTGGATCATTTATGTATGTATGCATCATGTTGGATGCTTGGACCATGTATATGTATATGTATCAGGTGGTTATGTTGTATGATCAGGTAAATCATGTATGTTGATGGATACATTGTGTGGATCATGTATATATGTATGTATTAGGTAGATACATTGTATATGATGATATGTATCAGGTAGATACTTGGTATGCATTAGGTGGATGCATTGTATGATCAGGATGATATTGGATGACAAGCTTCAGGATGTTGCTCCAGATGAAATGCATTAGGACGATGCAGTGATGATGATAAGGATGATAATGTGTACATCATGATGATGTATGGTGAGTATCAGGTGCATACTCTATGGCCATGGACAGGTTGTGCAGATGAGCATGTAAGTAGACCTGGGAGATCTGAATAGGATGAAAAAGGCCTCAAATGCTCTTTCGAGGCATTTATTTGGGAGGACATATAATAGCACCCTGGCAGATTTGCAGATGTTCTTGCTAGGTTTTTCTGTTAGCATATAATAGCTCCCTGGGAGATCTGGAAAATGCTCTTGCGAGGTTTTGTCCTAAGGTATGTAATGTGTCATTGAGAGATTCGATAGGTAGAGATGTGTGCTCGTAACATCCTGGGATGCTATTGCAAGGTTTTTCCATGACCACATGTAATATGCTTCTGGGAGATCCGACAGGTAGAGCTGTGTGCTCATAATAGCTTGGGATGCTTCAGCCAGGTTTTGTGGTGGACCACATGTAATGTGCTCCTGGGAGATCCGACAGGTAGAGCTGTGTGCTCGTAATAGCCGGGGATGCTTAAGCCAGGTTTTGTGGTGAGATCACATGTAATGTGCTCCTGGGAGATCCAACAGGTAGAGTTGTGTGCTCGTAACAGCCTGGGATGCCTCAGCCCATTTTTGTGATGGGTCACATGTAATGTGCTCCTGGGAGATCTGACAGGCAGAGTTGTGTGCTCGTAATATCCTGGGATGCTGCAGCCAAGTTTTGTGACGCACGTAATAAGTCCTGAGGATTCCACAGTATGGCCAGTGATGATGAAGACCCGCAGGTGGTGGGCCTACATCCAGTATGAAAAAGGACCGACTCTGTAGAAATTCCTATGACGAGTAGATTCAGAGATTGATTGAGATAGCAGAAGCAGTGACGATGACGATGACTCAATGACGATTATCCAGTGACGATGATCCAGAGAAGAAGACTTGTGGTAGAAGACCGGTGTCGAGAAATACCTTCCTAGTTAAGAGGGAGTGTTGATGTATATGTAAATTCAGAATGTATTTCACCTATGTATTTCATATATGTATTTTGTACTCCTATAGAGATGGTATTATTTCTTTATACGGAAGTGTTTGTATTCCTATAGAGATGTTATTATTCCTCTATACAAAAGTGTCGTCACTTATATTGGAAGTGTCGTAACTTATACTTGATGGGTTATTAGACCACCTTGTTGGGGTCGGCCCTGTATAAGTCATATGGGTCGAAGGGTTATTAGACCACCCTAGTGGGGGTCATCCATGTGGGTCAAAGGGTTATTAGACCACCCTATTGGGTGTCGGCCCAGTCAGCATTGTGTTATGTGGTTAAGTTGAGGCTGACCTAGTAAAGGTTATTAGGCAATTCAAGTCAAGTATAAATAGAGTGTGGGAGGCACTCTATTTCATCATTCTATTCTCTCACACACTCTTTGGAGAGTGGAGCACTTGTGGAGGAAGAGAAGCTACTGCTAGGAGATGTCTATCTCTAATGCTTGGGTTGTATCATTGCTTTATCTATCTCTGAGGAAGTTATTGGGGTTTTTCACCTTTATGGTTTTCCCCAAGTAAACTCTGTGTCTCTTGTGTGCTTGCATTATTGTGTCCATGATTGATATGCTGTACATGTTGTTCTCTCAGTTAAGATCCTAGATCAGATTGAAGTAAATTCTAAAAAACTAACATGGTATCAGAGCTAGCTTGAAAGAAGGCATGGTATGGCATGTATGACACTTGCTGCACTTACGATGCTAGGGCTTGATATAGAAAAACCAGTCATTGCAGCACTTTCGCTATAACTCCATTTTGGCAAAGAGTTCAGATCTGAAAATTTTACAGGTCGAAGATTAGATCCCCATGTACCTTTTTTCCAAAGGAAAACTTCTAATTCTTTGTACTTTGTGTTTTATGATCTGTACAATCTAGGGTTTCTGCCTCTTCCAGATCTGAGTCATAAACAAATGACCAAGGAAAAAAGGTCATAAATTGGGCTAGGAAGCTCCAAATGAAATTTTGTAAAAATTGACAAGTAGGGAACGGACTTTACTTTCTCAGGGAACGTTTTTAGAGGCCGAAATGGAACTAGTGACACGTGGCACTTCTTACAAGTTCGCTCTCCCTTTTTATCCCATAAACAGGTCACGTTGCGACACTTGGCATAACTCTCTCTCAGAGAATCCATTTGAGGTCAGACCTATGGGGTTGTTAAGATGATAGGTTGATCTACCACAGGTAGAAGTTTCAGATCCCGTGGATTGGAAAGTTCAGAGTTACTCTAGAAACAATTAGGTGCATATTTCTGTCAAAACATAATTATTTTTGAGCACCTTCATTCATGGCTTCGGGAATTTAGGGTTTCGGAGAAAGTTGGAATTTTTTTGTAATCGGATACCACGGTTGGATTATACTCATAAAAATCAAAATTTAAAGACCAAGATCATATTTTTTGGTTGGGAAGAAGGTCGGGCTTGATCAGACCCTATTTCGGGACTTTGATCGGAAAAGTGGAAAATTAGGGCTTCTACAAAAATGGGAATTTTTGAAATCTGTGACTACGGCTGGAATCTCCTAAGAAAAATAGAAGCTTAGAGATTTGGATTGAACCTTTTTGTTGCGCAGGAGGGTGGGATTTATCAAACCCTAGTTCAAGATCCCATCTAGAAGATCCAGAAGCTTCAAAGGCAATTTTGAGGGGTGAAACTTTGCAGTTTTCAAATTCTGAGTATACCAGCTTGATCAGCTCATCAAGGTGCATCTTTCTATCCTTTCAGAAGTTTGAAATTCAAAGTTTGAATTTTTAGGGTTTCTCTGACAAACCCTAATCCATCTCCAGATCCAGTTTCTGCAAATCAAGTGGATTGGGTTAATCCTAGAAGCGAATGGATTGGTCACCTGCATAAGTGAAGAAGTTCCTCTTTCAGAGGGAGATGCGGCTAAGGCCTTACATAAGAAGATTACAAGCAATCTCGACAGGTATGACTTACAGGTATGTTTCGAATTCTGTTGATGGTTAAGTTTATGATATGTTTGTCTTCATATCATTACGGTTAGTACACTCTTGATTAATTGCTAGACTTGTCATATCACCTTAATAAAATTATGAATACATGATAGAAGATATTCATTGATTAAGGTTTTGACACTTATGATTGTACTAATGCATTGTGATGTTGTATGAGGTTTATGTTGTTCGCTAACATGAAAGGTACACCAAGAAAGACAAATCATGTTCTTCTTCAAGAATATATGATCATGGTGACATGAAGACAACGATTCATCCATTGTCATGGATCACATAGAAGATCTACTTATGAGGTATGTATAACTTGGTTCTACAATGGTTAAATTATGAGACATGCAGATTACTAGCACAAGTCATTGAAGAGAACTAGAAGACATCATGCGGGTATGTTAGACATAACTAGCTAACATAGTAATCCAGGTATGTTTTTCCTATATCAAGTTAAAATATTACCTTGTGTTAGGATCCCTTATATAAGTATACTTGGTATGATTGGTTATTTTTATTCATAAAGTTATAAATGATAGTAATCAAGGGTTTATGCATATTATGTTTCTTACCTTAATTGATGATATGACTAACCAGAAGAGTCATGAAAGTATAGGTTTGAGTAATCTCGAGTTTAGGCATATTATGTTTCTTACTTTAATTTATGATATAACTAACCATAAGAGTCCTTGAATACTAATTCTTATTATTTGAAATGATTATGACTATACATGCTTAAGATTATTGTGTTTTGATAGTATTGAGAATATACTAATAAATGTATGATTATGTATGAGATCTCGAGGATATCACAATAATGATACTTGTAAGGAGGCATAGTGATCAAGGATGGATATAAGTTCAAGGATAGGTAATCCAGGAAGCAAAGATCAAGAGGGCGCACACTCCAGTAGTTTCTGCAAGGATGCAGATATTCAGAGGGAGTCGATCATTTGTCACAATCCACATCAGAATGGAGTTGCAAAGATTCAGAGGGAGTCCACCCAACAACCAAACAAAGATAAGTATTTGAATTGTCATTTCTTACATATTTGTTTGTTTAAATAATGTTTTTCAATGATGTATATGCTTATGTTCCTAGACTTAGGGTGTGTATTATGCATATTAGAATAATTGCATGAATGAACATTATACTACTAATATGCATGTGATGGGTAAGTGGACTATGGCACTGTAAAACATTCCATTGCTACTTATCTAGAATGAAACCTCTTTGCTGACATGTTGGGAGTAGTGCAAACTCTTAAAAATGTTTTGGTAGAGATTGGAAGTCATCTAGAAAGATACGGGATATGGATAAATGTTGTATTGAAGCATTGGCTAAAAGAATTGCATGACTGTATGAAATATTTCTTTATGTGTAAGAACTTGTTCTGAAAACTATGAGAAGTTTCTAATCATGCAATTTAACTTTTTTTGTAGGAAATATTGTATATGAGCACCTACAAAGAAGGACTACAACCTTTGTTTCAGCAACAAAGTTATCTATTGAAGATATTGAATATATTGAAGTTCCCAGGATTCGGGAAGAATGCCATGATCGAGGAGTACTAGTTGAACATGAAGAATGATGTTTGGGATGCAGTCCCAAGACCTAAAGGGAAGTCTGTAATGACTTCCAAGTGGATCTACAAGATCAAGCATGCTGCAGGTGGCAGCATAGAAAAATACAAAGCAAGAATTGTAGCTCGTGGCTTCTCCCAGAAAGAAGGAATCGACTATGAAGAAACTTTTGCTCCATTAGCGAAATACACTTCCATCATATCAATACTTGCCCTGGCTGCAGTGGGGAAATGGAAGATACACCAGATGGATGTCAAGACAGCTTTCTTGAATGGTGTAGTCAAGGAGGAAGTGTGTGTGGAGCATCCACTAGGTTTTGAGACACATGACAGGAGTCATATGTGTGCAGGTTGAAGAAATCCTTGCATGGATTGAAGCAAGCTCCTAGGACTTGGTATGGTAGGATAGACAGCTTTCTATCCAGTTTGGGCTTTACCAAGAGTAAAGCGGATTCCAACCTTTACTACAAGGTTGAGGAAGGCAATCCTGTGATACTACTGTTGTATGTAGATGATCTGCTTGTAACAGGTAATGATAGCTTGATTTCCGATACCAAGAAGGACTTGGGGATGATGCACTATTTTATAAGCATGGAGGTGTGGCAAAGTGCAGATGGGATCTTCCTTGGATAAGGGAAGTATGCAGTAGAGATCCTGAAGAGGTTCGAGATGATGGACTGCAAGCCCATAGCCACACATATGGCATCAAACCTAAAGCTTCTATGTGATGCTTCATATAAGCTGGTTGATGTCACTATGTATCGTCAGATGATTGGGTCCTTGATGTACTTGACAAACACAAGACCAAATATTTGCTTTACGGTGAACACATTGAGCCAGTTCCTGACGGATCCGAGGAGTGTTCACCTAGTTGCTGTAAAACATATTCTGAGGTACTTGAAGGGTACAGTTAATTATGGGCTCAAGTATGATGCAAATCAAAAAATTAACCTGCAAGGTTATGTTGATTTAGTTTGGGCAGGAAGTGCTACAGATAGGAAGAGCACTTTTGGGTGCTGCTTCAGTATGGGGTCAGGTGTGATCTCTTGGTTTAGCAGGAAGCAGTCTTGTGTAGCACTGAGTACAGCTGAAGCAGAGTATGTTGCAGCTTGTTCAGCTAGTTGTGAGGAAGTATGGCTTAGGAAGCTACTGTCTGAGTTATTTGATCTCCCACTAGAGGCTACTGGTATCTTTTGTGACAACCAGAGTTGTGTGAAGCTGTCTGAGAACCCGGTGTTCCATGATAGGTCGAAACACATTGAGATCAAATATCACTATATCAGGGATATGGTGCAGAGAGGAGCATTGAATCTCTTGTATGTTGCGACGGATGAGAAGATTGCAGATGTATTGACGAAACCAATAGCCATAGTGAAGTTCGAGTACTTCAGAGAGAGGCTTGGTGTTCTTCAGATTGATGACACTTCGAGGAAGAAGAAATGGAGACATTTGTTGAATCCATTCCAAGCATGATGGAAGGAGGATCCTTCACATGGCTATGGATATAAGCGCTGGATGAAGAGCATCAGGATGATGTTCTATTTTTTTCTCTAGATGATCAGTTGGATCATTTATGTATGTATGCATCATGTTGGATGCTAGATATGATCAGTTGGATCATTTATGTATGTATGCATCATGTTGGATGCTTGGACCATGTATTTGTATATGTATCAGGTGAATATGTTGTATGATCAGGTAGATCATGTATGTTGATGGATACATTGTGTGGATCATATATCTATGTATGTATTAGGTAGATACATTGTATATGATGATATGTATCAGGTAGACACTTGGTATGCATCAGGTGGATGCATTGTATGATCAAGATGATCTTGGATGACAAGCTTCAGGATGTTTCTCTATATGACATGCATCAGGACGATGCAGTGATGATGATCAGGATGATCATGTGTACATCAGGATGATGTATGGTGAGTATCACGTGCATACTCTATGGCCGTGGACAGGTTGTGCAGATGAGATGTAAGTAGACCTGGGTGATCTGGACAGGATGAAAAAGGCCTCAGATGCTCTTTCGAGGTATTGCTTTGGGAGGACATATAATAGCACCCTGGGAGATTTGCAGATGCTCTTGCTAGGTTTTGCCGCTGGCATATAATATCTCCTTGGGAGACCTGGCAAATTCTCTTGTGAGGTTTTATCCTATGGCATGTAATGTGTCCTTCAGAGATCCGACAGGTAGATATATGTGCTCGTAACAGCCTAGGATGCTCTTGCAAGGTTTTTCCATGACCACATGTAATATGCTCCTAGGAGATCCGATAGGTAGAGTTGTGTGCTCGTGACAACCTGGGATGCTTCAGCCAGGTTTTGTGGTGGACCACATGTAATGTGCTCCTGGGAGATCCGACAGGTAGAGCTGTTTGCTCGTAATATCTTGGGATGCTTTAGCCAGGTTTTGTGGTGATATCACATGTAATGTGCTCCTAGGAGATCCAACAGGTAGAGCTGTGTGCTCATAATAGCTTGGGATGCGTCAGCCAGGTTTTGTGATGGGTCACATGTAATGTGCTCTAGGGAGATCCAACAGGTAGATCTGTGTGCTCGTAACAGCTTGGGATGCTGTAGCCAGGTTTTGTGACGGACGTAATAAGTCCTGAGGATTCCACAGTATGGCTAGTGATGATGAAGACCTGCAGGTGGTGGGCCTATATCCAGTATGAAAAAGGACTGGCTCTGTAGAAATTCCTATGACGAGTAGATTCAGAGATTGATTTAGATAGCAGGAGCAGTGATGATGACGATGACTCGATGACGATGATCCAGAGAAGAAGACTTGTGCTAGAAGACCCGTGTCGAGAAATACCTTCCTAGTTAAGAGGGAGTGTTGATGTATATGTAACTTTGGAATGTATTTCACCCTTGTATTTGATATATGTATATTGTACTCCTATAGAGATGGTATTATTCCTCTATGCGGAAGTGTTTGTATTCCTATAGAGATGTTATTATTCCTCTATATGAAAGTGTCGTCATTTATATTGTAAGTGTCGTAACTTATACCTGATGGTTTATTAGAGCACCTTGTTGGGGTTGGCCCTGTATAAGTCATGTGGGTCGAAGGGTTATTAGATCACCCTAGTGGGGGTCGACCATGTGGGTCAAAAGGTTATTAGACCACCCTATTGGGTGTCGGCCTAGTCATCATTTTGTTATGTGGTTAAGTTGAGGCCGACCTAGTAAAGGTTATTAGGCAAGTCAAGTCAAGTATAAATAGAGTGCGGGAGGCACTCTATTTCATCATTCTATTCTCTCACACACTCTTTGGAGAGTGGCGCACTTGTGGAGGAGGATAAGCTGCTGCTAGGAGATGTCTATCTCTTATGCTTGGGTTGTATCATTGCTCTATCTATCTCTGAGGAAGTTATTGGGGTTTTTCACCTTTATGGTTTTCCCCAAGTAAACTCTGTGTCTCTTGTGTGTTTGCATTATTGTGTCCATGAATGATATGCTGTAGATATGCTGTACATGTTGTTCTCTCAGTTAATATCCTAGATCAGATTGAAGTAAATTCTAAAAAACTAACATGGTATCAGAGCTATCCTGAAAGAAGGCATGGTATGGCATGTATGACACTTGTTGCACTTACGATGCTAGGGCTTGATATAGAAAAACCTAGTCATCGTAGTACTTTCTCTATAAATCCATTTTGGCAAAGTTTTCAGATCTGAAAATTTTACAGGTTGAAGATAAGATCCTCATGTACCTTTTTACCAAAGGAAAACTTCTAATTCATTGTACTTTGTGTTTTATGATCTGTACAATGTAGGGTTTCTGCCTCTTCCAGATCTGAGTCATAAACAAGTGACCTATGAAAAAAGGTCCTAACTTGGGCTAGGAAGCTCCAAATGAAATTTTGTAAAAAGTGACAGGTAGTGCATGGACTTTAATTTCTCAGGTATGGTTTTTAGAGGCCTAAACTGAACTAGTGACAAGTGGCACACCTTACAAGTTCGTTCTCTTGTTTTATCCCATAAACAGGTCACGTTGCAACACTTGGAATAACTCTCTCTCTCAGAGAATCCATTTGAGGTCAGACCTGTGGGGTTGGAAAGATTACAGGTTGAGATACCAAAGGTAGAAGTTTCAGACCTTATGAATTGGAATGTTCGGAGTTACTCCAGAAACAATCAGGTGCATATTTCTGTCGAAACATAATAATTTTTTAGCACCTTCATTCATGGCTTCAGGAATTTAGGGTTTCGGAGAAAGTTGGAATTTTTAGTAATCAGATCCCACGGCTGGATGCTACTCATAAAAATTGAAATTTAGAGACCAAGATCAGATTTTTTGGTTGGGAAGATCTAGTTTCTGCAAATAAAGTGGATTGGGTTAATCCTAGAAGTGAATGGATTGGTCACCTGCATAAGTGAAGAAGTTCCTGTTTCAGAGGGAGATGAGGCTAAGGCCAGGAACCAGAGGAAGCAAAGGTACCAAAATTTGGCACAATCAGCACTGAGCTGTGGGTGAGGAACGTGCAGATTCCCTTGATTGCGATTGTGATTGAAGATGAAGCTGCCAACGTCGTGTTGCAACAATTGAAAACGGTGACCATTAATGTGAATGCCTTGCCCGCGGAAGGGTTGACCACTATGAAGGATACTACCAGCAAGGAAACGACAGACCGACTGCGACATATCAGTTGTATGTGTGTACAACTATAGGTGAGTGAGGCCAATGTGAAGCGCACTATCAAAGAATTGACCGCCAGGTTTGCTTCTGCACGGCAGGCCATGGATGAACTCGAAGCGCACATCAATGGAGAATGGGCTGAGAAGCCACATGAAATCGAAGACCTAAAAAAGGAACACGATTTCCTTATTGTGGAGAAGGCTTGTATGTGGGATGATAGTGTACAGTTCGACCAGGCGATCACAAAAGCTAATCAACATGTGCCAGAGCCCACTGAAGAGGTGATCATGCTCCACCGGGTGTAGCGACTGGCGACTACCATTATTCAGTTGCGGTAGGAGAATCACGAGTTGAAGGCCTAGATGAATTTGGGTATGCCTCAAGCTGAATTTGATGAATGAAAAAGGGAAATTGAGGAAGTTTCCGCTCAGATGGAGGAGCTGGAGATGCAGGAAACTAGGCTCATGGTCGACACTGTACAATTTTGAGGCTGCATTGTTCAAGATGAGCAGGTTGAACAACTGACTAAGTATCGGCAGGAAGCTGAGGGACAGTTCGCCACATTGAAAGCAGCAATGAGCATAATGCCACCACTGGAGTAAGTTACTAAGTCTCAGGAGCTAAAATATTTGCAACAACGTGTCGCCAAGGCGGACGAGCGATAGAAGACCCGCATAGCACAGTTATAGGAGTTCCAGGACAGCTGCGGCAAATTCATGATGCAAGCTAGTGAAGCTCTGCAGGTAGTGAAGAAATGTCGACAACAGTTAGTGGCAAAGCTTACAGATCACCCATCTACCGAAGACGTGGTCGCAAGTCAGTCAGTAGCTACGGAAGCCAAGGAGGTGGTGCGGACAGTTGAAAAACTGTATGAGGAATTCAAAGTCAAAACGATGGAGTACATCGTCTCCAGTTGACGTGGCTTGAGGATGAGCCACAAGATTATGTTGGGGGCCTATTGGCAGGCGGTTTGGTAAAGTGATATCACAGCATCTCCGATGTTGCGGCAAGGCAGAAGATTGCACGAAAGGCAATAAGCAAAAGATTATTTTATGCATTTGTGGGTCAATTGTACTGCGGATTGCGGGTTTTGGGTCATTTGGACCATATATTATGTACTGTTGAGTCAGTTATACCACAGAATGTGGGATTTTGGTCGTTTTTGGACTAGGTCAGTTAGATATTGAATCATTTGTCCATAGTGTCAGTTAACAAATTGTTAGAAAGTGGACAAGAGTTGTAAGGAAGAAGCCTATATATAGATAAGAATTGTAAGTGTTGTAGGGCATCATGGAATGCAGGAGATATTATGTGAAGCTCTGTTGTTGGTTGTATGTCTTCCGGGTATGTTTTGACGTCAAGTTTTTGCAGAGACATTGTATCTAGGTCGACAATGATAATATGATGAAGCTATTTTGGTACAATCTCTGTGTTCAATCTATTCAGTTATGGTAATGTGATGTTGCACTATACAAATAATGTCATGCTTCTTTGATGCAATACTTGTTTTACAATTACTGTTATTGCAATGACGAATGTCCTGGTTGAATATTGCTTTAATACCATGTCCAAAGATTAGAAATCTCTGTCCCAGTTATGCAATAAGTTTAAGTATTATAGTCGCAACCGTCCTCCTTCATTCAGCGGAAACATCGTTCCGTCTACTCTTCCTGGATGCCTAGGGTGAGACCTCATCTTCTCTGTAGGTGTTGCTTGGTGGGATAAAACCTATCTAGGATGGTGGCTAGGGATACTATGGTATGTGTCGACGGTGAGTGGAACCCCTGTCGACTGGCGTCGCGCCAACAGAAATATTCATCCTGAAACCCAAAACCTAAAACCTGCAATTGCGGCTTTTAGATTTTGGGAATTTGTTTTACCTTTTCTTTGCGTTGTGTGTTCCCAAAACCCGCAACCCGAAATTTTGGGTTGTAGGATGTGGTAATTTTTTTTTCATTCTTTAACGATTGTTTCCATTACCGAAACCTACAACCCGTAAGTTTCAGGTTGTGGCTTTCGGGAATCATAAATAAACTTGTAAATAAGTTCTAACACCTGATCTAGGATCCCATAGAGACTAATCTTGGTCGTCCATTCCTTGGATCCAATACATCCGATTCCATCGTTGCTTATTCGTTTGAGTCCCTTGTTCTTCATTGCTTTGGTGACCAGGTTTTCGACTGTAATTCTCACCTCATGATCACCCCTGAAGACATGATTGCTTGATTGGATTGGCTTGTAATGACAGGTTTCAGATGCGACTTCGAATCATGCGTGATTCTGTCAAAATTGTACTTTGTTATGATCCAATTTGGATTAACACATGATATGCTGTCATTTCATTACAGTTTAGATGATTGCAGTTCCCAATGCATATGATTTTAATCATAGCAGCTCATGATATTCAATCATTATGATTTTTTGGGTTTTTCTTAAATATGGTGACAAGTGTGAAGCACTTAGTTCATCGTCTATATTTGTTAGAGAAGTTTTTTTTTTAATTTGGAAAGATTTCCTTCTGACAACCTGGTGTGAGAAATATGCAAACAGGTTATGAATCCTTTGATGGATGTTATATGGAAGAAGAACTTCAACCCTTGCTATTTCAAGAACCTATGTCACCGCCCTTTAATGCAGGTGTTCCTGATACCAACAGTGATAACGAAGTGGAATATTCTGAAACTTTGCCCGTTTGCATACCACTCCCTCTTAAGAACGAAGAGAAAATCAATGAACAACCAAGTGATCAAGGTGACTCCATTATTCATGATTTTATAATCAATAAGGAACCTGCTACTCCACTAGTTCCCGCGAAGCAAGACCCGTTGTCCAATTTTTCTTTTTTTGAAAACGTTATGGATCAACAGGAAGATTCTAAGATTCATTTGGAGGATTTGCTGGACCATCTATTTCCTGTTGTCGATAACTAGTAGGCAGTTGTTGAATTCCACAATTGTTTACGGGATTTTCCCGGAATTAGAAAATGACCCTTATTTCAAACTTATTGTAGGCTTGGAGGGAATCATTTGAGCTAAAATTGTTCAGATAAGTGGCAGAATTTTATGGATCAATAGCTTGATCTGAATTTTTTTAATCCCTATCTTTTGGGAATTTCCATTTGTACTCTGTTGTAACTCTTATTTAAGGAGGAATGCTTCTTGATGTTAGGGATTGATAATTTTTGGGTTAGAAATCAACAGGAGACGACTGGAGATACTCTGCCTTAGAAGAGCTTTGTAATTTTGTTTACAGACTTCATTAATACAGTAAAGTAATCCCTTTGAATCATCTCTTGTTTATTGTTCAAATTTCTTTGATAGTACATGATTTCTTAGTTCGATTTATCATCTACAGTGTGTGATTCTTTTGTGTATATGAATTAATTCACAGATTTGTAATATTGATTTCTCTTTATGATTGGTCTATGTATGAAAATGTCTTATTAAGTTTCTTTAATTGAGATATTTTTCTTTATTGATTTCTGCAAATGATCCACAAAACTTCAATCATTGTTAATTTTCCAATTAACAAAGTGATTACAGGTTAATCTTGAACAGGTCTAAATACTTAAATTGTTGTCATTTCATTGATTATGATCTAAGCGAATAAGTGAATGCACACTTTAACATTGTTGTTGAAGTTGACAAACATACTTATCCATCTCACGCCAAGATTGATCTGCACAACAACAAGATTTTCCTTAGAATAGATCTAACCTAGAGTAGATCCTTTTTCTTAAATAGGTCAAAGTTAGAACAAAATAATTTTTGTATCTTTTGTTTTCCTTAAGTGGAGAACCGATCTATTAATTCGAAACACCAACTCATAGAGTGCCAGTGGAGGCTGAATATTCGTGGGAGATTTCTATACCAAACAGATTGGGGATAGAACTTCCCTTGCATAGGGTCTTTCAAAGCCTTTCAGACTGGGTTTTCAACCTTTGTTGGGAGCTTTGGAACCCATTCCTGCACCTTGCACTTACCCTACACCCCTGAGGCCTCAACAAGCATCTTAGGTGTTATCTCGTCACCGATCTCGCCTTCCACCTGTTCTTGATTTTCATGCAACTCCTTTAACTTCTCCTTGATCTCCTGCGAGATCGTCTTGGCTTCCTCCAGTAAGGGTTGTGAATTATCTCCCATTTCAGTATCTTTTTCTCTTAAGGCTTGCACTTCCTTCTTGAGTGCGTTGATTTCCCTGTACTTCTGAATCTTGTCTCGTGGTAGCAGATCTTTTACTCATGCATCCAACTGTTCTAGTGCTTCTTTCTTATCTTTCACAACATTCTTTACTTGCAGCAATCCTGGGTCCTCTTTGAGGGTGGTGAATGCCTTCAATGCTGCTTCCAACAAAATCTGGCACTTAGCTACTTCAGCAGTGATACTCTCTGTTGCGGCCTTCACCTCCCCTTCTCTTAACTGTTGTTGATCTGGTGGGGTCTGTGGGTTGGTCTGTGCTTCCAATGCAACAAGCCTAGCCTCATGGATGATCTCCATGTCTTGCATCTCTGTCTTAAGGGTGTTAACCAGTTCACCCATCTTAATGATAGTGTCTACGGGGTCTACCTGCACTTCAAATTATTCTATATCATCTACGACCGCAGTGATCGTGGACTCAAGTATTTTCCGACAATCATGCTCATCCTGGAGTTTCATAGCGCTCTGTGTGCTTGCTTCCTCCAACTGCTTGTTAGTTTTTTGCAACTCAGCTTGTCCCTTTAGCACATCAGTAGTTCTCTCATGCATTTCTTCAACAACCTCCAAATGCAAGTAGTGTAGTCCAGGAAGTGGTATCTTCGCAAGGTCGAGCGCCACACGCCCGACATCCTTCATGTCTAGAAGTATTTGTTCTGGAAGTGGCAGGCTTACTGTTAACAGCTCAAGATGAACAATATGAGACTTCCCAAGAACAATCATGGATAGCTGCAGTGTCTTCTACTGCAAAGTTCCTCTCGAATTCCCCTAGGAATCTGGGTCCTGCGATAGGGGTAATCTCTTGTGTACTTTTTCAATTTTCTCTGTAATTCCCTGCAGCGTGGTCATATTCTTCTATAGACTTTTCTGAATCACATTGTCCTTTTTCTCCTTCTCCTTCATCAGATCTTCCATCGATTTTGTGACCTTTGCCACGATCATTTCATAATCATCATCATGGAGTACTGCTTCTAACTGGCTTTTATCAGCTTTCTGCTTCTTCCGCGCTCCCTTTTTTTGTCTTGGGCTCTCAGCTTCTTTCATTTTTCCCGTCTCCTTCTCTTCAGTAATAAGACATGGAATAGGTTCGTCCTCACTGGAGTCGCTTGTGACATCTACAATTTCCACTCGAAACTCAGTCGGCCATTCCTTCATGATATTGTCAATATCATCCTCATACACATGGTAGTTTCCTGTGAACCATTCCATGTTCCTCTTCTGTGCTTTGGATGAAATGTGAATACTACGCATGTCAACATAAAAATCAACAATGCGAATATACCTACTCGTTACATGTTTTGTTATCCAGGGGGTGACTATGATTCCATCACGCAGCTGGCTATAATACTGGTAGAAAACCTCAGTTGTCGCATGCTATCTCTGTGATTTCAATTTGCCCAAATATTTGCATAGAGGGCTCCTCTACAATCATTGGTATCTGTGATTATGCCAACATAATCCTTTGGCTCCTTCCACCTGACGAATTTGATCAACACTATCAGCCATGTATAGTGGAAATTTTTTCCATTGATCTGTGTGTCATTTAGTTCCTCCAGGAACTCATTCAAGAGGTATTGAGACTAGTTGAACTGCTCTCCCTTCACGACCGCGGAACCAAGCAGTACTGTGCCCACAGGTACCTCCAGTGGCCTGCATGTTCTCAAAATCTTGCTGGCTAGCAGTTGCGTGATAAACCTCGTTGTTTTATCATCTATTTCTTCCATCTGAAATCCCCTCTTTCCTTTGACAATAGTTTGAGTTTTCTTCATCTTCGCCACAGCTTCTTTGTCCTTGCTTTTCCCTTGGAAAAACTGCTTCGGGTCTTTACCACTTTTACTCAACCCAGTGACACAGTGGACAATGTCAATGGTCAGGTCAACATTGCATTCAAGCCACAAATATACCTAGTGAATGCATGCCATCAAAGTTTACACCATAATGTTCAGCTCTAGTGATACGTCAAAATGTGGGAGTCTGAGCAAATTGAATAGTCCCGACTTGACTACTCCTGATAACCAGCTTTCCGCGACCAAGTTAACTTCGCCCTTTGCATCTTTCTTCTAGCACATGAACTGGTCAGGTTGGAACTGCGGGAACCTAGGTCCATAAGGTTCCTCCTTCTGCATCTGAAGCAGGTCATAATATTCCCACTTACATTCTAGAATTTTACCCAACAAATTCTTATTGACCTTGACGTGCTTTGATATGGGTGATAACGGGATGTCGTATTTTGAATTCTTTGCTAACTTGAAAAACCAGTGCGTCCTGTGCACGTGATGAGATATAGTCTGGGGTCATTGTCAAGGGTATCTCCTTATCATCTATCGGTGGCTTCTGCACTGTCGAAGCCATATTCGGTATCTTTGTTCTTGGCCCCACTGGATCTTTGCCTTTATCTTGCATTATTGGACCGTGTCTTGGTGATCTTCCTGATGCTTGACCTGGTTCTAAGATGCCCTTATTGGATGGGGTTCTCATCAACCCTTCGATCCCTCTGTATTGGAATTCCTTCACAGTCTTCTGGATTGTGAATTCTTCTTCAATAGTGTACCACTCAAACATCCACTGGACAACTTCCACAGGGTTTTAGACAACTTACTAAAAACAATTTACAAAGTAGTGTGTGCAGGGAAATTCTAAGTGTTTGGTAAATCCCGCGATTCTGACTACAACATTACTTATAGGCGCAGCTACCCCCCTCCGCACCCCTTAACGACTAGATAAGCATTAAATGCAGTATCCGTTGGCCAAATTTGGCGGATTCTTCGGCCCTTTCCTTCATAAAATCGTTCAGAATGGCTATCTGTGCGTTAAATGCCCAAGCGGTTGCTGGAAAATTACTGTATAACGGCTATTTTTCCGATTGACAGTGTAACGAATATTTTTCTAAAGTGTTTCCTCAAACTGTGTGATAGGTCATCACTGCTCCTACGCAGTTACTTCGCGGTGCCTTATTTCTTGCCTCTGAACTTAACATCTTTCCTCATTCACTTGATCATCGCAATTGTCTTTTGGACTTCGCAACTGCGCGGCTCCTCTTTTCTTTTTATTTTTATTTTACACAGTGACACATCTTAACATTCTTGCACAGTATATACATGTTCCTTATCATACATTGTGTACAGATTCTTCCCCCTTTCTAGTGCCCAATTTCAACTTTACTTGGCACTTAGAAATATCCTTCTTTCTGATCATCACAGGTTCTGCGAAGAAGGAATATCCCGATAGGGTTTTAGTCTGCTTCCATTGACTAGACCTGGAAAGTTATCTCCTGCTAATGTGGCTAACTGGACTGCGCCACCATTAGTTACATGTAGAACAGTATATGGACCAAGCCAATGCATTTTAAAATTTCCAGGGAATTTCATGAACTTATTATCATACAGGAGGACTAGATCACCTACCTGGAAAGACTTGTTCTTGATGTGGTGATCATGCCATGCTTTTTACCTTTCCTTCTGCACTTGTTGCTGAAATCCTGTGATGAATTGATCCTCCTCCATACCAACCAAGTGTAGAAGCCTTTCTTCCAGCGCGTCGCGATCTTCTATTCCTGTAAAGGCATCTATTCTCAAGCTGGGAACAATGTACTCCATAGGCATAATGGCTTCCTATCCATAGGCGAGCCTAAAAGGTGTATGGCCTATCAACTTCTTGCATGTGGTCCTATACACCCATAACACAGCGGGAATGCGTAGGTCCCAGTCATCCCTATTCACATTGCATACCTTGGTCAGCGCATTCTCCAATACTTTATTGAATGCTTCAATAGCTCCATTCGCCTGCGGATGATATGGCGTACTTCGCTGGTGATGAATACAAAATTATTTTGTCAATGCCTCAATGGATCGGTTCAAAAAGTGAGTTCCTCGATCACTCATCAAAATATTTGGACATCCAAACCTCGTGAGGATGTCTTCAAAGATGAAATGCACGGCAGTTCCTGCACTACAGTCCTTTACTGGCTTCGCTTCTTCCCATCTAGTGAGGTAATCGGTTGCAGTAATAATGTACCGCACACTAATTCTCTTGCCTGGTGGGTTTATAGGTCCCACAAAATCAACTGCCCATTTATCGAATGCTTGTAATGTCAACTGTGGATTTAATGGCATCTCATCTCTTCGCGATGGCCTTCCTGTCCTCTGATAGATATCGCAGCTTTGGCAATGCTCTTTCGAGTCTTTGTGAATGGTAGGCCACCATGGCCCTGCCCGCAATATCTTCTGCGTGGTGGATCTTCCTACATAGTGACTTCCTGCTCCTGAGTGTGCATCTACTAATATAAATGGCTTCTCATGCTCTAACACACATCTGCGTAGTACTTCATCCGGTCCCAATTTATATAGCTAACCTACGATAATGGTGAAGTTTTCTACTCGCACTACCAACTGCTTCTTTTGCTGCATAGTGAACTCCATGGGTGCTAATCCAGTAGTCAAGAAGTCTATGATGTCTTTATAATAATCATCATCTATTTGGATAGAAAACAACTACGCGTCAGGCAGATTGTCTTCAAGATTCGTAGGTTGTTCTCCTGACTCGATCCTTGACAGATGATTAGGTCCGAAGTTCCATCTGTCAGGTTTAACTACTATTTCAAAATCATACTCCTTGAAGAGTAACAACCATTTGCAGATTCGCCCCCCTAACACTGGCTTGTTGACTAGGTATTTCAAAGTAGAATGGTCAGTGAACATAAGGAAGTGTGCACCAAGCAAATAGTGCCTAAACTTCTGCAATGCATAGACCATAGCTAGGCCTTCTCTCTCAGTAGTGGTGTAATTATTTCTGTAGATGAGAGCTTCCTACTTGAAAATGCGATGGGGTGGTCAATACCTCCCTCTCATGGTTGTGCTAAGACAACTCCCAATGCTATACATGATGCATCGACATGAACATGGAATGGCTTCTCCCAGGATGGAAACACTAGGAGGGGCGCAGTAACCATTTTCTCCTTCAAGATGTCAAAACCTTGTTCACACTCTGCGTTCCAAATGAACGACGTATCTTTCTTCAGCAACTTCTCCATTGCTGTGGTTATCTAGACATACCCCTTTATGAAATTCCTGAAATAATCGGTATGCCCCAAAGTAGTGGGAAATTGCTTGACTGAATTTGGCATTGGCAAGTTGACGATGTCTGCAATCTTCGCAGGACCAACCATCAGGCCCTGTTTGCACACAATATGTCCTAACAAAATTTCGTAAGGTACACAAAAAATACACTTCTTCAGGTTGAGCAACATTTGATGTTGCCTACACTTCTCTAGCATCAGTCTCAGATTTGCACCATGGTCCTTCAGCAACCCGAATACTATCCAATCATCGAAATAGGCTTCTAAAAACTTATGCATGAAATCTTTGAATGCTGTGACCACAACTCTGGAAAAGATGGCAGGCGCATTCTTTAGGCCAAACGGCATGATTGTGTACTGGAATGACCCCCATTCGGTGGAAAAAGTGGTCTTGTGTCTATCCGTGGGATCAATTCTTATCTGATGGTATCCCGAAAACCCATCAGTAAAGGAGTAGGCATCATTTCCTCCAACATTATCAAGAACCTCATCAGTGAAAGGAGTAGGAAATGGATCATGCATTGAAGCATCATTCAAATTCTTGAGATCCACACAAATCCTGATCTCACCTTTTGTCTTCTTATCTTGGAAAACCATAGGGCCTATCCATTCGGACTCTTCGACTGGCTCGATGATCCCTTCGTCGAGCATTTGATCAATTCTTCCCTGACTCATTCTTTATATCGCGGGTTCAGTCTATAGGGTCTTTGCTTAACAAGATTTGCACCTGGATTAAGAGGTATCTTCATGACTCCTAAGTCTCCCAAAATTCCCTCCATCTCTGTAAAAAAATTTGGGAACAGCTCCTGGTACTCATGTAGTATACCAGCGATCTACGTAATAGTCTTATCATCCCAATAGTCTCCAATAGACACAAACTTTGGCTCTTCGTTGGTGCCAATGTTCACTTTCCTTGTTTTTACAGATCCACTCATATCTGGGATTTCCATCGGAGGTCCTTCTACCTCGCGCATCCCCTTCTGACTCACGTATATTTATGTTGCGCGGGTCCTCATCATTTCCCTCTTGTTCTTCAGTTTCTTCAGCCAGTTTATAACATTCCATGGCATGCTCTACTTGTTCCTTCCATTCTGTCTGTAGGCTTGCAAGTATACTGTCAGCTCCAAAGAATTCTTCTAATGTCATGTTCTTATGTGGGAGTTCTAGTATGAATATTCTTTCCTTAATAATCTGCAGCACATCATTTATGGTAGGATTCTCGTCCTCAAAACTGAAACTCTTTTGGAAGTTCACAGTCAGAGTAGGCCAATCCGTAGTTTCCATGCGCAACTCCATATCTAAGTACCACTTTTTTGGAATATCTTCCTCCATCATGTGTACAAACAGATGCACCCATTCTGTCTTTGGTCTCTCTGCCCATGCTTGTGAACAGACCTCAATATGTTGTCTTGGATCTGTCTGTCCATTATATTTCTCAAATGGTAGGGCCACCTTGTCAGCAAACCTGATATGCATCTTAATTCTACATTTATCCCATATGGTCAATGTCTGCTTATGCGCAACCCACCATCTGGCAGGTGTCTCGCATAGTGTGATATCTAGTGCTGGTAAGCGATGTTCATATGCAATTGCTGCAGTATATTCTTTGATAAAGGAATAAACATTATCTAAACCATCATAAGTTGGGATTGGGCTTACCTCCTTTCCAATCCAGCGTAGTGACTTTGTGACCTGCGTGCATCTCCTCGCAGATACTTCGTGCATGCGGGTTTTCCAATTCTCCAGTCCTGCATCAGAGTCTAAAATGCAAGAGCTGTCACATCTCTAGCTGAGTGTTCCATCCAGAGTAGGATTAATGTAATCTTCTTGGTTCGTGGTCATCTTGTACAATCGGTCTAAATCTTGAGCTCTGGATTCTTCCTGAATCAATTCATTGTATATGTCTCCATCCGTAGGGTCCAATGGTGCGATGACCCTAAGATGCTTTCCTTCAAATATCATCTTCTTTGTCTTCAAGTTTATGATGGCAAGGTTATCGATAGCCCAGTTAATTCCCAACAGTGTAGGAAAAGGATGACTATCATCAACAATCTCGATAACCTCAAAATCTGCGTGACTCTGCACTCCATCAATGTCAACAATCACATTGGCTAACTTTCCAAAGGGTATGAATTTCTCCTGATTGGCCATTCTCAACTGGATAGGTGACCATGACAACTTTGGTCTCCCCATCTGCTGCCATGTCTGCTTGGTTAAGACATTTAATTCTGATCCCAAATCAAGAATGATCTCATCCATTTCATAATCTCATATCTGTGCACTGAGTCTCATTTCTCTTCCCGTTCTCTTATGTTTCTTGATGTGATGAACAACGCTATCAGTAGTTTCATTTTCGCTGTGCAATTCATACTGGTCTAACAACTTTTGAAATTCCGCTATAGCATTTGGACTCTTCAGCAACTTCATGTAGCTCCTAAGGAACTGTGCAACAGCGGTGCATGTCTCTGTTGCGGTGCTCATTCTATCATAACGGTCAACATATCTCCCATATGCAGTATTTCGCTGTGCAGCAGGATTCTTGGTGACTCAGGTGTTGACTCTATGAAGATATCCTGTGCTCCCTGAAAGGACTCTCTGTTTTTCTTCAAGTCGAAAGCAGGTGCTTTCCCAGCAGCTTTCCTTATCTATATCGTTTCCAGAGGAGTCTTCTTAGTGTCGAAATCTCCAGAAGTCGAAGCTTTTGCTCCTCTATCTCTTCTTGTTGTAGCACCGCTTTGCGTCACTATGTTGATACTTGGATCCATAGGTCTCCTTTCTGTTGTGATCAACTGGATGTTGTGTTATACCTCCATATTTCACAGTGTTGCATCTTCACAATAAAAATAGTTGACCACACTTCCCCTGCTGCTTAAAACACCAGAAGAGAAAAATGATGAATGACCCATGAAGACAAACCTGTCTTGTCAGGAATCAACCCAGTTGAGACTTCATATACCTACACTACCGCTCCTTGTTCAAGCTTATGAGCGCGGTAGTCCCTACTATCGTGCCATGCTCCTTCTCTGCTATGTGGTACTAACACGCTATACTCAGTTGCAAGGGTGCGGTACTCCCTTTTTATCCCCTTTTCCATGGTTTGTGGAATCTTGATCTTCGAGAGATTTTTGAGGATTAGCATCCCTGATTCGATCCTAACTCACTTTCTTAGATTAGTGGGTTTGATCCACTAAATACTCCCAAGATCCATCCTTCTCACTTGTTGGTTAACCCTACTACACACTATAAGAGAGAGGCCTTCCATGAGCAAGGAGGAGGACTCTTGGAGACATCAAACCTATGATCTTGAATCTTTGTAGAGATAGCTAGAGGTGAAAGCACTTAAAGCTGGGAGTTGGCTTGGACATCAAGCAACCATTGTAAGTGACTTCAAGTTTGTAATAAAACATAACTTGTCTTGTTTCCCAAATCATGTATGTTGATCTTGTTTCAATCATATGATTTGTTTCTGCTATAGATTTAGATTCTAACATATGTTTCAAGATTGCTAGAAGATTGTGTATTGCTTGTACCTTGGTTCATTCTAACAGGTTCATTCGCGAGGACTTGAATATTGGAGCAACAACTAGGACGAGCGATTAAATTAAAGGTCAATCAGATCTCTTCCATTTCTTCCAGCGTTATAGTATTGAAATATTTGTTTGGATCTAGGAATTCAAGGTAGCATTTGTTATCTTTTTGTCTTAGTTTAGAGTCAGTCAAGTCTACTTTAACCTAAGAGAGTTTCTACCTATCCGTAGGGAGAAATATATACAACATGTTGGGGTTTGGCGCCTCTGGCCATTTTATTTTATGCATTTCTACCTCTAACACAGGGCAGTCTTCAATAACATGATCAAATGATTGACAATAACTGTATGTAGTCCATGGGTTGGTACAATCTCTAGATACATGGCCTGCTTGGCCAGAATTATAACATATTACTTGACCTCAGCCTCATACTTTCATTGGGATGTTATTCCTTCCTCTCCCACGGTATCCTCCACGGCCTCTGTATGCTCCTTGATCTTGCGGTGCATTCTCTTGTTTCTGCGGAGTCTCTCCTTGGACTCTGTACATTCCTCCATACATAGTCTCAATATCTTTATTTCTTTCTAACATGAGCTCATATGCGCGGCAATTGGACTCGTCATGCCCTACTGACTTACAAAAATTACAGTATAGGTTTTTAGGTGTTCTTACGTATTTCTGTATCATGTGGTAGTCTTCTGATCAATGTCCTCTGGTTCTGCAAATTTCACACCATGGCCCTAGGTGCAGATTTAATGGGTTTGGTCCACCCATATTAAGGAACTCTTGGAATAAAGGACAATGATCGTTAGTGTGTCCTTCCCCTTTATAGCTTGTACACTAGACTTCTTGTCTCTCTTACTTTCCTTTCTTGATACCTTGTAACTGTAGTGTTAGGGTATTTAACTGGTTCTGAATCTGCGACATGCTAGCGCTAGTTTCTCCCATGGGTGAAGCTTCCAGCTTCATCGCGATCTCCAAGGCTTCTGCTTGTGAAGCCACTTTCTGTTGCATCAACGACTGTGGGATATGGGGCAACAATGTGGCTATAAACCACTCCTTGTGCTGCTGCGGGGCTATAACAAAGCTTACTTGGTCAATCAGTGTCTTAAATTTCTGATCAAACTCCCAGACTATCTCATTAGGCCTCTGTTTGATCTCTTTCAACTCTGTGATGCACTGTGACTCTGACTTCAGCTTCTTAAATTCTTCTAAGAGCGCAGCCTTGATTTCCATCAAGGTTCTCGGCTGTCCCTGTGAGTATTTCATGAACTAGTGCAAGGCTCTGTCTCTAAAGGTGGTGATGAGCTGTGCTTGTTTAATAGCATCGTCATGTACTTGTTTGACACTCCAAATGGCTTCACATAGAAACCAATGATGATTAGGGTCTTCTAGACCCGTTCCTTTGAATATCGCCAGCTTAATATCCTCAATCGTGCTTCTCCTAGGTGGTGGAGGATTCTGCATAGGTTGTTGAGCAGAGAAGATAAATGGAATGGTCTGAGTGCTAGGGATATTTGCAATAGGGGGGTTCTGGACTAGATGAGGTTGTGCAATGGAAGGCGCGGTGTTCCCACCTGGTGGATTCTCTGGAGTAATAGGCTGATAGGTGGAAGATAGGGGTGCAACTTGGTTATCATCTTTGTCTTCTAAATCAATGTCTACGTGGAGTCCAGGTCCACTAGCAGTCTTCTTGGGTGTATATTTATACCTTTTCCCACTTATTAGGTTATGTGTCTATTCATCTGACTCACTAAAAATGCTAATGATCATTACTGAGTTCAAAATTTTTACTATATTCTAAAAAAACCTTTCTCAGCTAAAAGCATTTTAATATATAGACTGAGGTTGTTCAGATACTTACCTTGGATTCCCTTGAAAAATTCTCTTTCTGCTGCACTGTAGGACTTTAGCATGTCCACAGCGAACTGTGTCACAAAACTTTGTAATGTACTTTTGACCCCGAAGTTGACTGCTCGTAAGAATGGACTATCTAGTGCTTTGAGCTGTTCAATCATCTCTGGTGTCCACTCAGTTGGTGCGCTTGGCGAGATATAGTTTCTGTGTTCTATGAGCCTTGACAACCACTCGTGTAGTTCATTCACAAAAGACGCTCAGAAAAATTTGTGCACGTCTTTCCACAGGTATTTATTCAACCACTGAATGTCAGAGAGATGTGGGTGTATGTTTTCTTTCCTTGCGAAGTCTCTCTCTATCTTGTCACACCAAGCCCATATTTCTTTCTTGTCTGGATACTAGAAGTTGATGCCCAGCTCAACTTCTTCTGCTTCACACATCATGACTTCAACTCATCACGGATTCTTAGCACGGAAACGGAACAATTTGTTGGCTTAAGTACTAATCTAGAGGTTTCCAATGTAGACCCAGGTTCTTCACGGTTTCAAGGAACTAACAAAACCCTTTCTCACCATCCCTTTTGGCAACAGCCTTCGAACAGGATGAGGTCTCACTGTTGGGGCCAAGGTCGCAGCTATAGTAAAAGCTGCGAATTTTGGGAAAAAGCACGAGTATGAAAGGAAAGTGCTAATTTTGGGACAAACACTAAGTTTTGGGTAAGAAGGAGACGGTGCGCAGTACGGTGCCAGATGGATGATCTCAGCGCAGATCACGGACCGGAAATTGCGGAGCTCGCGCGCACGTCATCAAGGAATGAAGGTGGCTCAGCTACCATAATAAATAAGGTGATGGAGTAGAGGGCTTAGCTACCCTCATTTAAAGGCTTAGTACAGAAGTTATGGTTGCTCGGATCAAGGAGGAGCAACGGACCAGAGCATTGAAGGCGAAGGACGATCGCCCATACCCACAATCTGCGCCGGAATTCATGGAGCCTGCAGGAAGCGGCGACGTGACTGCAAGCGGCGCCTACAGTACACCTAGCCATGTGCGTGGTTAGGGTTTTTGGGAATCACTGTTGGGAAAGGCCCACAGTTTTGTAAAGGTGTGACCGTCATGGCTACCTATATAGATGAATCACTGTAATGGGTAGGGGGTTCTTCCTCCCTTCCTTCAGTTCCTCCCCTTTTCTTTGGAGAGTTAGAGAGTTAGATGCTAGACTGTTAGAGAGCCAGTCTAAAGGGATAGATCATGTGTTGATTATCCTTCACTGTAATTTCTACCTGGTGCGTAGAACTAGAGAGAGGAAATCGGATAGCCGAGGAGCTAATCCCTGAGTCGCCAGACAGTCTGAGTCGACGTCTGTGCCTTTGTAATCTCCATAGAGAGGAGACAAGCTTGAGAAAGGGGCTCCCAGCTGTGTGCGTGGAGTTTCCTATAAGTTCTAAGGCTGCAGCTGTGTGCGCAGCATATTGTATAACTCTATCATTTTCTGGTGAATATAAAACTCCTGAGGACGTGGTTTTCCTCGAGGAGATGAGCTTCACTTATATCTTCTTGTTATAATGTTTGTGTGAATGATAACTATTCCGAGTTCATTATTTGTGTATGCAAGACTACTGTCTTATCTTTGTGACTGTTTGAGCGAGTTGGAAAGGTCCCTTGATAACTATAAGTGTCTTAAGTACTAAAGAGGTAGTAACGCACAGTCGCTGCGGCGAGAGCAGACTGCGTTACTGCGCTAGATGCGAAGGGCGAGAAAGTGTTTCGCGCGTCGACCCAAGAAATAGTTGCCTGCTGCGTTGGAAAGGAGAAACTGCGCAGTAGACCTGCCAAGGAAGGGGCCCGCGCAGCTGCGCCGAGCGGCCTGCGGGAAGGTCCGACCGGCGATTTCGCAGGAACCATTCAAGGAAAAGCTATCTCCGCGTCACCCCGGTTAAGGAAACCTGATTCCTTAACCCCCCCATAGCCACTTCGGGTGAGACCTCGAGCTGCCGCGCAGCTCGTTGCCGAGAGGGCCAGTGCGCCAAGGGGTTTTGTTGCTGCGCTTCATTAAAACCCGGGTCTGCCCAAGAAAGCAGCCAACACTCACCCGAGGTGTAGCTATGGGGGAACTGCGGAATCATGTTTCCACAGTGGTGTCATGAGTTGTTTGGATAGGACTACTGCACAACGAACTATCAGACCTGCACTACGAGCTAAGGACTAGGAAACAATGGACTGCATCACGGTCCACACTCCCAAGAACTAGCCGCTTGTGCAGCCAGCGCACCCAAGGGCTGCGTAGTTCGGAAGGGATACAAATGATAGGACAATGCACTGACTTATGTGCTTCCTCTTCACAACTTAACCACTGAGGACTTTACTTAAAATTTAATCATTCATCTACTACCTTAGATTAATTAGCTTTATAACAAGTGCAAGAAGACGAAACATACAATGCTGTGCACACTCGGTACTGTGCGTCGAAGAGTTATACGATCTGAACATTACATACACATGTGATTATTCGATGAATTGATACTTTCATAGACTTGGAATACTGAGCATTGAACATTCATTCATTCCTGTAATACTTAACGTATCATTCCTATCTTTCTCCTATGGCGAATACACATAAAGCATTAACATACTAACTTATAAATGAAAATCCAAGCATCCAAGGTAAGCAAAATAGGTAAATGCAAACACACAAACAATCACACTACACAGGATTTAATGTGGTTCACCCCTAGGATGGAGGCTACGTCCATAAGAAATGTTGTTATATTAGTCTTTGGGAAGGGTACAACAGTTCTTTGTCTGCACACTCAGCTTGCAGACTCTCTTTTCTCTCACTTGGCCTCTGCGCACACAGCTTGCAGAGCCTCTACAAAATGTTCCTCACAGAGATTTATCAACTCAATACAAGAACAGCACAAAATGAAGAGTAAGCCTTTCCCATACAAAAATTCCTTATTTTTAGATCATGCCTGTAGGTCATGTCTTTACAATTCGAAGGCTAAAACCCTTAGGTTTACAAAACTGTCATGGTTTTCCCTTAACCAAACTGCTGGCTTCTGGTAGCGAATATTCCATCGTGGCTGCCTTCAGTGCATGCCTCACGTCGCTATTGGCCTTCCTGTCGCACGCATGCCAACAGGTCACTTTCACCGAGCCGCTCTTCCTCTAACTGTCTCATGCGACTAGTTCAGGTAATGGTTGTTTCGCATGTGCGACCAGTCACTTTCTTCCGCTTCTACTCCTTACCTGTTGCCTGGCACTCCTGGAGCATCTTTACCAAAAATAGACCACCAATGGTCTAATAGAAATCTTGTGCTGTCTTCCATCCAACAATCTGCTTTGTCGGATCCACATAGAATGGACACATCACAGCACTGCCTCCTCGTAGTACTGCTCCTCGCATCTCTTCCAACGCTACGCTGCGCGCAACTTTGCAACATCCCACAAACTTATACAAAAATGTTCCAATCAAACTTCGCTCAGCTTCATAGTTCCAAAAATCCTTCTTGCTCAAAATGGCCCACTTAGGCCAGGCCCAAATTTTATTTACAGTCTTAGAATCTAAAATAGACAACGCCATCATGAATATATCATCGAGACGATTCCAACGACGTTATTTTCACCTCAATCGGAGCTCATATGGCCAAGATACCACATTCTGAAGTTTTCGGCAAATAGTGGAAAATACAAAAGGGGTGCCATGTGGTACCACTGGAAGGGTGACATGTGGCTTGCATAGTGCTGACATGGTAGATGATGTGGAAGGTGCGGGTGACATCACCTAACTTGGATGATGACATGTGGTAGGCATTTTTATGTGGCACTTAGTGAGTAGATGAGTTGGCATCGTTGTGGCAGTGACTTGGACCTGTTATTCTCTGCCACATGGCAAGCCCTTGATGGCTGGTTCATTTCCACGTTCACCAAAAATATTGTGGTTGCGCCCAAGATTGAATTCGTGACCTCCTTATCAACATTCCTGCACTTTACCATTGCACCATGAGACAATTCTTGTAAATTAAATGGCAAACAACTCTTTTATTGTTTTGTTGGGTATCCTTTGGTGAAAAGTGGAAGACCATGGGTTTGTCGCTGAGACCTCCCCCATGTTAAGAAGGATATACTCCATGTAAGGAAACCAACAACGCATTCCATGCTTTTCGGAGGTTGTAACCATTTCCAAGTTTTATGAGCACGGTTTTTGTTTGGACTTAGGATAAGTCACCATATTTGAAGGCGGAAGTTAGCGCTAGAGTTGGCCTATGCCAAACATACCATAAAATATTTTTCATTGGGTGCTTCCATGATATGGGTAGGATTTGGTCATAACCCCATACCATATCCAACTAAAATCTTAGTATAAGGTTTAAAAGAAGGTTAATGCCATGAAGTTTGTGATTTGTTTTATTCACATGTGACATGGGTTAATGCTAAGTATGGTTGTAACCAATAAAAAACACATGGTATTTATGAAGTGGTAGTAACTCCATGTGAACCGACATTGTTTTAATTATAATTTATGCCATGGTTAATTATAAAGTGGTGTAACAAATTCCAACCAATGGACAATTCTGGTTTCATACAAACGATGCCATTAAGGTGTAAATCAAGCTATATAAGCCCAAGCATTTGCATTGTAAGGAGGCCAAGTCTTGGGGCCTTGGGGGGGAAAGATTTGGGAGGATCCAATCTTTGTGGCTTGTGTGAGAGGAATTTTTGGAGGAGAATTATCAGTGGGAATTCTTGGAAGTTGTGTTAGGATTATTTTATTCTTCTTAGAGTGGGAGATATTTTAAAGAAGATTAGTGAAGCTTCTTTAGAAATATTTCCAAACCCAAATTGCACTTGTCGAAGATTGTATTTTGGTGCATCCAACATTTTGATCACATTAATAAGATCATCCCTCCTTGGAGAAGCGAACCCAGTGACGTAGTCCCTTTGTATACAAAATCTGTTAACAAGCTTGGTTTGTCATGTTTTTCATGCTTTGATTTTAATATTTTCATAATTGTTCCATTTAACTTATTTATGATTTTAAATCATTATGTTATGAATTTGCAACATTATTATAGAATGATGTCAAGCATGATGAAATTTTTAAACTCACATTGAAATGCATTTTAGTCACTCGATCCTTGGGTCGTTTTCCGGATCAAGATGGTATTAGAGCAGGTTTGACTACATTATGAGTGTGGATGCTTACTAGGTCCAAGCTTAAAGCAGGTAAAGGAAAAATCAATCCTTTCTAACCAGATATTGAACTATGAAATTCTAAATCATAGAATATCATGGAGCTACATATACCTCTCAGAGAAATAATGAGCAGAAAAGATGAATTACAGTGAAAATTGTAGTAAAAATGAGCAGGCAATTAATCATGCATGAGAACTTAGATATGGACAGAATACTGTGTAATGATCCAATAATCAATATAGTCAACAATGATGTTACAATGGAGAGAAGTAGAATCACCTAGGAGAATTCGATTCTCAGTCTGTCTAGCATAGTAATTGTCACCACTCGAGTGCTCTAAAAGACCCAAACTCAACTCAAATGAACCAAAACTTAGTTAACTGAATGCATAGTGATTTAAATGACCAAAATGGGTGCATTGGTGATATTGTCATGAAAATCACTCAGAAAAGGGAACATGATTCCACAAACAGTGGAAATTTGAGCATAAACCCCCCACAGGAGTTAGCTAACTCAGGTGGACTGAACTAGAACACTGAGTTGGCTCCTAAAATGTAGGGAACTAACTCATGTGGTCCTAAAATGATGCATGCAGGGTGAATTATGTGGCTAATGGGTCCTAGATGACATTTGCACACCATTAGGAGTCAAATGACATCATCAACTGCTAGGTAAATGAAAATAATGCTAAGTAGGACAAGTATGGAGTATTAATTATCCTAACACACCCCTTAATCCAAACTTGGACTTACTAGGCCCTGTTTACTGAGACCAAAAATCACCCACAATCAAATAAATGATAAAAAGAAAACTAATTGTCCATGAAATAAGAAAATGGGGAAAACCTCATGGGAAAACCCCCCCTAAAAAATAGGACAATAAGGATCTCAAACAGCTTTCAAACCAAGTTGAGATTTGAGATAAGCAAATCTCTTCTGAGTGAAAAAATTTGTGAATATATATGCAATCATCTCCTCTATAGTGAAATAATGCAGTGAGATGGTCTTGTTGTGCACTAGCTCCCTGATGTAGTGCATGTGAAACTCAATATATTTGGTCCTTTTCTTATGAAATGATTCATTGGATATCCTAATGCCACTTTTATTATCACAAAAAAATTCTATTGAAGGAGAATTGTGAATTCCAAACTCTGTCAAGATCCCATGCAACCAAACTTGTTGGATAGCTACATTCACAGCCCCTCTGTACTCTACCTATGCTGAAGAATGTGTGATTGTTGCTTGCTTCTTTATTGACCAATAGATTGGTCATGATCCCAACATGAATACATACCCTGAAGTAGATTTCCTATTAGTATTGTCTCCATCCCAGTCGGAGTCAATAAAACCAACTAGATCTAGCTGAGCACCAGCAAAATAATGAATACCAAGCTCTCTCATACCCTGCACATAGTGAAAGATTGTATTTTCTACTTTCCAATGCAGCCCAGGTGGCTCCTTCTCGAAGACCCAGGTGTGTAAGTGCTGGAATGTTTTCGAAGGCTAGCAACAGAGGGTGACATACCAATTTGAAAGGTTTCAAACAACTTTGCGCAAGAGCACTTATATCCCTAGACTGCTTCGTGTGGCTGACTCCCATGGATATTAGGCCTCTGCTGGCACTTAAGTGGGTTGATCCCAATGGATTTGTCTTCCTGAGAAGGAAGATCAAAAAATTTGTATGTCTAAAGGTAATTAGTGTTTGCTTAAGGAAAATCTAAGTAAGTTAGATCTAAATTAAGAAATGTGTTTTGATGTGCAGAACAATCAAATCAGGAATTTGGTCAAGTGTTTCACCAATAGATAGACATATGAATTGGATCTAAATTAACCAGCTTTAGATAAAATAAAAAATTACAATTGAATGATTATATTTAAAGAACTAAGCACATGTGAGACTGTTCTGTCATACCCTGCCAATTGACAAACTAGCAGTAATGAATCTATAATTATTAATCATTTGCAGCAATAGATAAATTAATTAAATGAAAAAAATCACTTAACACATAATAACATCTAGATTGTAAGTTCAAATAAATTCAACCTACATATCGGATGAATTCATTGGATTGCAAAAGATAAAACAGAGTTGATTTAATAACCAAGGTGAAAAATTAGAAATCATCAAAAAATTTGACAAATTGAACAAAGAAGATGACAAAGAGAAACTAACTGTGATTCATTAAGCTTGCAAGAAATTACAATATATCAATAGAAACATAGCGTCTCCAGTCCTTCTCTGGCGATTTCTCCTTTGTTTCCCCCTATGAGATCTAATCCCTTTAATAATAATTACAAAATATTACAAAGGAAAATATCACATGAATACAGGGAGTGCAAGATAACATTCTAAATCCACCTAAGGAAATTTTCCACTTGGCAGCTGCATATAATAATTCTTCAACATCTTGATATCTAGCATGACCAAGTGTCAACTGGGTCTGGAAAATAAAGGATTTGATTTCCTTAGCCTTCAACTTATCCCACTGAGGTAAGTAAATCTTGATCTCCACCCCCAAATTGATAGGTGACTCGATCAATTCTTTAATCTCGTCAATTTGAAGGTGTTCCAACTAATTTATCCTCTCCTTGATTGCCTCATATCTTTCATCTACTTGCAGTATCAATATCTTGGGAGGATCATATTTTTCAATCAGGGTGAGAGTTTCAAAACCCAATGTGGTCAACAACGCATTGGAAGCATACCATCTTCTTCTACAAACTGCTTGTGCTTCCTCTATAGTAGCTTCTACTGTTTCATAGGCATTTTCCCATGAATCCAATGAAATCCTAACTTTTCTAAACTTAATGCTTTTAGAAAGGTATACCTTCAGGCCTATATTTTATGTACCTTTTGTTGTTCGGGAATTCTACCCTATAGAAAGGAGAGGGACACTACCAACTTTTGGGGTGACGAGTAAATACATTGATCATATCACATAGGCTTCTACAAAAGGAAAGAGATCAAGGTTCTTGAAGGCATATCTTATTAACCAAGTTCGATCCTAGCTTTCGCTTGCTCATTGTTGTACCTCTATATTTCACAGTCAACACCTTTGATGACACTTCCCCAACTACCTAAAACACCTAGAAGGGAAAAGTGATGATGACCTATAAAGACAAACCTGTCATGTCAGGAAGCAACCCAACTGAGACCTCATCTACCAACACTACAGCGCTTTGCACTCCTACTGCTGCGCGGTAGTCCCCACTACCGCGCTATGCCCTTTCCCTGCTGCGCGGTACTACCGCGTTATGCTCATCTTCAGGGGCGTGGTAGTCCTTTTTTATCCCTTTTTCCATGGCTTGTGGGATCTTGATATTTGAGATATTTTTGAGGATTGGCATCTCTGATTTGATCCTAACTCACCTTCTCAGATTAGTGGGTATGATCCACTAAATACTCCCAAGATCCATTCTTCTCTCTTGTTGGTTAACCCTCCTACACACTATAAGAGAGAGGCCTTCCATGAGAAAAGGGGAGGACTCTTTGAGACATCAAACTTATGGTCTTGGATCTTTGTGGAGATAGCTAGAGAAGAAATCACTTGGAGCTAGGAGTTGGCTTGGACATCAAGCAACCATTGTAAGTAACTTCAAGTTTGCAATAAAACATAACTTGTCTTGTTTCCCAAATTGTGTGTGTTGATCTTGTTTCAATCATATGATTTGTTTCTGTTATAGATTTAGATTCTAACATATACTTCAAGTTGCTAGAAATATTGTATGTGCTTGTACTTTGATTCATTCTAACAGGTTCATTCACGAGGACTTGAGGATTGGAGCAATAACTAGGATGAGCGATTAAATCAAAGGTCAATCAAATCTCTTCCATTTCTTTCAACAATATGATCTTGAAGCATTTGTTTGAATATAGGAATTCAAGGTAGCATTTGTTATCTTTTTGTCTTAGTTTAGAGTCAGTTTAGTCTACTTTAACCTAAGAGAGTTTCTACCTATCCGTAGGGAGAAATATCTACAACAAAAACTGGCGACTTCGCTGGTTTGAACCCCATTTGATTGATTTACTTCACTTTCAGTCATTCTTGACTGTGATTCTTCTTTCTCTTCAAACCAGTATTGAATTTTGGTCTCTTTGACCTCTATTCACCCCTTCTCTCTACATTTTTTCTCCCTCTGTGATCAGTGAGTCCTCTGGGTCTGCAGCACCCTTGAAAAATTCAATTTTTTTTCAAAAGTTGCATTTTTTTCCACCCTTAGCAGCAGTACCACACCCCCATTACTACTTACAGAGCGGTAGTACTACGTACCCAATGCTCATCCCAGCGCGGTAGTGTACTAGTACCACATCTTAGCCAGTAGAAGACATGTGGTAGTGTCTTCATTTTTTTAATTTTCTCTTTCCTGTTTGGTTTCCCATGTCATTTTTTTATCTTCTCTGCCTCAGATTGGTGTTTCCTATTGCTTACTAGCATTCTGTCCATTGCATAGTAATTTGTGGTTTGTCTACCTCTTGGTGTGAGCTTGATTATTTTTTTGATTTAGTGACATTATTTACATATTTGGTCACCCCTTCTGATCGATTGCATTAGCTTGATCCATCCATCATAACCAAACTGTTACTACTGTCCTCTCTTACTGGATTGTGTATTTTTCATAATCACATCGTTCTTATAAATATTATCTTTTCCATTATCATTATTAAAATCTATATTGGAAATTGTCATTGGAGAACATTTGTGTTGAAACGATCTAGCTGTATTATTGTGCATTAGGAAGTGAACCATTCAATTTGCCACATAAATTCTCATTTTGAAGTATTATAGTTGTAGATCAGTGAAATTTGAAAGAAGTGTTTATTTCAGTTTGGCTTTACTTCGAAAAAGAAAACAAAAAGTTTGCTTTGAAGTGGTCTTTCATTGTTTGTGAAAGTTTCATGCATTTATGATCGAAGAACTCTCTCTTTCCCATAGCTATTTTTCATCGAATACAAGGCTCATTTCGATTCATTCTCACTTGCATGGTTTGGGTTGTCACAACATCACCAAGTTTCACGTCCATTTACCCGATTGAGTAATACAACCACTAAAATTAATATCCCTAACTAAACCAACATTAACCTCACTTGCAGAAATCAAAAGAATTTGGTAGTTAGGTAAGACACCGGGGATAGGCATCCAAATAATTCCCCCTTGTTATTATCATCTGAGACATAGTCGTTGTCCTCTAGGGAACTAAAATCCTCTAGTATTTGTTGACACGGTCATACACCAGTTTGTGGAGGGGCCTCCTGTTGTTTCAGGGGTTAAACCACCGTGAGATAGAGAACCAGACGGACTCTGTGGAATGCCGCACTCCACTTATCCCTAAGGCAACATCGATCATTGTCTTCCTTGTGTTATATGGCCACCATACTGATAATACAAGGGTGATAAGGCAGAAGCACCGAAAACCTTTTCCAACGTGTTATGAACGAGGTAGCTTAGTGACTTTTCTACTAGGGCTCTTTTACCCAGGATCCCTTTCGGTAGAGGGATATCCTTCCATTATTGGTCTCTCATATTGTATTGTTCGACTTGGATTTCATCACTTTACGAAGGATACAACTTGTTGAGGTCTCCAGCTCTTAGTTAGTGAGTTTGCTTGTTATCTCATCTTAATAGAGGGTCATTTTTTCTTTTTAGTGACTGCTTGTTGACATTCTAGCCATTTTTGTTTCCAGCTCGCTTACTGGGATGTCAGTCTCAGTATAGATTTTAGAGCTTTCTTTTTTGGCCTGCGAGCCTTTCTTTTCTAGATCCCCTTTTGCACACTAGACTATATTAGAGTTTTTGAGTTCTTTGTTACGATACTGTCCCCGGATTTTGTATACCTACCATTATGTCAGAACCACCACGGAGATCACGAAGAGTACAGGGCAGAATCCCACCACCACCACCGCCGCCACGGACCTCTGGTCCACCTGCATCACGTATTCTTGCCCCTCCTGGCCGCAGTGCCGACCGAGGGAACGTTCCACCGCTGATACGCACCACATCTTCAGTTCCGCTTGTAACTGTTGCTCACAGCACGGTCTCAGAACCCATCGCAGTTTCTGTAACCAGTAACACACCTGAGATTCTGGCTGTCACTTCACCCACTGTTATTCCAGATATATCTGCCACAATGGACAACACTACAATGGATGAAACTAGTACATCCCAAGATACTAGACCGGAGGCCATCATCCTCCCTGACGTTAGCACTAACCTCCCACAAGACACTTTCTATGATGTTCCATAAGGATCTGTTGGAACCATTGAGGGATCCAACCAAGACATATCCGAACTAATTACAGTCCCGGGTGGATATGTCAAAATTATCAAAGAAACCCAAATCCCTGAGACACCCTTTGAACCTGACTATAACTTTCCTACTTCCCAGGTGGAACCCCCGCTTGCTAGCGGTACATCGTCAAGTGTTCATCCATAAGGAACCAATTCTTCTAGTAACATACCACGTACGGTATCTCTCCCCAACCTTCCTCTAGGACACAAGATTACGACATCAATCCAATCTAGCATGGTTAGTCTAGCTAACTCCCCTTTGGCATCGGCGTAGTTTAAATGTGATATAGAGCAAATGCTCTCTATGTCTTCGAGATATCCCCTTGTTACCCGTCCTCCCGACTACTGAGCTCCCAACGTTTTGTCTAGCACAAAGTTTCATCACTCTTATGCAGACAGCTATGGAACTTCAGACGTTACTATACCTCATTTTCCTTCGGATGTCGAACACACAGCTCACCCTTTCAATCCCTTACAGGACCCAAATCCAGGCCTAGTCCCCGATGGTCCTCCAGCTGTTCAAGACACTATGGACGAAACTCCTGATACTCCTTGGTTAAATTCCGCACATTTACTATCGTCAAGCATGTTTGGCGCACATTCTATGAGGGATAACCCAATTTTCTCCCCGTCCCCGCTTGTAACGTATGGAAGACCCGCTCCACTGATTGGCACCCTTGGTGCCATCAGCTAATCGACACTATCTCATCTTGCTAGTGCTAGAAGCACATCAAGTCATACCGCTGGATCATCTGTACTGACCGGAGGTTCACCTTCGGACACTATTTACACCATTTTAGGAGGTGGACAACCGACTGTTGCAACCACTAATCCCAACAACCAACCCCCTCCTGGCGGGCCATCAATCCAGCCTACAGGAGGACAACCCTTTGTTGGGAACCCCGTTCCTAGTCAACAACCTCCTCCCATCGGGCCATCAACCTAGCCTACTGGAGGACAACCTTTTGTTGGGAACCCCGCTCCTAGTCACCAACCTCCTCCCATAGGACCATCCAACCCACCTGCTGGAGGGAAACCCACCGGTACCATCTAACAACCCTCCCAACCAACAACATTTGCTCAGTTCGGTATGTACAACACACCTAGAAGCGGAAAACCTTATACCGGTTTTCCAACCGGGCCTCATCTTCAACATCCCTAGTTAGTCATGCTTCCTTCTTGGGGATCTCAAATCCCACAGAGCGGGGGGTACTCATTATTTGGAAACTGGAACCCAACTGGGGGGCAATCACAAATTCCCCCCAACTTGAATTCCGACCTCCCCTACCCTTCGGCTACAACAACTCCATGGAACCCATCCCTTCAATTCCCACCTCTTCATCAAGGTGGAACCCATATTCCATGGACACCACTATTACAGCCACCCCCCAACCCTACTACGGGAAACCCTCCACTTACTCAAAGTAGTGGTAACATTCCTCGGACCCAACAACCCCAGGGAACCATTCCCCAACAAGGAGCAACAACCATTCCTGGGACAAAACAACCCCAGGGTACCATACCCACCATCCCCACTCAGTAGAACATCCAACAACTGGTTACCACTGTGATTCCCAGTTAGGTAATGATTTCCAACACACCACTGGTTAACCAGATGGCATATTACCCCCTGAACTTCCAGTAGTACCCTGCAGGAAACATGTATGGGTACAACATGCAACAATATTTTGTGCAGGGCCCCTCAGGAATCCCTGCACCGTACGGTTACTACTCATACCCATAGCCCAACCGTCAACTTCCTTTCTTGGCCACGCTATATTTACATGATTTGTCGAGGCTCATTAACGATCCTATATGGCATGAACCTCACTGGCCACCAATCCCAGCCGAAATTCCATCAGAAATTCCTAAGTTCGATTCCAAGCCCGGGGAAGACCCCAAGAACCACGTGATGACCTCCCATCTTTGGTGTTCATCCAACTCATTGATGGATGACTCCATTCGGCTACGGATCTTCCAGTGCACGCTTACCGACACGGTAGAAAAATGGTACATCGAGCTGCCACAACACTCCTTTCATGATTTTTAACACCTTGGCTATGCAGTTTCTGACCCATTTCTAGCTCCCCATCTGGTATGAGACTGGAACATAACTGTTAACCTCGTTGCGTCAAACCACTTCCACGCACATCTCGGATCACATCCATGAGTGGCGTCGATGCCGTAGGCTAATCAAGGCACCCATTCCGGATCAACTACTCACTAATTGGTTCACAAATTCATTCCTACCTCCCATAGCCAGGGACATTGCTATGCATGGGACAATCACGGAGGAACAAGCCATCTCGGCTGCCCAGTACATGGATTTGGTATATACCCAATCCGACACTTTACACAAACTTCTTCCCCATGCCACCCGCGTCACTACTGATCCAACTAAGCCTTCCACTGAACCCCCAATCGATTGTATTGTCAGTTCAGTCAAGGCCTAGCCTACCATCAAATCGACAGGGCAGCATGCTCCTACTTCCCTCGCTCCACCTCAGGCTGCTCCAAAAGCTTCTACTTCTCCTGTTGTCTCCTCCGAAGTGAACGCAGTTCAATATACATCACAACCATCCGGAGGAAAGAAAAAGAACAATCGTGGAAAGTCCAAGAAGACTTCTAACCAACAGGAGAATCCCAAGCCACAACCCACCCACAACGACCCGAAACCACGTCGGAAGGCTAAGTTTCCCTACCTCATTTGTCAAGATGATCACTACACGTGTGACTATCCCTACAAGGATGAAGTCAACAAATTCGTTAAAGGATCCTCTCGTCCGACAGTGTTAACTGACCCTTTCCCTCAGCAGCAACAGCAAATGGTTTCCCAAGAAACCCCACAAGGGGGCAACCCGAACAACCCACCTCGCGGAGAGACGTCCACAAACCACAAAATCCTGATGACGAGTAATGAAGAGATTCACATAACCACTCATTCAAAGACGTACAAAAACCCCCCAAGTTCAAACAAACAGTCAGATACAGCCAAAGGCAAGTCTCCTGTTGAAGATCCTACTCCTACCCCTCCCCCTAACGGCCATCTCCACATCGAGAGACTACTTACGGACACAGTGCTACGCCCACCCAAGGGAACCATACAAAGGCGACATTTAATCCCAATGCGGGAGCTGCCCAAAATGACAACATTGTTGAGGATTTAGCTCAAGCACCATGCGCCATGTTGACTCTCGAGGTTCTTCAACACTGCCCCACGCAGCGTAGAACCTTACTTTCAGCACTGGGGGCAGTGGACCCGGATAATTGAAACACTATCATGTTTAACTTGGAGTATGTCAAACCTTGGCTTTCCCACCAGTTAGGCTTCCAGGTTCATACAAAAATCTGTGGAAATAGCATCCATCGCACCGTTTTATATGAAGGTGCCTCCACGTCGATTATGTCTTTGAATTGTTGGAGAGCCTTAGGCTCACCCGAAGTCACGATGTCTCCCACTACTCTCAGAGCATTTGACTGACATGGTTTTCAACCTTATGGACTCATTCCTGCGATTGGTGTTGAACTGGGGGGAAAAACAGTATCTGTACACATCGAAGTCGTGGATGCGCCATTAGATTACAATCTTCTACTTGGTCGAAACTGGTTTTACACCATGACCGCCATAGCATCTACTGTTTTTCGAATCATGCAACTTCCTCATGAAGGGAAAATTGTCACCATAGATCAGCTAGATTACTGTACCCCCGACTCTCATCCGAACTCCGCCAACACCGTCCCATTATTGGATCAACCTCGGTACTGTTTCCAAGACGTTGGCGTTGGTCTTATGAAGGATTCTTCCCTTATTGGAGTTTTCCCAGAGCTGGGGTCCCACATTTAGCCAGCCAACATGATATCATCAAATGTCACCCCTTTCAATGATTCTTGGGTGATACCGAGTCCCACTGAGATTGAAAACTACGACAACTCCATGTCGTTAAATGGGAACCTTGCAGCGTATGAAACGATCCAGTCAGCCACCGATTGGGTCGATTCTTCTACCCATCACACAGTGGCACAACTCTCGTCTTAGACTCATTCATCCCCACCACTTATCGATCCTCTCACATTGCTTTTTCCCACCGACGAATCAATTATGGAGGTTATGTGTGGTGATGAACCACCATGGGGGCATTTCCATCACCGATCTTCGTTCCCCACCATCCAGACAATTGAGCCCGATACAAAATCCAGCACTCCACTTGGAATGGTTCAAACCAAGTTTCCCACTTCGCTCAATGAAGTATTCTCTGAAGGAAACTTGGCCAACCTTATGGCAACCACTCCCATTGAAATTTCAGTGAAGCCTGGTGTCGTGGAAAACATTCATATTGGCAAGACATGCACTCCCACTGAAATTGAGTTCTACACTGCCTACTTTAAAAATTTCCACGATGTTTTTGCCAGAAGTTATGAAGAAATGCCAAGAATAGACCCGTCTATCGTGGTCCACAAGATTCCAACCTTTCATGGTGCCCAACCTGTTTGGCAGAAACTCCGACCCATCCACCCCCACAAGGCAGCTACTATCAAAGTAGAAGTTGAAAAAATTTTGCGTGCTGGTTTTATCTATCCTGTCCCATTGACATAATGGGTATCTAATATCGTTCTCGTAGCCAAGAAACAGGGAACGATTAGAGTCTGTGTCGATTACCGTGACTTGAACAAAGCTTGTCCAAAGGACAACTACCCAACTCCGTTCATCGACCAGATCATCGATAACTGTGCCAGAAGTGTTCCTGAGCCCATCGATTCTCTTCCCGATGAATCGTTGTTCCTCATTAGCATGTCTGACCCATGGCACGGGGATATTTTACTATATCTCCAAACCCAACGTTTTTTCCCCGACCTCAACCGCGATGAACGTCGATGTATCCGACATCATGCCAAGTACTACCTTATAGTCAACGACACCCTTTACCGTCATGGTGTTGATACCGTTCTTCGATGTTGTTTGAATTTAGACGAGGCCGAACACGTTCTTAATGACTGGCACACTGGAGCATGTGGTGGTCATCTCTCTGGGATGGATACGGCCCAGAAGATACTGTGAGCGGGATATTTCTGGCCCTCCATTTTCAAAGACTGCATAGAAACGGTCAAGAAATGCCCACCCTGTTAATTCTTTCATAGTAAGACACGCTCACATCCTGCTCCACTCCATCATGTTATTTCTGTCGGCCCCTTTTCCAAATGGGGCATATATTTCATGCACTGTAAGCCCACTTCAGCCGGGGGGCATAACTATGTCATAGTAGATGTCGACTATTTCACAAAATGGGCTGAAGCAATTCCTACTAATGCTGAAGACGGCAAAACAGGAACACAATTCATATTCAACCACATTATAGCTAGGTTTGGTTTCCCACAATCCATCGTGACCGATCATGGCTCCCACTTCAGGAACCATATGATTGAAGAATTGAGCGCCAACTTGGGTTTTCATCATGAAAACTCAACCCCATACTACCCACAGGCTAATGGCCAAGTCGAAGCCATTAACAAAGTTTTGAAACGTATGATTCAGCGCATTGTGGGTACTCACAAGTCCAATTGGCACTCAACTCTATTTTCGGCATTATGGGCATACCGAACCTCAGTGAAAAGTGCTACCGGGTTCACACCATTCCAACTGGTGTATGGCCTGGAAGCCATCTTACCAATTGAATTTGAAATCCCGTCACTTAAGATAGCCATAGAGCTACTTTCCGATACAAATTCCGAAGAGGAATGGTTTCTATACCTATCCAAGCTAGATGAAACTCGCCGAGACGCTGCTTTAGCCAACGAAGCTCATAAAAAACGTGTCAAAGCACAGTATGACAAATCCGTTCAACCTCGGGTTTTCAATGAAGGTGACCTCATACTCACATACGACCAAATGCATGACAAACTTGGAAAAGGAAATCTAGAGTCTATGTGGTACGGCCCCTTCGTTGTAAAACGTGTTTTGGAGAAAGGAGCCTATGAACTTGTCGATTGTGATGTCACACCATTGGCACGGCCCTACAACGGGCTGTACCTCAAACGTTTCTACGCGTAGGTTCATCTTGCGCGAGATACTTTTTGTACATAATGTACCTAGTTTGTTTTCACTTATCTTTTTTGTATGCACACACAGATCTCATGTATCCATACTTACCTTGACTTGTGCTTTTATGTGCAGATGTCTTCCTATTACGGATTTGTCGACGGTGCAAGCCGACACACCCGGAACCTCGCTTCCGCAGCATGGGTAATTTATTCTCCCACTGGCGAGTTGTTATCTTCAGGAGCCACTTGCTTAGGTCCCGCAACCAACAATATTGTAGAGTACCATGCAGTCATTGGACTCTTGACAGAGGTTGCTTCCCTGGGAATTGACTCCCTATTAGTCTTTCTAGACTCCCAACTCATCGTTTCCCATTTGAATTGTGTTTACGCAGTCCGCGATCCTATCCTACTTCGCTAATTTCGAAGGGTACGCTTCTTGGAACGATCTTTTAATTATATTTCATATCAACACATACCAAGGGAATTCAATTGTGTAGCTGATTCATTAGCTAATTACATTTTGGATTGGCATCTAGCCCATACATAAAAAATACATCATGAAAGAAACACGCAAGTCATTATAAATAAATAGATCATAAAGTAGGTCCATGTATATATATCACTGCATATAAAAATGTTTCTCTCAAATACATAAAGTTTGTGTTCAAAAGACAAAATTTGGGATCCAATCCCACACAAAAATTTGGCTCTCAAAGCCTACATATCATGTACATGCCGCAAAAAGTAGAATACTGCTATCTAAGGAGAGCTAGGAGATCTATCACGATGCTCCTTAGATTCCTCGTGCCGCTGGTGGTAGCAGGCTATGGCTCTGGCTACCCTACGGAGAAGAAGACCAATACGTCTAGGCACACCTACAGTATGCTGCTGAAGATGCAGAGGAACATCATCCATCCTCATAGCTGGAACCCCGTGGGTTAAACCTTGTAGGTTCTGCTCTATGTCTTGAACCCCTCCTGCCGCTTCTTCCTCTTCTTCTTCTCCCTCCAAAGCAACCTGGCGCTCGACACCGCCTCGGCTTAATGGCGAATAGCCTGCAGGTCTTTGTGGTCCATGATTTGCGACTTACACATATACATATATTAAAATCTTTTTTACACATTCTCAAAAACAATTCGAAGCCAGTGGAGTCGCCAAAAACTGTTGTTTGGTTTTGCAACCAAGCTTGTGCAATGGGCACCTATTAACAATGTGATAGCAGTTTCAATATAGAAAGAAAAAACGATTATGAATTAAATCTAAATCTAAACTAACATGTACATATTACAAATAAATCTGAAAACGATTCATAGAAAGAACAAGAAATAAAAGAATGTTTTGTATTATCATACCTCAAATGGTGAGGATTTGTGGTGTTGAGCAGCTCCAAGGGTGAGATGCTCCAGGCTCCAATGGTCTCTTCTCCAAGATTGCTACAATAGTCAAGAACTCAAGAGAGATTTTGACAACATGAGGATAGGATGATGGATGGATGGAAAGTGAGGAGCCCCTACCACCTTTTTATAGTTTTTGGTGGTGGGGAATACCATTATGGTTTTGAGGAAACCAATGGTATTGACCAACATGGTTTAGGTACATTTTTCCCTCTTTTTTTCTTTTTTAAATATTTTTATTCCCTTTTAATATTTTTGGGAATTTTGGACCCTTTTTGAGGGGTTTTTATGTTATTTGAGGAAAAATATATCTTTTGAGGGGAAAAAGGGTGTATTATGGTCTTTTGGTGACCTTTTGATGGCTTTAGAGGCTCAAATGGTGGAAAAGTGGACAAATGGGTCATGTGAATAAGGAAATGAGCTAGTGAGCACTTTTTGGGTGTTAACAACACTGGCATTTATTTATTTATTTTGACCTTCATTTTGAGCCTACTTTATCTTTTTCGTGCTCTGGATTAAAACTTGAAAAAGATTCCAAGCGCTTTTTACACCCGAGTTGTGCTTGTCAAACTCAAGTAAATGGTGTCGAGCTTAGTCAACTTTACTCGTGCTCGTTAAATGATGAGGAAAGTATTATTTTGGTTGTATTTTATTCTTTTTTCGGACCAGAATAATTAAAAAATTACGAAAAAGACCATTGGAGTTCTTTTTAAGCCCTTTTCAAGACTCCCTCGTTTTTGAAAAGATTGCCAAGTGATCTTGTCTCTTTCACACTTGTAAAAGTATTTGAACGGTCGTCTATTCGGTGATAGGTTACCCCTTTTTCGACCCGTTTAGACTATTTACGAGAAAGGTATACCTCAGTCAACCTTCGGCTGGGAGAGTTCTCTCGGGAATTGTTTTAAACTTTTTCGAGATCGAGGGACTAAATTTACGAAAAAGTACACTTTGGACCCTTCTTTAAGTTTTTCAGGCTCTCTAAATGTGAAAAACTACCGATTTTTCCTTCCTTGGACTCATTAAAATTTGACATCGAAGGACCCAGCTTGGGACGAACCCCTCCTTTCTCAGGTTCGTAAAACATGTGAGATCAGACTCATCTATGAGATGAGCTTTACCGAGCATCTGTTATCCTCTTCAAGCTCGTAAAACAACAAAGAGGTACTCCTCCATCATGTCGGGGGAAAATGGGAAACAAGTCGAGTTTATTTTGTTGGCAGCTTGTCAGTCGTTACCTTTGAACATGGCATGCATCTGTCCCTTGTCTATTTTTGGGTCTCTAGTCTTGCTGAGTTATGGTCATCATCTCGAGTCGTCTCTCTGGCCACGAGCCTACTCGTTCGGTGTCTATCCTCTACTATCAATAATCCCTGCTACCAGGTCTTGCTTCATGCTGTTATATGTTCAAAGGGTTGCATTGTTCAGAGTCATTCATTGTGTCAGACTTCCGCTGTATCAGTACATGTTCTATTGTTTCATCGTCCTATACTATCTTTCGTTCTGATTTCATGTCGATGATGTGGGAATCATTATGGCCCACCTTCGATGAGTCTATTCCCGTCGATGCCAAATCACTATATGGGAATTGGACTTAGGAATCAACCACTAGTACCTTGGCATCTGCATGCCTCAATGGCAGGTTTCCTTGTGTTCGACAATAGGTTTACATCATTGGCCTCTGATCGAATGATCTCTCGAATGCTCGACATCAACTCATTCATTCGCATTTCATTGAGATGTACTATAGATACCTTGGGGATCATCGTCATCATTGGTGGTTTCCCTCGCATTTGTTAACGGTTCACATCATTAACTGGTAATCAAATGGTTTCTACCATGTTCGACTTCAACACCTTGTAATCACATGGCTAGATTCATATCATTTGCGATTGAGTAGAAGACCATGGACGCACCTTTTTACTTTGATTGCGTCTAGGTTGCGATGGAGATGTCCTCTGTATTGTCACACAGATCCACTTTTGTATTGGTCATGGCTGGGTCATTACTATTTCATGGATCTACGCTTGTTCATAATAGCCATGATTTGTCTACAGTCTATATCATCTCAGTACTCATGGATTTGCAATGTATTGGTCGGCAGCCATGCTTTGAGTCAATTGTTTCCGAGCATGGGGATGCCCGCCTTGGTGGTATACCTGACATTTTGTTTCTTTTTTAGCTCCTCGTTTGTCTCCTCGATGCTATCTCCGCACAATATTTGTAAAGTCTTTCAGCCATCAGTCTCTTTTGACCTCACACTTTAGGGGGCATCTGTTATACCTCTATATTTCACAGTCAACACCTTTGACGACACTTCCCCAACTACTAAAACACCTAGAAGGGAAAAGTGATGATGACCTATAAAGACAAACCTGTCATGTCAGGAAGCAACCCAACTGAGACCTCATCTACCAACACTACCATGCTCTGCACTCCTACTACTGCGGAGTAGTCCCCACTATCGTGCTATGCCCTTTACTGACTACGCGGTACTACCGCGTTATGCTCAGCCTCAGGGGCGCGGTTGTCCTTTTTTATCCCTTTTTCCATGGCTTGTGGGATCTTGATCTTCGAGAGATTTTTGAGGATTGGCATCTCTAATTTGATCCTAACTCACCTTCTCAGATTAGTGGGTCTGATCCACTAAATACTCCCAAGATCCATTCTTCTCTCTTGTTGGTTAACCCTCCTACACACTATAAGAGAGAGGCCTTCCATGAGAAAGGGGGAGGACTCTTTGAGACATCAAACTTATGGTCTTGGATATTTGTGGAGATAGCTAGAGAAGAAAGAACTTGGAGTTGGGAGTTGGCTTGGAAATCAAGCAACCATTGTAAGTAACTTCAAGTTTGCAATAAAACATAACTTGTCTTGTTTCCCAAATTGTGTGTGTTGATCTTGTTTCAATCATATGATTTGTTTCTGTTATAGATTTAGATTCCAACATATACTTCAAGTTGCTAGAAAGATTGTATGTGCTTGTACTTTGATTCATTCTAACAGGTTCATTCGCGAGGACTTGAGGATTGGAGCAATAACTAGGATGAGCGATTAAATCAAAGGTCAGTCAGATCTCTTCCATTTCTTTTAGCAATATGATCTTGAAGCATTTGTTTGAATCTAGGAGTTCAAGGTAGCATTTGTTATCTTTTTTTCTTAGTTTAGAGTTAGTTAATTCTACTTTAACCTAAGAGAGTTTCTACCTATCCGTAGGGAGAAATATCTACAACACTCCTTCGATCGATCCTCCACTTGATCTTCCGTTTGACGAACCTGCAATACAAAGATACCTTCCTCCGCGTATCTTGACTGATATAACAATGATGAAATTGAAATACAATTTAAACATCAAGTACAATCAAGCATTTAATCCAGACAAATATGCAATCCATTAGACATTTGATTGGGAAGGGAGGGGCATTTCAACCTTTATTGTCAAAAGCAAATAATCAGTACAATTATACCTGATAATTTAGAGTGCTTGTGCAACCAGATCCTGGGCTCCTTCTCTTCACACTAAATTTGTAATTCCTACAGCGTAACAACCCTTAATGCATAGTTTCTCCTCCTCTCTCTCACTTATCACCCTTGTATTTATGGGACAAGGTAGGTAGTTTGGATCGAGAGGTAGTTTGATTGGGAAGTTGCAAAACCAACTTCAATTAATGCCAATTCGTCAAATTAATATATTTTTTATTACTTTTTAAGGTGTACGCTACTTTTCTTAAGTGGAGTAGCATTCAATATGCAACTTTCCTACTTTACAACCAGCGTTTGCAAGATTTCTGAAGTTGTACGCTACTCTATTGAAGCAAAGCAGAGTATTTCTAAAGGAAAACACTACTTTAGTAAAGTGGACTAGAGTATTTTAGTAGGAAAACGCTACTATCATGCTTATAGGGTATCGTTTTTCCTTAAAAGTAGGTAAAAAGAGGGCTTTGTCAGTTGCAGAGGGGTAAGTCTAGTCCATTCATCATCTAAGGCAATCATGCTCTTCAATCCAAGTTGTCCTTTTGTGTGATCGATAGCTAGATGTGATCACAGATGGAGAAGTGCAGATTTGACCTATAATAGATGCCCCCTAATGTGTGAGGTCAGAGGGAAACGATGGCCGAAATACATTATAATTCCAAGTCAGCGGAGGAGCAAGAAACCACAGAACCAAGTCACAAAAGTACCTGAAATAACGACCAAGGTCAGCGAGCAATTACAATCTTGACATCATACAGATGTGTAGCATGATACAACATGATCTCCGATACATAACTAGGAGATGTATATATAGCATGGCCACTGAAATACAAGCATGGATCCATGTCAGAATGATAGATCATATCCATAACAAGAAACTGGATCTATGTCTCATGGAAAGCCAGAAAATGAGTGAGGCTCAGTCTTGCGTAGCTTGGGTGATAACATAATGAGGTAATGCTATCAAAATCCCAAGGTCTTCATCCAAATAACCCAAGGTACAAACCCTAACCATGTGAATAAATGAGCTGAAAGTTGAACATGCGGGGTATCGTTTGATTACTGGTCATTGATGTATACCATTAACAAACGCGAGGGCTTTCACCGATAATGATAATGGGACCCAAGATACCTGGTACGATCCAACAAGTGTGAATAAATGGACTTGACGTCGAACACTTGAGGAACCTGTCAAATAAGAGACATTGATGTATTCTCATAATTCAACAGTGAGGGAAATTTCCACTGGTGACTGCAATCCCCAAGGTACTAACCGAAACTCTAAACTTCATTCCCAAAGAAAAATGAGTTGATGTCGATGGGAAGAAGTCCGTTGGAAGGGAGGACTTAAGGCAGCCTCCGTCATCCAACACGAGGAACACTCAAATGGTATCAGCTAGTGTGGAGTAGTACAAGTAACAAGACTGACACTAGGATGGCCAACACATGAGGTCAAGGTAAACTGCAGAATGGCTGACACAGGCTGTATCCTTGAACAGTAAGCACGACACAAAGTGACTTAGGCAGTTTTCAACATGATGGGAAAGTGATATAAGCCTGCAATGTAGGAGACATTAGCAGACACTCCATATGGTTGGAAGAATAACCAACCAAGGGAGTAAACAACTCGAAGATCAGGTTCACCCTAAGGTCAAAAACTAAACACAACTGAAATGATAGACTCAAATAGGTGTTGTGTTCAAGGATGTGACTGACTGAATTGCCTTTGAAACTGCAAGATGTGATATACCCTTCTTATCCCTTATTCTTTTTAGATAAAAGAATGCCTTTCTTGTTGTCTTAATGAGTCCAAGAAAGAATGAAAACTTAGTAGATCCAACCATGTAAAGAGTTTAATGAGCCCATGGGAGGAAGACTCGGGACCTTCTTCATTGTTTACAGAGTTCGAAGAAGAAATAGAAGAATACTCTATAATATTGATCTCTGGATTTTAATATCGAGTCGAGATCTGTTCTTGCTCATTGGTCTTTTCAATTTTAAGGAGTTTGAAAAACTTAAACAATAACTCCATACACCTACTAGTGGATTTTAATATTGAGCCCAAGTAGGTTAATGCTCACCGGTGTTTTCCTGTTTATAGAGTCTGAAAAACTTAAACAATCCTCTTTTCACCCTCTCGTAGATTTCACATCGAGCTCGAGTAGGTGAGTGCTCGCTTGGTGTTTTCATGTTTCGAGAGCCTGAAAAACCTAAAGAAGGCTCCAAAAGGTCCTTTTTCGTAAAGTTAGTCTCCTCCCCCCGAAAAAGTGTAAAACAATGGAAGAAGAACTTTTCTAGCCACAGATGACTAGAGTATTCCTTTTTCGTAAGTAATCCGCAAAAGTCCGGAAAAAGGGTTAAAATTATACTTAAGCAGATGTCACTTCAAATACTTTAACGAGTCTGAAATGACAAGAATACTTGGCAATCTTATCATATTTAAAGAGTCTAACAAGAGCTTAGAGAGGACTCCATAAGAACATTTTTCGTAAAATTTTAACGAGCCCGAAAAAGTAAACTCGTGACCTCCTTACTGTTTTTAACGAGCTCAAAGGAGAGATGGAAGAATACTCGTAAATTCCTTACTATTTTTAACGAGCTCGAAGGAAAGGTGGAAGATTGCTCAGTTGTGGATCAATGTCCAAATGAATGGAAGATTGCATTATATACTCTAGGAAAACTTTATCAGATGGAAGTATATCATCCCAAGTAGAATGCATGTCTAAACATGCAGATGGGGTCATCACCTGGTCAATTGCCGGGACCTAGTCCCGAGAAGATAAGCATGAATTCATAGGCTTATTCTCAGTATAAATTGGACTCAAGGAACAATATGCCACATAATTTGATTGTGACATAGTAGTACCTACTGATGAGGCACATACTTGGTCTATAGTTGGGTAATAAGAGGGATCAACAAATGTAAGTTGATCGATAGTGACAATGCTTTCGTTGTGCGGAAAATGCATCACACAAAAGAGCGTAGACACCACAGCTTGCATAGTATATACGTAATCATGCTCGAGGATCATTTCAAAATCCATAGGGTCCTTTAAAACCATAAAATCAACTAAGACTATTTTTCCACCCAAAGTAACGGGTACTTGAGGGAGGAATCCCAACGGTTCACTAGGTCTTTTATCGAAATTCAACGGCCAATTAACAGCTGGAACAAGGTTAGGAAAACCTAAATCTCTCCAAGCATAAGGGGATAAGATACTAACAGAGGCTCCTTCATCTACAACACATCGGTGAACCACATGGTTACTGATATCAATCTTTATTTGGAAAGGTGTAGTAGAAGGAAGGCGAGGCCCAGTTAGACTATTCCAATCAAAGGAAATGATCCCAGAGCTTGGTAGGGGTTTACTCGGTACAGATGCAGTGTCCTCATTTACAGAGACATCTGAACTGGTAATGCAAGAGACTTGAGGGACAGGTGCATCAGTCTCCGAAGGACTGATGGGATCGGTCAAAGATTGCATCTCGATCACTTCGCTCTCCAAAGGAAGAGTGGGGTTGACCAAAGATTGCATTGGTTCAACCACTTCATCAACCAAAGGTTGATCAGGATGTTGGGAATCTATAGACAGTTTAGGAGAAGAGGATCCTTCAGACATGGACCACACTCTCTAGACCTATGGAATAGCAGGGCACAGGTGAGTAAGGTGATCTCCTTTACAAAGTTTAAAAGGGAACTTTGGCTTCCGTCCTATAAGCTTAGACTCCGTAGCAACAACAGTACTCTCAGCATGACTAGCATTGGCTGATAGCTTGCCCCCAGCATGACTTGCATTTTCTGGTTGCTCAGAAGCAGAAGACTTTTGAACTATGTACCACACTCTTTGCACCTTTGGGATAGTAGGGCACTGGTGAGTAAGATGGTCTCCCTCGCAAAACTTACAAGGGAACTTAAGCTTCTGTTTATTAGGTTTGTCGACAATGAAAACTTTCCCAGCATGACTTGAAGTGGCTGATTCAGTGTCTCTAGTATGACTCACAGGAACTGGTGACTTGTCATTAATATGACCAACAGTGATCAGTGACGTGTCCTCAACATGAGAAACAATGGTTGAAGACATACTTTCAGTATAATTTGCAGTGACTGAAAGTTTACTCCCAGCATGACCTCCAGAGGCTGGGTAGGTACCCCCAGCATGACTTCTAGAGGCTGGGTGGCGAGGTTCAATATGATTTCCAGTGACTGAACAATTTCTCCCAACATGACCACCAGAGGTTGGGTGGGTGCCCCCAGCATGACTTCCAGAGGCTAGGTGGATGCCCCCTTTCTTTGGCATCTTCTTCCTATTCTTCCTTTGTCTATTCCTTTTAGACTGCTGGTTACTAGTATTACTACTTTCACCACATGAGGTAGAAGGAGGAGGAGAAGATGTTACTGGAAAAGCGAGCATAGGTTTCTGATGCTCTTGATGTGAGATGCATACTTGAGAATCATCAGGAGCATGCAAGGCATTCGGAGTGGAAAACAACCAAACTGGTAGCCCTATAGTGAATCCTGGGAGATTCAAGGTAGCCATTAAGGGAGTACCAATGTTCCCAATGAATGAAAAATCACAAGGATCCCCTTGACCAGGGGTCCCTTTATTGGTGCTCACTGGGATGCTATCCATAGTTCCGACTCAATGGGCCAGAAATATCTAAGTCCAACTAAGGGCGAGAGGCACAAAGAGCACACCACTACAAAATCCTAAGTATCCAAAACCAGGTAAACAAGGATGGTGAATACTCTCAATAGAAATTCTGGGATGATCAGGGCCTAGAACAATCTAGTAGAGCATTGAAGAACAATTATACAGCGTCCATTTCAGGTCCTCTGGGTGCAAGCGTTTGAATCACCAAACCGCCCTCTCAGGATTACTGAAAAGGGTTACCTTCTGTATCTGTCCTAGGTACAATGAAAATAGACTTTCACTGCTACTTGTGTAAGAATCCCTAAGGTCAAGATACTAAGGCTACCATTAACACGAAAGAAGCTCTGGGGGACAGTCGCAGGTCCAACTAGAATGCATGGGAAGGGTAGTTAAGCCTGAAATCCAAAAGGATCCCCGTACGCGAACCAGCCTTGGTGTATGCTCCGAATGAAAAGTGAAGGGGTATCCTCACTATTCCACCTTCGCAAGACCTCGTGCTTAACTCCAATTTCAGTGGAGATTCCAGAACAACTTTGATGTCAATGGGTTTACCTAAAAACAGTCTCACTATGATTATTGAGTAATGAAAATGGTTTCAGATAGTTAAATTGTGTTCTAATCTGAAACCCTAGCCTAAGCTAGTTGGTGTAGTGACATCCCTAGAAAGAAAACTGGCTAATAAATTTTATTAATTATTCTTTTTAAGGTAACTTTTTACTCAACGGGGTAGTGCATTGTGTGGAATGGTTTGAGAAAGTAAAGTGCAAAAAGAAATAACTTTCAAAGCAACAAAAGACTCTTTTTCTTTTTTCCGTTTATGCTCTTTCCAAAATGAAAACTTAAGCAAACCAAAAACAAATCTCTTTTTTCTTTTCTTTTCAAATTCAAAACAAAGTAAACTACGCTACTTCGAAATGATCATAAGCCTTACTACTTTAAACTACCAAACTAATTTTTTTGCTTTTTCTGATATACGTAAAAGAAAAAGAACTCAAAAATGGAAGCAAGTTAGACCTAAAAGAGCAATGTAAGTAAGGAAAATCAACTCTAAAGCTCACAACAATCAATTTGATGTCTTGACAAAGACTTGTCCTACAAAGTTTTTAAATGGAAAAAACCTTGGGCTTGGAAGACAAAGTGGAAAGAAAAGAAGGATAAGGGATGCTTTAAAAAGGAAAGGAAAACTTCAAAGGTTGCTCCAAAGCATCAAGAACCCTGAAAACACTAAGCCAAGCTAATGGTAGGCAAGCGAACCAAAGATGGCCTTACAATCACAAAGACTCAAATGGAAGCAAACTAAAAGACTTCAGCTTACTTGGACTGAGACTGACAAAGCAATCAAGAAGTGTCTAGGCTCAAAATCTTTTGAAAAACCCTAAGGACTCCAACTTGGGGTCAAACCCTAAATCAAAGGGCAAGACACTATAAAAGTGTGCTTAGTGTTTCCACAAACAACAAATGTTACAAAACAAAGGTTTGTATACCTGCAACAAGCATCTAGGGTACAGGAGTGCAACTATGTCCAACAAGGAACAAAGCACAGTCTTCAAAAAGAGCCACAAACAAACAAGACACCTCAAAAGTACTCAAGCAAGCAAAATATGACCTAAGGGACTTAGGAGATGCAAACAAGACTCAACAAGGGCATAAAGACCTTAAGGATTAGTTAAGAAGATAAGGCAAGAGGATGGAAATCAAACCAAACAAGTGGAAATCAAATCCCAAAAGAAAACAAAGACTTACAGGAAAAAACTCTACTGTGCAGTGTACAAACCTGCATACACTAGGAGGTGTACCCTACTGTGCAGTAGGGAAAGCAACATTTTTCAGTAGGTGTACTCTACTGTGCAATAGGTAAAGTAGCATTTTTCAGCAGGTGTACGCTACTGTGTGCAAGGGATACCAGTTTTTTTTCCAGAGAAGGCTTGAAACAAGCTCTAAAAATTCAAACTGGGATGAGTCAAGCAATGGAAACATGCTACAGTAACCTACCAAGCCTCTCAGAGGATCAAAAAGATCAAAAAGTACTGGAAGGAAAGTCAAATGAGTCTCCTAGAACAGAAAACAATCGGTCCCCAGTGGAGTCGCCAGTCTGTTGTTCGATAATTCTACCCTATAGCGAGGAGAGGGACACTACCAGCTTCTGGGGTGACAATTAATACATTGATCATATCACATAGGCTTCTACAAAAGGAAAGAGATCAAGGTTCTTGAAGGCATACCTTATTAACGAAGTTCGATCCTAGCTTTTGCTTGCTCCTTCGATCGATCCTCCACTTGATCTTCCGTTTGACGAACCTGCAATACAAAGATACCTTCCTCAACGTATCTTGACTGATATAACAATGATGAAATTGAAATACTATTTAAACATCAAGTACAATCAAGCTTTTAATCCAAACAAATATGCAATCCATTAGACATTTGACTGGGACGGTAAGGGTATTTCAACATTTATTTTCAAAAGCAAATAATCAGTACAATTAAACCTGATCATTCAGAGTGCTTGTGCAACCGGATCCTAGGTTCCTGCTCTTCTCACTAACTTTGGAATTCTTCCAGCGTAACAACCCTTAATGCATAGTTTCTCCTCCTCTCTCTCATCTATCCCCCTTCTTTTTATGGGACAAGGTAGGCAGTTTGGATTGAGAGGTAGTTTGATTACTAATCCCAATTTGTCAAATTAATATATTTTTGATTACTTTTTAAGGTGTACGCTACTTTTCTTAAGTGGAGTAGCGTTCAATATGCAACTTTCCTTCTTTACAACCAGCGTTTGCAAGATTTCTGAAGCTGTACACTACTCTATTGAAGCAAAGTAGAGTATTTCTGAGGGAAAACACTACTTTACTGAAGTGGACTAGAGTATTTTAGCAGGAAAATGCTACTATCATGCTTATAGGATAGAATTTTTCCTTAAAAGTAGGTAAAAAGAAGGTTTTTCCAGCTGTAGAGGGGTAAGTCTAGTCCATTCATCATCTAAGGCAATCATGCTCTTCAATCCAAGTTGTCCTTTTGTGTGATCGACAGTTAGATGTGATCACAGACGAAGAAGTGCAGATTTGACCTATAACACCTTTGCCAATTTGTAACATTCTCAAGGGGCATGAGTGCTACCTGCTTCCTGTATTCTTTCATTATGTTCAAGGAGAACATCATACTGTTTTTCAAAATCAGTTTAGGTCTCTCTAATTTCATCTATGCATTCAAAAAACTGAACTCAAAGGTTCTTGTAATATTCATTCACCTTCAGATAAAAATCCTTAAAATCTTCTGCAGAAAACCTAGGGAAAGAAGAGACAGTTGCAATGGCTACTGTTTACTTAACCTGTGATTCCAATGCTGTAATCTTTTGAGCATAACTGTCATTTAACAATTTGGCTTGTTGAAGCTGTTGTACAAGAGCTGTGTCCTTTCTTGCAAGTTTGCAACTCTTTAAGCTGAATCTCATGCTCCGCCTTCATTCCTTGAATTTGAACTGTATGCTCTTCTTCAACATGTATCATCTTCTACTTAATCTCTTGTAACTCCTGTTGCTTCATACCAAAATCCTTATTCAATGAAGTGACCGAACCATAGTTATCTCAAGTAAATGGCCCCATTGTTGCAGCAGTGTCTAATTCCTCCTGTTGGAAGTCAGCAACTGTTTTGTCCAAATTACTTGATTAGGAACATGCCCTTGCACCATAGTTGCTTCCTTCCTTCTCTTATTACCTCTTTTCACCACTACTTTGGCTGATCTACTGTAGAATTAATCTCCAAGGGAAACTACAACATCATCTCCACAATTAGTCACCAGTTATGCTGAAGATGTGGCTACATTACATGTTGCAACTAGTGGGGTTGTTTGGGTGACCGTAGATTTTGGGATGGACATAGTGATTTGAGAGGTAGATATAGAAGGGGTAGTGGTAGAAGAAATTGAAGGTAGAGAAGGAGGAGGAGTAGCCAAAGTGACAACCTCAGGGAGGGAAGCATAGGAAATGGTTACTGATGGTTGCAAAGAAAAAATTGGAACCTGCACCTCAGTAACTTGTGGTAGTAAGGTGGCCGGTAGAGTTAGCAAGGGTGGTTGTGAAGTAATAGTGTAAGTAGCAAGTACTTCAGCTATGGTATATGGTGGAAGGGTAACATCAACATATGAGGTGAAAGGGAGCTCAATATAAGTGAGTGGGGATGTGGAAATTGATGTAGCAATAGTGATGGTGACGTCAGTAAAATGAACCTCACGAGTGGGATCATCAATTACAATGCTATCAATCAAATCAGCAATATCCCGAGAGACTTCAGTTGTTGGGTATGTTATATCTCTTCACATGGTCGCTGCGTGTACAACACGATCCCTACGGCACCTTCGATTCGCCTGCGCCGGGCGCGTCCGGAGGGGGGGGTTTAGAGGGGGGGGTAGCCCGACAGGGCCCACCCCCTTCGTTTCGGACCGTTAGGTTCCGAAACGACACGGAGGGGGCCGTTAGGCCCCCGGAGTCCGCGCGGAGCGCAAAATTTTTTGGGTTGCTTTTTGCTTTTTCGTGATTTTCGACCCATTGTACTCTATCTAATTCCGGTAAAAGGAATTAGGGTTGTAACCTAATTCGGGTAAACGAATTAGGGTTTTAGATGCTGCAGAATACCATTTATTGTATTGTACATGTAAAATAAACATATAATGAAAAAGGAGCTATGCGGCTCTAAGTTTTGCTGGTTTTTCCCGGTTAAGGGTTTCCAGGTGAAAATCTCTGTGTAATGTGTGTGCCATTGTGTATTTTCTGTAAATGCTTAAGAATCGATATATGTTTGTACTTCACTGTTAAGGTTTAAAACTTACATTTGGTATCAGAGCAATTTTGGGTTCAGAGGGACGCCTTTGTTTCCAGGGGTTTGGCTCGATCTTGGATTTGTGATAAACCTGGTTTCAGTGGGAGCTTTGCAGCGGTGATTTATTCTTTGTTTAAAGAATGGCGAGCAGTTCTAGATTCGAGATTGAGAAATTTAATGGTCATAGCTTTGAGCTATGGAAGCTCAAGATGGAAGATCTTCTGGTAGATAGAGAACAATGGATCGCAGTAGATCCAGGTACCATGCCCTCTGGTGCGGTAAAAGAAGAATGGGAAAAGCTGGAAAGGAAAGCAAGGAGCACTATTCGTCTTTGCCTTGCAGATTCGGTATTGGTGAACGTATCTGGAGAAGACACTGCAAAGAAGCTATGGGATAAACTGGGAAGTCTGTATCAGTCAAAGTCCCTGGTAAATAAGTTATTTCTGCGAAAGAAATTGTACCTTCTGAGGATGACTGATGGAGACTTTGTTTCAGAGCATCTAAACGCCTTCAATACTCTGGTAAGTCAGTTGACATCTGTTGGTATTAAACTTGATGATGATGAAAAGTGTATTAGTCTGTTGTGCTCTTTGCCAGATTCATGGGATAATCTGGTCATAGCTATTGGGAGTAATGCAACCACACTAAACTTCGATGATGTGGTTGCATCCCTACTATCGGAGGAAATGAGGCGGAAATCCATAGATAGTTCAGCCAAGGATGCCTTATTTGTAAGAGGTCGCCCTGGAGACAGATCTAAAAATAAGTCTTCAGGTGGTAGATCTAAATCTAGAGGGAGATCTAAATCTCCAGGACCTTCTGTAAGAAAATGCTGGAAGTGCGGAAAAGCTGGGCATTACAAGAAGGATTGTAAATCGAAAATTACTGATAAAAGTAGAGGACCTAATGACGCTCCATCCGCAGATGGGAAAGAATCTACAGAGGAAGGAGGAGATGTGTATCTAGCATCTTCAAGTACACATGCAGAGCATGATTCGTGGTTGATTGACTCAGGTGCGTCTTATCATATGACTCCCCACAGGGAGTGGTTTTCTGAATACGAAAAGTATGATGGAGGAGATGTATTTCTGGGAGACAACTCCGTAGCGAAAATCATAGGTCGAGGAAAGGTCAAGCTACTGCTCAAAGATGGAAGGGTTAAAACTCTTCCCGGGGTTCTGCACATTCCAAAGTTGGCTAGAAACCTTATATCTGTAAGTAAAATGGATGATGCAGGTGTGAAAACTCTATTTGAAAAGAACACATGCAAAATGGTTCGAGAGTCATTGGTGTTGATGAGGGGAGTTCGGATTGGAACTCTATACAAGTTGTTGGGAAGCACCTTCAAAAATGGATGTAACAGCACTATTGTTTCTGAGGGTAAAAATGAAGGAGACAGAGTCCTTACTGTCTCTAGTGAGAAGACATCGCTATGGCATCGAAGGCTGGGACATATTGGAGAAAAGGGTCTTCGACTATTACAAGGTAAAAGTATGGCTGAAGGCATGTCTGATTTCACATTAGATTTTGATTTCTGTGAACATTGCTTATATGGTAAACAGAATCGAGTAAGATTCTCATCTGGTGTTGTAAGAGCTAAAGGAATCTTAGAGTTAATACACAGTGATGTTTTTGGACCTGTGCCTGTTCCATCACTTGGTAAATCTGTGTATTATGTTTCATTTATAGATGATTTCTCAAGGAAAACTTGGATTTATTTCCTGCGTAAGAAATCTGAGGTTTTTAATAGATTCAAAGAATTTAAGGCTCTTGTAGAGAATCAAACTGAGAAGAAAATAAAAGTACTCAGAACAGATAACGGTGGAGAATTCTGTGAAAGTGAATTTGAGGAGTTCTGTAAAACGTGTGGAATAGCAAGGCAAAAGACTACTCCATACACACCTCAACAGAATGGGGTTGCAGAAAGGATGAACAGGACATTGATGGAAAAGGCAAGGAGTATGCTCAGTGGTGCAGGGCTAGCACAACAATTCTGGGCAGAAGCTGTTGACACTGCGTGTTACCTAGTGAATAGGACACCCACATCAGCGTTGGTTGACAAGACACCTCATGAGGTTTGGACTGGTAAGAAACCCTCTCTCTCTCATCTCAGAGTGTTTGGGTGTGATGCTTTTGTACATGTTCCAAAGGAGAAAAGGAGCAAGTTGGATAATAAGGCGGAAAAATGTATCTTCATTGGTTACAAGGATGGAGTGAAAGGTTACAAGCTGTGGAACCCAGTAAAAAGGCAAACAGTTTACAGTCGAGATGTGATCTTCAGAGAAGTTGAAAGCACTTCCAGGATTGAGGATGTACCAAAGGAAAAGGATTCAGAGAAGCTACACTTTGATATCAAAGATGAAAGAGGTGACTCTTTTGAGGAACCAGATTCGTCTGAATCAGATGAGGAGGCAGAATCGTCTGAATCAGATGAAGAGGCGGATCCACAGACTCCGGTATTGAGGAGATCTGACCGAGAAAGAAGGCAAGTTGAAAGGTACAGTCCCCCTGATTTTCGTTCTAATTTTGTGTTATCTATTACTGATGATGATCCTAGAACTGCTAAAGAGGCAATGGATTCAGAAGATAGTAAACTATGGAAGAAGGCCATGATAGAAGAAATGGATGCCTTGGACAAAAATGAGGCATGGGATCTGGTTGAGTTGCCAGAAGGAAGAAAGCCTATTGGAAGCAAATGGGTATTCAAGAAGAAGTTAAATGCAGCAGGTAAAGTGGAGAAGTACAAGGCTCGACTAGTTGCGAAAGGTTACTCCCAAATTGAGGGCATCGATTTTGGTGAGATTTTTTCACCTGTTGCAAAATTGACTTCTATTAGATTTCTTTTATCTATTTCTGCTGCTTTTGATCTTGAAGTAGAACAGATGGATGTAAAGACGGCTTTCCTACATGGAAATCTTAATGAAGAGATCTATATGAAGCAACCAGAACGGTTTGTGGTGAAAGGAAGAAAGGAGCTTGTCTGTAAGCTGAAAAAGTCTCTCTACGGTTTGAAACAATCTCCCAGAATGTGGTATCAAAAATTTGATACTTATATACTGGGACTTGGTTTCTCAAGAAGCAAAGCTGATCACTGTGTTTATTTTAAGCTAATTGGTGATCATTTTATTTATGTAATATTGTATGTTGATGATATGTTGCTAATTGGAAACAACAAAGAAATCATCAAGGATGTCAAGAATCAGCTGTCATCTGAATTTGACATGAAAGATCTTGGTGCTGCAAATTTCATTTTGGGCATGGAAATAAAAAGAGATCGTGAAAACAGGAAACTCTGGTTAAATCAGAGGAAATATGTTGAAACGATATTGAAGAGATTTAATATGCAGGAAAGCAAACCAGTGAAGGTGCCCATTCCTGTAGGTGTAAGGTTATCTGCAGAACAGTGTCCCACTACACAAGAAGAGGTAGAGGACATGTCTCATGTTCCATATGCTAGTGCAGTTGGCAGTCTGATGTATGCCATGGTCTGTACTAGACCAGATATAGCCCATGCAGTGGGAGTTTTGAGTAGATACATGTCAAAACCAGGAAAGGAACATTGGACTGCAGTAAAAAGGGTCTTCAGGTATTTGCGTGGCACTACAGATTCTGCAATCTGCTACCAAGGAAGACCCGGTCTAAACAGAGAGATAGATATACAAGGATTTGCTGATGCTGACTGGGCTGGAGATCTTGATCACAGAAGATCTACAAGTGGCTACGTTTTTAATCTATTTGGAGGAGCAATCAGTTGGATGAGTAGAAGACAAGCTGTAGTTGCACTCTCAACTACAGAAGCTGAATACATGGCAGCTACCCATGCAAGTAAGGAAGCTGTATGGTTGCAAAGATTGTGTTCAGGTATTGGTTTTGTTCAGAATGCAGTAAAAATTGGTTGTGATAGCTCAAGTGCAATATTTCTGGCAAAGAACCCTGCTTATCACTCGAGGACAAAGCACATTGATGTGCAGTACCATTTCGTCAGAGACATGGTTGAACAGAACAAAGTGTTGCTGGAAAAGGTTGACACTTTGGTAAATGTTGCAGACTCTTTGACAAAGTCTGTGAGTACTCAGAAGTTCTCTTGGTGCAAAGAGAACATGGGCATTGTTGCCCTGAATTGTTGAAGTCATAAATTTCTCCTGTATGTGAAGAGAACAACAAGTGGGAGAATGTTGGGTATGTTATATCTCTTCACATGGTCGCTGCGTGTACAACACGATCCCTACGGCACCTTCGATTCGCCTGCGCCGGGCGCGTCCGGAGGGGGGGGTTTAGAGGGGGGGGTAGCCCGACAGGGCCCACCCCCTTCGTTTCGGACCGTTAGGTTCCGAAACGACACGGAGGGGGCCGTTAGGCCCCCGGAGTCCGCGCGGAGCGCAAAATTTTTTGGGTTGCTTTTTGCTTTTTCGCGATTTTCGACCCATTGTACTCTATCTAATTCCGGTAAAAGGAATTAGGGTTGTAACCTAATTCGGGTAAACGAATTAGGGTTTTAGATGCTGCAGAATACCATTTATTGTATTGTACATGTAAAATAAACATATAATGAAAAAGGAGCTATGCGGCTCTAAGTTTTGCTGGTTTTTCCCGGTTAAGGGTTTCCAGGTGAAAATCTCTGTGTAATGTGTGTGCCATTGTGTATTTTCTGTAAATGCTTAAGAATCGATATATGTTTGTACTTCACTGTTAAGGTTTAAAACTTACATCAGTGACCTCTTGTATAACAGGCACAACAGGTAAAAGTGATATGAATGGAAGCCTTTCATCTTTTGCATCACTGTCTTCAATGTTTAATGTGGGTACTCGAGACACAGGGGATTGAATCTTTTGTCTTTTTGCTGGGGTGCCTGTAGCAACCACCTGAGTATCAACCACTGAGGTCAAGTGTTCCAATTACTTCTTTAGCTCGGTAGTTGATTGAATTAAGGTCTTCAGTTCTGCAGTAGGCTTGGATTGTTGAACATCCTCCCCAAGGTCTTTTCCTTTGCCTTCATCCTGGTAGATTAACATCAAAGGAGTGTTCACCTTTTGTGCATATTTCTCTTCCCTTTCCCTTTTAGTGTGTTCTTCAATTGAAATCTACAATTTTCTGTAATTCAAAACTCTAGGCTTGAGATCTTGTTGGTATTGAAGAATGAAACTTTGTTCTTCTTTGGATTTGGCCCTGATCAGGACCTCAGAAAACAAATTGTCCCCTTGGTAAATAGAATCATCAAGGGAATTATCATGAGCATAAGTAGTCTTCATATTTTCCTGGGAAAAGTAATTGGCCAGGAATGTCTTGGGGTCATGCATCATTTTGGGAGATTTTCCCAGGTTTATGGAAACAAATTTATTCCCCAACGCTGCAGTATGTGTTGAGTTTTGAATGATCAGAGGCCCAAGGTTCAATGGTAATTTGGGCCATCCTTTTCTTTTAGGTCTAGTCAACTTCAGGAACACTCCATCAGTAATAGTCTGATAAGCAATCCCCTCTAGCAACAACTTATTTGGGATTATTCTTGGCAGAAAATGAACTGTATCACTTCCCCAAACTCTAATATAGGAGAATTATTCTCCAACATACCAATCACCAATAGTGGGGATAAGTGTTTTGGCATGAGCAGAGAAGGAAGGTGCATCCTCTTTGAATATCTTCTGATAAATTTCTCCAAAGAAATGGTCAGAAATGTCATACAGCAGAGGTACAAAGTTATCTTCCCATAATGCAGAACAATATATATGAATTGGGGGTGCTGAACGGGTCTAGTTCCATTCCATGGAGGGGAACTGGAAATCTAAACAAAATACATCAATAACATAAGATAAATAGTAAAAAGGAGGCTTCCTTGACGCCGATGTTGTATGGTAACGTTCAATTGTTGTCTTTAACTCGGCTAAAAGAATCTGAGCCTAATTAAAAGATTCCCCTATCGTGAGAACATGATGAGCCAGAGGTGCCCATTCAGCTTTAAACACAGAGGAGCTTGGTAAGACATATAGTCTGCAAAGCATAGATGTTAGGAGGGAAAAGGGTTCCTTGAACCATGAAATAGGGTAGGAATTATCAGCTTTGGGTGCAAAGTTGGCTGGGTTGTTCATCCAAGATTTTATCATTCCATCAAAGTTAAACCAGGTCTTTATAGAGTCTAGGAAAGCTGCATTGAGGAATTGGTTGGCCGGCCTAAGGGCATATGCTCTAAAAAAAAAATTCTAAGTTCAAAGAATTCAGTTGGGACCTTGCATTTTTGTTGAAAGAACGGTCTTTGGGGTATGCATGATCAATTATTTATTTTACAACGTCTGTATATGGCAGGAGTACTGGTCTGGATGCTATTGCATGCAACTGAGAATCTCTAATATTCTTATAAAAAGATTGGTTATCCTGAATCTCCGACAAGTCGTCATTATCAAAGATAGTATAAATTCGTGACAATCCAAATGATAGGTTTCAGACACACTACCACTGGTATTGGTGAGAATGCCAGAGTTAGGGTCTTTGCTTTTCAATTCTTTTAGGGTTGTCTTTGAACGGGTATTTCTTGACAGGGTGGGAGACTGGTAAATTATGATAAATAAATAAAACCAATCAATAAACAATTTCAAAATGAGGAAATTCCGTAAACAACCAATAGGAAAACAAAGAAAACCAACCTGTGATGACGAAAGAGGCAGGAAAACAACCCTGGTAAAAAACTGCAATAAAATCTTTGTCATAGGTGAAATTCACGAAATTGAAAATGGTAAAGAAAAACAAAAATTCAAAATATTTAACAAACTTGTGGAATGAATTCTGGATCGTAGGATCAAACAAAATCAACATCTACAATTAAAAATGAAAATCGGAAAAAGAGTTGCGAAATTGATTTTTGCAACAATATAAATGATGTCCACAATGCGAGTTGTGGCAACAAAACTTTAAATAAATTGAACCAAAAGTTCCTGCAATCCACAATTGTGGGTTGCAGGTTGTGGGTTCGCAAATGAAATAATTAAAAACCATGTTCTTTCTGCTTTCCGCAATCTGCAATTGTGGGTTGCGGATTGTAGAAACGCAAATCGCAAATTTATTTTTCAAACTCTTTCCGCAATCCGCAATGTGGGTTGCGGGTTACGGAAAAGAAAATCCAATTTATTCAAAATCATTTCCAACATCTGCAATCCGCAATGCAGGTTGCGGGTTGCGGAAAGAAGGAATTTCAACCTAAAATGATCCAGCATCCACAATCCGCATTGCGGATTGCGTATTGCGGGATGCGAGAGAACAAATCTTGAATCAAATTTATGCTTTCCGCAACTCACAAAAATCACAATTTTTTGAAGGGAAAATTGATTCATTGGATTGAAACATGACAAGAAATGAGATGTATGATCAACATCATGAAACCCCAAAATGAGTAAGGGAATTGAAAATTACCTTTGCAAATAATAATTAGGGCTCCCATTTTTAATTAAAAATGGGATCTGTTGTGCCTACATCACTCCTGCATGTACCTAGCCATAGCACCAACAATATATGATAGATCTGGTCTCAAATGTGTCAAGTATAACAAGCTCCAAATAAGTTGTCTGTAAAGACTTCTATCAACTAAAGGACTAGAACCACCTTCTTCCAATTTGATGCCAGATAGGAAAGGAAAGGTCGCAGCTTTGCAATCAGTCATGTGGAAATTTGGGAGCAAGTTATATGCATACCTAGAATATGAAAGCATGATCCTTGAACCATTTTGATTTACTTCAATACCAATGAATTGTTTCAGTAGCACTAGATCTGTCATGGAGAAAGATTTACTCAAAGAAGACTTGATGTTCCTCAACCCAGTAGATGAACCACCAATGATGAGCAAGTCATCCACATACAAAACAATCAATACTAGGAATGAATCCATCTTGGCATACCATGCCCTTGGGGATTGCTTGATCCCATACAGTGATCTCCTCAATATGCATACTAAGGATGGATCATCAGTGTACCCATAAGTTTATTTCATATAGATCTCTTCTTCTAAGACACCATGCAGGAAGGCACTCTTGACATACATGTGATGTACCTCCCACAGATTGGAAGCTGCTATGGACAAAACAAGCCTTACTGAATCCATTCTCACTACAGGATTGAATGTCTCATTGTATTCCAATCCTTGAACTTGTGAGTACCCCTTTGCAACCAACTGATACCTATACTTGGTTGTAGATCCATCAAATGCAAGCTTTGTTTTGTAGATCCATTTTCATTGAAATAGTTTCCTCCCTAGGGGAAGGGAGACAAGATCCCATGTCTCATTGTTCTGGAATGATTCATATTCTTCATCCATGGATTATTTCCATGTCGGATCATGGGAAGCCTTTATGTAATACTGTGGATCAGACCCTACCATCATGTAGCACCACTCAAGGAGAAGTGGATTTGTATGGAAAAGTGAAATGTTTGCATCTTGGTATTGAGATATTGTTCTTCTATAGTCATATGGATGTCTAGCAATGTTTCTATCTTCTTCAATAATTTTTTGAGCCCATTTAAGCTTTGGATTGGGAGTAGGTGCTAGATTTGGATCTGCTAGATCTTCATAACCAATATCTAGATCTAAATCATATTGGTCTTCTTCTTTGGAATATGAATCTGGATCAATAGTAGAAACATCATTAGGAGAAAATGGAGTAGGTAAATTAGTTATACCTTGTTCATCAACTGGTTGTAGATCATGCAATGGATTTTCATCAAAATTTACACTTCTCTCAATGAAGCATCTTTCGGTTGAAATCTCCATCAGTTTGTAAGGTTTTGCATCTTCTGCATATCCAAGAAGGATGCATTCGCTACTTTGAGGTTGAAGTGCTTTCCTCTTGTTGGAGGGGATTCTGGCCCATGCCTTTGATCCAAAAACCCTTAGGTGAGAGACATTAGGTTTGTGTCCCTTCAATGCTTTGAAAGGAGTGACCCCATCAAAATATTTTTGGGGTACCCTATTCTGAATGTATGTGGCACAGTTCACTGCTTTTTCCCATATATTTGATGGGGGATCTCTTGCTTCAAGCAAGCAAGTAGACATCTCTTTCAATGACCTATTCTTCCTCTCTGCTACACCATTTTTCTATGGTGTGTATGGGACAGAATGTTACATTTGAATACCTTCTGAAGCACATAGTTGTTGCATCTCCTTCTTGATTTACTCCCCTCCATTATATGATATGAGTGCCTTGATATTCCTTCCAACAGTGTTCTCAACTAAGACTTTGAAAACTTTGAAGCTTTCGAATACCTCAGATTTATGTTTGAGAAGGTAGATCTAGTAGAACCTAGAGTAGTCATCAATGAAGGTCAGAAGATATCTAGATCCATTCATTGAAGCAATAGGCATCAGTCCTTAAACATCACTATGAATCCTATCAAGTTTGGAGGAAGCCCTCTTTGCCTTCCCAACATCATACTTTCACTCTGGGTGCTTCCCTACCAAGCAACCATAGCAGATTCCTTGAGAGAAATTTATGTCCAAAAAACCTTCAACCATCTCTTCCTTGTGCAACTGTTGTAGGTACTTGAAGTTTAGGTGACTGAATATTTCATGCCAGAGTCTGCTTGTCACATTTGCATGAGTCAATAGAGAAATTTGATGTGAATATGGAAAGAAGCAGGAGAAATCATATTCCTTGGAGGCATGGTTTGCAACTCCTTTGGCTATCATCTTCCCAGATGAGATATCTGCAACCTCACCTATCTTAGGTTAAATACTACTTTCTTTGGTGAACTTGTGTGTGTCATATGATAAACAGACATGAAATTAGCTGCTAGAGAAGGCACATATAGCACATTGTTGAACTTTCCATGCTCAATATGTTAGAACATTATTACACCTTAGGACCTTAGTCATAAAACATTTTGGTGATTAATTGGTCCAAAATAGGTTAATAATTACAATCCGAGGTTGTTGGAAGGTTGTTAGTAGTTAGTTAGGGAAAATGATGAATTATCCACCAAAGTGTGGGCCAAAATAAGTCAAATATAGTTGTTGGAACCCTAATAATGAACACCACCAACATTTATTGTCACTTCCTGAGCTAAGGCGCCCTATTTCCTTGTTTTAAGGAGTTGTCTTTCACTATAGGCGCCCATGCATTGAAACTAGTCATTTTGACCCTTTCTTAGTTTTTTTGCCCTCTCCTTGGATACCTAACTCCACCCAATCCTATCCACCACATGTGTGAGCCTCATTAATGTCTTCTCATTCCTAACCAATGTTCACATGGACAATTCGTACCTATTTGGTTAGATTTGGGAGCCTTTTGGTCAACCTAGGGGGATTGAGGTCCAATCTAAGCTAGCCACTTGTAGAGCCTCCAAAGGAAAACAAATTATTCCTTGTTATATAAGGAGGATCTCAACCCATTGTGGTATAATGGACAGTTAATAATCTTTGATATTTGATCATTTTTTTTTCTGGTTTTTTATCATTTATATTCTAGAATTATTTTTGCACTAAAATATTGCATATTAAGATATTTATTTCAACTATGAGGTAATATATAGTATCTATATCCTACTTTGATCGATATTTTACATGGTATCATATCTCTTGGAGCTATTATTCGAACCAAAAACTATTTTAGTGGTGTGCCATAAGTAGTGGAGAAACCACAGAAGTCCCTAAAACCATTGCCTTGAATCCATTGGAGTCTATCCAGGGTGTGATGCTCTCCCGAATGTTCCCACTATCAAGTAGGGTTTGAATATGTTAGTGTATATCCCCTCCTGAGTGATTGAAAGTCTTATTGCAGGTACAACAACTTCTACATGGATTCGAAAGTTCCTCTTCTTACTCCATTCAGTTATGCAGAGTGGAAGCTTAAAATGTGTGCATATCTCAGGAGAAAAGGTACCTATGATGTTTCCATTGGTGTTGAGAGTGAACCAAATTCTTATAAATCAAAAAATCATTGGCTAAATGATTGTGACAAAGCATTCAGAGCTATGTGTCTAGCCATGTCTCCAAGTATGCACTACTTGATTGGTTCTGCAGGCCACCCATTTCAGATATGGTACAACTTGTACAAGGATCTTGATAAGAAGAAGAGAGATGCATTGAGTGATCCTATAGACACCTATACATGTTCTCTCCCTCCTAATGTTTCGGCCTCTACTCTATTTGATGAAGTTGTTCAAGAATATCAAATGGAAGAATCTTCAACACAGGTTCCTATTGTTATAGATCTCTTTGATTTGAATGCTTCCTCTACATGATATGAAGTATAATGTGAAGAGACATCATCTATTGCATAAGATTCTTCTGCAAATGATGAATATACAACAAATGGAGCATCCATTGTTGAAGAATATCTATCGCTACAGTCACTGTTCTCCCATCATACTTCTTCTACTGAGGATTCTCTATAAGTTATTACTCTAGAAGATAAGTATTCTTCATATGAGTTTGTTGATGTGAAAATTTGTGGTTCCTTGGATATTTTGGAGTCTACTTCAGATTATGGAGTTCATGCATTCGCACTCCTTGGTCCCATGCCTCCTCTCACTTCCTACATGGTCACATGCACACTTCCTCAAGCTATTGTTGAAGAAGAAAATATGGCAGAAATTTCAACTCAAGTTCGAAATGGTGAAATTCTCCTTGAAGTGACTCCTCTTATTGTTGTAGAAGTTCATGAGAACTCTGATTTCTTGTATTCACATGTAGATGATCCAAGAGAATACATTCGAACCCCCTTTTTTGATGAAGAACTCTCTCTTTCATCATTGTTCTCCAATAATTCTTCAAATGCTGATTTTGAGGATGATAAGCTTGTTGTTGAAGATCCTTTGCATACTTCACTAGATTATGGTGAAAAATTTGCTGATCTTTTGGATTATTTGAAGACCACATCAAGATTTGAGATATCTTCAAATGCACTCACCAATTATGATCCAACGCTTTCTACATATTCCTCTAGGTGACTAGCATATTTCCTCACAATTCTACTGAAGAAGGAGACATTGCCATTGTCTTTGCATGCATTGAACCCTTGTTCCTCTCATTTGTACCTAATAATACATGTTTTGGATCTGATTTCAGTTCATATTTCAAGTCCAAAGATCATTTGGAACTATTGTTCATTAGTCTTGGAGTTGCCATAATAGTTTTTGGTTGAAAGTTTCAGGAAATTTCAGTTTTGCTTGATGTTGATTTCACCCCTCTCGGTTCAAAGTTTTTGGCTCAAGAATCTCAAGACTCATTTGGACCTAATTTCAGTGTTAAGTTCAAGTCTAATGAGCATCCACTTCTGCTCTCACATCAGTGTATTGGAGCTGTTCTACATGGCTACATTGTTCATCATGCAATTGTTCATGTTCCTGATCTAGTTGAGCAATATCCACTTCTTCCAAAGAAGAAGCTTCCTCCAGACGTATGATCAATCTCACACCTACTTGAGTTTTGGAGAAGTTTATTTTATCGTTTTTCATGTCCACTTTAGAGGGGAGGTTTTATTTCCCATGTGGTTTTCCTCCTTACCTTGGTTACATGGACAAATAAAAATTGTTGTTGTAAAAGGTGCTTGAGCCTTAGTTTCCAAGGCCTTATTTTTTATTATCTACACAATTCTAGCTTATGGGGGGATTTTAGAACATTATTACACCTTAGGACCTTAGTCATACATCATTTTGGTGATTAATTGGTCCAAAACAGGTTAATAATTACAATCCAATTTTGTTAGAAGGTTGTTAGAAGTTAGTTCAGGAAAATGATGACTTATCCACCAAAGTATGGGCCAAAATAAGTCAACTCTAGTCGTTGGCGCCCTAATAATGACCACCACTAGCATTTATTGCCACTTCCTGATCTAAGGCACCCTATTTCCTTGTTTTAAAGAGTTGTCTTTGACTATAGGTGCCCATGCATTGAACCTAGTTGTTTTGACACTTTCTTAGTTGTTTTGGCCTCTCCTTGGATACTTGACTCCGCCCAATCCTATCCACCACATGTGTGAGCCTCATTAATGTCTTCTCATTCCTAACCAACTTTCACATGGACAATTCGTACCTGTTTGATTATATTGGGAGCCTTTTGGTTAATCTAGGGGGGATTGAGGTCCAATCTAAGCTAGCCACTTGTAGAGCCCCCAAAGGCAAACGAATTCTTCCTTGTTATATAAGGAGGATCTCGAATAATTGTTTTATAATGGATAGTTAATAAACTCTTACATTTGATCATTTGTTTTTCTGGTTTTTGATCATTTATTTACTAGTTTTTTTATCATTTTATTGGTTTTTTATCATTTATATTCCAGAATTCTTTTTGCACTAAAATATTGCATAGTAAGCTATTTATTTCAACTGTGAGGTAATATATATTAGATATATCCTACTGTGATAGAGATTTTACACTTTAGAAAAGATTTTAGAGTCATCTCCCATGTGTATGCTAGAGCCATCGGTGACATCTAATGAATAAAATGGCTCTCTAGAGGAAACCATGTGGTTGGAGGCTCCATAATCAATAAGAAAGGCTTGGGATTGTGATAATACAGCCTTCAATGCATGGCATCACTCATGATATTTTGACTTTCTACTTGGATCAATCTTCCTTGTGCCTTCTGGGAGGTAAATGTTGTGTTGTTCAAGGATTTTTTCCATTTGATCTATGGTATTCTTCATACAAGAACTATCAAGATGGTTACCCTTGTTGTAGCATGTACACTTGGATTTCTCAAATTTATTTTGCTTGTCCTTCTTGGAGTTGGAGGCTGCTTCCAATGGACTAGACTTTGCATTCTACTTGGGTTGAAATTGCTTCTTCTCCTTGCCCTTTTTTTCCCTTTTGCATTCGCACTTTCTGACTCTCCCACCATATGAGGCTTTTAAGGCACCCATCTGAATCATTTTTTCTTGTTCTTGGATGAGAGATTCGATGAATACATATAAGGATGGAATTTTCCAACCAGGGATTGAAAATCTCCCCGGATAGAAGGTAGAAACAAAAATGGAAAACTCCAGACCAAGCTTGCTTAGAAGGATAGCACCAACTACTCATCCTTCTTCTCAATGCTACATTGTTTTCATTGCATGGACAAAGATTTGAATTTAGAAAATAATTGTTGTATAGTTTTGAAACTACTGGGTTGAAGAGAAATTAACTCATTCTCTAGAATATGGCCCCTCGGTTCATCTTGCTTTCCGAAGAGGGTCTCAAGCTTCAACCAAACCTCTCTTGGAGTCTTCAATCAATCAAGGTGGAAGAGTAGATCTATGGAAATATGAATACACATGAAACCAAATGCTTCATCCAATCTATTCAGATACTTGGCCTTATCAACAGCTGCTTGAGGTTCGACCTCCTTGTCCATTTGACCGTGTACAGTGACTTTTTTTGCAATACCGTTTGCATATCATATTTCCAATCAAGATAATTGAAGGGTGTCAGGATCCCTGAAGATAGAGGAACATTCTAATTCTCCATATGAACTGCTGGAGCGAATACAAACTAAATTGATGCTACTGTTGCACTAAAAAACCTTCAAAATCCTACAAAAAACTCTCAATTTTTGGAGATAAACTACTACTCAGTATTGCTTTAGGACAATAGGATATTTTTTATGGATCCTTCACACCTGTTTAGACCTCAAAGGATTTCTCCAATGAATTCAATGCAATGGCACCAGGATTTGTTGTGTAAATCTAGAGGCTTATGGCGCAAAATTGAAAGAATATACTCAACCTACGCTCATTGAGCTCTGATACCATGCGAAATTCTAAATCACAATAGATCATGGAGCTAAGTATACCTCACAGAGAAAGAATGACCAGAAAAGATGAATTATAGTGAAAATTGCAGTAAAGATGAGCAGACAATTAATCATGCATGAGAACTCAAATAGGAACAGAATAGTGTGTAATGATCCAATAATCAGTATAGTCAACAATGATGTTACAATGGAGATAATTTGAATCACCTAGGAGAATTCAAGTCTCAGTCTGTCTAGCATAGAAATTGTCACCAAGAGAGTGCTCTGGAAGACCCAAACTCAACTCAACTGAACCAAAACTCAGTTAACTGAAGACACGGTCATTTAACTAACCAAATGGGGCACATTAGTGAGTTTGTCATGCAAATCACTCAGAAAATGGTGCATGAGGACAAAAAAAGTGGCAATCGGAGAATAAAACCACCATATAAGTCATCTAACTCAGGTGGACTGAACTAGAACACTGAGTTGGATCCTAAAATGTAGGGATATGAATCATGTGGTCCTAAATGATGCATGCAGATCGCATTAGGTGGCTAATGGGTCCTAGATGACATATTCACACCACTAGGGGGGAAATTACATCATCAACTTCTAGGTAAATGAAAATTTTCTAATTAGGACAAGGATAGAATATTACTTATCCTAACATGGACGTGCACATCAAAGAAAAAAAAAATTGAAGATGAATACCTTCATGCAGAGAACGGGAAGCCTTTCCACAAGACTTTGTACCAGATGGTAGAAAGTGTAGAAAAATTGTTTGCATACTATGAAGAGAGAATGGAAAAGAAGAAGGTAGATAAAATAGATAATGATGCTTATGTGAACAAGGGAAATGGAGGAGACCCTCTTGAACCTCCATCTCGATCTTCAAGTCCAATATCTTCTTCTTCCTTGTCTTCTCAACATTCTAGTTTTCATCAAAAATATTCTTTTAAGAAGCCATTATTGAAGCTTGATGTCAAATTTAATTTGTTGATATATAATGGAGAGCTGGATACATAAAAAATTGATAATTGGATCAAAAAAATGAAGGTTTAATACATGGTTCATCAAATTGTGGATGAGTCTACAAAGGCTCAACTCGCTACTCTTTGCTTGGGAAGCACCGCTTTAATTTGGTGGGAGAGTAGGGTTCAACCAGACCTCCTTACACAAGGTAAAATAATCTCATATTGGTTTGAATTTGTATCTGCATTGAAGAAACAATTCTATCCTTTAGCATACAGGGAGCAAGCCATTATGGATTGGCATAAATTAAGGAAAAACAAAGGACAAGGGGTGCAAGATTATAAGTGCGAATTCAGGAAGAAAGCATTAATGTTGGGTATTCCTTTATACAAACAAGAATTTTTTTTGAGTATGTAGGTGGATTACATAATTATTTAAGGCATCATATACTTATGTTTAATACAACTAACATTGATGGAGTTAGTGTGCAAGCTATTCACCTTGAGGCAAGTAAAAGGAATGACCATGGAAGTTCTTCGAAGGAATATTTCCATCTGAAAGAATGCAAGATCAAAAGGACAGCTACCATGAAGGAGCATGATGAGAAACATACTTGTTCTCATTGTACAAAGAAGGGCCATGATGAGGATCAATGTTGGAAGTTTCACCGAGAAATAAAACCAAAGTGGGATAAGATTAAGAAAGGTAACAAGAAGATGGTTGCTACAATTCAGGATCTTGGATATGATTTAGGAGATGAGTCCAAGATAATGGTGATGAGTCTTCAAAGTAACATTTATATTGTTAGTTGTTCATTTGCTTCTACGTTTGTTGATTTGAGCCATAATTAAAGGAATAGGATAGAATTGTTCCATATTTGAGTTATTTCCCATCATACTAATATTTATACTCTTGTAGATAATGGATCTCAAGTTATCTTAATCTCTTAGGACATTATTGAGAAACTAGGGTTGGAGACTAAACCATATCCAAAACCTTATCCTTTAGGATGGGTTCTTGAGAATGCACATTTGCATGTATCTAAGCAATGTACGCTCTACTTTTCCATTTCTGTTAAATTTATGGATGAGGTGGAATTGGATTTGTTCAACTTGATATATGTGGGATTGTCTTGGAAAGCCCATATATTTATGACATGAAAGCAATGTTTTACAGGGAGCATCATAGGTATCATCTCTTCAAGGATGGGATGGATTTCATCATAAGAGTTCACAAGATGAAACATGGTTTTTTTTCCATTGCTACAGGGAAAAAGAAGATGTTGATAAATGTCACACTGCAGGTACAACATGAGGAATTGCAGCATGAAGGCATCATTGATAGCAAATTAGAACCTACTGAGAAGGGAAAGCTTCATGTTGGTTTATTTTCTTACACATATGCATTTTTAGTTTTATGCTTGATTATATTGGTATTCAGTTGTACTTGGATGGTAGCAGCAACATTAAAATCAGATTTGCGTAGGAATGGATCCATGTTTAAGTTTGTTGATATTTTTATGGGTTTGTTTATCTTTATGATTTTGAGCTAGGTGATCAATACTCGAGCAGGATGGATGAAGGATACATGCCAAGTGGGGATATATTTTCATCACTCTTCTTTTAAATAAGAACAGGCTTTTGGGGTACAAAATATTCCCAGTGAAGAGGCATCATCCAAGAGGTTCTTCACTAATCAAAAGTGGTTAAAAAATTGTCAAAATTTTACAGTCTTAGGATCTAGAACAGATAGCACCATCATGAAGATCTCGTCGAGACAATTCTGATGGTGTTCATTTCACCTCAATCAGATCTCGTATGACCAAGATATCACATTCTACAGTTTTCAGAAAATAGAGGAAAAAATCAAAAGCAGTGCCACATGGAACCAATGGAAGGGTGACAAGTGTCCTGCACATTGTTGACATGGCAGATTATGTGGTAGGTGTTGGTGATGTGTCCTAACCAGATGATGGCATGTGGCAGGCTTTTTGATCTAGCACTTAATTAGAAAATGAGTTGGCAACTTTGTGGCACTGACTTGGACCTGTTATTCTCCGCCACATAGCAATCCCATGATGGTCAATTTATTTCCACGTTCACCAAAACTATTGTGGCTACGCCCAATATTGAACCTCTAAACTCCTTGTACACATCCCTACGCTTTACCATTACACCATGAGACACTTCTTGTAAGCTGAATGGAAAAAAACTATTTTATTGTTCTATTGGTTAACCATTGGTGAAAAGGGGAATCCCATGGGTTTGAAACCAGGACCTCTCCCATGTTAAGAGGTATATACTCCATGTATGGAAACCAGCAATGGATTGCATGTTTAGTGGAGGTTGTATCCATTTCCTAGTATTATGAGCATGATTTCTGGTTGGAGTTAGGATAAGTCACCATATTTGACGGTGGAAGTTGGCACTAGAGTTGGCCAGAGAAAAACATACCATAAAATATTTTTGGTTGGGAGCTTCCATGCTATGGGTATTATTTGGTCATAACCCCATACCATATACAACAAAAACCTTGGGATATGGTTTAAAAGTGGGTTAATGTCACAAATTTTGGGATTTGTTTTATTCACATGTTGTATGGGTTAATGCTAAGTATGGTTGTAACCAATAAAAAACAAGTGCTATTTATTAAGTGGTAGTAACGACATGTGAAACCACATTGTTTTAATTATAATTTATGCCATGGTCAATTATAAAGTGGTTGTAACAAAATACAACCAATGGACTATTTTGGTTTCATGTCAACCATGTCATTAAGGGGTAAATCAAGCTATATAAGCCCAAGCATTTTCATTTTAAGGAGGCCAACTCTTGGTGTCTCGGGGGAGGAGATTTGGGAGGATCCAAGCTTTGGGGAATGCTTGAGAGGTCTTTTTGGAGGAGAATTATTGGTGGGAATTCTTGGAAGTTGTGCCAGGCTTATTTATTCTTCTTAGAGTGGGAGAGCTTTTGAAGAAGGTTAGTGATCTTCTTTGGAAATATTTCCAAATCCAAATTTTACTTGTTGAAGATATATTTTGGTGCATCCAACATTCTGACCACATTAATAAGATTGATCCTCCTTGGATAAGTGGACCTAGAGACATAGTTCGTTAGCAAGCTTGGATTTTCCTGTTTTTCATGCTTTGATTTTAATATTGTCATAATTGTTGCATTTAACTTATTTAAGGTTTTTAAATCATTAATTAAAGAATTATGTTATGAGTTTGCAACATTATTATGTAGTAATGACAAGCATGATGACATTTTTATACTCACTTTGAAATGGATTTCAGTCACTGGATCCTTGGCTTGTTTTGCGGATCAAGATTGTATCAAAGCAGGCTTGACTGCATTGTGAGTGTGGATGCTTACTAGGTCCAAGCTTAAAGAAGGTAAAGGGAAACTTGATCCTTTCAACCCAAATATTGGACATGCACATCAAAGAAAGAAAATGGAAGATGAATACCTTCATGCAGAGAATGAGAAGGATGTCCACGTGGATTTATACTATATGGCAGACAAGGTAGAAAATGTTTTTGCAGACCATGAAGAGAGAATCACAAAGAAGGAAAAGAAGAAGGTAGAAAAAATAGAGAATGATGCTTATGTGAACCGGGGAAATGGAGGAGACCCTCCTGAACCTCCATCTCCATCTTCAATTTCACACTCTTCTTCTTCCTTATCTTCTCATCATTCTAGTTTTCATCAGCAATATTCTTTTAAAAATCCATTATTGAAGCTTGATGTCAAATTTGATTTTCCGATATATAATGGAGAGTTGCATGCAAAAAAAATTCATAATTGGTTCAAACAAATTGAGGTTTATTCCAGGGTTTAACAAATTGTGGATGAGTTTACAAAGTTTAAACTCGCTACTCTTCTCTTTGGAAGCACTACTTTAATTTGGTGGGAGAGTAGGGTTCAACAAGACCTCCTTGCACAAGGTAAAATATTCTCATCTTGGCTTGAATTTGTATCTACATTGAATAAACTATTCTATCCTTTAGGATACATGCAGCAAGCCATTATGGATTGGCATAAGTTAAGGCAAAACAAAGGACAAGGCATGAAAGATTATACTTGTGAATTAGGGAAGAAAGCATTAAGGTTCTGTATTTTTTTGTACACACAAAAAAATTGAAGTATATAGGTGGATTACATGAATATTTAAGGCATCATATACTTATGTTTAATCCAACTAACATTGATGAAGTTAGTGTGCAATCTATTCACCTTGAGGCAAGTAAAAGGAATGACCATGGAAATTCTTCAAAGGAATCTTTGCAGCTAAAAGAAGGCAAGATCAAAAGGACAGCTAATGTGAAGGAGGATGATGAGAAACCTAATTTTTCTCATTGTACAAAGAAGGGTCATGATGAGGATCATTGTTGGAAGTTCCACCTAGAATTAAAACTGAAGTGGGATAAGCATAAGAAAGATAACAAGAAGACTATTGCTACGATTCAGGATCTTGGATATCATTCAGGATATGAGTACAAGATAATGGAAATTAGTCTTTGAGGTAAATATTCTATTATTATTTGTTCATATGCTTCTACTTTTGTTGATTTGAGCCATGATGAAAGGAAGAAGACAGAATCGTTTAATATTTGAGTTATTTCCCATCATACTAAGATTGATACTCTTGTAGATAGCGGATCTCAAGTTAACTTAATCTCTGAACACATTATTGATAAACTGGGGTTGGAGACTAAACCACATCCAAAACCTTATCCTTTAGGATGGGTTCATGAGAATTATCATTTGCATCTATATAAGCAATGTAAGATTCACTTTCCATTTCTGATAAATTTATGGATGAGGTAGAATTGCATGTTATCCACATGATATATGTGGGATTGTTTTGGGTATCCCATATATTTATGACAGGAAAGTAGTGTTTTATAGGGAGCATAATAGGTATCATATATTCAAGGTTGGGATGGATTTCATCGTAATAGCTCACAAGATGAAACATGACTTATTTGTCATTGCTATAGGGGAAAAGAATATGTCGATAAATGTCACACCACATGTACAACATGCGGAATTGCAACATGAAGGCATCGTTGATAGAAAATCAGAACCTACTGAGAAGGGAAAGCTTCATATTGCTTTATTTTCTTTGACATCTGCATTTTTCAATTTTATGCTTGATTATGTTGCTATTCAGTTGTACTTGGATGGTAGCAACAAAATTAAACACATATTTGTGTAGGAATGGATCCATGTTTAAGTTTGTCAACAGTTTTATGAGATTGTTCATCTTTAATATTTTGAGTTGGGTGATCATGACTCGAGCAGGATGGATGAAGGATACAAGGAAAGTGGGGATATATTTTCCTCACACTTCTTCTGAATATTAAAAGGATTTTAAGGTCCAAAATATTCCTAGTGGGGAAGTGTGATCCAAGAGGATATTGACCAATAAAAAATGGTTAAAAAGTGGTCAAAATTTTACAATCTTAGAATATGAAATAGACAACACCATAATGAAGATATCGTCGAGACGATTCCAAGAACATTTTTTTCACCTAAATCGGATCTCGTATGGCCAAAATATCACATCCTGAATTTTTTGCACATAGTGGAAAAATATGGCAGTGGTGCCATATGGCACTATTAGAAGGGTGACATGTGGCATGTACAATGCTGACATGGCATATGATGTAGAATTTGTTGGTGGTGCGGCCTAATAATATGATGACATGTGTCATACTTTTTAGTGTGGCACTTAGTTGGCATCTACGTGGAAATGACTTGGACCTATTATTCTCCGCCACATGGCAAGACTTTGATGGTTGGTTTATTTCCATGTTCACCAAAAATATTGTGGTTGCGCCCAATATTGAACCCATGACCTCCTTATCGACATCCCTGTGCTTTACCATTGCACCACGAGACACTTCTTGTAAATTGAATGGAAAACAAATCTTTTATTTTTGTATTAGGTAACCATTGGTGAAAAGGGGAAGCTCGCGGGTTTGACCCCGAGACCTACCCCATTTTAAGAAGGATATACTCCATTTATCGAAACCAACAACAGATTCCATGTTTGTAGAAGGTTGTAACCATTTCCAAGATTTACAAGCATGGTTTTTTATGGACTTGGGATAACTCACCATATTTGATAGCAGAAGTTGGTGCTAGAGTTGGCCTATTCCAAACATACCATAAAATATTTTTGGTTGGGAGCTTCCATTCTATGGGTATGATTTGGTCATAAACCCATACGATATACAACAAAAACCTTGGGATATGGTTTAAAATTGGGTTAATTCCACAAATTTTGGTGGGAATTATTGGAAGTTGTGTGAGGCTTTTTTTATTATTCTTAGAGTGGGAGAGCTTTTGAAGAAGATTGCTGAAGCTTATTTGGAAATATTTCCAAAACCGAATTGTACTTATCAAAGATTGTATTTTGCTGCATCCATCATTTTGAACACATTAATAAGACCGTTCCTCCTTCAAAAAGTGGACCCAGAGACATAGTCTCTTTATGGACGAACTCGGTTAACAAGCTTGGTTTGTCGTCTTTTTCATGCTTTGACTTTAATATTGTCATAATTGTTGCATTTAACTTATTTATCCTTTTGAATCATTAATTAAACATTATGTTATGAATTTCCAACATTATTTTGTAATAATGACTAGCATGATGACATTTTTGTGAAATTCGAAATCACAGTAGATCATGGAGCTGAGTATACCTCACAGAGAAAGAATGAGCAGATAAACTGAATTACATTGAAAATTGCAGTAAAAATGAGAATACAATTAAACATGCATGAGAACTCAAATAGGAACATAATAATGTCACATGATCCAATAATTAGTGTAGTCAACAATGATGTTACAATGGAGAGAATTCAAATCACTTGGGAGAATTCGAGTCTCAATCTGTCTAGCATAGGAATTGTCACCACTGGAGTGCTCTGAAAGACCCAAACTCAACTCAATTGAACCAAAACTCAGTTAATTGAAGACACAATCAGTTAATTGACCAAGGAGGGTGCATTAGTGATTTTTTCATGAAAATCACTCAGAAAAGGACGCATGAGGCCACAATCAGTGGCAATCAGAGCATAAACCCCCCACAAGAGTCAGCTAACTCAAGTGGACTGAACTAGAACACTGAGTTGGCTCCTAAAATATAGGGAACTGACTTAAGTGGTCTTTAAATTATGCATGCATGGTGCACTAGGTGGATGATGGATCCTAGATGACATCTGCACACCACTAGGGGGAAAATGACATCATCAACTACTAGAAAAAAAAAAATAATGCTAGGTAGGACAAGGATGGGGTATTAATTATCCTAACACCCCCTCTTAATACAAAATTTTGCATCCTAGGCCCTGGTTACGAAGAATAAAGGTCACCCATACAATCAAATAAATGATGAAAATAAAATAATTGTCCATGAACCAAGGAAATGGGGAAAACCTAATGGGAACCCCCCCTCAATAGGACAGTAGGGAGCTTAAACACTTTTTATACCAAGTAAATATATAAGGTAAGCAAATATCTTCTGAGTGGAAAACTTAGTGAATATGTCTGCAATAATCTCCTATGTAGGACAATAATGTAGTGAGATGGTCCCGTTGTGCACTAGCTCCCTGATATAGTGCATGTGAACCTCAATATGTTTGGTCCTTTTCTTATGAACTGAGTCACTAGAGATCCTGATGGCAGTTTAACTATCACAAAAAATGTCCATTGAAGGAGAAGTGTGAATGCCAAACTTTGTCAAGATCCCTTGCAACCAAACTGCATGGATAGATGCATTCACAACCCCTCTATACTCTGCCTCTGTTGAAGAAAGTGTGAGCATTTCTTTCTTCTTGCTTGACCAACAGATTGGTCCTGATCCCAACATGAATATGTACCCTGAAGTAGATTTCCTATCAGTATTGTCTCGAGCTCGGGCTGAGTTAGTAAAACAAACCAGATCTAGTTGAGGACCAGCAGAATAATGAATACCAAACTCTCTCATACCTTGCACATAGTGCAAGATCCTCTTAGAAACTTTCTAATGTAGCTAATGTGGATCATGCATGTACCTAGCCACAACACTAACAACATATGATAGATCTGGTATCGATTGTGTCAAATACAACAAGCTACCAATCATCTCTCTATAAAGAGTGCTATCAACCAAGGGAATGGAAACACCTTCTTCCAATCTAATGCCAGATAGGAAGGGAAAAGATGTGGCTTTGCAATCAGCCATATGAAACTTTCTCAACAAATAAGATACATACCTTAACTATGAAATCATGATCCTTGATGCATTTTGAGTTACTTCAAGACCAATGAATTGATTTAATAGTCCTGGATCTGTTATAGCGAATACTTGTTTCAAGGAAGAGTTGATGTTCTTCAACCCAATAGCTGATCCATTGTTGGTGAGCAAGTCATCCTACAAAAAAATCAATAGTATACATCCCCCGTTCGGTTGCATGTAAACATTGCAATCGGATTTTCATCTTTCAAACTTTTGTGACAATAAGAAGGAATCCATCTTTGCATACCATGCCCTTGGGGCTTTCTTGATCCCATACAATGATCTCCTCGGTATCCATACCAATGAACGATCATCAATGTACTCCTCGGGATGTTTCATGTAGATCTCTTTTTCTAAGTCACCATGCAAGAAGGCACTCTTTACATCCATGTGATGTACCTCCCATGCATTCGAAATTTCAATGGCCAAAATAACCCATATTGGATCCATTATTGCTATAGGAGCGAATGTATCATTGTATCCCAAACCTTGAACTTGTGACCCTTTGCAACCAACCGAGCCTTGTACTTGGCTGTAGATCCATCAGATGCAAGCTTTGTTTTGTAGATCCATTTGCACTGAACTAGTTTCCTCCCTAGGGAAGAGATACAAGATCCCATGTCTCATTGTTCTGTAGTGACTCATATTCTTTATCCATGGCTACATTCCATCTCAGATCATGGAAAGCCTCTTTTTAAGACTGTGGATCAGAACCCACCATCATGAAGCACCTCTCAGGAAAAAGTGGATATGTATGGAAAAGTTCAATGGTTGCATCTTGGTATTGAGATCTTGTTCTTATGTAGTCAGATGGATCTCCAACAATGTCCCCAACTTCCTGAATATGATTTTGAGCCCATTTAGGCTTTGTATTGAGAGTACGTGCTAGATATGGATCTGGATCTGTTATATATTCATATTCAATATCTAGATATGAATCATATTGATCTTCTTCTTTGGAATCTGAATGTGGATCACCTGTAGAAACATCATTAGAAGAAAATGGAATAGGTAGATCAGTTATACCTTGTTCTTCAACTGGTTGTATATCATGAAATGGATCCTCATCGAACTGACCACTTCTTTCAATGAAGCATATCTTGGATGCAATATTCATTAGTTTCTAAGCTTTTGCATCTTCTGCATAATATCCAAGAAGAATGCATTCACTACTTTGAGGTTGAAGTGATTTACTCTTGTCCTAGGGGATTCTGGCCCATGCCTTGGATCCAAAAACCCTTAGATGAGAGACATCAGGTTTGTGTCCCTTCAATGCTTCGAATGGAGTGACCCCATCAATAGATTTGTGGGGTACCCTATTCTGAATGTATGTGGCATAGTTCACTACTTCTTCCCAAATATTTGATGGGAGATCTCTTGTTTCAAGAAAGAAGGTAGCCATCTCTTTCAATGACCTATTCTTCCTCTTTGCTACACAATATTGTTTGCTGTGTATGGGACAAAATGTTGCATTTGAATACCATCGGAAGCACATAACTGTTGCAACTCCTTCTTGATGTACTCCCTTCCATTATCTGATCTGAGTGCCTTGATCTTCCTTCCAATAGTGTTCTCAACTAAGGATTTAAAAACTTTGAATATTTCGAATACCTCATATTTATGTTTGAGAAAGTGGATCCAACAGAACCTAAAGTAGTCATTAATGAAGTTCAGAAGATATCTAGATCCATTCATTGAAGCGGTGGGCATCAGTCCTAAAACATCATTATGAATCAGATCTAGTATGGAGGAAACTCTCTTTGCCTTCCCAACATCATACTTTCGCTCTGGGTGCTTCCCTACCAAGCAACCTTTACAGATTCCTTGAGAGAAATTTATGTCCGACAAACTTTCAACCATATATTCCTTGTGAAACTGTTGTAGGTATTTGAAGTTTAGGTGTTCGAATCTTTAATGCTAGATTCTTCTTGTCTCATTTGCATGAGTCAAGAGAGCACTTTGATGTGAGTATGGTAAGAAGCAAGAGAACTCATATGCCTTGGAGGCATGGTTTGCAACTCCTTTGGCTATCAGCTTCCCAGATGAGATCTCCGCAACCTCAATTGTGTCAGGTCCAAATACTACTTTATTTGGTGAACCCGTGTGTGTCATCTGATAAAAAGACAACAAATTAGCTGCTAGAGAAGGCACATATAGCACATTGTTGAACTTTCCATGTTGAAGTTGTATAGTGACCTTCCCTTCAACAAAGATTTGAGATTCATCTCCCATGTGTATGATAGGTCCATTGTTGAGATCTAATGAAGAAAATGGCTCTCTGGAGGAAATCATGTGGTTGGAGGATCCATAATCAATAAGAAAATATTGGGATTGTGAGAATCCAGCCTTCAATCCGTGGCATCTGTCATGATATTATGACTTTCCACCTGGATCAATATTCCTAGCACCTTCATGCAGGGCAATGTTATGTTGTTCAAGGATTTTTTCCATTTGATCTATGGTCTTATTCATACAAGAACTCTCGGGATGATTACCCTTCTTGCAGTATGTACACTTGGATTTCTCAAATTTCTTTTGCTTGTCCTTCTTGGAGCTGGAGGCTCCTTCCGATGGACTAGGCTTGGAATTATGCTTGGGTTCAAATTTCTTCTTCTCTTTTCCCTTTTGCTTCCCTTTTGCATTCGCACTTTTGGATTCTCTAGCCATAAGAGCTTGATTTTTGTAGGCCTTCAAGGTGCCCAGATGAATCAAATTGTCTTGTTCTTAGATGAGATATTCAGTGAAAACATCTAAGGATGGTATTTTCCAACTAGGGATTGACAATCTCCCTGAATGGAATGTAGAAACAAAGATGAAGAACTCAGCACCAAGCTTGCTCAGAATGGATAGAACCAACTTCTCATCCTTCTTCTCAATGCCACATTGCTTGCAATGCATGAAAAAATATTTGAATTTGGAAAAGAATTTCAAGATGGTTTCGAAATTGTTGGGTTGAAGAGAAATCAACTCATTCTATAGAATATGGCCCCGTAGCTCATCTTGTTTTCCAAAGAGGGTCTCCAACTTCAACCAAACCTCTCTTGGAGTCTTCAATCCATCAAGGTGGAAAAGTATATCTATGGAGAGATGAATACACATGAAACTAAATGATTCATCCAATCTATTCAAATACTTGGCCATCTCAACAGTTGCTTGAGGTTTGACCTCCTTTTCCATTTTTATCATGTACAATGGCTTGTTGCGCAACACCATCTTCATATCATCCCTCCAATCAAGATAATTGAAGGGCGCCAAGATCCTGGGAGAGAGAGGAGCATTCGAATTCTCCATTAGAACTGTTGGAGCGAATACAATGTGGTATTGTTGCACTGAAAAAATTTCAATATCCTACAAAAAAATCTCAATTTCGGAGATAGACTACTACTGAGCACTGCATTAGGACAATAGGCACATTTTTCTGAATCCTTCACACTTTTCTAGATCCCAAGGATTCCTCCAATGAATTCAATGCAATGGAACCAAGATTTGTTGTGGAAAACCAAAGGCTTCTGGTGCACTACCGAAAGTAGCTTCTCAACCTACTCTCACTGAGATCTGATACCATGTGAAATTATAAATCACGATAATCATGGAGCTGAGTATACCTCACAGAGAAAGAATGAGCAGATAAATTGAATTACAGTGAAAATTGCAGTAAAAATGAGCAGAAAATAAACATGCATGAGAACTCAGATAGGAACAGAATAATGTCACGTGATCGAATAATTAGTATAGTCAACAATGATGTTACAATGGAAAGTGTAATACCCCAATTTTGACCCTTAGGAAATATTCGCTTCTAATGTAAATATTGTATACACACGTTGTATGTTTCCCTAGCGTGGAGCTCAAGGCCAAGGCCCCGCTAGTTTATGCTCGGATTTTATTTAAATTAGACACACTTGATATTTTGTTACCCATGTGCTATTAAGCCATGGGATATTGTAAATTGATGTAAATATTTAATATTGAAATAAAATACCAAAATTGGCTATGGGAGCAACGAATGAGAAGGGGCCATGTGTATCCACTAGGGAGTGGTGAGGGGGTTGTGGGGATGAACCATATGTTGCCAAATGTCACCTTGAGAACCCATTTGACTTTCCTTGCTGACATTTAATTTTGTTGTAAGGAAGTTGTTGAGGATTTCAGTCCATGGCTTCAATGGAGCATGGGCAGCCCAGAAATTCGTATGGCAGAGTATGGGCTCTGTTTTCTTGTACCACAAGCCACTCTACCTCATGGGAGTTGCTTCTTCCTCATCCCCATTCCATTGTGAAACTTACCAGCACCATTTTCCATCCAAAAACGAATGCCCAGCAGGGAGAAAAACTAGAAATCGCGACTTTGCAAGAACCCACGTTTTGAAGAGCCATCAATACCCAGAATTGGTATTTGATAGTGAAATACAATGGGGGATCCATAGATATGAACCTTGGGGCGAAATTGAGAGCATTAGCTACCTAGAAATCCATTGGAAAACCCAGTTTTTATAGCCTGGAAATGAAGTGACGGGATTGAGTTATTGAATAACAGAACTGTGAGAAATCCAAGTGTGAATGACTGAGCAGAGGTTGGGTTTGCTTGATAAACCCAGTGAAGGCTAGGATCTCAAGGGTTAGCAGCTAGACCTTTATATGCCCATCCTGAAGATCACTGGAGGGAAGAGTTGCCTGAGGGACTGTGTAACAGAGAAGGGGATCTTCCTTGTGTTGGATGTGGTAGGTAATGTGGGTGCCTGACTGTTGAGTTCACTTGAGATGCCTGTAGCTCGGTGGTTGAGCTCACTAGCTTAGCGTTACCCTCCTCTATCCTCTTGTATGCTTGATAAACCCAACGGTGTGTTGGCTTAGCATAGCTGATGACCGAAACCATGGCTGTGAGTGAGCCCAGCTAGTTCCTCCTTAATGGATACACAGCCCAGCTCGGGGGTGATCTCTCACCTGAAAGAATATAGGCTGGATAGAAATCTATGGTTGGGTGGAACGTTGCTCTCACATAGCCAGTTGTTGGGACAGATTCATCTCAAAGATAAGTGTTATCTCTGTATTGTAAATTATATGCATTATGTGTTCTGCAGTATGTTAATTGTCCATGTTTAAGGAAATGAATTAATTATCTTAATTTGGAGTCTATGCATGGCATTGGAACGAGATTGAGTCTTTATATGCTGAATCATCGTCTACTGTCATATATATATATATGTTAGGCATTACTGTTTGTGTGCTTGCTAGTATGTTTATTCCGCTGTGTTTTATTGAGTTGAAGATGCACACAGAAGTTTTTAATTGTTATGAATTTTTTGAGAAAGTAAGAATCTTGGGGCTAAGTCTGCCAAAAGCCCCCGTGTGTTGTTAACGTTTCCTTCCCTGCATTTGATGATGGAAGGGGACGTTATAGAAAGAATTCGAATCACTTGGGATAATTTGTGTTTCAATATGTCTAACATAGGAATTGTCACCACTGGAGTACTCTGGAAGACCCAAACTCAACTCAACTAAACCAAAACTCAATTAACTACAGACACAATAACTTAACTGACCAAGAAGGGCGTATTAGTGAGTTTGTCATGCAAATCACTCAAAAAAGGGTGCATGAGGCCACAATCAGTGGAAATCGGAGCATAAACACCCCACAAGAGTTATCTAACTCAGGTGGATTGAACTGGAACACTGAGTTGGATCCTAAAATATAGGGAAATGACTTAAGTGGTCTTAAAATGATGTGTGCATGGTGCATTAGGTGGCTGATGGATCTTAGATGACATATGCACACCACTAGGGGGGAAATGAAATCATCAACTACTAGGAAAATAATAAATAATGTTAGGTAAGACAGGGATGGAGTATTAATTATCCTAACAATTTTTAGTCACTGGATCCTTGGGTCATTTACCCTATCAGTAACCCTCAATATCCAAAACAGGGTTTTATAGATTTGTTTATGGGGAGGGATTAAATTCTTGGTTCCCCCAACATGCTTACAACTATTTTACACTTCCACTCGCAGTTATTTAAAAATATATTATGTGATACAAGGAGGTGTTCCATATCGCCCTTTGTGAGCACCTGTATTGGTGATAATAATATCATTTTTCCAGAGCTTTTATTTGTTCCCTAACAACCCTTTCTGACCACTTGAATTGATGCCTTATTAAATTAAGCTACGAAAATCATCCCTTATCCTCTTTTTTAGCGCTTGGATAGAGCCCTTAATATTCCTTTGTGAGCACTTTTAACTTACTTTGGAGAGTGCTTGAGGTTGGTCTTTTGTTAGCGATTAAATTGGTTCTCACAATATCACTTTACAAGAGCTTGAATTAGTTCTCTTAACATCATTTTATGAGTGCTATGTACTGGCTCTCTTAATATCACTCAATGAGAACTTATAATTTCATTTTCAAGTCGCTCTTCGAGACACATAAAATTCTACTTGGTGAGCGTTATTCATTATGATTGTAATTTCATTTTGTGAGCATTTATTTCCCTTATAGTTTAATTTTATGAGTGATAGTCATGGATATTATCATTTCACTTTGTGAGAACTCACAGTACCAAAAAAAAATCATCGGGCACAAATTCAAGTGATTCAAAATCAAAATCAACTTTTTTTAAAGCGATTTAAAAGGAGGGAAAATTTTCAAACATTTTCATTCTCAAAAAGAAGAATGGGGGCACAAGTTAATCACAGAGTTCAAAATCAATTAGAGAAGGGTCTATCTGAAGTGAATATAAAGTGAAATGCTTTGGTTTGTGCTCACAAAAAGGAGGGAGGGGGCCCTTTTCATCAATAATTCAAAGTTAAGGAATACCTAAGCTCTATGTGAGGGAAGAAAAAAATTTGATGCTAAAGGGGAAGTTGGTGGGAGTTCGATAGTATCCCATATTATTCTCTCTAAGTACATTACATTCCATCCCCCTTCGAAAGGGTTTTCCCTCAATTCTTGATGTGAGGAAGCACACCCATAAACTTAGGTCCAATGGAAAAGTGTTGACCACAATGATAAAGTGAACTACGGAAATAAGGTCCCATATACAAGTGCTAGCCATGTTGAAGAAGTTGAAGAAGCTCCATCGTAAAACTGGTTCCCATGTACCAAACCTAATTGTAATTATAAATAAGCTAACATCTCTATGTTATGTAGAATTTTGTCCTATGGATAAGCCAAAACTCTCTTAACTTTAAAGCAGACTTTAAACTAACTCTAAAGCAAGAAACAAGTCAAAACAAATGCTACCTTGAATCCCTAGATCTAACAAACATCTCAGGATTAAAATGCTAAAGAGAGTAGAAGAAGTTTAACTGACCTTCTATCTAGACGCTTGTTTTTGGTATTTGCTCCAAGCTCCAAGCCCTCACAAGTGAACCTGTCAAAATGGAACCAAGACACAAGAATGCACTATTCTCTAGCAACCTGAAACATGAGTTAGGATCTAAATCTATGAAAGATACAAATCATATCATTAAAACAAGATTAACAAAAATGATTTGGGAAAACAAGACAAGTTATTCCATTACAACTTGAAGAATACTTACAAAAGGTGCTTGATGTCCAAGCCAATCCTTCCAACTCCAAGTGTCTTCTCCTCTAGCTATCTCCACAATGTTGCAAGACCATAAGTTTGGTGCTCTCAAGAGTCCTCCCTTTTTCCAATGGCATACCTCTCTTTTATAGTGAATGGTGAGGTTAACCAACAAGAGAGATGGGTGGATCTAAGGAGAGATAAGTGGATCAGGGTTTCTAATCGAAGGAGATGAGTTGAGATCGAATCAAGGACCCTAATCTTCCATTATCTTCGAAAATCCAAGATCCCACAAGCCAAGGGAAAAAAGCTATTAAAAGAGTACCGCGTTTTGCAAAGACTGCAGAACGCGGCACTGCCGCGCTTTGGGGAAAAAGCAGCACGCGGTAGTGTCTAGTACCGCGTGTTGGAAAACTAGCAAGGCGCGGTAGTGTGTGTAAATAAAGCCTAAGGTGGGTCAAAACTTGCCAGGGTGGATTCACCTTCAAGGTTGATTCATCATCTGTCTCTTCTGGATGGTTTAAAACAGTAGGGAAAGTGTCGTCAACTTGTTTTGTGATGGGGATGCGACACTGTGAAACATAGAGGTATAACAGATGCCCCCTAAAGTGTGAGGTCAGAAGGGACTGATGGCCGAAAGACTTTACGAATATAATGTGCGGAGATAGCATCGAGGAGAGCAACACTGAGCTGAAAATAGAAACAAAGTGTTAGATATACCACCGAGGCGGGCATTCCCATGCTCGGAAACAGATGACTCAAAGCATGGCTGCCGACCAATACATTGCAGATCCATGAGTACTGAAATAATGTAAACTGTGGACAGATCATGGCTACTATGAACAATCGTAGATCCATGAGACAATAATGACACAGCCACGACCAATACAATAAGTGGATCTGTGTGACAATACAAGAGACATCTCCATCGCAGCCTGGACGCAGTCAAAATGTAGAGGTGCGTCCAGGGTCTTCTACCCGATCGCAAAAAGATACGAATCTAACCATGTGATTACAAGGTGTTGAAGTCGAACATGGTAGAAACCATTTGATTACCGGTCAATGATGTGGACCATTAACAAATGCGAGGGAGATCACCAATGATGACAATGATTCCCAAGGTATCAATAGTACATCTCAACGAAATGTGAATGAATGAGTTGATGTCGAGCATCCGAGAGATTGCTTGATCAGAGGTCAATGACGTGAACCTGCTGTCAAGCACGAGGAAACCTGCCATTGAGGCATGCAGGTACCAAGGTACTAATGGTTGATCTCTAAGTCTAATTCCCGGATAGTGATTTGGTGTCGACAGGAATAGACTCGTCGAAGGTGGGCCATGATGATTCCCACATCATCGACACGAAATCGGCATACATGATAGGATGATGAAGCAATGGAGTATGTACTGACACAGCGGAGGCCTGACACAATGAATGACTTGAAACAATGCAACCCTTTGAACATGTAACGGCATGTAACAGGACTTGGCAGCAGGGATTATTGATAAATAGAGGATAGACACCGGATGAGTGGACTCGTGGCCAAGGAGGCGACCCATGATGATGACTATAACTCAAATGAAATACGGATACCCAAATATAGACAAGAGACGGACACATGCCATGTTCAAAGGTAACGACTGACAAGCTGCCATAGATAAACTTGACTTATTCCCCCACATTTGCCCGACATGATGGACGAGTACCTCTTTCTTGTTTTACGAGCTTGAAGAGGATAACAGATGCTCGGTGTAGCTCATCTTGTGGATGAGTCCAATCTCACATGTTTTACGAACCTGAGAAAGGAGGGGTTCGTCCCAAAGTGGGTCCTTCGATGTTAATAATTTAACGAGCCCAAGGAAGGAAAACTTGGTAGTTTTTCATATTTAGAGAGCCTAAAAAACTTAAAGGAAGCTCCATAATGTACTTTTTCGTAATATTTAGTCTCTCGATCCCGAAAAAGTGTAAAACAATTCCCGAGAGAACTCTCCCAGCCGAGATTGACTGAGGTATACCTTTCTCGTAAATAGTCTAGACGGGCCGAAAAAGGGGTAACCTATCATCGAATAGACGACCTTTCAAATACTTTTACAAGTGTGAAAGAGTCAAGATCATTTGGCAATCTTTTCAATTTTAAGGAGTCTGAAAAGAGCTTAACTATGGACTCCTATGGTCTTTTTCGTAAATTTTAAATTATTCTGGTCCGAAAAAAGAATAAAAAACAACCAGGATAATACTTTCCTCATCGTTTAACGAGCATGAGTAAAGCTGACCGTACTCGACACCGTTTACTTAAGTTTGACAAGCACGACACAGGTGTGAAAGCGCTTGGAATCTTTTTCAAGTTTTAAATCCAGAGCACGAAAAAGATAAAGTGGGCTCAAAATGAAGGTCAAATTACGAATAAACACCGGTGTGAATGCATCCCATTTCTACCGCGGATCCTGTCAATAAATGCTCAAAAACTGGACATTAGCAATGTGGACAAGGGTTTATTTTAATTATTTGAAATAGTAATTAATTAATTAATTGAAAAATGTGATGAAATGCTATATAAGGAATGGTAAAAATAGAAATTACTATTCATTTGTGTTTTTTACCCAAAGGAGACATTTTCACCCATTTTGGAGCAAAATTTCAAGGATCCATACCGGGAGTTCTGGGACACCATTTCGACCGCCGTCTGTGCCAGGTAAGAGTGCTTGAGCCCCTCTTTCATTTCATGTAAGAAATTTTTGTTTTCACTAGGAAAAAATTAATTTTTTGGCAAGCCCTTTTGGGCAAGAATCGCCCTCCATACTACCGCGTGGGGGCCCTATCGAAAGGCGTGGTACTATTGAACAGTACCGCGCTATATCCTCAAGATGAGGTGCGGTACTGTGGACTGCCGCGCGGTAGGGTGTCCTCCAGGCGCGGCACGTGCGAATTTCAAGTTCAAAAAATCAAATTTTCTCCAATTTTTTGCTGGAAGTAAGTTGTTAAATAGTTATTAATTGTTTTGTTTGCCCTTTTGCAGGGATTTGCAACTTATTTGGAGAAAAATGGTAAGCTAGAAAGAGAGAGAGCACGAAGCGGATGATTTTGCAGCCGAAAATGACTTACCAACCGTGACCGCATTGCGAGAATGTGGTTTGTTAAAGTTTTTCAAGACCAAAGGGATCCGCCAACAACCTAAGCTCCTTACTCACCTTATCCAATTGTGGGACCCCGACATTCAAGCTTTCCGAGTGGGAGAGCATGTGCTTGAAATCCAACTTGAGGATATTTATTTCCTCACGGGCCTCTCGAAAACAGGGGCCCGACCGAACTTTACCGAGTACACTGCTTCAGAATCAAGCACAGATGACTTGATTGCTCGATATTTCCAGGCGGGGTCGAGTAAGAAAAGTGGGAAAGTGGCCATAAAAGAGGTCATAAATCTTCCTTTTAAAACCTTGCTATTCACTATCACGCGTGCAGCGGGAAGCGTGAGTCCACATCAGGCATCCCGCACACAGGTGAATCTCGCAGCAGAGTGCATGGGAGGAACAGTTTTCAACTGGTGTGATGCAGTGTTGTCCAATCTGAAGGAACACGTGCACAAGTGTAGGACTGGGAAAAATACCCAGTTTGGCTATGGGAGCATCCTGGTTACTTTCTTTTTGGCGAGGGTGCCACTACTGCGTCCACAAATATCTATGCCCCCTCGTCCACCTACTGAGCCATGGATGGCTCGATGGAGTGACTATGCTGGGCGCCTCGGGGGACCTCAGCGGTTAGCCTTTGGAGAGGACTTCTTCTCTTGGCTAGAGGAGCAGATAGTCATGATTGACGACTATCCCTATTCAGGGGTAGATTTCCGTGAGGATATCGACTTGGCATTGTCGGAGGACGATGACTGGGACAACTCTGGTATGACCTTCATGGATATGTATTTTTTTTTCTTTTTGAATATTTAATTTTTATTGATTTTTTAGAATGTGTAAAAGACGCCTAATATATATTCGCATGCATATTGCAGACCATGGACCACAGAGGCCAGCTGGATACTCTCCACTACGTCGTGGCGGTGTGGATCGTCAAGCTGCTCCTGACGAAGAGGAAGATGAAGACGAGGCAGGAGGTGTCCGGGACATTGAGAGGAACCTGCAGGGATTGACTCATGGTATCCCTGCTATGCGGATGGATGACGTCCCTTACCACCTCCAGCGGCATACTGTGGGTGTTCCTGGTCGTATCAGTCGACTTCTTCGCAGGGTGGTTCGAGCTGTGGTGTGTTACCACCAGCAGCGGGAGGAGTCCGATGAGGGACATGATAGGTCTCCTAGGTCTCCATAGATGGTCCTTTGATCTTTTTGCGGCATGTATGCGATATGTAGGCTTTGAGGGCCAATTTTTTGTATATGGGACTTGATCCCCAATTTTGTCTTTGACACAAACTTTATGTATTTTTGAAAAAACACTCTTATATACAGTGATATGGACCTATTTATGATCTAAATATTTACAATGACTTGTGCATTTTATTTTTTATGATGTTTTTATGTATGGGAAAGATGCCAATCCAAAATGTAATTAGCCAATGAATCGGCAATACAATTGAATTCTCTCGGTATGTGTTGATATGTGATAAAATCAAATGACCGTTCCAAGAGCGTACTCTTCGAAATAAACGAAGTAATGTAGGATCGTGAACTGCGTAAACACGGTTTAGATGAGAAACCACGAGTTGGGAGTCTAAAAAGACCGATAAGGAGTCAATCCCGAGTGAAGCAACCTCTGTCAAGAGACCAATGACTGCATGGTACTCCGCGATATTGTTGGTTTCCGGGCCTAAACAATTGGCTCCTGAAGAAATTAACTCGCCAGTGGGGGAATAGATCACCCATGCTGCGGAAGCGAGATTCCGGGTATGTCGGCTTGCACCGTCGGCGAACCCAAAGTATGCTGACATCTGCGCATAAAGTCACGAGTCAACGTAAGAGTAGATACATAAGGTCCACGCGCACACTAAAAAAGAAAGCAAAAAGCAAACTAAGTACATTATGTACAACAAGTAACCCGCGTAGGGTAACCTCACGCGTAGAAACGCTTGAGGTATAGCCCGTTGCGGGGCCGTGCCAATGGCGTACCATCACAATCGACTAGTTCATAGGCTCCTTTTTCTAAGACACGTTTTACAATGAAGGGGCCGTATCACATAGATTCAAGTTTACCTTTTCCAAGTTTATCATGCATCTGATCATATGTAAGTACGAGGTCGCCCTCATTGAAGATCCGAGGTTGAACGGATTTGTCGTATTGAGCTTTGACGCGTTTCTTGTGAGCTTCATTAGCCAAAGTGGCGTCGCGGCGGGTTTCATCTAGCTTGGCTAGGTACAGAAACCGTTCTTCTTCGGAAGTAGTGTGTGGAAGTAGCTCTATGGCTATCTTGAGTGATGGAATTTCACATTCAATCGGGAGAATGGCTTCTAGGTCGTACACCAGTTGAAATGGTGTAAACCCAGTAGCACTTTTCACTGAGGTTCGGTATGCCCACAGTGCTGAGAATAGAGCTGAATGCCAATTGGATTTTTGGGTACCCACAATGCGCTGAATCATTCGTTTCGGGACTTTATTAATGGCTTCAACTTGGCCATTAGCTTGTGGGTAATACGGGGTTGAGTTTTCGTGGCGAAAACCCAGTTTGGCACTTAGTTCTTCGATCATATGGTTCCTGAAATGGGAACCATGATCGGTCACAATAGACTGTGGGACACTGAATCTAGCTATGATATGATTGAATATGAACTGCGCTGTTGTTTTGCCGTCTTCAGCATATGTAGGCATCGCTTCAGCCCATTTTGTAAAATAGTCCACAGCTACTATGACATAGCTATGCCCCCCGGCTGAAGTGGGCTTACAGTGCATAAAATCAATGCCCCATTTGGAAAAGGGGCCGACGGTAATGACAGGATGGAGTGGAGCAGGATGCGAGCGTGCTTTGCTATGAAAGAATTGACATGGTGGACACTTCTTGACTGTTTCAATGCAATCTTTGAAAATTGAGGGCCAGAAGTATCCTGCTCGTAGTATTTTCTGGGCCGTAGCCATCCCAGAGAGATGACCACCACATGCTCCAGCGTGGCAGTCATTGAGAACGCGTTCCGCCTCATCTAAGTTCAAACAACGTCGAAGGACGGTGTCGACACCACGTCGATACAGAGTATCGTTCACTATAAGGTAGTATTTTGCGTGATGTCTGATACGTCGTCGTTCATCACAGGTGAGATCGCGACGGAAGCGTTGGGTTTGGAGATATAAGAGAATATCCCCATACCACGGATCAGACGTGTTAATGAGGAACAATGATTCATCGGGGAGAGAATCAATGGGCTCGGATTGCTCAGTAGCACGGGGCAGGTTACAAATTAACTCAGCAAAGACCAGAGATTTCTTAGACTTGGCTTTGACAAATTCCAAGTCAAACTCTTGGAGGATGACAATCCAACGGGAGTACTTGCCCCCAAGCACTTGTCGTGTGAGGATATAGTACATTGGATTGAAATCGGCGATGACGGTGGTCCGGCGGAGTAAGATGTAATGATGGAATCTCTGGACAGCAAATACTGTTGCCAGAGCCAGTTTTTCAACATGTGAGTAGCGAGTTTCAGAGTCAAGAAGACTCTTGCTGAGATAGTACACCACATGTTCTATGCCGTTGTGGTCTTCCTGGACTAACACCATACCAATGGTGGAAATCGAGGCTGCGAGATAAAGGATATAGTCCTGTGTGTAATTGGGGGGTTGAATCACAGGATCTTTGGTTAAGGCTGCCTTTAAATTGTCAAAGGAGCGTTGGGCTTCGTCATCCCATATGAAGGGAACATTCTTCTTGATAAGCCGCATGTAGCCTTTTGTTATCTCGGACAGATTGCAGATAAAACGACGTAGAAAGTTTGCATGCCCTTGCAAACATTGAAGTTCTGGAATATTGGTAGGTGAAGGCAGGGCTATGATAGCTGCTACCTTTGTGGGATCTAGACGTATCCCGTCTTTGGAGACTATGAATCCCAATAGCTTTCCGGCTTCTACACAGAAGACGCACTTATGCGGGTTCAAACGTATATTGTAGCGTTGGCACCTTTCGAAAATGGCACTCAAGTGATCTGGATGTTTTTCCCGAGTTCGAGAATGAGTGGGAAGGTCATCAAGATATGGCTCTACGATGTGTTTGATGTCATGGAATGCGTAGGACATCGCCCGTTGGAAAGTTGCCCCGACATTTTTGAGGCCAAAAGGTAACTTTCGATATGCAAAGATCCCCCAAGGGCAGATAAAGGCCGTTTTGTGCTGGTCGGCTGGGAGGATATCGATCTGATTATAGCCAGAGAAGCCATCCATAAATGAAACGATAACACTTTTGGCACAGTTATCAATGATCTGGTCGATAAACGGGGTTGGGTAGTTGTCCTTGGGACAAGCCTTGTTCAAATCACGGTAATCAACACAGACTCTGATCGTTCCCTGTTTCTTGGCTACGGGAACGATGTTGGATACCCATTCTGTCAATGGGACAGGATAGATAAAACCAGCACGCAAAATTTTTTCAACTTCTGCTTTAATGGCGGCTGCCTTACGAGGATGAACGGGTCGAAGCTTTTGCTGAACAGGTCGGGCGCCAGGGAAAGTTGGAATTTCGTGGACCACAATCGACGGGTCAATCCCTGGCATCTCTTCATAACTCCAAGCGAAAACATCGCGGAAAGTTTTAAAGTAGGCATTATAGAACTCCGTTTCGAGAGGAGTACATGTTTTGCCAATGTGTACATTCTCCACGATACCAGGCTTTACCAAAATATCGATGGGAGTGGTTGCCATAAGGTTGGCCAAGTTGCCTTCGGAGAATACTTCGTCGAGGGAAGTGGGGAACTTGGTTTGAACCATCCCAAGTGAAGCACTGGATTTGGTATCAGGCTCAAGTGACTGAATGATGGGGAATGAAGATCGATGATGAAAATCTCCCCATGGTGGCTCATCACCGCACATAACCTCTATGATTGATTCGTCAGTGGGAAAAATCAAGTTGAGAGGATCAAAAAATGGTGGGTGAGTTTCAGTCGAGAGCTGTGCCACTGTATGATTAGTAGAACAGTCAACCCAATCTGTGGCTGATTGGATCACGTCATATGCTGCAAGGTTTCTGTTCAAAGGCATGGAATTGCCATAGCCTTGGATCTGAGTAGGACTCGGAATCACCCATGAATCATCGGAGGGGGTGACATGCGACGAAATCATGTTGACTGGTTGAAGATGGGTTCCCAGCTCTGGAAAAACTCCAATGAGGGATGAATCCTTCATAAGACCAACACCTATGTCTTGGAACCGGTACCGAGGTTGATCCAATAACGGGACGGTATTGGTGGAGTTCGGATGGGAGTCTGGGATACAGTAATCCAATTGATCAATAGTGACAATTTTCCCTTCATGAGGAAATTGTACAATCCGGAAGACTGTAGATGCGATGGCGGTCATGGCATAGAACCAGTTCCGGCGAAGTAGGAGATTGTAATCCAAAGGTGCATCTACGACTTCGATGTGTACGGATACTGTTTTGCCCCCCAGTTCAACACCGATTGAGGGAATGAGTCCGTATGGTTGAAAACCATGTCCATCAAACGCCCTAAGAGTAGTGGGAGAAGTTGTGACCTCGGGTGAGCCTAAGGCTCTCCAGCAGTTCAAAGACATAATCGACGTGGAAGCACCCTCATCTAACACAGTGCGGTGGATAACATTTCCACGGATTTTCGTATGCACCTGGAAGGCTAACTGGTGAGAAAGCCTAGGTTTAGCGTGCTCCAAGTTAAACATGATGGAGTTTGAAGTATCTGGGTCCAGTGCCCCCAGTGCTGAAAGTAGGGTTCTACGCTGCGTGGGGCAGTGTTGAAGAACCTCGAGAGTCGACATAGCGCAAGGTGCTTGGGCCAAATCCTCAACAATGTTGTAGTTTTGGGCAGCTTGCGCATTCGGATTGAATGTCGCCTTTCGTATGGTGCCCTTGGGTGGGCGTAGCACTGTATCCATAAGTGGTCTCTCGATATGGAGATGACCATTAGGGGGGGGAATAGGAATCGAATCTTCAACAGGAGATTTGCCTTTGGCTGTCTCCGATTGTTTGTTTGAACTTGGAGGATTGTCATACGTATTTGAACGAGTGGTGATATTAATCTCCTCATTACTTGTCATTAGGATTTCGCGGTTTGTGGACGTCTCTCCACGGGAAGGATTGGTCGGGTTTCCCCCTTGTGGGGATTCTTGGGCAACCATTTGGTGTTGCTGTTGGGGGAAAGGGTCAGTTAGCACTGCCGGTCGAGAGGATCCTTTAACGAACTTATGGACCTCGTCCTTGTAGGGACAGTCACGCGTATAATGATCATCTTGACAAATCAAGCAGGGAAACTTAGCTTTCCGACATGGTTTCTGGTCATTCTGGGTAGGTTGTGGCTTGGGGTTCTCCTGCTGGTTCTTCTTGGGTTTACCACGATTGTTTTTCTTCTTTCCTCCGGATGGTTGTGATGTAGATTGGACTGCATTCACCTCGGAGGAGACAGCAGGAGAGGTGGAAGCTTTTGAAGCGGCCTGGGTAAAAGCGGGGGAAGCAGAAGCTTGTTGTCCCGTCGAGTTGGTAGCAGGCTGAGCCTTGACTGAACCAACGATACCATCGATGGGTGGTTCAGTGGTAGGCTTTGTAGGATCAGTGTGAACGCGGGAGGCATGTGGAAGAAGTTCATGTAAAGTACCGGATTGAGTATATACCAAATCCATGTATTGTGCTGCCGAGATGGCTTGTTCTTCTGTAACTGGTCCGCGCATAGCAATATCTCTGGCTATAGGAGGCAAAAAGGATTTTGTAAACCAATCAGCAAGTAGCTGATCCGGAATAGGTGCCTTTATCAACCTACGGCGTCTTCTCCATTCGTGGATGTGATCCGAAATGTGTGTGGAAGTGGTTTGACGCAGTGAAGTTAGCAGTTCTGTTCCAGTCTCATACCTGATGGGAAGCTGGAAATGTGTCAGAAACTGCATAGCCAAAGTGTTGAAATCACGAAAAGAGTGTTGTGGCAGCTCGATATACCATTTTGCTGCCGTTCCGGTGAGCGTGCGTTGGAAGAACCGAAGTCGGATGGAATCATCCATCAAGGAGTTGGATGAACACCAAAGATGGAAGGTCATCACGTGGTTCTTGGGGTCTTCCCCGGGTTTGGCATCGAACTTAGGAATGTCCGATGGTAGTTTGGTTGGGATAGGTGGCCAGTGAGGTTCGTGCCATATAGGATCGTTGATAAGCCTCGACAAATCAGGTAGATCAAGTGTGGCCAAAAAGGGGAGTTGACGGTTGGTTTGCGGGAATGAGTAATAACCATGTGGTGCCGAGAACCCTAGGGGGCCCTGCATAGCATACTGCTGTGTGTTATACCCATATGAGTTTCCCGCGGGATACTGCTGGAAATTCTGTGGATGGTAAGCCATCTGGTTAACCGGTTGATTGTAAACAATCGGTTGGTGAGTGTTCTGCTGAGTGGGTATAGTACCCTGAGGCTGTTGATACCCAGGAATGGTTGTTGTTCCTTGTTGGGGAAAAGTTCCTTGGAATTGTTGTGTTCTAGGGATATTACCACTATACTGTGCAAGTGGAGGATTTCCCATAGCAGGGTTGGGGGGTGGTTGCGACGGTGGTGTCCATGGAAGGCTCGTTCCTGTTTGAGGAGCGAGTGGAAATTGCAATGAGGGTTCCATGGAGTTGTAGCAACTGAAGGGTAAGGGAAGCCAGAATTCAGGTTGGGGGGAATCTGAGATTGCCCCCCAGCTTGGTTCCAGTTTCCAAAAAGTGAGTACCCCCCACTCTGTGGGATTTGATGATCCCAAGAAGGAAGCATACCTGACAGGGGTTGTTGAGAGTAAGGCCCGGTTGGAACACCAGAATAAGGTTGGCCACTGCCAAGTGGATTGTACATACCGAACTGAGTAGACGCTGCTGGTTGGGAAACTTGTTGGATCGAGCCAATAGGTTGTCTGCCAGCAGTTAGGTTGGATGGCCCTATATGAGGAGGCTGTTGACTGGGAAGTGGGTTCCCAGCAAAAGGTTGTCCTCCAACTGGTTGGGTTGACGGCCCACCAGTTGGAGGTTGTTGACTCCGAATAGGGTTCCCAACAAAATGTTGTCCACCAACTGGTTGGGTTGATGGCCCACCGGGGGGAATTTGGTAGTTAGAGTTGGGGACCACTATAGTCGGTTGTGCACCTCCTGAAATAGTGTAAATGGTGGCTGAGGGTGATCCTCCGGTCCAACCGGAAGATCCAGCAGTGTGACTAAGCGTTCTTCCACCGCTGGTCAAATATGATAACGTGGATTGGCCAACGGCACCAAAAGTACCTATTTGCGGAGGGGGTCGTCCATATCGAACAGGTGAGGACGAGGAAAAAACTGGGTTATCCCTCATAGAATGTGCATCAAATATAGGTGATGACAGTAAATGTGGGGAATTTAGCCCAGGGGTATTAGCGTCGTCCATGACATGTTCAATGGTAGGAGGACCCTCAAAAACTGGGTCCGAATTCATGTCCTGAAAAAGGTTTTGGGGATCCGGTAAGAACCTAGGTATGGTGACATCCGAAGGTCCTGCGCCGTCTGCAAAGGAGTGTCGAAACTTCGTGCTAGACGGGATGTTGGGATCCCTATAGTCAGAAGGACGAGTGTCATGGGGATATCTAGAGACTGACGCGAGCATGTGCTCTGTGCTGCGTCTAAACCGTGCCGATGCTAACGGAGAGTTCGCTAGGCTAACCATACTAGACTGGATGGAAGCCATGATTTCATGTCCCAAAGGGAGGTTGGGTAGAACTGTGGTACGAGGTACGTTGCTAGAAGAACTTGTCTCCTGGGGATGAGCACTGGGTGACGTAGTGATAACAGGCGGAAGATCCGCCTGGGAAGTGATGAAACCATAATCAGGTTCAAAGGGTGTGTCAGGTAGACGAGTATCTTCAATGATTTCAACGTATCCGCCTGGGACTGAAATTAAGCCAGGTATATCCTGGTCAGACCCTTCCGTGGTGCCAATAGATCCGTCTATATCATCGTGAAAAGTATCTGATGGACGGGAAGTGTTGGCATCTGGCAGAAGGATGACCTCTAGTCTAGCACTCTGTGTTGTACTAGGTTCAGTTGCGGTAACTGTGTCCACTGTAATGGATAAATCTGGAATGGCAGTGGGTGAGGTGACAGTGGAAGTCTCAGACGTGCTAGTGGTTGCAGAAGCTGCAATAGATCCTGAGACTGTGCTGTGTGTGGCAGTTACGGGCGTGACTGAAGATGTTGTACGCATCGGTGGTGGAATGTTGCCTCGACCAGCACCACGGCCAGGAGGAGCAGGAATGCGTGATGCAGGCGGACCAGTAGTCCGTGGCGGTGGTGGTGGTGGAGGGCTTTGGCCCTGTTGTCTTCGTGATCTTCGTGGTATATCTGACATGATGATAGGAAAATGAAAATCGGGGGCAGTATCGTGAACAAAGAACTCAAAAACTCTAATGCAGCCGAGTGTGCAGAAGAGGAGCTAGAAAAAGCAAGGCTCTCAGGCCAAAAAAAGCAAGCTCTAAAATCTATACTGAGACCGGTGTCTCAATAAGCGAGCTGATCAACAAAAATGGCCAGAATTCCAACAAGCAGTCCCTATAAATAAAAAATGACCCTCTACAATGATGAGATAGCAAGCAAACTCCTAACTAAGAGCTGGAGACCTCAACAGGCTGTATCCTTCGCAAGGTGATGAAATCCAAGTCGAACAATACAACATGAGAGACCGATATAAGAAGGATATCCCTCTACCGAAAGGGATCCTGGGTAAAAGAGCCCTAGTAGAATAGATACTAAGCCACCTCGTTCATGACACGTCGGAAAAGGTTTTGGGCACTTCAGCCTTCCGAAGAAGACAGCGATCGATGTTGCCTTAGGGCTAAGTGGAGTGCGGTATTCCATAGAGTCCGTCCGGTTCTCAATCTCGCGGCCGTTTAACCCCTGAAAGTTGGAAACAGTCAGGAGGCCCCTCCACAAACTAGCTGTGACCGTGTCAATAAGTACTAGAGGATTTTAGTTCCCTAAAGACAACGACTATGTCTCAGATGAAAATGACAAGGGGGAATTATTTTGATGCCTATCCCCGGTGTCCTACGTAACTACCAAATTCTTTTGATTTCCTCAAGTGAGGTTAAAGTTGGTTTAATTAGGGTGATTAATTTTAGTGGTTGTCTTTACTCAATCGGGTAGTGGACGTGAAACTTGATGGTGTTATGACGACTCAAACCATGCAAATGAGAATGAATCACAAACAAGCCTTTGTCTTCGATGAAATCTAGCTAAGGTAAAGATAGAGGTTCTTCGATCAAATATGCATGAAAATTTTCACAAGCAATCAAAGTAAGAGATTTTTCTTTTCTTTTCGATTTATAAACAAAGCCAAAACTGAAGTAAACACTCTTTTCAATACACTGATTTTACAATCTACAATGCTTCTATGATGAGAATTTCTATGGCAAAATCAATGGTTCATTTCCCTATGCAAAATACCACTAGACTTTTTCAATTTAAACAACAAAATTGCTCTCAACCAATGATCTTTTTAATTTACTGAAAATGATAATGACAATATGACTGTAAAAACTACAGTATTCAGTAACAGAGGACAGTGGTGTTGAGTTGGTTGTGGTGAAAAAATCAAGTCAATGCAATCAGACTGGAAAAATGACCCATATGTCAAAAGTGCCACTAATTCAATCAACAATCAAGCTCACAAACTAGGTAATAATCACACCATACAGACTGGGAATTAACCAGGATGCTAACAGGCAACAGTAAAGACTATCTAAGGCAGAGAGAAACTCAGGAAACCAAACAAAGATAAAAAATTTAAACACTTGCAGACACTACCGCGGGTGATAGTCTGGCTTAAGCGCGGCACTGTGTAAGTACCGCTCTGGTACTAAGGCCTAGGGTGCGGTACTACCGCGCTGGAAGAAGTTATGAGGGCGCGGTACTGTGGCAAGGGAAGGAAAAAGCGCAACTTGAGAAGAAAAAGTAAGATTTTCAGGGTTGTTGCTAACCCAGGGGACTCAGTGATTAAACAGGGAGATAAATACTGCGAGGAGGGGTGAATAAGGGTCAAAAAGGACCGAGATTCAAGCTGGTTTGAAGTGCAACAAAAACTCACAATTCAAATATAAATGACTGTGAATTAAATCAATCAAGCAGTAATCAAAACCAGCGGAGTCGCCATTCTTGTTATGTAGAATTTTGTCCTACGGATAAGCCAAAACTCTCTTAACTTTAAAGCAGACTTTAAACTAACTCTAAAGCAAGAAACAAGTCAAAACAAATGCTACCTTGAATCCCTAGATCTAACAAACATCTCAGGATTAAAATGCTAAAGAGAGTAGAAGAAGTTTAACTGACCTTCTATCTAGACGCTTGTTTTTGGTATTTGCTCCAAGATCCAAGCCCTCACAAGTGAACCTGTCAAAATGGAACCAAGACACAAGAATGCACTATTCTCTAGCAACCTGAAACATGAGTTAGGATCTAAATCTATGAAAGATACAAATCATATCATTAAAACAAGATTAACAAAAATGATTTGGGAAAACAAGACAAGTTATTCCATTACAACTTGAAGAATACTTACAAAAGGTGCTTGATGTCCAAGCCAATCCTTCCAACTCCAAGTGTCTTCTCCTCTAGCTATCTCCACAATGCTGCAAGACCATAAGTTTGGTGCTCTCAAGAGTCCTCCCTTTTTCCAATGGCATACCTCTCTTTTATAGTGAATGGTGAGGTTAACCAACAAGAGAGATGGGTGGATCTAAGGAGAGATAAGTGGATCAGGGTTTCTAATCGAAGGAGATGAGTTGAGATCGAATCAAGGACCCTAATCTTCCATTATCTTCGAAAATCCAAGATCCCACAAGCCAAGGGAAAAAAGCTATTAAAAGAGTACCGCGTTTTGCAAAGACTGCAGAACGCGGCACTGCCGCGCTTTGGGGAAAAAGCAGCACGCGGTAGTATCTAGTACCGCGTGTTGGAAAACTAGCAAGGCGCGGTAGTGTGTGTAAATAAAGCCTAAGGTGGGTCAAAACTTGCCAGGGTGGATTCACCTTCAAGGTTGACTCATCATCTGTCTCTTCTGGATGGTTTAAAACAGTAGGGAAAGTGTCGTCAACTTGTTTTGTGATGGGGATGCGACACTGTGAAACATAGAGGTATAACACTCTATTGCAAGGACTAGTTGTAATGTTGAAGTAATCCAAGGGACTCATCCATAAACTTGGGACCCATTTCTAAGTGTGCAAGATGACACCCAACCAAGGAAACCTAATATTGATGAATCAGTGGGTGTTAGGCTGCAAATGCACATCATGGTCATGTGGATCCAAATAAGTATAACCATCCAAAGAAAAAAAATGCTCCATGTCGTAGTAAAAATATGGCTAAAAAAGGAACGCTATTACTGTAGAAAAGCATAAAGGATACTAGTATGCACAACTTGTTGCTATGTTTCTCCACAAGGTTCTCTTTCTATGGTTTAGATGAGTCATGAAAAAATAAAACTGAATTAGTTGTCTTCCAAAAAATTACAATAATCCGTATACCAATCCCGTAAGCATCTTCTAATTCATACCATACATATATTTTTTTGATGTATTTTTTAATGATCAAAAGAATGTGTAGTAACATTCCTCCTTAAATTTATGGTTGATTTTCTTTATAGATTCCAATACTACATATATATCTTATAAAGTTTTTATCACCCACTTTTCCATTATTCAATTCTACGATGGTTTGAGGAAGAAAATTTATAACGATGGTAACACACTCAATATTGATTAAATATATCATATGTTATATCATATCAAAGCCCTAGAAATTATCTATCAGGTGGTGATGGTATGGAAATATTGAGCATTCTATAAAAAGTTATCTTCGCTGAAAAACTCACATATGTCATTGGACACCCTAAAAAACAAATTCCAAAGTGCAATAACTCGTCCATCTAGACTTTGATTTGAGCAAATTTGTTTTTTGAAATAGTGTATTTTCTCTATACCAATTCAAATATATAATTTGTTTCTGCAAATTATATAAAAAATACTTAGAAAATTATAGGAGTGTTCTTTTTCTTTTAAAATTCTGCAAAAAAAAAAAATTTCCAATTTATTTTCCCAAAGAAAGAGCTCTGACACCAAATTTCCAAATCTTATGTTCTTTAATAGATTAAAAGATAGAATATAAAAGTTAAATTCATAATAATAACACAAGATATCCACACAATAGATAACAATATAATAAACACAATATTATAGAGAAGGCTCTGACACCAAATCTTATGTTCTTTAATAGATTAAAAGATAGAATATAAAAATTAAATTCATAATAATAACACAAGATATACACACAATAGATAACAATATAATGAACACAATATTATAGAGAATACCCTTAAAGTAGGGAAACTCTATTAACTATTCCTTGTGAAAGGAATCCCTCCACAACTATATACTTGTTATAACTATTACATTAGACATAGTTCACAAGTCATGTTAGTGTATTGCTTATATTTCTTTATGTAGTTTGTATCTAATCTCCTTGTCTCTTTTAGATAATGAACTTGTTAGGGTTAAACTTGACTTGAGAATAAGTCAAAGGTGGTTTAAGTCCAACATGTGATTTTGGACACATGGTATTGGCCCAAGGTATTGCATGTAAAGAAGCCTTTATAAGGCTTGAAGAGGCTCCATTATTAAGTGTCCTCAAGGTGAGGTGAGCAGTGACTAGCTCACTTTTCTTGCTTATTAATTTTTATTTCTCTCGCATATTATTTTATAATAATATGCTCGTAAATCCTAAGAATTGGTATCAAAGCCAAACTGTTGTGGAGATCAACGAGTTTTGAAGATCCATTGTCCACGATGGGTAGTGTGCAGAGTTGAGAGGGCATAGAGGACGTGATTCCCAGCGGTGGTTATTTTTTCTGCTGGAGGCAACGATCTGGAAACTACCTGGGCGTTTTCTACTGTCAGATATCTTGAAGTAGAGCCTGGTGCTATAGATCTATTGTTTAAGATTGCATATCTAAGGCTTTAATGCCTAGATCTAGTGTAGATCCTGATTGCAGTGCAGTGTAGAATATTCCCGACATGAGATAAAGTCTGTGCATACTTTTGGTGTTCTACAAGAAAAGGTGCAGATAGAGATCATATTGAGGAGCAAAGGCCTCTACAGGGTGACTATGGCAATTGAAGCTGAGCCAACCCCAACAGTTGAGAAATCAAAGTGGCATAGTTGAAGAGATGAAGCTTATGGGCTGTTTTGTCTCACTACATATAGGGATCTTCTATTCCATCTCGATGGTCTTACCTCTCCTAATGAAGTTTGGATAAAGCTTCAAGAATTGTTTAGAAAGATCAATTAATTAAGAGGCCACCAACTGAATAATGAACTAGTTTCATTGAGTCCACAAAATTTTGATAACCTCCATGATTTCTTCTCCAAATTCAAATCAATTTTTCTACAGTTGAAGCAATGTGGTATTGACAAAAAGGATGAGCAATTAGTCTTGGCCATTCTCTCCAAACTTGGCCCTGACTACTTAGTCTTTGTTTCGACCTTCCACTCCACAAGGAATGTTGATGTATATGTAACTTCGAAATGTATTTCATATATATATATACTGTACCCTTATAAGAGATGTGTTATTCCTCTATAAGGAAGTGTCATCATTTGTATTGACAAGTGTCGTAAGTAGATTAACTTGCCGATGGGTTATTAGACTACCTGATGTGGGTGTCGGCCCGATATATATGTAACTGGGGTTATTAGGCTGAGTTAGACAAGTCGGCCCCATAAGTAATTAGCCAGGTCAGGACAAGTATAAATAGAGAGTCGGGATTCTCTATTTTGATCATCTCGGAACTCACTTTTCTCTCACTCAGAAAGTGGCACACATTGGAGGAGGAGGATCAACTGCCTAGTAGGAGACTATCTATTGTATTTTGGTTGTACTTTGGTTGATCCTTTGCTCTATCTATCTCTGAGGAAGTTGTGGGGTTTTTCACCTTAGGGTTTTCCCCAAGGAAAAATATGTGTGTCCATTGTCTCATGCTTTTGATTCTTGTGATGCTTGGCATGCTTGATATGATTGTTATGCATTGATATACTATACATGTTATTCTCTCAGTAAAGATCCTATAGCATATTGAATTAATGCTAAAAATCTAACATGGTATCAGAGCTAACCTGAGAAGAAGACACTGTGCAGTTGCAGAAGCTAGGGATTCTTGTTTTTGGGTTTCTCTCCACAGATTTTGGAAAAGTAATATGATAAATTGACTCTTCTCAGCAAGGTGAATCTATCTGTCCAATCAGAATTCAATTCTGAGCACTTTCAGTTTTGGCCCTAAAAATTAGGGTTTCCTCAAAAATAGGAATTTCTGAAATATAAAGACACAGCTGGAAGCTCCATGGAAAATCAGAAGTTTGGAGCTTTGGTTCAATATTTTTGGTTGTGTAGATCTTCGGGAAACTCAAACCCTCATCGACACCAGATCCAGTTTTCAGCAATCAAGTGGTAAGATCTAAATCTTTTCTATTTCCATTTGAAGTACTCTTTAAGATGTCTCACCAGACCAAGCTTGAGGATAAGATTGAAGGAGCTGATAAATTCCGAGCATGGAAGTACATGATTGGTTAATCCTCGAAGATAATGAGTTGGATACTTATATAAGTGAAGAGGTCCCTGTCCCAAAGGGAGAAGAGGCTAAGGCTCTTCACAAGAGGAATTTGGTTAAGGAAAAGAGGATCATTGCTGATTCTATCAAATATCATCTCATCCCCCATGTGTCATACCTAAAGACACCAAAGGAGATGTTTGATTCCTTGACCAAACTATTTGAAGGCAAGAACATAAATCGGAAGATGACCCTGAGGAATCAATTAAAGAATATTAAGATCCAAGATGCAGAAACTATGTAGACATATTTCTCAAGGGTCTCCCAGATAAAAGAACAACTTGAAGCTGTGGGTGAAGTGGTAGAAAATGGAGAAGTGGTGATGACCACTCTTAATGGCCTCCCTAGGTCATGGGATTCCTTCATCCAAGGAATTTGTGCTAGAAAGAAACTTATCTCTTTTGCTAGACCGTGGGAAGAATGCTCATAGGAAGAAGCTCAAATTGTAGCCAGAGAAGAGAAGATGAGGAGTGAGGACCAAACACTCACAACTCACTCCAAAAGGCATGGTGACAAGAAAGCTCACCATCATGGCAAGAAAGGAAAATATCAGAATCAAAGAGGTAGTCCCAGAAATCGAAGGGACATGTCCCATGTCCGTTGCTATACATGTGATGATAAGGGGCACTATGCCAGAGATTGTCCTAAGAATAAGAAAGAGGGTACTCACAAGAAGAAGAAATTCAAAAGAAGACATCATGCTCATGCTGCAGAGGATGATGAACCTCCCAGGAAGAGGGCTAGAGAAGATTCTTCAAGTGATGAAGAATATGTTTTGATTTCTGCTCTCACTGGAACCATTACCCATGGAAGTAATGATTGGCTCATAGATAGTGGGGCTTCCAAACATATGACAGGATTCAAAGAATCCTTTGTGAATCTATCTGAACATGATTCACCCCACAAGGTGAAGCTTGAAGATGACTACCAGTATCCCATAAAAGGGAGTGGTGAAGCCTCCTATAAAATAGACTCTGGAAAGTCTATGAAGATGAAGGATGTACTCTTTGTTCCAGGACTCAAGAAGAATCTACTCTCAATCTCTGCATTGGAGGCAAAAGGCATGAGGGTTGCATTTATAGATGGCCAAGTCCTAATGTGGCCTAAGGGTAAGACTATAGATGATGCAGTTGTGATTTGAGAGCAAGAGGGAGGATTATACAAATTGAAGGGTCATCCAGAACAAGCCATGGTCCATGATTCAGTAGAGCCAAGTGAACTTTGGCATAGAAGGCTTGCACACATGCATTACAGAGAATTACCAATTGCAAGCAAAGCGGTAGAAGGTCTTCCTGAAATCCAGACAAGGCATGAAGGCATTTGTAAAGGTTGTGCAAAGGGAAAGAATACAAAGAAGACATTTCCAAGCAGTGAAAGCAAGGCAAAATGAATCTTGGAGATTATCCATTCTGATGTATGCGGTCCCATGTCATCCAATTCTCTGAGTGGGTATGTGTACTATGTCTCCTTTATTGATGATTTCTCTAGGAAGACTTGGATCTACTTCTTGAATAACAAAGATGAAGTGTTTAACAATTTCAATGAATTCAAAGCCTTGATAGAAAACCAAACTGACTTGAAGATCAAGATCTTCAGATCTGACAATGGAGGAGAATTTACTTTAGGAGACTTCAAGAAGTTATGCAGTGATTCAAGGATTAAGAGGGAGTTGACTACTCCTTACAATCCACAGTAGAATGGGGTTGCCGAAAGGAAGAATAGAACAATCATGGAAGTAGCAAGGGCAATGCTTCATGACAAAGACTTACCTATGCACTTATAGGCTGAAGCAGCAAGGACAGCTGTATATGTGCAGAACAGAACACCCCATAAGATACTTGACAACAAAACACAAGAAGAAGTGTTTACTGGTAAGAAACCAGAAGTGAGCCATCTCATAATATTTGGCTGTCCAGTATACACTCACATCCCAAAAGAGAAAAGGTCAAAGTTGGATCCTTCAGGAAAGAAGGGTATATTCGTGGGTTATAGTGAAAGCTCGAAAGCTTATAGAATCTACTTCCTTGGATTCAAGAAGATTGACATCAGCAGAGATGTAACATTTGATGAAAGTTCAGCTTATCGAGAAAGACACCTATTGAAGACAATGAAGAACCCAAAATATCCAGAACTCAAGACACCACAATGAATGAAGCAGTTCCTGAAGAAGACCGAGAAATGGAAGATCCATAAGAACCTGTGGATCCACCTCGTGAGAAGAATCCTCATAAGAGGAAACCTACATGGGCTAGAGAGCTCATCCAAGATGCAGAGAGATTTGGCATTCCAGAAGAAAAACACAGAGAAAGGAAAAGGACAAGGTCACATACTAGTTATGTTGCTTTACTCTATGACATGATGGATAAAGAACCTTCCAGTTATGAAGAAGCTGCAGAAAAGAAAGAATGGAAGGATGCTATGATCGAAGAATACCAATCTATTATGAAGAATGATGTTTGGGATGTGGTCCCAAGACCAGATGGGAAATCTGTGGTAACTTCCAAGTGTATCTATAAGTTCAAGCATGCTGCAGATGGAAGCATCAAGAAATACAAAGCTAGGTTTGTAGCTCGTGGCTTCTCCCAGAAAGAAGGAATTGATTATGAAGAGACTTTCGCTCCTATGGCCAGATACACTTCCATTAGATCAGTACTTTCTCTGGCTGTAGTGATGAAATGGAAGGTACACCAGATGGATATCAAGATAGCCTTCTTGAATGGTGTAGTTGAATAGGAAGTGTATGTGGAGCAGCCACTCGAGTTTGAGACACATGATAGAGGAACACATGTGTGCAAACTAAAGAAATCCCTGTATGGTTTGAAACAGGCACCCAGGACTTGGTATGGAAGGATAGATGGCTTCCTATCCAGTTTGGGCTTTACCAAGAGTAAAGTGGATTCCAACCTTTACTAGAAGGTTGAGGAGGGAAATCCAGTGATACTACTGTTGTATGTGGATGACCTGTTTCTGATAGGTGAGGATAGATTGATTGCCGACACAAAGAGGAAGCTAGCTGCTGAGTTTGAGATGAAGGACTTGGGTATGATGCACTACTTTCTTGGTATGGAGGTGTGGCAGAGTGCAGATGGAATCTTCCTTGGACAAGGGAAGTATGCAGTAAAGATCCTGAAGAGTTTTGGGATGATGGACTGCAAGGCCATGGCCACACCTATGGAATCGAACCTAAAGCTTCTGTGTGATGCTTCTTCTGAGCCGGTTGATGCTACAATGTATCGTTAGATGATTGGGTCCTTGATGTACCTGACGAATACGAGGCCAGACATTTGATTTGCGGTGAACACCTTGAGCCAGTATCTGATAGATCCGAGACATGTTCACCTGATAGCTGCAAAGCATGTTCTGAGGTACCTGAAGGGTACAGTGTATTATGGGCTCAAGTATGAGGCGAATCAAAAGTTTAACCTAGAGGGTTATGTTGATTCGGATTGGGCAGGAAGTGCCATTGATCGAAAGAGCACTTCAGGGTGTTGCTTCAGTCTAGGATTAGGTGTGATCTCTTGGTTTAGCAGGAAGTAGTCTTGTGTGGCACTGAGTACAGCTGAAGCAAAGTATGTCACAGCTTGTTCAACTAGTTGTGAGGCAGTATGGCTTAGGAAGCTACTGTCTAATTTATTTGATCTCCCATTGGATGCTACTAGTATCTTCTGTGATAACCAAAGTTGTGTGAAGTTGTTAGAGAACCTAGTGTTCCATGACAGGTCGAAGCACATTGAGATCAAGTTTCACTCTATCAGGGATATGGTGCAGAGAGGAGCTGTGAAGCTCCTGTATGTTGCGACAGACAAGCAGATAGCCGATGTGTTGACCAAGCCGCTTGCCAGAGTGAAGTTTGAATACTTCAGAGGGAGACTTGGTGTACTTCAGATCGAGATGCCTTCTAGAGGGAAGTGATGAAGTCCGGAGACATAGATGCACACTAGGCCATTCTTGCATGGTGGTAGGTTGGTCCTCCCATGGCAGGATGTAAGGGTCGGGCCATTCTTGCATGGTGGTAGGTTGGTCCTCCCATGGCAGGATGTAAGGGATGAGCCATTCTTACATGGTGGTAGGTTGGTCCTCCCATGGTAAGATGTAAGGGCTGGGCCATTCTCACATGGTGGTAGGTTAGTCCTCCCATGGTGAGATGTAGGTGCTGGGCCATTCTCACATAGTGGCAGGTTAGTCCTCCTATGGTGAGATGTAAGTGCTGGGCCATTCTGACATGATGGTAGGTTAGTCCTCTCATGGTCATGATGTAAGTGTTGGGCCTTTCCAACATGGTGGTAGTTTGGTCCTCCCATGGTCGTTGATGTAAGTGTTGTGCCTTTCCCACATGGTGGTAGGTTGGTCCTCCCATGGTCGTTGATGTAAGCGCTGTTAGCCTTTTCCAGATGGTAGTAGGTTGGTCTTCCCATGTTGGTGAGTGTAAGTACCATGAGCCTTTCACATGGTGGTAGGTTAGTCCTCCCATGGTGAGTGTAAGTGCTGTGTGTGTGCATCTGGGTTGTTCTCCATGGACTACATGATGATCTGAAGACATTGATATGACAATTTGGTACACAGGTTTTGTAGAGGCATATAATCAGTCCTGAGATGCTCTTGCAGGTTTTGTTGAGGCAGTGTAATCAGTCCTAAGAGATCTTGCAGGTTTTGTAGAGGTAGTGTAATCACTCCTGAGGTGTATCTATTTGATGGCTTGCTCGCAAATGATGATGATGATCAAGTTGATCATGTGATGATATACATCAGTTGGATGTATGGTGAAGCATCAGTTTGATACTCTGTGGTCGTGGAAAGGTTGTGCAGTGGCATGTAAAAGATCCTGAGAGATTCGAGAGGTTGAGCTGTGTCCCCGTAAAAGGCCTAGGATGCTCTTGCGAAGTTTTGCAGACGCACGTGATGAGTCCTGTGGATTCCACAGTATGACCAGTGATGATGAAGACCTACAGGTGGTGGGCCTACATCCAGTATGAAAAAGGACTGGCTCTGTAGAACTTCCTATGACAATTAGATTTAAAGATTGGATGAGATAGTAGCAGTTGTGACGATGATGATGATTCGATGACGATGCATCGATGATGATGATACAGAGAAGAAGACTTGTGCCCGATGATCTATGTCGAGAAATACCTTCCTAGTTAAGAGGGAGTGTTGATGTATATGTAACTTTGGAATGTATTTCATATATATATTTATTGTACCCTTATAAGAGATGTGTTATTCCTCTATAAGGAAGTCGTCATTTGTATTGACAAGTGTCGCAAGTATATTAACTTGCCGATGGGTTATTAGACTACTTGATGTGGGTGTCGGCCCAATATATATGTAACTGGGGTTATTAGGCTGAGTTAGACAAGTCGGCCCCATAAGTAATTAGCCAAGTCAGGACAAGTATAAATAGAGAGTCGGGATTCTCTATTTTGATCATCTTGGAACTCACTCTTCTCTCACTCAGAAAGTGGCGCACATTGGAGGAGGAGGATCAGCTACCTAGTAGGAGACTATCTATTGTATTTTGGTTGTACTTTGGTTGAGCCATTGCTCTATCTATCTCTAAGGAAGTTGTGTAGTTTTTCACCTTAGGGTTTCCCCACGGAAAAATCTGTGTGTCCATTGTCTCATGCTTTTGATTCTTGTGATGCTTGGCATGCTTGATATGATTGTTATGCATTGATATACTGTACATGTTATTCTCTCAGTAAAGATCCTATAGCATATTGAATTAATGCTAAAAATCTAACAAGGAAGGCAGTTAAAAATTGGAAGAGTCCATCACTTTCAGAATTCATGGAGTCACTTACAAAAGAACAAGAAAAATTGGTCTTGATGGGAACCATTAAAAATCCATCCAAATACCATTGTCTAAATGTTGGAGATTCAAAGAGTTCGAAAGGGAAGAAGAAGGGCAATTTCAAGAATCCCACTGATCGGAGCAAAGAAAAGCATAAAGTTTATGAAGACTCCTACCACTCAAAGAAGAATCCAAATAAGAAGAATGAGAGGAAAAAGTGCAATTATTGCAGCAAGGGATTTCATCCCGAAACTCTTGCATGAAGAATACCATTGATCAAATGGCTCAACTCTTGGAGAAAGACAACATTCCTCTTCCAGAGAGCGCAAGGAGGAAAGATGGAGGAAAAAATTATGATGATAAGAAGAGAGTACATGCACTAATGGCAAGCACATCCAATCCTACCTCATTCATTATTGATTCCGGAGCTTCAAGACACATGGTGTCTACACGTAAGTTTTTTACTTCACTCGACTCTTCCAGTGGTCCAAATGTTGTATTGGGTGATAATTCTGAAACTTCTAGCAAAGGTAAAGGAAACATAGATCTCGAGTTTGGTTCATTCAATAATGTCTTGTATGTTCCTAGACTTGTTGCAAACCTATTGTCAATATATCAAATGACCCACACAGGTTTATCCAAAAAGGTAACCTTCACCCCAAATGATGTTGAGATATCTGAAATGTCAACAGGCTGAATTGTTGCATTAGGCACTGCTGACCATAGCTCTAGAATCTACAAGTTTTCTCACTTTCTTACATATCCCTCACCTTTTGCTCTTTAAACCCATGCCAATGAGTCAAGCAAATTATGGCATGAAATATTTGGCCATCTGAACTATAAATACCTTTCCCAACTTCATGAGAAAGAAATGGTCATAGGGCTTCCCAGTATCAGATTTTCCAAAGGTGTTTGTCAATCTTGCATCCTAGGAAAACACCCTGAGCATAAGTATGGGAGATCCAAAACTGAGAGAACCTCTGCACCATTGGAGCTTATTCACACTCATATATCAGGTCCATTTCCCCATGAGTCTTTGAACCATGCCAAATACATCCTCACTTTCATAGATGACTTTAGCAGGTACTGTTGGATTTATTTCATCAAGCTGAAATCTGAAGTTTTTGGTCTGTTCAAGCTATTAAAAGCCTCAGTTGAGAACCAGTCTGGTAGACATATAAAAATTATCAGATCTGATAATGGTGGTGAGTAAATCAAATCAGATTTTCATCAATTTTGTGCCTCTTCAGCAATTCATATGCAACACATAGTTCCATAAACACCTCAACATAGTGGGGTTGCTGAGAGGAAAAACATGTCTCTTAAGGAGATGGCCACATGTATGCTTGAGTCAAAGTATTTATCTCCAAAGATATGGGCTGAGGAAATAAATTGTGCCCCATATATTCAAAACAGAGTGCTACACAAATCTCTCAAAGGTCTCACTCCTTTTGAGGCTTGGACAGGGCACAAACCTGATATCTCTCATTTCAGGATTTTTGGCTCCAAGGCTTGGGCTAGGATTCCACTTGAGAAGAGAAGGGATATGCATCCCCAAACCCAACCATGTATTTTTGTTGGATATTCATAGGAATCCAAAGGGTATAATTTCTTGAACATGACCACTCAAAATTCTTTCATAGAAAGAAATGTTCAATTCGAAGAAGAGCCCTCTCAGAATGTTGAAATTGGAGAACCATCTTCACCACCACTTGAAGAAGTAAGTGATGTTTCTCTAGAATTTTTTTATTCTTATATTTCTGATGATGAGGACCATTTTATTGCAGATGATAATTCACCAAAAAATCCTAAATGGTCTTCTAATACTTTGCAAGCAGAAGGTGAACTAGTGGGAAACCCTCAGGACACAAGGAGGACTAGATCAAAATTTGTGACTGCTCTCAATGTGAATGACCCCTACCTATATGAGAAATGTTATATGATGGTGGATTTTTATCCTCAGACATATGAGGAAGCCTCACATGACCCAAGATGGAAGGATTCCATGGATGAGGAGTTTCAGTCATTGCAAAAGAATTAAACATGGGAGCTAGTCATGCTCCCCCCAGGCAGAAAATTGGTAAGGTGTAAGTGGATCTACAAAACCAAGTGTGCAGATGATGGTACAGAATTGAAATATAAGGCTAGGTTGGTGGAAAAGGGCTTCTCCCAATTCAAAGTCCTTGACTATAATGATACTTTTGCACCAATTGTACAGAAGGATTCGATAAGACTAGTTCTTGAAATTTATGCATCTAAGCGTTGGGAAGTGCACCATATGGATGTCAAGAGTGCATTCCTCCATGGGAATCTTGAGGAGGATATTTATATGTAGTAGCCAGAAGGGTATACATCTGATCCTAACTATGTGTGCAGGTTGAAGAAGTCCTTATATGGGCTTAAGCAAGCCGTCAGGGCTTGGTATGCCAAAATGGACAACTCTCTCTTGTCACAATCTTATGTTTGATGCAAATATGATCCTAATATTTATATGAAGCTGATTGATGGTTCAATAATGATTATAGTGTTGTATGTTGATGATTTTCTAATCACGGGTAGCTCTACTGATCAAATAGCTTCATTAAAGACTACTTTGCATCAAGCTGTTTCCATGAGTGACTTGGGAATTCTTAAGCAGTTTTTGGGGCTTGAGATTTCTCAAACAGGGAATGGAACAAAGGTATCTCTATCCAAATATGCATCTAATTTGCTAAAGAATTTCAATATGGTTGATTTCAAGCCTTCAAAGAATCCATTCCTTTCAGGATTTAGACATGAAGAAGCATAATCTACACCCTTGGTTGACAGCACCTTATATAGATAGCTTGTTGGCATATTGCTCTACTTGACTCACACTCGACCTGATCTTGCTTATGCTGTGAGTGTGGCATGAAGATACATGGAGTAGCAACATGAGCTCCATTGTAGGGATGCAAAAATAATTTTTCACTATGTGCAAGGCACCAAGACTGATGGGATTTACTATGTTGCAGATTCTAGCCTAGATCTTCTTGGCTTTACTGATTCAGATTGGGCTAGTGATAGCCTTGATAGGAAATCCACATATGGATTTGTATTCATGCTTGGAGGTGGTCCTGTTTGCTGGTCTAGCAAGAAACAGAGTGCCATTGCACTATCTTCAATAGAGGCTGAGTATAGAGGAGCAGTGAATGCTGCTACTCAGTGTGTGTGATTGCGAGGTATTCATTCATAGTTTGAGGTTGTCTTTAGTACTCCTACTGTCATATTTTGTGACAATTAGAGTGCTATAAGGGTCTCAATTGATCTAGTACAGAGACAAAGGACCAAGCATATTGAGATACATATGCACTACATTAGAGGTTTAGTGCATGACTAGATCATTGATTTGCAGTATTGCCCAACAGGTGAGCAAACTGCAGACATCTTCACCAAAGCGTTTACTGAGAAGACATTTAGTTGTCTTAGATAATTGTTTGGGATGGTTGAACATGTGGTGGAGTGAAGGATTGGTCAGCAATATTTAAATTTTGATATGTCCATTTTTTGAGGGAAGGTTTTTCGCATGAGGTTTTCCTTCTATCCTTGCTTTTGTGGACCAGGCAGTATTGTATAGGGTGACCATGTCTTGTTACTGGGCCCTTATTATTTTCATTTTCTGATATTTAGCACATAAATTCAGACTTATGGGGGGGTGTTGGAATAATTAAAACCCACTCTATGTCAATTAATACATTAGAGACATTAATTAATCATTTTATGATTTATTATTATGTATTAGACTAAATAGTTGGCATATGAGTCATTATGTGGACCGCAAGTCATCTTTGGGTGACCACAAGACTTCATGGTGTGGACCACAGGTTTACTAAGTCACTTGGGTGCATTCCTACTAATTTTGGATAAGATTCTGGTGATAATGGCGCATTCCTGCTTTTTACTGCTTTTGGGTGAAAGGTGAAAAGCCAGTTGACTAGGGAAAGTGTTTTTTGGACCACTTTCACTCCTTGATGTTTCTTCCTTCCATTTTTGGGATTTAGCATTTTTTTTCATCACACATTACTATATGATCACTAAATTAGAAATTCGTGAGCCTTTGGTGTGACTTGGAGAACACACTTCCACCTAGGGGGGTTTTGCATCATTTTAGTAAGTCTACTTTTGTGAGGATCCAAATGGCACATTTATCCATTAGAATATCAAATGTAAACATTATATGTTGAAATCCATTTAATTTCCTAAGGTTGGATGATGTATTTTATTCATGAGAGTTAATACAGTTTGTATCTATTGTGAGTAATTTCATGTGTTCTTGACTAGTTGTGTGAGAGTGTGTAATTTCTTGATCATATCTTGGTGTGAATTTATATTCACAAAAGTGTGGAATGAACCTAGGTACAAGGGTGGAAAATGTACTCATACACTAGCTTGATGTGGAATCGAAGAAGGTGAATCTTCGATTGAAAGGGGGGAATGTGAGATGGTTTGATCTCAGTCTTGGGACCAAGATTAATGATCCATGTAAGAAAAGAGAAATCCTATAGAACTGGTGGTTATAGAAGCTGAGGACCCATGTAATTTTATAGATGGATTCTACTTTATATGGACATCGATGGTAAGGTTGGATGCAGGTACACAAGGAGGCATGGCATAAAATGAGCAAGATTGCAAGGCATGAATAGCAAGAAATCAAGCATGGAAAAGTGAGAGGATGAAGAAATAGATAGTGATGGTGTAGTCACCATGAATACACATAAAAAAAAATTAATCAAGTAGTTTGCATGTAAATGGGAATGTATTTGTAAGACCTATTAAGGCATGCATACCCCTGGTAACTCACTAGTAAAGTCTGGATATAGACCTAGGTGATAGGGAGGTGTATCTCAGATCCCAATGTCAAACTTAAAGGGGGGATTGTTAGGGTTAACCTTGGCTTGGGAATGAGTCAAAGGTTGTTTAGGTCCAACACATGATTTTGAGCACATGCTTTTTGGTATCCCATGGTATTGGCCCGAGGTATTGCATGTAATGAATCCTACAAAGGGCTGGGCATACCTCATTGTAATGTGGCCTTGAGGTGAGAGGTGGCTATCCCACTTGGACCAGCTTGGATGGTTTAGGTCAAGGGAGATAATAGATCTATTAAAGTTGTTTTTCCTGGTTTTGGTTTTTCCACATAAATATTATGTGTCTATTTTTTTATGGTTGCTTGTGTGCATTATTTATTTCTCTCATTATATTATTATTTATGCTGGTAAACCTAAGAGAACTTTCTAATAGGTGGAACCTTCTAGGTAATTCCTAGAGAAGCAATGTTCTAATAGGAATAACCTTCTAGTAATGCTTATTACATTTATTAATTTTCACTCTAGATGTGTTGTATTTAATAGAGATGACCTAAATACATAGCATTATGATCTTGGGTACCTCCCTAGGTACCCCATATTATACTCCCTAGGTACATTACACTTGTTGGTGTAGAAAACATCTTTACTTCTACTTGCCTCTCCAATGTTTCATCAAGAAAGCTTCCTCACCCTTTCATACTATGTTTCATTGACAAACATTATCTACCTTCCCTAACCTTGACCTTGACTACACACTCATGCACGAAACCTCTCCTTACCTCTCTATCAACCTACCAATGTCTCTCTCCTACTACTACTCTCAACATCCATGGAGCACTAATGAAGTTAAACACTAGTTACGACACCTTAACCATTACAAGTTATCTAGCCCACCTTAACCATTACAAGATCTCTATCCCATATTGATATTATAGATCCTCGTCTAGTCTATGATAAGGAACACAACATTGCAAGCATTCGATCATAATCACAACAAAAATATCACTTATAAACAGGAGTTCCTTCATCTCATCTTCATCCACGATTCTAGACGAATTCTCATTATGCATATCCCCATTCATACATTCAAAGCTACAAAATGTCTTCAATGATGGAAATTCTAGCACCCACAATAGACACCATCATACGTGTTCAAGATATTTACATAACATTTTCCCACCTACCTAATGCCATTCCTAAACTGGGAATCATCCATTAATGACCACTCTCACATGGTATTTGTCATTAGGCCACTAGTTCACTATAGAGACTCGTATTTTTGTTTTCCCAACATTATTGCTTTCTCTATTCTCCTACACTTATTTCATATCCAAATTTCCATATTGTTTTCCAAGTGATTTATACCTTAGAATGCACAAACAACTTCAATGGGACAAAGGAACCTACTAAAACCTCCCGTACTTTAGAAGGAAAGAGGGGAAGCTTTCGAGTTAAATTATGAGGAATTAATAAAGATCAAGAGGGCACATTGTCCAATATCACACCCTCATCTACAGTGCACCCACATTCATGACACTCCCCATATTCCATCTTAGTTAGCTTGCATTTTTAAGAATCTTTTTCATCTATGTACATCTAGATAGGATCATTTAGTTCTCCATATTTTTAGATGTGTGCATTTTGTATTATTTGTTGTGTTGGTATTTAGGATGTGGACCCATTGTAAAACTATATGAAGGCCATTTAGCCAAGTGAATGAGCAAGCAATCTATTCAAGAGTTCTAGTTCTACATTTTGTATTTGTTCTCTTTGGTTTTTCCTAATATGTTTCCTGGCATTCTAGATAAGGCTCTCTCACCTTTAACAAAACAAAAAATACCAACAATTTTATTTTTAAAATGGAACTTTCCCCATCACCCCACCCCCCAATTCTTGTAACTCCCATCCCCTTTCCTCAACCCCTATAAACCCCCCTATTTCCCACCTAGAACCACCTCCTCCTCCAAAATATCCCCTCGCATCCCCTTCTCTTGTTCCTCCCTATCCCACAAGCTCATGTGGCCACCCTCCCATCAAAATCAATGGAAGTCAGTCATCCAACAATGAATCAACAAGTGTCAATCAAGAGGGTCGTGCACAACCACCCAACCATTAGAAAGTATATAGAAAAAAGCATTTGAAAATGGCTCTAGCCATTGTTTATATAAAGGGAGGGTTCTATCATCGCAACCCCACTTTGAAAAATTGATGCAAGGAGACCATATGATGGAAAATACAAACATCAAGTATCCAATGTGAGGAGGTCCCTAGGTACACCCTACCTCTACATTAGTTTCCAATGGTGGGTCGTCCATCAAGGCCCCCTCTCATCAAACACATCACATGATGCCGCAAATTACTCTTTCCTCCTTTCATCCACAATTTCTTCCTATTATAACCCTACCTAAGTGGTAATGGGGGGATCAGAGATCCCATTAGAGTAGAAGTGGAGGTCATTCAATGTAAAATGGGCTAGGTCCACTATATTACTATTATTAAATAAGGCCTACTAAGTTAGTAAATAAAGGTAATGGGACCTCAGTAAAAGAGATCCACTAGGTAGTTAGGAGGTTAGGAGTTAGAATTGTATGTTGATTCTATAAATAAGGATGGAGTACTCCTTATGAGATATGGAAAATATTATTTTTTGTTGAGCTTAGTTCATTAGGAGGAATCCCTTTCGAAAGCGAATTTGAATAGGGTTGTATTCATCCCATCAAAAGAATCATTCATATTAATAAAAGTGAAGGTTTTATTTAATCTCTCGTGTGATATTGTGTGAATGTATTTTCATATCTAAGGTCTTTAAAAATTGGTATAAAATCCACTTGTGGCCACAACATTGGAATTTTTTTCTCTTTTTCATAGATTTTTTAAAAGAGAAAAAAGAGGGCCATGACACTCAAATGAGTTTATGAGTCATTTCTAGAAGAATCTCCAAAAAAAAATGTAGATCTAAATTCCTCTAAAAAAAATAGCAGATTTCAAAAAGAAAAATCACTCAAATCCAAGTCCAAGAGAGGAATATATTGCAATTTGATTTTCACCTTTTTTAGGATTTTGAAATATAGCAACACAGACCTTGTAGAGGTCATATCTTTTGATAGAATAATCGGAGTGCAACAAGACCATCACCATTGGAAAGAAAATTTTAAGGGATTTCATTTGATATGTTATATTCCTTAGTTCCAGCTACTCTCCCTTGTGCTATTATCCTAGCACCAATTTCTCCTTCCATTGAAGCATGGTAAGGTGGGGAGCCAAAAGTCAGGAGAACCAAAATATTATAGCCAAACTTTATTAGGATAGGTAGTCCGATATGGAATCTATGAAGCGGGGTTGGGTTGGGTTGGTTTGGGTTAAAGAGTTGTTTTACAGTTATTCTTTCTATCTTGGAGAATATGTCCTTCAATAGTACCATATCTCCTTTCATCATCGAAGATTATATACAAGACAGAGAGACATGGAATGACATAGAGGATGCTTCTGAGAATTGGTACATGGATTCTTGTAATATTTGGGATGACAACTATTTATGTATTTTTTTTAGGAATATTCTCTTTCTTGTGAAGAACAACAACATTATGATTCTTCTATAATAAAAAACTTCCCCATAACTCCATCATTTTCCTACTCCTTGGAGGATTTCTTTGCTTTGGAGGTTTATTTGGATCCATTTTATCCTCTTGGGTATATGTGGCCAAACACTCAGTAGTTTGAGGATCTTCAGTATCAAAAATGGGGTGCTAGCTACAACACATGGACATTATCCCTAGGTTTTTGGATGAGACCCTTCAACTACTTCATTATGTCCATTAGCACTCGTACATGCGACCCATTCTTAAGTTTGTGTTTGTTGCATGCAATCAACATGGTGGCTCACACTAGTCCATGGGACATTGGTTTCTACTTGAATTTCCCATGGGACCTTGGATTATGGTTGTACAAATTCACACAAAGCATCAAGGATGATGCTTTTCTAAGGGGGTGGGAGTGTTATGACCCTACCTAAGGGGTAATGGGGTTCCCAAAGTGTGCATTAGAGTAGAAATGGAGGTCATTTAATGTAAATTAGACTACGTCCACTATATTGTTATTATTAAGTAATTCCCACTAAGTTAGTAAATAAATGTAATGGGACCTCATTAAATAAGGTCCACTAGGTGGTTACGAGGTTAGGAGGTTAGTATCGTATGGTGATCATATAAATTAGGATGGATTAATCCTTATGATGTGTGGAGAATATTATTGTATGTTGAGATTATCTCATCAGGAGGAAGTACCCATCAAAAGAATAATTCATATTAATAAAAGTAAAGGTTTTCTATTATCTCTTATGTGATCTTCCATGAATTTAATTTCATATCTAAGGTGTTTAACACTTCCTCACATTTGATACTAAATGCAACTAGTGGTGCATTGATCATGGGGGAATAGTCCCGCCAAACACTTCGACACAAATCAAGCATCTAGTAAGATAGCACACCCATGACCACCTTATTGTTTTTTAAATTGAGTTTCTAGTAGGAGGGGTCCCATACAACCACCTCATCATTGGTTGCATCGAATTTCCGACATGATAGGTCCTTAGTGTCCTGAAAAAGAGAGCCCTTATAACCACCCATCATTGAAAACCATGTGAATGGTCTTCAGATGGCTAGCTCCTATCATTTTCTAACAATTAAGTGGTAATAGGAGGGGGAGGAAAGGGTGAATGTAGAAGTGGATAACTTAAATGATTTTTTTGGTCTTCTAGTGTTATTTTTTAATTTTTATTTAGAAATTTTTTTTATGAGGGGGGTTTAAATTTTTATGCTTTTTTTAAGTTTTAGGAATGAATTTTTATGTTATATTTTTTCATTTTTTAATTAATTATTTTTATTTGTGGTGTGTTATGAGGTGAGAAAGGGGCGATAATGATGAGGGGAATGCTCGTGGGTGAATTATTTCTGTAAAGAATATTTTTATATAGGTCCCTCACTAAGCACTAATAGTACACCACTAATCCCTTAAAATAAAATTAAGCAGTTATGGACTAAAATGAAAATGAATTAGCAAAAGAATAATCTTCTTGAACTTGAATGTAGTGTTTTTTTCTCATATATTTTAATTAATAGACAATGTTTTTTCACTTTCAATTTATCAAACTGAATGAATTTTCTACTTTTATTAACTCATATTTGAATTTGAAATTTTTGAAATTTTAAAATGTCAATTTTATTTATATTTTTTTTATTCAAACAAATATTGAAAAAAAATACTATATTTAATTTAATTTTTATGAACAATTAACATACCCTTTTCACAAAATCATTTAAAAAATATATGAAAATAATTCCTTTTAGCATTTTTAAGTTTTTTAGGAAATCTACTAAACTTCCCCTAAATTTCTTTAGGTTGTCTTTATGCTCACAAACTTTATTCATAATGGTGTCCATATTATATGAAGATGGGAGATGAACAAAGGGATTACTTGGGGAAAGTGATGGATTGTCACTCAAAGGCCTCTTCATTTACAATATCAAGAACAAGAGCAGCAAGCAGCAATGTCCATGACATTAGCTTGCAGCATAGATGCATGGGCATGCGTAGGTATGCAACTAAGAATTGCATAGACATGTAAATGAGAATTGCATAGACATGCAAATGAAGAAGCTCAGTGATGTTATATGCACAAAATTTCCCAAGTTTAGATGCAGGGATTATGACAAGTGCCATGCCTATAAATATATCTAGCTGTCTTTGCAGTATACACATGCATTTCGTTTTCCAACCTGTAGTGAAAATTCCAACACTCTTGTTCAAAGGTAATGCATTTCCATAAAAAAAACAACAAAACATCAAAAAGAGAAAGCTTTGAAATCATCACCCATTATTCATGATTGAAGATAAAATGGTTAAAAAATTACAATTACATTAAAATATTTCAATATTTTCTCTTAATGCCAAAACCTAAGTTAAAAAAGAAAAAGCATTGAAATGTTCACCAATTATAATGGAAAATAAAATAGTTAAAAAAATAACTTTAATCTATTGATTTATTTTAGTATAGAGTACACACCTTAATTATAAGTTGATGAGAAATCATTAGTAAAATAATCAATCTGGAGAATGCTCATTACTTTTTTTTTTTTTAAGTATATAGTACACCTTAATCCTAAGTTATAAGTTGATAAGAAATAATTAATAGATTAATCGATCTTGGAGAATGTTCATGAAAGAAATGACTAAGGAATAGGTGGTTGGTGTGACTTGATAGGAGAAATGTGAAACAAAGGAAAATAAAAAGTTTTCAAAACCAGGAACATCCAAAGAGATTAGAAAAAACTTGATGTAGATCGTGATGGAAGAGAAAAATGCATAAGTGCCATAAATGCATCAATCTTAGTTTAAAAGTTTAATCCAAAGCTGTTGGATTCAAGCAAAGAGTTCTCAAAACCAGAAAACATACAAAGAGATGAAAGAAAACATGATTTTGATAGTCAAAACCAAAAAAATCCAAAGAGATGAGAGAAAACATGATTTCTACTCTATTGCTGCGTTTTCCCAAACCCGTGATTTATCCAGGCCGTGAGGCCCAATTCAGATGGAAAGAATATCCCGTACATAGTATGCAGTAAAATTAATTGTATATCCAGCATATTATTATTTGGACTTGATAAATAGTCTAAGTGTGGGGTTCGATCTGGGGTTGCAAAGTTAGTCTTATTGTTATTAGCAACTTCATTTCTATTTTTATAGTTCTAAGGGATACGTACCTATATTTTTTAAAAGAGAGTATCCCCAGGTCATTAAAACTTTACAATAGGAATAAACAATTTCCAAGTGAGGTTGTAAGGCCCTAAATACTATTACGTTGATAAATGGAAGCTTACCTTTTATGTAGCTCGCCCCTACAGGCTCGATCTTCCTAGCCTGAATGCCAAATTGATCGTGAGTCTCGCTTTAGCGATCCAATTGGGCATAAACGATCTTCCTGGAGGTGATTAAATTATTATTGAGATTTATACATAATGTGGTTAACCGTTAAAGCTTTATTTAAGAAGTTTTCTTTCTTTGTATGATATGGAATTAAAGCTTCTTTACAAAATATTTCATAACATGGTAAAATGCACGAGTGCCCTAAATGCATCAGGTTAATTCAAATCTGTTGGATTCAGGACGAGGAGCAGAACATGCATCTTTTGATTTGTGTTATTGATTCAGAATGAGAGGCAGAGCATACCATACTAATTGGCATCTTTTCTAACTCTATCAATACATGGAAAAATACTATATGTATTACTAGAAAATACTATATGTATTACTAGAAAATCCATATATATTGATGATTGGTTCACAAATACTATCTCAGCACAACAAGGAAGCGATTAGTCTAACTTCAGAAGCAACTCTAGGTTATTTGAAAAGTTGCTTTAAGGTTTATAGTATGAATGGAACTTAGACAATGGTCAAGCCGGATGGTGCACTCTATGGCCATAATTTTGGAAGTATGGATTGAGGACGAAATAACATGCTCACTTAAGACCATTTTTGATGCCGGTGAAGGAATTGAAAAATAGAACCGACCTATGCTGAAAAAACATTTACATAAAAAACTAATATGTTTTTTAAAGCACATAGCTCAAGAAACTTGGAAAAAATCTCAAATTATTATAATAATGGAATATGTTATTTAGCTAACATCTCAACTAAGCACAATAATAAGAAAACAAGTGACAAACTATGAGCAATATTCCTAGCATTCCTCTAAACAATAAGAGCATTGGCCTCCAATGCTCTTAGGAGAGATGGAAAATGCTATTGTTGTTGACACTCAACGAGGTGATGAAAAATCTAGCTTTGTATAGAAAAAAAGTAGGAAAGAATGAAATCCTAACAAGTATTCATGTTATGAACTTGATATGTAATATGAGTAGTTAGGATTGTTGATCCATGATAAGTGTTCACAACATCGTCAATGCCCAATTGATTCTAAAGAACATGACGAAAGTAATCAGATCGGAAATGGCATAGGCAGAAAAAACAGGGAGGGAGGGATGATGGGCTTACAGGGCTAGTGGAGGCTGACACAGGAGTCTCCCAATAAATAATAAATATCTCATTTCAACGAGTCATCCCACCCACTCGGATCATTGAACCTAGTTTATCCATATAATAGAACTAGGAATAGTTTCGCATCCAACTAATATCCCATATGATGGCAGTATCATCCATATAATGAGATATTGATTGTCCCATATTATTTATGAAAGGAAGGAACATACAACTAGCAAATGAATTCTCGTATCGTGTTGAACCACCTAGTCTCCCATCCAACTAGTTGCAATATTATTATGAAAACATCCAACCTGTTGCAATATGATTATGAAAATATCTGCATAATTTAAAACACATTGGCATAGGCATCGGTATCAGCATGATTGATTGAAACATTGGTCAATTCCGTCTAACAAAACTAAACCTAAAGTCTTAAAAAATTATGAGATTGTCAACTCATGAACTTGTGCTTGAATGCATACACATCTTCATCTTACAATAATGGAAAATTCAAATTTACATATATTAAAAATTACCTTGGCTGCCGAAGTTATCCAATGACTCTAACGAGTTCTTCCTCTGCCATTCATAATGCCCCGCCAACCTTCATCTGTAACTTCTCTTTGCGTCATCAAATTCCGCTATGCCATGGATTCTAGATAGGCACCACATCACATAAACACCCAATTATTCATATGTATTATCACATTATACTAGTATGTATGAAGCCATCTTGACCTACTCAAACAAAAAAAAATTGAGGTGCAATCATCTCCTCGCTAGTTACCTGCTACACTGCTGACAGAAGCATTGCTCGGTGCAGAGAACAATGAATTTGGGGGATTTGGAATGCATTTCACAGACTTTATGCCTCTTGTGATATTCTTTTGCATTTGCCAACACTACGTTCACCTTTCCACTTGAAAACGAGGAGGTTGGGTGGTCGAAGCCAGCAAAGCCCTCGATTTCTTATAAACGCAATCTTCAGTGCTATTACCAGAGATTGGATTAATAACCTTGGCCAAATTCGCACCATCTCCAAAATACTGTTGTTTTTCTAGCTTAAGGAACATCAAGGAATCCCCTTGAACATGACCTTGATGGAATTAATGTTTTCTCTTATCGGAACCTCATTAGCACTCTAATAATTGTCATTCCTCCCACCCAAGCCAACAACCACCATATTTCTCTGACCAGAATGGTTATACTCGGATCCCCCAATAAAATTAGCACCATTTTCAACACCTTCGACAAGCCAACCCTTCAATAATCCATTTCCTTCGCTTTTCACACAACCCTCGGCAAAAGGATTCTGATGAATATTGGAATCCAGGAAATTGTGCCTGAAACTGTGCCTTATGGTTTCCTACAAAACTCCTATCATTGATGACTTCAGTATAATTACCAGCAACCATGAGAGGCTCAGGAAGGGATGAGGACTCATGAACCATGTTAATCCCTCGGAATAATTCCTTCCCAATATTATAACCCTCTTATGAACAAACCCATTCAACCATGGGTAATCTCTCATACCTATCCCCCACAGTACTATAAATCCATGTTCAACCTTCCTAGTCCCAAGGACTCTTATGTGTAATTTTATATTGTGAATGCAACAAGGTGCATTATCGTTTTCACACAAAACATGATTGTGCATATTTGGGCAATTAGGGTTTGCTTAGTTTGAAGACAACAAATGTGGAAGAGGGATTACATGTCTCAAGGTGGTGTAAATACAAGAAAATAATTCAGGGTGACTTAGAGCACCAACAAGTCTATCATATAAGAAGATCATTTGCATTTGTATCTACTGAAATGAGGGACCGTGCAAGGACCTCAGGCCTCCAATAATGACGTGAAAATATTTTCCTCTATTTTCCAGCTCAATTCTGAAAATGAATTCAAAATATTAGCAAGTCAAACTTGTTGTACTATTGTATACTACATGTGGTTAAAAAAAATAAAATGGATGGAGGACGAACCTTGCAGCATTTGTGCAAATGCTCCAAGGACAACAATCTCCGCTGCATAAAACTTGCAAATGCTAATTCAAAAACGTCAAAACAAAGCTACATGATTGCAGTAATGTTCACTTATTACCCCAACTTCCATATTCAAATTCAAAAACAGGTTCTGAGCAAGTATGATTACCATACCGAATTACGGAATCGGAAAATGTCTTCTCGACCCACTTGCGTTTGAGACTAATAAGATCTCTGCCAGGGCAGTAGTCTATGATCCAAGCAATTATTTTATCCATCTCGAAATTCCTGAGCAAGGTAGGAAGAAAAGGATGGTCTACATTATAAAGAATTTTCTTCTCTATACGCTCCCTCCTGAAGCCATCCTCACCTTTCCTGACTATGGCAGACTTGCTCATGGATTTCAAAGCAAGGGTCCTGTTGCGGCCTTCCCCGCGGACCAAGAGCAGGGCCCCCGTTTCCCCCTTTCCAAGGACCTTCAGAGCCTCGAGCTCTTTCATCACCGACTCCATTAATTTATCGTTCCAGAAGTCATGTCAATGCATAGAACGTCAGTCGTTCCTAGAACTCATGTCATTAGATAGAACACACAGAACGCCACCTGACAAAGGACAGGACAACAGGGACAAGCAGTGGCCGAAACCCCCGCGACAAATTACGAGGACATAATTATAACCAAAACATTGCAAAACTTTGGAGAATAAAAAAATTGTGAATTGTAGATCGAGACTAATATGTCCGAAATGATTCCATTATGTCATGGACATAATAAATCAAAGACTACCATAAAACTAGCATTCCCTTTTTTCCAAGAAAAAATGATTTAATTCCTTTGTATGATATGTGTAGAAATAAAATTGCAAACAATGGATGGAAAACTAGAGGCCATACCACAAAGTAATTGCAACAATCCATGCATAAGAAGTGTCAATCAATCATTGCTTAAAATTGGACATGGACAGTCACTTAGTTTTCAAATGAAGAAAATGAATTGATTGTAAGTGGATCTTTCAGCAAAAATATAAGCCATACGAATTGAATCATTGGTAGCAAAGAGGTTGAACATGAATTAAAGGTGTTGATTACCATGAAACCCTTTAATTGGTTGTGGAGATGACTTCAACAATTATACTTTTAGCAAATATAGGTGCATTGGACCTACATATTTGCAAAACTTTATATAAAACAACATTCTTGTATATTTGATTGGATGAATAAAATTATATGAAGTGTTTAGAGGGTTATGGACATCCAATGGGGAGCAATTTGTTTGAAAATTGTAAAACTTATTGTATGGGCTAAAGCAATCTATTAAATCCTGGTACCAATGCATTTATAGTTACTTGATCAAATAAGGTTTTAAACATCCAAGTGTGTACATCAAACAAATTGATGCGTAAACCATAATATTAGCCTTGTATGTAGATGATGCAATCTTGTGCGCAAGGATTTTCCATTTTGTGAATCATTTAATCTAAAATTACCTCTCATCGAGAGATCCATTATGTATTCAAAAACAAAGAGACAACATGAATGGGAAGATTGATTGGAATCCAAAGAGGTACATCTAAAGTATCCTTTCCAATTTTTGGTTAAATGAATGTAAATTTGTGGCAACAACAATGGAAGAATAAATTTTCAAGAGATATGGTTTAAAAAATATTCATTGACGAGGAGGCTTGGGAACTCAACCTATGAACATACGACATAGTGTGTGCATTCATAGGATATTAACCACCATAGATCCGTCTTAAACCTACATTATTAAGAACTAAGAGAGATCATGTAATTTTTTTATCCTAAATTTTTTACACATCAAGAAAAAATTTACACCTCAAGAAATTGGATCTCTCTTGGAGCTTAATAGATATGGATTTAAGATGGATCTATGTAGTGCTTAATAGATTTGGTTTTAAGATGGATCTATGCTGGTTGGTTTTCTATTTTATGAGCCAACATGATTTTTTTTAATTACTTTTTATTTTTTATAAATTATGAGCCGACATGGGAACATTACATTACGTAACGTGACAAACATGAAAACATCTCCCCCATACTAGGTTGTAAGCACATTGCTACTCTCAGTACAAAGAATACCCTTAATTTCACTACATATTAAGTATTTCCTCGCAACCAATATGACTTTACAATTTTAAAACCCCTTATTGTCACTAAATATCCTAGGTATCCATTTTTTACATGACATTTTAAAAATCCCTTTTTATTTTTACCCTCATTATGGTGACATGACATGATCCAAATGGGTATCGGTGGCCACCCACCTATTCCACTGGCTGAAAATAGATTTTCCAGTTTGGTAGTTTTTCAAGTCGAAGGACTTCTCCATATGTGTTATAGGTCAAATCTGCACTTCTCCGTCCGTGATCACCTTTAGCTGTCGATCACACAAAAGGACAACTTGGATTGAAGAGCATGATGACCTTAGATGATGCTTTGACCGGACCTACTCCTCTGCAAGCTGGAAAAACCCTGTAAAACCTCACATTTTGACATGTGAGCTACCCTACAGGCATAATAGCAACGCACATGCCCTACTCCACAGGAATAAGAGTAGCGCACACATCCTAGTATGCCCTACTCCACTTCAACAAACTAGCGCACACCTTCAAAAAGCCTGCAAGCGCTGGTTGTAAAGCATTGAAGTTACATATTGAGCGCTACTCCACTGTGAAAAACTCGCACACATCTTGAAATGTGATAAAAAATATATTAATTTGACGAATTGGGATTAGTTGAAGTTAGTTTTGCAACTTCCCCAACCTCCCATTTCAACCACCTTTCGATCGAAACTGCCTACCTTGTCCCATAAATACAAGGAGGATTGAGGAGAGGGGTTAGACATATTAAGACTCTCATTCACAAGAGGAGAAGCTTGCATTAAGGGTTGTTATGCTGGAAGAATTCCAAAGTTAGAGAAGAGTAGGAGCCCAGAATTTGGTTGCACAAGCACTTTGAATGATCAGGTATAATTTGCACTGATTATTTGCTTTTGACAATAAAGGTTGAAACATCCTTCTTGTCCCAATCAAATGCCTAATGGATTGTGTGTTTGTTTGGTTAAATGCTTGATTGTTCTTGATGTTTAAATTGTATTTCAATTTCATCATCCTTATATCAGTCAAGGTACGCTGAGGAAGGTATCTTTGTATTGCAGGTCTATTGAGTAGAAGATCAAGTTGAAGATTGAGTGCAAGATCGAGCAAAGCTAGGATTGAACGTCGTTAATATGGTATGTCTTCGAGATCCTTGATCTCTTTCCTTTTGTAGATGCTTATGTAATATGATCAATATGTTTACCTGTCACCATAGAAGTTGGTAGTGTCCATTTCCTCACTAGAAGGTAGAATTCCTGAACAACAGACTGGTGACTCCGCTGGGGATCAGTTGTTTTTCTGCTCTAGGAAATCCATTTTTTTTTCTTTCCAGTACTTTCTGATCTCTTTGATCCTCTGAGAGGCCTTGTAGGTCACCCCTACCTACTTTCCTTTGCTTGAACCAACCCTTTTCACCTCTACAAAACTTGATTTCAACCTCTCCTGACTTGTGCGCTACTCCTCTGTACATATGGTAACGCATACCTGAGTTTGTGCACCACTTTCCCTACTGCACAGTAGGGCATATCTTCCAGAATACGCTAGTTTTCCTACTTCACAGTAGAGCACACTCTTGTAACTCTCTATTTGATGTGGGGTTTGGATTTCCGCCTGTTAGGTATGGTTTCTAGTTTTGTACTTGGCCTTCTTAACTGGTCTTTGAGGTTTGTAATCTTAATTTGAGTCTCGTTAGCCTCTCTTAAGTCCCTTAGGTCATCCTTTGCTTGCTTGATTACTTTTGAGGTGTCTTGTTTGTTTGTGACTCTTTTTGGAGACCGTGCGTTGTTCTTTAACTGACATAGCTGCTCATCCATATCCTAGTACTTGGATTTCCACACCCAATGTAGGGCCGAATGTCTCTACAACTATGCCTGTCATGAGTACCATGACTGCGCCGTCCACCTCTACTACCCCTGGTTTTAACACCTTCGCAGGTTACAACATGAATCAAAATAATGTACCTGTAGGAAACACCCCTTTTTCTTTGTTTTCTAGAGGAGGGGGTAACATCCTTAATCAACAATATGGCAGGGCTAACACCCAGCCACAGTGGACGAACATATAGAGTACCAACCCACTTTCATTTGGATGGGGGAATTTCAACAACACTTTCACACAATAGCAAATAGTAGGGTGCAACCCCAACCAGCAGATGGCTAGGGGCAACCCCTACCAGCAGATGGATTGGGGAAACCCCTACCAGCAAATGGCTGGGGGCAACCCTAACAAATAGTTTATGGGTCAAAATATGGGTGGTTCCCCCTTTATGACCCCAGCTTATCATATGCCATCTTATAGACCTCGTTTACTATTTCTACCAACTCTGAATTCTCCAGATATTTCCAAGTTAACGAATGATCCGGTGTACCATAACGCGACGTGGCCACCTATTCCTACTAAGCTACCTTCAGACATTCCAAAATTGGAAGGAAAAACTGGTGAGGACCCTGGTGATCATGTTACCACTTTCCATTTATGGTGTTCTTTGAACTCGTTGAACGAAGATTCTGTTAGGTTGAGACTTTTTCAAAGAACCTTAACCGGTGTTGCAGCCAAATGGTACATTGAGTTACCTACAGCCACATTTTTTAATTTTTGTGATCTCGCGACAGTTTTTCTGAACCACTTCCAGCTTCCTGTTCGGTACGATGTCGGGACAAATCTTTTGTCTACATTTAGACAGAATAAGGCCACTCACTTATCTGATCAAATTTAGGAGTGGCGAAGATGGAACAGGCTCATTAAAGCCAATATAACTCCAGAATTCCTTTTAGAGTGGTATCTAAAGTCACTCCTTCCTTACATTTGTAAGGAAGTAGCTACTTTTGGAGTGTCTTCAGAGGAAGAAGCCATCTTACGGACCCAGCAGCTAGACCTAGTTTATGCACAGTTTGGGCTACTTTATGAGATTATACTGGATGCACCTCAATCAAACACTGATCTTAGCAGACCTAAACCTGGACCACATGCTGATGTCATAGTGGGTTCAGTTGATTCTGTAGCTTTCGACGCATTGACTAAGCAGGTTCATGCCTTATCTGTCAAACAATTGACTGCAGAAGCGACCTCAAACACAACCTCTCTTTATACTACTGAATCTGTAAACCAGGTTCAGAACAATCAAAAGGGCCCTCGGCATCCCAACAATAAAAAGAAGGGAAAGAAAGGAGAGGGGAACCAGTAAAAACCCAAAAATAAAGAGAATGCCGAGGAGGGTAACAGAGAAAAAAAGAAGGTTAAGTTACCTTGTAAGCTTTGCAGGTAGGATCACCTCACTCATCAATGCCCTCTCCTCGAAGAAGCCAGGAAGCTGCTTCAAGAAAAGAAACCTGCCGTACTTAAAGATCCATTTCCTAAGGGGTAGGGTTTAGCTTTTGGCACCTCCAATGCTGGGGGCACTACTCATGCTTTAGTTGATCAAACTTTCATCAACATGGTTAGCGCGGATGCACTTTTGCAAATGCGAGCAAGAAATTATACCCCGAATGTGCCGAACAAGGATAAAGAGATTCCAAAATCTTCCACTCCTCTCCACATTCCAGTGGATTCGTTTCCCAAGATCCAGAAAGGTGTCTTGAAATTGGCCTCGCACAATCCTAACGCTTGGGCTGCTGCCAACTACAATGTGGTTGAAGATCTATCCCAGACCCCTTGTGCTATGTCCACCTTAGAAGTTTTGCAAAGTTGTCCGTTACAACGAAATGCACTTCTGGTAGTGATTGGAAGTATGGAATCATCCAACTTGACTACATGCTTTGATATGTTTGATATCAAGTATCGGTTTCCGTACCACGTTTCCATACAAATAGAAGTAGTTCATGGTCCCATGACCATTGGACGGGATGTTGTAGATGAGGGCGCGTCGATGTGCGTGATGTCCATTTCTTACTGGAAAGCTTTAGGCTCTCCCGAGTTAGCCCACTCTAACACACTACTTACCGCATTTGATGGCAGAACTTTTCGTCCACATAGAGTCTTGCCATCATTTGACGTCACTCTGGCCGGTAAGACAGTTGCTGTAGAGATTGAAGTTTTGGACGCTCTGCTTGATTACAACATGTTATTAGGTAGGAGTTGGACATATGCCATGCGAGCTATTACATCAGCAGTTTTTCAAGTTGTTATGTTCCCTCACGAAGGTAAGATCGTCACGGTCAATCAGCTTTCATTCTGTTGGTGAAACAACCAGACTTCATCGGAATCCACAGTTCCTTTAGTTGATCAATCTACCCCAGTAAACGAGAGTTTAGGAGCAAGGATTTATGAGTCATTAATAGGCACTTTTGACCTACCCTCTCCCGTTCTTTTCATATGTTCTGATGTAGGTACATCTACCAAAACTTTCATAGTTGGTTTAAAGACTGATCCGTGGATCCTTCCTACTGTACCAGAACCATCAGTGCCTTTAACCATTGCAGAAATAGCATACATAGAAGCACAACATGCTGCAACGGAACATATAATGACTCCGACAGTCTCTACTAAGTCAGATATGGACTATGCTCCTGCATGGTCAGTGGATTCTACCCACTCTTTTGACTTTTTAGACACGGTTTTACCTTCTGATGAAGCCATTTTGGAAGCCATGATGGGCCTGGACCATCCATGGGAACATATGCATCATAGGTCATACCTGCTTCCAAATCTAGACATGATAGAGAGAGGAGAGTTCTTTATGAGACCCGATGGATTTGTTGATTTGTCCTCTTTTCCTTCTACTTCAAGAGCTGTTTACGTGGAAGGGAATATGGCTCATATATCGAGAACCATCCCGATTAACATTTCCACCAAACCCGGGGTCATGGAAAACATTTTTATTGGAGCAAACTGTTCTCTAGAAGAGATTGCTCGGTATACCAATCTTTTTAAAGAATTCCGCGAGATCTTTTCCTGGTCTTATGAAGAGATGCCAGGCATCGATCCAACCATCGTTGAGCATGTCATCACAACATACCCTAATGCAAAACCTATGAGGCAGAAGCTCCATCCTGTGAATCCTTGAAAAGCAGCCGCCATTAAGGCGGAGGTTGAAAAATTGCTTAAAGCCGAATTTATCTACCCGATTGACATGACGGAATGGGTTTCAAATCCTATTCCGGTTGATAAAAAACAAGGTACCATCCGAGTCTGTACTGAATTTCGGGACTTGAATAAAGCTTGTCCGAAAGATAACTATCCCACACCATTTATCGACCAGATCATAGATGCTTGTGCGGGACACGATATGTTTTCTTTCATGGATGGATTTTCGGGATATAGTCAAATTCAAATCAAACCCGAAGATCAACACAAAATAACTTTTATTTTCCCATGGGGAACCCCTGCCTATCAGAAGATGCCATTTGGATTAAAGAATGTTGGAGCTGCTTTCCAGCAAGCAATGAATTTCGCTTTTCACGATATCAAGCACATAGTTGAACCCTACTTGGATGACCTCCCGGCGCGATCTCGAAAGAGACGAGATCACCCAACTCATTTGAGACTTGTGTTTGAAAGATGAAGACAATATAAGATTTGATTGAATCCTAATAAGTGCGTATTCTACGTCGAATCATGACGTTTAATGGGTTTTATTGTATCCAGTCGTGGCATAATGGTCAACCCGTTAAAAGTTGAGGCGATTGTAAATCTGCCTCCTCCTCGCACCTTGCAACAACTTCAAAGTTTGCAAGGCATGTCTAACTTCTTACGACGCTTTATCATAAACTATGCTAAAATCATAAAAGGTTTCATGAGAGTACTTAAACAAGATACCTACTTCTTGTGGGATGAGGCTGCTTAAACATCATTTGAGGCTTTGAAAAAGGCACTACTTTCAACCCCCTTGTTAAGCCCGCCTTATTACACAAAATATTTTCTCTTATATCTGGCGGCATCTATTTACACAATTGGCATAGTACTAGTTCAGGAGGATGATACACTCTAAGAGTGTGTTGTTTATTATCTCTCGCGCGCATTGATAGCTCCTCAGATCAAGTATTCACATATTGAGAAGTTAGCACTAGTTGCAATCTATGCGGTGCAGAGGCTTTGCCACTCCATCCTTTTACGAACAAATACTGTGATAGCAGAGGTCAATCCTTTCCAATATGTTCTCACTCGACGCATCATCGGTGGGAAGTACAATAAATGGATTGTAATCTTACAAGAGTTTGATTTGGTTTTTCAATCAACCAAGTCAAAGAAATCACTAGTGTTCGTTGAGTTAATCTCAGAGTTCTCGAGTGACTTAGTGCATGTTGAGGAAGATTCATCATTCCTGGATGAACATATATTCCTTATAGCCTCCTCTGACCCATGGTACGGGGATATTTTAGTATATCTCCATACTTTGAGATGTCCTACCACTTTTTCTAGAGAAGAAAAACACAAACTGAAAAGTCATGCGAAAAAACTATCTCATCATCTATGATACTTTGTATAGATGTGGGATAGATTCCATCTTATGACGTTGTTTGACTTTAGAAGAAGAAAAATCAGTATTAAATGATGCTCATAGTGGAGCTTGTGGGGGTCATCTTTCTAGGTTGGAAACAACTCAGAAAATACTGCGTGCCAGGTATTGTTGGCCCACAATCTTTAAAGATTGTGTGGAAGCTATGAAATGCTGCCGTCCATGTAAGTTTTTCACCAGGAAAATGAGAGCACATCTAGCTCCTCTTCATCCTATGATTACAGCAGGTCCCTTCACAAAATGGGGGGTTTATTATATGACTTGCAATCCATTTTCGGCTGGAGGACATCATTATATCATTGTTGCCGTCGACTACTTCACCAAGTGGGCCAAGGCAATGCCTACTGTCAAGGAAGATGGAGAAACTGCCGCTTATTTTGTATTTAATCAGATTATTGCAAGGTTCGTCATACCCAAAGAAATTGTGATTGATCACAATAGTCATTTTCAGAATAACATGATGACCGATTTGTACACAATGTTAGGTTTTCGGCAAGAACATTAGTCTTTATATTATCCACAGGTGAATGGACAAGTCGAAGAAGTTAACAAAACTTTAAATATAATTCTGCAAAGAACTGTTAATGCCAGTCGAAATAACTGAAACATCATGCTATACCCTGCTCTTTGGGATTACCGAGCGAATGTAAAGACTGCTACCGAGTTCTCTCCTTTCCATCTTGTGCATGGGATAGAAGTAGTTGTTCTGATTGAATGCGATATTCCTTCGTTGATGTTGGATGTCCAACTCCTACTAGATACTTCAACACTAGAAGAACACTTGTTGCATTTAGAACACCTAGATGAGCAGCGTGCGACGCGCTCACAGCAAACGAAGTTCATAAGAAATGAGTCAAACGATAGTACGACAAGTCTGTCAGACCTAGGGTGTTTCTCGAAGGAGACCTTGTTCTACTTTGGGATCAGGACAAGGAACCTTTAGGACTTGGCAAGTTCAAGTCCATGTAGCTCGGTCCCTACATAATTTCTAAAGTAATGAAGAAAAGTGCTTACGAGATAACACACTACGAGGGTAATAAGCTTCCTGAGCCTAGAAATGGGCTCTAGCTGAAGAAGTACTACGCTTAGGCATTTGTGCTTTTTCTTGTAACATAGCTGTATATTTTGTAGAGCTAGTTTTTGCTTGTGCTTGTTAGTTAACTTTATGTGCGTCTTCATTTCATGTATCAAATGTCGACTGAACATTTCTTAGGATTTGCTGATGGTGCTAGTCGCCACACTCGACAGCTAGCTTCAGCAGCTTGGGTCATTTACTCACCATCTGGCCAACTGTTCTCTTCGGGGGGGAGTTTGTTCGGGTCCCACTACGAACAATGTGGCTGAATACAATGTGGTTATAGAAATTCTCGGAGATGCTCTTATTCATGGCATTTCACATATGGAGGTAAGACTTGATTCACAACTAGTTGTATTTCAGTTAACAGGTGTTTATCAGATTAGAGATCCTGTTTTGCTACGACAGTTTTTGTGAGTTAGATTATTGGAAAGACAGTTCGATTCCATTATATATCAACACATTCCAAGAAATTTGAATGCATTAGCTGATTCATTTGTAAATTATGTTTTAGATTAGCATTTGTATCATACATTTCTATAAATAGCATTTCACACATAAAGTTAAACACACACACATGTAAATAACCGATACTGTATATATATCTGATACTGTATCAAAAAACATAATATGAGTTTTGGATCATAAGTCTATCACAAATCATGTCATAAGATACAAAATTGGGCTCGGTGGCCTCAAAAATATACATAAAATATCCATCGCCTATGGAGAAGGAGGGGCCTCATCGGCATCTACTGCCTCTCGGTAACACATGACCAACCTAGCTATCTTCCGCAGCAACCTAGTCCATGCTGGGGGCACACCAACTACATCCTCTTGCATATCAAGAGGCACCCGCTCAATGCGATATGTGGGAATGTCATGAGTCAACCGACTCATATTCCTCTCTATAGTCCCTAACATAGCATCAGCTTCACCCACATCTGTTGGCCTTACGAAAATAGTAGGATGTCCTTCGGGATGAATTGGTCCAATATCTGCATATGACACTTGTTTAGTACTTCAAAACTCATCATAAAAATCATATACTTGAAAATTTGAAAAAATTAAATAATTTTCAAAACAGAAACATACCTAAATCTCCCCAGGCACCACCTGGAGGAAGTACTAGCTCTGGATCATGATGGAAGTCTAAACCAGCATACGAAAATTTCTCGAATGTCGGCACCTGTCTCTCCCACCATCCCCAGAAATCATCGGTATGATAGCAAAAGTGGGCTTTCACCACCACCCTAGCGGAGAAAAATGTCACCCCAACGGCCCAATCTCGGCTCGCGAGGAATTTCTGGAGGTAGAGGCATGCCCAAGCTAAGAGCAGGTACCCTCTCAAAGAAGAAGGTACAAAGGATGCTGCCATATCCAAAGTTCTTCATACTCCCGGCCTTACAACCCGAGAGTTGAAGCTTCATATTTGCTAGTATACTAGTGCACCAATCTTATACATGACCTTGCAAGCATCTGATACCGATATGCATGTAAGTCCTTGAGGATAAATGTTTTGTGGCGCTCCCCCCCATACAGTTCAACATACTTACAATAACCCTCAAAGGGAGGCTGTCAATAGTAGAAATTAGGATTTGACTTCCTGATTTCTCGGTTCCTGCCACACAGTATGCATTTATATATTCTTGCACCGAAATAGCACCCATATTGCGAGAAGATCCTTTTAAGTTTACCGCATCTCCCCTCCTAGAGAGACCGGTAATAAAGTATATGTCCTCAATAGTAAGGTCTAGGGTTTGTCCTAGGATATCAAATGCATTGGCATCTACATCCCAATATTGAACGAGTCTTTGAAGCAATCGATTAAGTGCTCTCATGTTCACGGTTCTATAAAACTTCAACAAACCACACCTTCAAAGTGCATGGAGAGTTGTCGGGTCTTGCATAGCCACCCTATCCATCTCCTCATGTTCTCTTTCCCTCTAAACAAGTACCATCCTGCCACAAAAAGATCAAATTTTTGAGCCTTGACACTTTTTTCACCATGTTCAGGGGTGTGCGCTACTCTATAGCCACACAGTCACGCATGGGCGCTACTGTGCATGAGAAATAGTAGCGCATACCTCCAGTATGCCCTACTTTTCCTCTTACAGAGTAGTGCACACGCACTTAACAAGTTGAACATGGCCCCAAAATCAATTTTGAGCATAAAAATTGACAAATAAAGTATGGAAATGCAAGTAGGGATGAATATAACTTACTTGGTGGAGGAAATAAGTTGAATGGTGGCCCGAGTTGATCGCTACGAAGGATTGAAGATCAAGGGTTTGGTCCAAAAACCTCTTCTGCAATTCCAAATGTGATATTTGAGTTTTTCAATTTGAAATTACATATATGAATTTGAATTTGATTTTTACCCACTTTTGTAAAAACTCTATAGTTTCAAATTTCATCAAAATGTTCTATTTAATCATTGAACAACTACAAATTATAGTAAGGTAATTTCAACTAATATCTCTCAAATTTTCACTAGTTTTTCATAGCATCAATCTATTAAGACTTAATTTCTTGATGATAGACCATTTCAAGTAGTTTATGGTTAAAATTATCTATCATTAAAGACTTTTTGTTGTCACTATTAACATGGTTGTTGAGATCCTAGTCTTTAGCAGGTCATGAGCTGTGATCGTGGAAGCTGTCATTTAAGTCATTTTAAGCTCTTGTTTGGACTATTGAAACCTAAACAAGATCGTCGAGCAAACTTGTCCTCTTCAAGCTCGTTAAAGGAACTAAAGGCCCATCTGCTTAGGTATAGAATTACCCCTTTTCCGGGCCTTGGTGGATAATTTACGGAAAAGGTATACTCTAGGTATACTCTAGAAGAATTCTTCTTCCATTGTTTTACACTTTTTCGGGGGAGGAGACTAACTTTACGAAAAATGACCTTTTGGAGCCTTCTTTAGGGTTTTCAAGCTCTCTAAATATGAAAACACCAAGCGAGCACTCACCTACTCGGGTTTGATGTGAAATCCACGAGAGGGTGTATAGACGATTGTTTAAGTTTTTCAGACTCTATAAACAGGAAAACACCAGGGAGCATTAACCTACTTAGGCTCGATATTAAAATCCACGAGTAGGTGTATGGATTTATTGTTTAAGTTTTTCAGACTCCTTAAAATTGAAAACACTGGCAAGCAAGAACAGATCTCGACTCGATACTAAAATCCAGAGATCAGTAATATAGAGTAATCTTCTATCTCTCCTTCGAACTCTGTAAACAAAGAAGAAGGTCCTGAGTCTTCCTCCCATGGGCTCGTTAAAATTTTCACATGGTTGGACTTATTGAGTTTTCATTCTTTCTTGGACTCATTAAAACAACAAGAAAGGTATTCTTTTATCTAAAAAGAATAAGGGATAAGAAGGATGTATCATATCTTCAGTTTCAGAGGCAGCTCAGTCAATCCTATCCTTGAACACAACACCTACTTGAGTCTATCATGTCAGTTGGGCTTAGTTTTTGACCTTAGGGTGAACCTGATCTCTGAGTTGCTTACTCCCCCTGTTGGTTATTCTTCCAACCATATGGAGGGTCTGCTAATGTCTCCTACATTACAGGCTTATATTATTTTCCCATTATGTTGAAAACTGCCTAAGTCACTTTGTGTCGTGCTCACTGTTCAAGGATATAGCCCGTGTTGGCCATTCTGCAGTTTACCTTGACCTCATGTGTCGGCCATCCTAGTGTCATTATTGTTACATGTATTACTCCATATCAGCTCATACTAGTTGAGTGTCCCTCGTGTTGGATGATGGAGGATGCCTTAAGGCCTCCGTTCCAACGGACTTCTTCCCATCGACATCAACTCATTTTTATCTGGGAACGAAGTTTAGAGTTTCGATAATACCTTGGAGATTGCAGTCACTAGTGGTAATTTTCCTCGCTATTGAATCATGAGAATACATCAATGTCTCTTATTCGACAGGTTCCTCAAGTGTTTGACTCCAAGTCCACTTATTCACACTTGTTGGATCGTACTAGGTACCTTCGGCCCCATTATCATTATCGGTGGAAGCCCTCACATTTGTTAACGTTATACACCACATTTGTTAATGTTATACATCAAGGAGCGATAATCAAACAATACCCCCCATGTTCGACTTTCAGCTCATTTATTCACATGGTTAGGGTTTGTACCTTGGGTTGTTTTGGATGAAGACCTTGGGATGTTGATGACATCACCTCATTATGTTATCACCCAAGCTACGTAGTACTGAGCCTCACTCATTTTCGGCTCTCCAGGAGACATAGATCCAGTTTGTTGTTATGGCTATGATCTCTCAGTTTGACATGGATCCACGTTTGTATTTCAAGTGGCCATGCTATATATACATCTCCTAGTTATGTATCATAGATCATGTTGTATCACACTACACATCTATATGATGTCAAGATTGTAATTGCTCGCTAACCTTGATCTTTGTTTCAGGTGTTTCTGTGACTTGGTTCTGCGGTTTCTTGCTCCTCCTCTGACTTGGAATTATAATGTATTTCGGCCATCGCTTCCCTCTAACCTCACTCATTAGGGGGCATCTATTATAGGTCAAATATGCACTTCTCCATCCATGATCACCTTTAGCTGTTGATCACACAAAAGGACAACTTAGATTGAAGAGCACGATGACCTTAGATGATGCTTTGACCTGACCTACTCCTCTGCAAGCTGGAAAAACCCTGTAAAACCTCACATTTTGACATGTGCGCTACCATACAGGCATAATAGTAGTGCACATGCCCTACTCCATAGGCATAAGAGTAGTGCACACATCCTAGTATGCCCTACTCCACTTCAGCAAACTAGCGCACACCTTCAACAAGCATGCAAACACTGGTTGTAAATCACTGAAGTTGCATATTGAGCACTACTCCATTGTGAAAAAATCACGCACATCTTGAAATGTGATAAAAAATATATTAATTTGACAAATTGGGATTAGTTGAAGTTGGTTTTGCAACTTCCCCAACCTTCCATTTCAACCACCTCTCGATCTAAACTTCCTACCTTATCCCATAAATACAAGGAGGATTGAGGAGAGGGGTTAGACATATTAAGACTCTCATTCACAAGAGGAGAAACTTGCATTAATGGTTGTCATGCTGGAAGAATTCCAAAGTTAGAGAAGAGCAAGAGCCCAGAATTCGGTTGCACAAGCACTCTGAATGATCAGGTATAATTTGTACTGATTATTTGCTTTTGACAATAAAGGTTGAAACATCCTTCCCATCCCAATCAAATGCCTAATGGATTGTGTGTTTGTTTGGTTAAATGCTTGATTGTTCTTGGTGTTTAAATTGTATTTCAATTTCATCATCCTTATATCAGTCAAGGTATGCTATTGAAGGTATCTTCATATTGCAGGTCTATTGAGCGGAAGATCAAGTTGAAGATTGAGCACAAGATCGAGCAAAGCTAGGATCGAACGTCGTTAATAAGGTATGTCTTTGAGATCCTTGATCTCTTTCCTTTCGTAGATGCTTATGTAATATGATCAATATGTTTACATGTCACCCCAGAAGTTGGTAGTGTCCATTTCCTCGCTATAAGGTAGAATTCCTGAAAAACAGATTGGCGAATCCGTTGGGGATTGGTTGTTTTTCTGCTCTAGGAAACCCATTTTGTTTTATTTCCAGTACTTTCTGATCTCTTTGATCCTCTGAGAGGCCTTGTAGGTCATCCCTACCTACTTTCCTTTGCCTGACCCAACCCTTTTCACCTCTACAAAACTTGATTTCAACCTCTCCTGACTTGTACGCTACTCCTCTGTACATACAGTAGCGCATACCTGAGTTTGTGCACCACTTTCCCTACTGCACAGTAGGGCATATCTTCCAGAATGCGCTAGTTTTCCTAATGCACAGTAGAGCACACTCCTGTAAATCTCTATTTGATGTGGGGTTTGGATTTCCGCCTATTTGGTTTGGTTTCTAGTTTTGTACTTGGCCTTCTTAACTGGTGTTTGAGTTTTGTAATCTTTCATTGAGTCTCGTTAGCCTCTCTTAAGTACCTTAGGTCATCCTTTGCTTGCTTGATTACTTTTGAGGTGTCTTGTTTGTTTGTGACTCTTTTTGGAGACCGTGCGTTGTTCTTTAATGGACATAGCTACTCGTCCATACCCTAGTAGTGTGTTGCAGGTATACAAACCTTTGTGTTTAACAATTGTTTGTTGCAACACTAGCATGCTTTGTTGGTGTCTCATCCTTTGATTTAGGGTTTGGCCCATTTGTTGAAGTCTTTAGGGTGTTTTGAAAAGCTTTTTTGAGTGCCGACACTTCTTGACCCCGTTGTCAGTTTCAGTTTCAAGCAAGTTCGAGTATCTTAGTTTGTTTCTTTTTGAGTCTTTGTGGTAGTAAGGTCATCTTTAGTTCACTTGCTTACCTTCTACTTGGCTTAGTGCTTTTGTTTAGGGTTTGGTGCTTTGGAGCAATTGTAGAGGTTTGCTTTCTGGTTATAAGTGTCTCTCATCCCTATTTTCTTTCCACTTTGTTTCCAAGTTCAAAGCTTTTTCATTTGGAAAACTTCATAGGACAAGTCTTTATCAAGTCATCAATTTGATTGTTGTGAGCTTTAGAGTCATTTTTCCTTACTCACATATCTTTTATAGGTCTTACTTGCTTCCATTTTCGAGTACTGTTTCTTTTACATATAACGAAGAAGCAAAAAATGAGTTTGGTAGTTTAGAGTAGTAAGGCTTATAATCATTTCATAGTAGCATAGTTTACTTTGTTGTGAAATTGAAAAGAAAATGAAAAAAGAGAACTTTGTTTAGGTCTGCTTAATCTTCATTTTTGGAAATAGCATAAACGAAAAAGAAAAAGAGTCCTTTTATTGTTGAAAGTTGTTTCATTTCTCACACTTTACTTTCTGTTGCAATCACACCACACAATGCACTACCTCATTGAGTAAAAAGTAACCTTAAAAAGAACTTTAATAAAATCAATTAGAAACGATTTTCTTTCTAGGGATACATGACACCAACTAGCTTAGGCTAGAGTTTCGAGCTTAAAACACCTTAAACTGCTCGAATATTGTTTCATTGCTAAAAAATAATAGTGCGACTTTCATATAGGTAAACTCATTTGTATCAAATATTCCTGGGAAACTCTACTAAAACCAGAGCTAAGCACGAGACCATGGAAGATTGGAATTGTTGAGGATATCCCCTCACTTTCCCTTCAACCATAAACCAGGGTTGATTCACATACGGGGGTCCATCCGGACTTCGGGCTTTGCTACCCTACCCATGCGTTTTGATCAGGCTGACGACTGTCCCCCCAGGATATTTTGTACTTATGGTGGCCTTAGTATCAGACCTCTAGGATCATACATAGGTGACAGCAAAGGATTATATCTGCTGTACCTAGGACAGATGTGGGAGGAAGTCCCTTGTAGGTATTTGGGAGGGCGGTTGGGTGATTCCAGTGCTTGCACCCTTAGTCATTGTATTGTGGACCCCGGGTAACTGTCCTTCTTCCTTTGTTGATCTGTTTTGGGCCCTCATCATTCCAAACTCTTCTCCAAAAGGCATCTTGTTTTCCTGGTCTCTATACTTAGGACTTTTTTGTGGTATGCTGTTTTCCCCTTATCCTTAGTGGCCACTAGGTTTTTACTTAGTTTTATTGTTATATAATTGTGGAAGACCAACAGCTTCGTAGGTCTCGAAGGTTGCAAAACCTTCTCCCACTTAGAGTGGAACCACTACCACCACCACGACAATGGAGGACAAACTCCCGTAGTCTTCTTGAAAGTACTGGTGAAATAGAGGTTCCTAGTGAACCATAACCTAGAACCCCAGATCAACAAGTTCTTAATACTATAGAGGTTGAGGATATTACTTTGATTTTAACACTCCTTTTAACCCTCCACTTACGAGACTTAACGATCTGCTTCTAGTACCTGTTGGTTTACAGCAACCCGAGTATAGTGCATATTTTTTCACACCTGGGCATATTATGACTAACCTAGGAGGAGAACTAGGAGTTCCACAGACTCCCACAATAGGTATGAATACAAATAATGTAAATCCGCCTTCCGCTGCTACACCGAGTTCGACTCAGACAATTTCTATTTCAACTCCCTCATTCAGTTTTAATGCTGGTACGTTAGGCATGCGAAGCTCAACAGCTTTGACATCCGTCTCTACCCCTACTTTTGGACCTAGTAATATAGTGAATGTTTTTCCACCTCCTGCGACTCAATAGTCGTACCATATACCTAGTACTTGGATTTCCACACCCAATGTAGGGCCGAATGTCTCTGCAACTATGTCTGTCATGATGACTACGCTGTCCACCTCGACTACCCATGGTTTTAACACCTTCGTAGGTTACAATATGAATCAAAATAATGTACCTGCAGGAAACACCCCTTTTTCTTTGTTTTTTGGAGGAGGGGGTAACATCCTTAATCAACAATATGGCAGGGATAACACCTAGCCACAGTGGACGAAGATACAGAGTACCAACTCACTTTCATTTGGATGGAGGAATTTAAACAACAGTTTCACACAATAGTAGATAGCAGGGTGCAACCCCAACCAACAGATGGCTGGGGGCAACCCCTACCAACAGATGGCTTGGGGCAATCACTACCACCAAATGGCTGGGGGAAACCCTAACCAGTAGTTTATGGGTCAAAATATGGGTGGTTCCCCCTTTATGAGCCTAGCTTATCAAATGCCATCTTATAGACCTCGTTTACCATTTCTGGCAACTCTAAATTTTCCAGATCTTTCCAAGTTAACGAATAATCTGGTGTACCATAATGCGACGTGGCCACCTGTTCCTACTAAGATACCTTCTGACATTCCAAAATTGGAAGGAAAAACTGATGAGGACCCTAGTGATCATGTTACCACTTTCCATTTATGGTGTTCTTTGAACTCGTTGAACGAAGATTCCATTAGGTTGAGGCTTTTTCAAAGAACCTTAATCAGTGCTGCAGCCAAATGGTACATTGAGTTACCTGCAGCCACATTTTTTAATTTTCGGGATCTCACGATAGTTTTTCTGAACCACTTCCAACTTCCTGTTCGGTACAATGCCGGGACAGATCTTTTGTCTACATTTAGATAGAATAAGGCCACTCACTTATCTGATCACATTCAGGAGTGGCGAAGATGGAAGAGGCTCATTAAAGCCAATATACCTCCAGAATTCCTTTTAGAGTGGTATCTAAAATCACTCCTTCCTTACATTTCTAAGGAAGTAGCTACTTCTGGAGTGTCTTCAGAGGAAGAAGCAATCTTATGGACCCAACAGCTAGACCTAGTTTATGCACAGTATAGGATACTTTATGAGATTATACCGGATGCACCTCGATCAAACACTGATCTTAGCAGACCTAAACCTGGACCACATGCTGATGGCATAGTGGGTTCAGTTGATTCTGTAGCTTTTGATGCATTGAATAAGCAGGTTCATGCCTTATCCGTCAAACAATCGACTGTAGAAGCGACCTGCGTCACAACATCTCCTTCTACTACTGAATCTGTAAACCAGGTTTAGAACAATAAAAAGGTCCCTCGGAAACCCAACAATAAAAAGAAGGGCAAAAAAGGAGAGGGGAACCAGCAAAAAACCAAAAATAAAGAGAATGCCGAGGAGGGTAAAAGAGAAAAAAAGAAGGTTAAGTTCCCTTGTAAGCTTTGCAAGCAGGATCACCTCACTCATCAATTCCCTCTACTCGAAGAAGCCGAGAAGCTGCTTCAAGAAAAGAAAACTACTGTACTTAAAGATCCATTTCCTAAGTGACAGGGTTCAGCTTCTGGCACCTCCAATGCTGGGGGCACTACTCATGCTTCAGTTGATCAAACTTTCATTAACATGGTTAGCGCGGATGCACTTTTGCAAACGTGAGCAAGAAATTATACCCAGGATGTGCAGAACAAGGATAAAGAGATTCCTGAATCTTCCGCTCCTCTCCACATTCCAATGGATTCGTTTCCCAAGATCCTGAAAGGTGTCTTGAAATGAGCCTCGCACAATCCCAACGCTCGGGCTGCTGCCAACTACAATGTGGTTCAAGATTTATCCCAAACCCCTTGTGCTATGTCCACCTTAGAAGTTTTGCAAAATTTTTCGTTACAACAAAATGCACTTCTGGCAGTGATTGGAAGTATGGAATCATCCAACTTGACCACACACTTTGATATGTCTGATATCAAGTATCCATTTCCATACCATGTTTCCCTACAGATAGAAAGTAGTTCATGGTCACATGACTATTGGATGGGGTGTTGTAGATGAGGGCACATCAACGTGTGTGATGTCCATTTCTTGCTGGAAAGCTTTAGGCTCTCCTGAGTTAGCCCCCTCTAACACACTACCTACCGCATTTGATGGAAGAACTTTCTGTCCACACGGAGTCTTGCCATCATTTGATGTCACTCTGGTCAGTAAGACAGTTGCTGTAGAGATTGAAGTTCTGGACGCTCCGCTTAATTACAACATGTTATTAGGCAGGAGTTGGACATATGCCATGCGAGCTATTGCATCGACAGTTTTTCGAGTTGTTATATTCCCTCACGAAGGTAAGATCGTCACGGTCGATCAAATTTAATTCTCTTGGCGAAACAACCAGACTTCATCGGAATCCACAGTTCCTTTAGTTGATCAATCTGCCCTAGTAAACGAGAGTTTAGGAGTAGGGCTTTACGAGTCATTAATAGGCACTTTTGACCTACCCTCTCCTGTTCTTTTCATACGTTCTGATGTAGGTACATCTACCAAAAATTTCATGGTTTGTTTAAGGATTGATCCGTGGATAGTTCCTACTATATCAAAACCATCAGTGCCTTTAACCATTGCAAAAATAACATACATAGAAGCACAGCACGCTACAACGGAACATATCATGACTCCGCCAGTCTCTGCTGAGTCGGATATGGACTATGCTCCTGCATGGTCAGTGGATTCTACCCACTCTTTTGACTGTTTAGACATGGTTTTACCTTCTGATGAAGCCATTTTGGAAGCCATGATGGGCCTGGACCATCCATGGGAACATATGCATCACAGGTCTTACCTGCTTCCAAATCTAGATAGGATAGAGAGAGGAGAGTTCTCTATGAGACCCAGTGGATTTTTTGTTTTGTACTCTTTTCCTTCTACTTCAAGAGCTGTTTATGCTGAAGGGAATATGGATAATATATTGAGAACCATCCCGATTAACATTTCCACCAAACCCGGGGTCGTGGAAAACATTTTTATTGGAGTAGATTGTTCTCTAGAAGAGATCGCTCTGTATACCAAGCTTTTTAAAGAATTCTGCGGCATCTTTGCCTGGTCTTATGAAGAGATGCCAGGCATCGATCCAACCATCCTTGAGCATGTCATCACAACATACCCTAGTGAAAAACCTGTGAGATAGAAGCTTTGTCCTATGAATCCTCGAAAAGTGGCCGCCATTAAGGCGGAGGTTGAAAAATTGCTTAAAGACAGATTTATCTACCTGATTGACATCACATAATGGGTTTCAAATCTTGTTCTGGTTGATAAAAAACAAGGTACCATCCGAGTCTATACTGACTTCCGGGACTTGAATAAAGATTGTCCGAAAGATAACTATTCCACACCATTTATCGACCAGATCATAGATTCCTGTGCAGGACATGAGATGTTTTCTTTCATGGATGGATTTTTGGAATATAATCAAATTCAAATCAAACTCGAAGAACAACACAAAACAACTTTTATTTGCCCATGGGGAACCTTTGTGTGTTTGTTTGGTTATATGCTTGATTGTTCTTGATGTTTAAATTGTATTTCAATTTCATCGTCCTTATATCAGTCAAGATACGCTGAGGAAGGTATCTTTGTATTGCAGGTCTATTGAGCGGAAGATCAATTTGAATATTGAGCGCAAGATTGAGCAAATCTAGGATCGAACGTCGTTAACAAGGTATGTCTTCGAGATCCTTGATCTCTTTCCTTTCGTAGATGCTTATTTAATATGATCAATATGTTTACCTGTCACCCCAGAAGTTGGTAGTGTCCATTTCCTCGCTATAAGGTAGAATTCCTGAACAACAATATGGATATCGACGGTCACCCACCTATTCCATGAGCTCAAGACAGATTTTCTAGTTTGGTAGTTTTTACGTATTTTTGTGTCCAAAACTTCTAAGGTCATTTTGAGTCACTAAATGATGGTTTTTAGTGATGCTACATTCCAATCATAGCCGATGGCATGCCTATATAGGTGAAATGTTTACTTCTTGGCTAAACCTTTCCAACAAGCTACCCAACGCCCTAAACAGAGATCATATGAAAAATTTATGCCCCTCAGAAGTTGACACCTCAACTAACCACCTTGGAACCCACAAACCTTTTTATGGATCATCTCCTTGTTAATTTTTTATCTTTAATTCGAAGCTACAATAATACTTGAAATAAAATAATAATCATACACATAAGCAATCACATTCGACACATGAATTTACTTTGTGGAAACCCTCTATGACTTGAGGGATAAAAACCCATCAAAAACTTCCTTAGTATATTGATAGATAACATAGAATGTATTTTACATTAGCCACCCCCAATGCAACTACAGAGCAAGAGAAATATAAATAAGAGAGACTCGGAATAAAATCAACTAATACTGTTTTTCCACCCAAAGTAACAGGTACCTGAGGGAGGAATCCCAACAGTTCACTAGGTCTTTTATCGAAAGTCAATGACCAATTAACAGCTGGAACAAAGTTAGGAAAACCTAAATCTCTCCAAGCATAAGGGGATAAGATACTAACATAGGCTCCTTCATCTACAATACATCAATGAACCGCATGGTTGCCGATATCAACCTTTATCTGGAAAGGTGTAGCAAAAGGAAGGAGAGGCCCAGTTAGACTATTCCAATCAAAGGAAATGATCCCAGAGCTTGGTAGTGGTTCACTCGGCATAGATGAAGTGCCCCCCATTTCAGAAACATCCAAATTGGTAATGCAGAAGACTTTAGGGACAGGTGCATCAGTCTTCGAAGGACTGATGGGATCGGTAGAAGATTACATCGATTCGATCGCTTCACTCTCCGAAGGAAGAGTGGGGTTGACCAAAGATTGCATTGGTTCAACCACTTCAACAACCAAAGGTTGATCTAGCTGTTGGGAATCTATAGACAATTCAGGAGCAGAGGATCCTTCAGACATGGACCACACTCTCTGCACCTTTGGTATAGCAGGGCATAGGTGAGTAAGGTGATCTCCCTTACAAAGTTTACAAGGGAACATTGGCTTCCGTCCTATAAGCTTAGACTCCTTTACAAAAACATTACTCTCATCATGACTAGCATTGGCTGACAGCTTGCCCCCAACATGACTTGCAGTGGCTGGTTGCTCAGAAGCAGAAGAATTTTGAACCATGGACCACACTCTTTGCACTTTTGGAAGTACAAGGCACAAATAGGTCAGATGGCCTCGCTCGCAAAACTTACAAGGGAACTTAAGCTTATGTTTGTTAGGTTTTTCAACAATTTCAACGTTCTCAACATGACTTGCAGTGGCTGATTCAGTGTCTCCAGTATGGCTCACAATAACTGGTGACCTGTCATTAATATGACCAGCAATGTTCAATGACGTGTCCTTAACATGAGCAACAGTGGTTGAAGACATGATTTTAGTATGATTTATAGTGACTGAAATTTTGCTTCCAGCATGACCACCAGAGGCTGGGTAGGTTCCCCCAGCATGACATTCAGAGGCTGGGTGGGTAATTTCAGTATGATTTATAGTGAATGAGCGAGTTCTCCCAACATGAACACCAGAGGTTGGGTAGTTTCCCCCAGCATGACCTTCATAGGCTGGGTGACAAGGTTCAGTATGATTTCCAGTAACTGAATGAGTTTTCCCAACATGAACAACAGAGGTTGGGTAGGTTCCCCCAGCATGACCTTCAGAGGCTGGGTGGCTACCCCCTTGCTTTGGAATCTTCTTCCTATTCTTCCTCCATCTATTCATTTTAGACTACTGGTTACTAGTATTACTACTTTCACCACATGAGGTAGAAGGAGGAGGAGAAGATGTTACTGGCGAAGAAGGCATAGCGTTCTGATGCTCTTGATGTGAGGTGCTTACTTGAGAAGAATCAAGAGCATGCAAGGCATTCAGAGTGGAAAACAACCAAACTAGTAGCCCTATAGTGAATCCCGGAAGATTCAAAGTAGCCATTAAGGGAGTACCAATGTTCCCGACAAATGGAAAATCACAAGGAGTCTCTTGAATAGGGGTACCTTGATTGGTGCTCACTAGGATTCTATCCATAGTTTTCGACTCAATGGGATAGAAATATCTAAGGCCAAAATACAAGTGGCACAAAGAGCACACCACTAAAAAGGGTCCTAGGTAATCAAACAAGAAAACAATAGCAAATACTCTCGAAAGCAAGTCTGGGATGATTAGGGCCCAGAACAGACTAACAGAGTATCGATGTTTAGTTATGTGGTGTCGTCCAGAGTTCCACTGGGTGCAAGCATTTGAATCACCAAACCGCCCTCTCAGGATTACTGCCGAAGGGTTGCCTTCCACGTCTGTCTGAGGTGAAGTGGGAATAACCGCCCACTCTACCTTTGTAAAGCCTTAAAAGTCTGATACTAAGGCTACCATCAATACGAAATAACCTGGGGGGATAGTCATCAGCCTAGTTGAAACGCATGGGCAGGGTAGCAAATTCTGAATTCTGAAAGGACCCCCGTATGCGAGTCAAATCTAGTTTATGGTTGAGAGGAAAGTGAGGGGATATCCTTAACAGTTCCAATCGCCCACGGCCTCGTGATTAGATCTGTTTTAAGTAGAGTTTCCCAAGACTATTTGATATAGATGGATTTACCTAAATGATATTTGTACTACGATTATTGAGTAATGAAGCCAGTTCTGAGCAATTTAAGGTGATTTATGCTCAAAACTCTAGCCTAAGCTAGTTGATTTCATGTATACCTAAAAAGAAAAATGTTGCTAATAAATTTTATTAATAGTTTCTTTTTAAGGGCTACTTGTTACTCAAGGGTTGTAGTGCAGTGTGTGGAATGGTTTGTATGAAAGTAAAGTTCATGTAAAGCAATGCTTTCAAATTCACAAACTTTTTCTCTTTTCCGTTTATATTCTTCCAAAAATCGAAAACTAGGCAATCCTAAAATCAAACTTCTTTTTGTATTTTTCTTTCAATATTTCAAAGCAAACTATGCTACCTTAAAACAATGCAAGACCTTACTACTATGCTACTTGAACAATTTTTTGTCTTTTATGATAAATGTAAAAGAAAGAGACCTTGTACAAAATAAAGCAATATCTAAATGTAAAGATTGTGCAAGACAAACATATAAATGGCTCAAAGCAAATGAATCAAGAGACTCGATGAAGACTTGACTTACCAAGTTTTTGAAAAAGAAAAACTTGAGGCTTGGAAACAGAATGTAAAAGAAATAGGGAAAAGAGACACTCGTGACAGAATGACAAACCTAGACAGGTTGCTCCTAAGCATCAAAACCCTAAATAAAAACACTAAGCCAAGAAAAAAGTAAGCAAGCGAACCAAGAATGACTTTAACAAAACACAGACTCAACAGAAAGAAGACTAGGAAGATTTGACTTACTTGGACTGAACTAATAAGACAATCAGCAAGTATCTAAACCAAGCAACCTTTCGAAAGCGATCCTAAAGACTCAAACTTGAAGCCAAACCCTAATGGAAGGGATAAGACAAAGTAAAAGAGTGCTAAAAGTTTCAACATACAACAAACATTAGGAATGCCGGTCTGTATGACTGCAACAACAACTAGGATAAAAGTATGTAGCTATGCTCAAAAGAGACTAATGCACGGACTTCAAAAAGGGCTAGTAAGCGACAAAGACACTTAAACAAGTACACAAGCAAGCAAACCAACTAAAAAGACTCAAGAGAGGCCAACAAGACTCAAAAGAGACATTGAAGTCTTAGGGGTCAGTCAAGAAGGAAAAGCAACAGGCTGGAAGTGGAAACAAAACACTAAAAATCAAACCCTAACTAAAAACTGGACACTACAGGAAAATGCACTATTGTGCAATGCAGAAACCAGCGCACACTAGGATATGTGCGCTACTGTGCAGTGTAAAGAGTAGCACCCATCAAGAGATATGCGTTACTATTACTAGGGAAGACCAATGCACACATGTCAAAAAGACAGAAACAAGCTTTGCAACAGCCAACTGAGATTAATGAAGCAGCAAGGAACAATAAACACAGACCTAAATTACCTCCTAAAGAGTCAAAAACTAAAAAAGGGGCTATAAGAAAACCAAAACTAAGTCTCCTAGAGCAGAATAACTACTGGTTACTCCCCAGTGGAGTCGCCAGTCTGTTGTTCAGGATTTCTACCTTATAGTGAGGAGATGGACACTACCAACTGGGCGGGGTTGGCAGGTAAATACATTAATTGCATTACAACTAGTTCTTACAAATGACAGAGATCGGGATATCGAAAGATGTACCTTTACCCGAGGGCTGGTCCTAGCTTTCACTTGATCTCCCGCTTGATCTACCACTTGGTGAAACTGCAACAAAATGATACCTTCCTCAGCGTATCTCGACTATATATAAATATGATGAAAACATAAAGTAATTTAACATCAAATATAATCAAATATTAAGCCAAATAGACATACAATCCAATAGATATCATATTTGGGACAGGAAGGGTATTTCAACCTTTTTATTGTCAAAGAAACATGAAATCAGTACAATATACCTGACGTGTCAAGATGTTTCTGCAACCGAGTCCTGCACTCCTATTCTTCACAATGACTTGGAACTTTCCTCCAGTGTAACAACCCTTAATACATACTTTCTAGGTCCCTCTCTCATGGATCCTCCTTATATTTATGGGACATGGTAGGAAATTTAAATAAAGAGGTATTTGAATTGGGAGGTTAGGGAAGTTGTATAACTAACTTCAACTAATCCCAATTCGTCAAATTAATATATATTTGATTTCATATTAAGATGTGCGTGAGTTTCTCAAGGCATAGTAGCGCACAGGACGCAACTTTTGTGTTTTGCAACAAGCGCTTGCAACTTTTCCAAGGTGTGCACTAGTTTCACTTGAGCAAAGTAGGGAATACTAGTAGATGTACGCTAGTCTTCTGCCCACATAGTAGCACACATGTCAAAAGATCAGGTAAATCAGGGAAATTCCCAGCTAAAGAGGTGTTGATGCCTCGAAAATCGTAGCATCAATCAGCAAGGGATTCTTCCTGGTAAATAGTCCCAATTAAATTTTTCATCGTTTGGTGTGGGGAATCTGTCTGGTTAACGGTTCCGGCTACCATAATATTTAAAGCTTCTTATTCTTTACACCGTTTGCGGCCCGATCCACCATTTATGTATTTTATTTTAAAGATGATATGAAAGTGCCCTAAGCTAAATGCAGGTAATTAACCTAAATTAATCTAAAACTGTCTAAGAAAATCTAACCTATCCTTGCAAGGAGCAAACTGTAAAGATGAGTAATACGCTAAAAGAAACATCTAAACATCATACAAATAGCCATTTAATCATAAAGATGCAATACTAGCAGAAGATAAAAAATATTAAAGATAGCTTTAATTCAATCAATACATTCCATTACTCATTTGAGGAAAACATCTTTGCATAGGAGAATATAAGAGCATTCATCACATAGAAGCAATTCATGATAGCAAGGAATGATCTCACAACAATATGCAGATGATGCAACAATAATCAAGTACACATTTGACACATTCTCCAGTCAAAAACGCCTTCTCCCAGGCCTTCATTAGGAAAAATAGATTTCTTGGAGCATGTAGTAAAGTAGTTCACGTACAAGGAAGAAAATTCATTCACCTGCCAAAAGTCCTTCCTCTATCTTCTTATTCAACTATATATAACTTTACAAAAGCTCTTTGAGTTGCCAGGTGTACCCTAATGCTAGGAATATTTAATTCGTCATTAGTACTTTATTCCAAAATTGAGGTAGTTCGTGGAATTATTTTACATAAAAGACAAAATAAAGGACAACTTTCTATTGACATCTTTTATAGTAAAACAATTAAGTCCCAGATGGGTCGACTGCTTCATTTGGACGCTCTTCTTCTGTTGCTTTGTCTTCTTTAGCGAGCTCATTTTCTTTTGCTGCATTGTCTTGTTCCTCAATGTAACTGGTCCACTGACTGATTTATCTTACGACAGTCCTTCCTCTTGATGAGATGGTTACATTCTACGCTATCTTGTGCTTGCACAAATCTGATTTGATTCCCTCAGCTCCTGCTGCAGCCTTTTGTGCAGTACTTTCAAGAAAAAAAATATGAACAATAGGCTGCTCAATAAAATGATGGATGTCTTCTGAGGTTATTGCCTCAACCCCTTTTAGATAATCCAGCTCTACGTCCAAATTCTTTTGCAATTCCGCCAGGCGCGGTTCTCTATTAGGGAATTCATAAATACCTTGGGGAAGAGGCATGTGAAACTTCTCATGGTCCTCCTTGATATTCAAGTAGACAACGTGGTTTTTTTTTATAGTCTTTCAGATCTCAACACTTAAACTATCAACACAATCTTGGCAACACGCGATAACTCCAGTGTCTATGTCAAATTCCTCATCTGTTGTAGCTCGTAGGTTTAAGTGAAAACTAGACTTTTCTATTCTCCATTCAAATTGTTGCTTATGTTCCAACACATGCTGTGCATATTTGTTCTTTATTCTAAGAGCCTCAACCTCAAGAAATGTCATCTTTGTTATCATCTCTTTCAAGTCGTAGACTTCTTCTGAGATCAGCACTAGCAGTTGATGAGTATTCCTATGCATACCACAAGTTTGGCTATAGAATGTGGCCAGGTCCTCTTTCTTATCATTAGATTGTTTGAGTTTTTCTAAAAACCCAACCCTTTCTTCTATCAATCTTTCCAACTCCGATATGCGAACTTTCGAGTTCCTTTGCTCATCTTCTGAAATTGCAAGTTGCATTTCTAATGAATTCTTCTCATTTTCAAGCTGCAGGGCTTTCAAAGTTATTTCCAATTTCTCTTCTGATAGCTCATTATACTTCCTTTTTAACTCATTTCTCTCCAACACTTCTTTCTTTCTGTCAGCTTTTATCTTAAAGCATAGCTCTCTGTAATTCTTCTTATCTTCAAGCATACGGTCGACATTGGCTTTATTTGCTTGTGCTGTAGCTACAGAGCAATCTGCTGTGAATGTGGGGTTAGTGTCAGTCCCTTGGACAAGTGTAGTCTCCGATACTTTGAGTTCATATAAGTCCTTCCCAATCTCTATTTTCCTTAATGTTCTTCCCATGATAACCTTCTTCCGTTCCTGAAAATACACGGAATCCAGGATGGCCACATGGCGTTTCTTTCTGGGATTATATGGGGTTAGTGCTAATTCTTCAGTAGAAACAATCCCTTCATGAACTATCCCTAGTTGGTCTAACTTTGGCGGATCCAAGTCCATGTTCTGGGGGCTGGGCGGGTTTTGTTCTAGAGTTTTCTCAGCTTCTTCCTTTTCTTGCCTTTCCGTTAGTTCTGCTAGTTCTACTTGCAACCTATTTTCTTCATCCACCAAGAGCTTTTGTTCTTGCTCTTCTTGCAATTCAGTATCTTGTTCCTGGAGGATCCTATCTTCCTCTTCTCTTAGGGATTTTGCTTCCTGCTCCATTTGGATTCTAGCAGCTTCCTCTTTCTCTTTCCTTTCGGCTAGCACTTCTCTTATCCTGTTTGCTTCTTCCAACAAGGTTCTTTCTTCTTCTTCTCTCAAGGCTTTTGCCTCCTGCTCCTATTGGATTCTAGCAACTTCTTCTTGTTGCTGCAACTTAATAGCCTTCTCTTGTTGAATCCTTGCTGCCTCCTCTTGTTGTAACTTGGCATCTTGCTCATTTTTAAGCCTTGCTGCTTCTTCATCTTGGTGTTTTTTGATAACCTGCTCCAGTAGGATTTTGTCTCCTCCTTCCGGTTCTATGTCTTTTGAACCTTCTGATTGGGATGTCGCTACCTCTTGTTCCAGTTGTATCAGACTAACAGGCTTGGGAGTAGAACTCTTTCCTCCTTTCTTCTTATAGTGCTTCCCTAATTATTTTAAGTTCCCGGCACTACAAAAGAACTCTTCATTCAGGTCGATAAGATGGGTGTACTCAAAGGTAGTTTTGAAATCAATAACATGTCTAGAAACTCTGCCACAATGGTCATTCCTCTTGAAAAAATTTGTTCCAAAATGAAAGATTTCCAAGTCCTGAATATAGTTTTCTCCCTCTTTTTCCCTTGGGAGGCTGTATGCACTGATAGTGAAAGGAATTGGCGGATATATCCCTTTCTTCCTTTCGGTGAGGATTCTACTGATTCCACCAATGCTGAAGAGTTTCCTTAAGTCTTCCCTATGTATCACGAAATCTATAGCATATATGGGAAGAAAAAAGGGAGCTACGGATCCTCCACTCATACGGATATAGGTTCCTTCTTGGGCGTGGTAATAATTTCCAAATGCTTCAATAATGGGCATGGCATTCTCTGACAGGAAGTTTGGCTCTTCTACAAAAATAAGCTGGTATAGAGGCATGATAAATTTCTCACAAACCTACTTGTAGTGGTTTGCATATCTACTTGCCCATGTGGGTTGGTAAGCCATAAAGAGAGGAGTTTCTTTACTATTCCATGCGCAACCCAAGTCCGGGAAGGTATGCTTGCTCAATAGGCAATCTATTAAATAAGAGGACATGAAAAAGTCTGTCTTCTTCTGAGTCATTCCTCCTTGAGCAGTAGTTAGCTACAAGAACAATCTTTCCGAAATTATATCAGCCCAATTGAAAATGGTCCCAGACATGGCCACACTGACTATTACTGGCACCCAGTCAAGCTTGAAAATATTTCCATTGGGCATGCCAAAGACCCGATTCAGCATCAAAACAATGAGTCTATAGGGGGTCTTTAGGAGGTTACTCTCATATTCGTTGTTGTTCCTTTCTCTGATTTTCCTGTCACTTATCATCATTTTCCTAGCGGATTCTAGAGGGTCCGCAGTGTGTTCTGCTATCTAATCATTATCCAACCAAGCTCTCGCCCAGGGAAATTTGTACGTAGCTGTGATATGTTCAGGTGCGAAGGATGCTAGATTCATTCGATTCTTGTCATTAATGAACCTGGTTTCAGTCTTTACATGAGGGATCAACAAGCCAAGGTCTTCGGAGCATGGAAATAACTCAGGATGAGTTTCCACCTTATGGAGGCAGGAGCACTTAATGTTTGCATATACCATAGTGTCTTATATGGGGGATTGAGGGTAATCTTGATCCCTGATGAACCTATATAAATCGCCCCACTGAAACTATGGGGCAGAACTTCCTGGAGGTACATTGGTAGTAGCTCGCGTATCACTGAACATGGTCTCAAGTGAGGTATCTAGCAGAATTTCAACGTCAGAATCTGACTCCACAAGTTTAGCCTTCTTTCTTGTAGACTTTCTATGCATATTAAACCTGTGTTGACAAGGTAGCAAAAATGAGGAGTTTGGCATATTCATAGGCAATTAACACCACAACACCACTTAGAATTCAAAGTAACTAATCAGTGACAGCAGGTAACCCTTTTCAACTTAAAATATCCTTTAGAAAGATGGCGTAGCTCTTAAAATGAAACAAAACATACATGCAACCATTCAACAATAAGTATTTTCAACATAAAACTGAAAGTTGCCAATCGTTTTATTCGTTAATAACTTGTAATAACTAAAATCGTTGCATAGGCTCTATCTTGGAATCACCTGGGAATTTTTATTGTGGTGGGAGATAGAAGACAATCGCACATTACTGTTTTTCTAGTGTGGGGTTATTTGGTTAGAGGCTTGACTTAATGCTCACGCATCAAACGAATGCAGTATTGTAGCCATGGACGGTGTTTTCATTGTGTGCCATGGGGCGTTATTTCTTGTTGGCAATGTGTAACAAAAAACTGGGAGGATGTGGTGTCACCAAATTGGCTCTTAAAAGTGTCCGTGAGGAAGGTGGCTCGGCTTGTAATCATCTTGGGATATGACCGAAGGAAGTTTTTTCAATAACAATCGCAAAATAGCAGGGAATGGATTGTGTTGTATACGTAGAGGGAGGCTATTATGGGTTTGCACCGAAATTGGCCGGGCGAGTTAGTGTTTAAGGGCCTGCGGGGAAACCAATACAAAATGTATGGCCGAGGAGAAACAAAAAAAACCATGGGTGACTTAAACGACTGTGAATGAAACAAATTTCACCTTTTAAATGATTGAAAGACAAGTCTCAAATGGAGTTATTCCTCGGAACAAGAAAATGGAGGAGAGAATGCCTACCTAGTGCCTTCGAAGTGGTCGGTTGTAGTCGATGCGTCTACCCAGGTGAATAAGGAGCTTGAAACATGTCTAACGTCTTGCACTAGAAGCTAACTCGGGTTTGGGAACAATGAACAGTCGAAACTCTATTCTATGCATATATAGTAGGAGCATTGATTTCCCACGGGTGAATTAATGGGTGTTTGGTGGGCACGGGGCTTGGCGCAATAGTGCATTCAATCCGCACAAGGTGTATTAAATGGCTTCACCAACATTTATGCAAACCAAAAATATTGGTCACGTAGTGGCAGAAAACTAAACGGCATCTTTGCATGTCGGGCGGTTGATTTGAACTTAAATCTTGCGATCACAAATGGCGCGGAATTGCTATGGTGGCATTATTAAGCGCAAAGTCTGCGACTACAGCAGGGAAGTTATCATCAAGCCTTGCCCTAGAAAGATGTGATGACGGCAAGGTTAGAGGAAAGCAGGGGTTGGTGGTGACTTTAGGCTTAGGATTTGCGCAACGGGCGAGGAAGCTATCGTCATGTCTTGCGCCAAAGGATGCGAAAAAGGGCGTGAAAACAAGGAAGGGATTTTAAGGTTAAAATGGGCACAGTGGTGGAGGTTCTAAGATTAGGACTTGCGCTAAAAGTGTGAGATGAGGCAGGGAAGTTTTAAAGGATAAAAATGCGATGGGTTTGGAAAGGTGAACATCATTGTCCGCGGTTTTAAGGTTTAAAAAGGTGCACGACTATTGGCCAAGCTTAAGCTGGAATTTTGCGCTAATTGTCGCAAACGTTATGGTTAGCAAATGCGCAATGGCGGTGGGATATAGGTTTAGGCTTTGCGCCTATAGTGCAGACTTAGACGTTAAAAATGCACTTTGGTTTAAAGATAGCAGAAAAAATGCCTTAGCTAAAAGATCAGAGAAAATTTTGGAAAAGATCAATCATTTAGGAAGGAAAGTTGAAAGAAAAACTAGCTAAGTTTGAACCCAGAATAAGCTTCAAAACAAAAAATAGAAGGAGGGGCCCCAATATTTACAAAATTTGGGGGGGATGTTGCAGCAACAACAATTGGCGATTTGCTAGTGAACAAAGATCTCTGAAACAAAATCATGTCATGATCAGAATGAATTTTAAACTGATAGCTCCAAGCGTAACAAAGTGCCCCCATAGTTCAACTTCTAAGAATGCAGTGATCTCTTATCATATTGGTCATTTGGGAAAGGGGACTTATGCCTGTACATCTTACAAAACTCTCTCAAGTCCGGAGTATAGGGTTAATTCTTTTAGGATCTATCTTTACGGTGTTTTTACTAAAAGAGGACTCCACAGGATTGTAGCAATATCTCACAGGCGTATTCGTTTGTTCCTCATTCCCATGCTATTTGCATCTCTTTTGGATGTTTGCTAAATTGACAGCTTTTGCTGTTTGAACCTTCCAGAAATAACTTTCTTGAAACTTCAATTCTTTGATTTGGTTTCTTCAATCCATAATGTCCTTTTGTGTGAGCAAGAGATTTTATTTGATTATCAGCTTCACAAACGGAGAAGAACCTTTCTTGAGTTGAGTTATTTGAACAACTTTCTAAATTGAATATTTTGCTTCGTCTCAAGGATGCTTTAATTGAGGCGAGAATTTCTGGAAATCAGACTCTTTGATGTAAGCCATTTTGGCTTTTATTTGTAGCATGGGATAATTTTAAATACCATACACCTGTGAGGCATGCTTCCTTTCCGTGGGTCCAAAGTAGCAAAAAAATTTGAGACGGACATTGATGTTAAAGTGGATGGAGCCTCAAGATAGTGAGAAAGAAATACTAAATCCTCAGTCATTTAACTGGGGTTATTTTGACCAAATAGGACAGGATCTCTACACTGCCAAAGGCTAATCAATGAATGCAAATTCACAGAGCTACATCTTCTTTATAAGTGAAATTCTATCTTTCAAGACTTCGAGCTTTGCTCGGAGTTCTATCCTACCGCTAAGCTAGGAGTTGAGTTGGGTTTTATTAGTAAATAAAAGAGAAAACTCAAATGGAAAGTAAAAAGACAAATAACCGACCAAACTACTGAAACTGTTCATAGAACAAAACAAGAAAGAGAGGAAAAAAATAGAGAACATTTTATTTATGTACAAAAGCCTCAATGAGACAATGCAAAGTACTGCTTCAAGGCAAGTCCATTGAGAGGGAGAGTTGCTTCATCTCCTTAAAGGTCTTTCAGCTTATAAGTGGATGAGCCAAGCTTTTTAGAAATTAGATAAGGGCCAACCCATAGATGTTGAAACTTTGTGTGCATTCCTTTACCTTCGTGGGGATGATCCCATTTCAGAACTAAGTCACCTACTTCAAAATTTATTTTTCCAGACTTCCTTTTATCAAACCATCTTTTGACTATATCTTGGTGTTGGTGGAACTGGTCTTTGGCTTTATGGTGGGATTCTTCGAGCTTTAGTAGAGTGTCAATTCTAAATTGTAAAACATGACTACTGGAACCTCGAGAGGCTTGAGCTAATTGCAAATATGGGAGTAAAAGGTTAGGAGGGAGGATGGCTTCTCTACCATAGACAAGGGTATATGGGGAAACCCCTAAAGAATTCTTTGGGGTGACCCTATCTGCCCATAAATCATTTGGGAGAGCAGTATGCCAACTTCTCTGATTTTCAATCATGGTTTTCTTAAGGATCTGGATAAGGTTTTTGTTTGAAGATTCAGATAATCTGTTTCCTTGGGGGTAGTAATTGGATGAATAATGTAATTTAATTCCTCTTTCACAAAAAAATTCATTTATCTTAAAAGATGAAAAATAAGTTGCATTGTCAAAGACTAGGGAAATTGGAACCCCAAACCTAGTTATGATGTTCTACTTTAAGAAGTTGATAACTACATCCTCATTAATTTTGTGCAGTGGAACAACCTCTGTCCATCTCCTAAAATAGTTTGTGGAAGTTAGGATATACCGGTGCTATAGAGAACAATTTGGTTTTATCTCTCCAATAACATCTATGCCCCATTGTTCGAAAGGTTCCGAGATAATAACTGGCTGCAACGGTCCTACTACTTTTGGTAATTTCCCAGCGTTCCTCTGGCACACATCACAATTCCGTGCATAGGAATGAGAATATTTAAACAAGGTGGGACAATAATATCCAGCCCTTAGTATTTTGTGGGCTGGGGTATCTCCAGAATAATGTCCCCCAGCAGGGCCATCGTGCAATTCCTTGACTACTCTATTAGCATCTTCCCTTTCTAGACATCTACGAAAAATTCCATCGTAATTCTTTCTGAAAAGTATTCCATCAATGATCTGATAAGCTACTGACTTCAAATGGAGTTCCCTTCTTTGCTTAGAGCTCCAATGCTCTGGTAGGTACCCTTATTGTAAGTAATGCAATAAGTCTCTATACCAGGATTCAGGAGCTGTAAACATAGGGAATACCTCAACTGTATTCAGCTCGGCTTCATTTTCCCAATCTTGCTCTTCATCAACTAGATGTTCAGTGAGCAATTTACATAGGCCTTGACCTTTCATGATGGTGGTTGGTTTAAATTCTAAATCATACTCTTGAAGCATGGTGACCCAATTACCCCTCCTTTCTCCCAATTCCTTTTGAACAAAAAGAGATCGGATGGTTGGATGGGGAACCACAAGTTTAGTCTTGTTATTAAGAATATATGGCCTGAACTGCTTTACTGCTTTGAATACGGCATATGCTTGTTTGTCTACAATATGATAGTTCAGTTCAACACCTTGTAGACCAATGCTCATAAACGAAATTGGGTATTCATCTCCCGATTCTACCTTTTGTATGAGCACACCTGCAAGCAAATCATCCGAAGCAAAGGTATATAAAATAAAATCTTTGTCAAAATCTGGGCTCCTTAGAGAGGGAGCATTGGCTATGGCTGCTTTAATATCTTTAAATGCATCCTTTTCCAAGTCTATCCATTTGAACTGTACGCTTTGCTTGACCATTTGCTGCAAAGGTTTAACGGTTTGTGCAAAATCGGGAACAAACCTTCGAACAAAATTGATAGTACCCATAAATGACTGCATTGATTTTTCGTTGTGGGGCATGGGAATTTTGTTTATAACTTGCACTCTCTCTTGATCTATCGAAATTCCCCTTTTTGAAATGATATGACCTAGAAGCTTTCCCTCAAGGACCGCAAACACACTTTTCTTGGGGTTCAAAGAGATACAATATTTTCTGCAGTGCTCAAAAATCTGTTTCAAATGGAACACATGGTCTTCTCTCTTCTTCAAGAAAATTGTCACATCATCTAGATATACTACAACACACTGACCACCCAATCCTTAGAAGGAAATGTCCATTGCTTGCTGGAAAGTGGCTCATGCGTTTATCTAGCTAAATGACATTCTTCTGTATGCAAACGTTCCCCACTTAGTGCGGAAAGTAGTCTTAAGACGGTATTCTTCAGCCACTAATACTTGATTGAAACCGAAGAAACCATCTAGAAAAGAAAAAAGTTCTGATCTTGATACCATTTGCAGAATTTGTTCCATTGAAGGAACGAGATAATTATCTTTATCAGAGGCTCTGTTCAAATTTCTGAAATCTACACATAGTCTTATTTCTCCAGACTTCTTTCTTAGGAGAACTAGATTAGCAACCCATTATGAATGCCGGACTTTAAAGATGATATTAGCATCTAGTAGTTTCTTCAACTCTTTTTGGATTAAAGGTTCAAGAGTATGATGCATTGTTCTTAACTGCTGCTGAAATGGCTTAATGCCTGCTTTCATTGGTATGACATGCTAAATAATACAAGTGTCATATGTTTTCACATCTTTGTAAGTCCAAGCAAAAACATCTTTATATTGGTGAAAAAGCTTGATGAACTTATCTCTTTCACCCGACGAACAACATCTACCAAGATTAACATATTTTGGTTCAAATTATTTGCCTAGATTTATCAATTCATGCTGCATAGAAGAGCTAGGAGTTTTAACATTTGCTGGCCTTTTGAAATTGCTCTGCAAATCAAACAAACTTTCAAGTGATCTCACTCCTTTAGACATGAAATTCCCTTTGACTGCTTCCTTATTTTGTAGACCAGCATCATGTTTTTGTTCATCTATAACGGCTTCTTGAAACATGTTTTCATTTGTAAGGAAACTAATGATCTGATCGTCATCATCGAACACCCTAAGATTTGTGATATTATCTGGAACAAAAGGCCTAAAAACCTATTCGATAGAACATTTATTATTAGTAGGCACTAATCTAGAAGTAGAGGTAGCTAATAAATTAGCTGCAGCATTTTGTAATCTAGGAACATATTTTATATTGAAAGCTTCAAAATACGTAATTAGATCCCATACCTCAGACTGATAACCTTTCAAATGTGGCGAAAGACAATGAATTGTATCTCACCTGTCTGACGACTATTTCCGAGTCACTAAAGAATTTCAGGTATTTAACGTTGAAATCGATGGCTTTCTTTGACCCATGGACTAAAGCTTCATATTCAGCAATATTGTTAGCACAATAAAAATCTAATCTACAAGACAAGAAGTGTTTGTTGTTTTCAGGATCCATTAGAACACAACCAGCTCCAGATCCTTCCTGATTTTTGGAACCATCAAAGTATAAAATCCAAAAAACATTCTTTGATCTAACTGAGTGTTGGGCTTGGCCCAAGTTGGGGCAATTTTGGTTAGCACAAAAAGGTTGAGCTGTGGAGTTGAGTGCAGCTTAACAAAAGATATAATTTTGTACAAGTATGAGGGATGCTGTGAAGTTGTGCGCAACAACCAAATTTTGGTAGTACTACGAAGGTCAGCACTGCGAGGAAGCAGTGCTATGAAGTGATCAGGCCACATGGAGCCAGCTAAGTGAATTGATGGACGAAGGACAGATACAGGTACCGGATAGACCAACAGTGGTCTAATTTTGGCAAGTATGCTCCATGATGCCGAGCTGCGGGCATGAGCATATCAAGAAGGCGGCCATTTGTACGAGTTCATTAAGTGGAGAACGACTCAAGGAAAGCGACAGTTGAGCATGCTTAGTGGTACGAGACCGTTAAGTGGAGAACGATGCTGAGAAAGCGACTGGAGACCGAACCAGTTGTATGAGGTCATTAAGGGGATGAATGGTATGCAAAGAAAGCGACTGGGAGCTGAGCCATTCGTACGAGCCCGTTAGGGGAAGGGCGGCTCAATGAAGATGACCTGTTGGTGTGCGCATAGTAGGAAGGCCAAAAACGACAGAACGAAGGTGTGGAGGACTGCCACGACAGCACACTCGCTACCAGAGGCCAGCAGGACGGTTTAGAGAAACCGTAGCAGTTTTGGAAACCCTAAGGGTTTCGGTCTTCAACATTGTAAAGACATGACCTTCGGGCATGGTCTATAAAAGAAGACATTTTTGTAAGGGAAGGGGTTACGTTGGTTACATTTGGGGGTTCTCTCGTTACTTTTTGTTGTTGATGTATTGTAAGATCTGTTCTGAGTGAGAAGCCATTGTAAAGGCTCTACAGCTGTGTGCATAGAGACCTAGCTGAGAGAGAAGAGAGAGTCTGTAGCTGAGTGCGTAGACCAAGAGCGGTTGTCCCCTTCCCATTAAAGATATATATATAAAAACCATTCTTGTGGATGTAGCTTCCCACCCGGGGGAGTGAACCATGTTAAATATTGTGTTGTGTGATTGAGTGGAACAATGTTGTGTGTAATTGCATTTACCTGTTTTCTATAGATGAATGTCTGAATATTTCCTTGCATTCTGTTATGTGAAGACTTTTATATGCATTTTCCATCAGGAGAGTATGGAGATGATATGTTAAGTTTGCATGAATAGATGAATGGTTAATACTTAGCTTTGCTTCTGAAAGCAGTGAATCAGTTATTTGTTCAAGTGTTAAGAGATTGCTTAAGTACTTTCCTATGCGCAGCAGATGAATGAATGATAAGTGATTTACATTTGCGGTAGACACTTAAATAGTAAACGTTCTAAGTGTATAAACGAATGTTAAAGTAATAGTCATTTCAATGCATGAATGAGTGGATGAGTGATACTCAGTTCAACACCTTAAACGTTTTCATGAACTCCAAGTATAAAGTTGAACTGGATTGTTCGCAGTCTCAGTAGAAGTTCTGCGATAGAAGGACTTAGTGGTACGGACTGCGGCGTTGTCCATCGTTGTGCAATCTCACCTTGCAGCGCATACCCCCTATTGCACTGTGCAGTACGTTTGTCCAAACAACTCATCACATACTGTGGAAACTTGATTCCGTAGTACCCCATAGATACACCTCAGGTGATACCTCAACCTGCTCATAGGTTGTTGCCGAAAGGGCGCTCAGTGCGAAGAGGTTTTGTTGGTCAAAGGGAAACTGTGAAGAACCTGGGTCTTATTGAAAACCTCTAGTTCAACATCAGTCAACCCAACAAATGGTTCCGTTTCCGCGCTAGAATCCGTGATGCGTTGCAATCGTGATGTGTGACGAAGAATATCAGTGCTCGGAAGGCTCCAACAACTAGCATCCTGAAAAGACAGATATCCAAGCTTGGTGGAACAATACCATAAGAGACTTTGCAAGGAAAGGGAATAGACATCCGCATCTATGTGACACACAGTGGTCAGATAGATTTCTGTGGAAATATATTCACGAGATTTTCTGGGCATCATTTCTAAGCGAGCTGCACAAGTGGATCTCGCAGCTCGCAGAAAAGAAAACTTGTTTTCAAGGAGGAGTTCCTATAGAGTGGACTCCTGACCTCACAGCATAGCTCAAAGCGATAGCTAGCCCATTGACACACGCAGTTGACTTCTGGGTCGATCATATGCTAGAAGGATTCATAACAGAATTTTTTGTAGACACACTCAAATCCTATAACCAAGCAGAAGCATATTTTTTCCAAGGATTCCAAGGTAAGTTGCTGAACAATCTTAGTCTATACATTAAGATGTTGTTAGCTGAGAAAGGTGTTTTAAGAATGCAGTAATATTCTCAAGTTTGTCATGGTAAACAGTATATATAGTGATTCTGACGAAGACACCTATAATCTTAGAAGTGGGAAGAGATATAAATTTAATAAGAATCTTGGTGGCCCTGGACTCCATATTGATACTGAGATTCCTTGTGACCTTGAAAATGAAGCCACGCTACCATTTACCCCTCAGAACCCACTGGCTGCAGAGACCATGCCACCCTTATCTCAGAACCCACCCGCTACGCAACCCACCCCACAGAATACTCAGCCCAGTATGTCTACTTCGATAAGCCCATTTGTTTTCACTGCACAGATCCCTTTACAGCATCCACGCACTAGTCTGGGCACTACACCACCTAATAGGACAATGGAAAACAATGATACAAAGCTACCGATCTTCAAAGGAACTGGTCTAGAAGACGCTGACCAGCATCGGTTCCTTTGCGAAGCCGTATGGAGTGTACGACAAATCCAGGATGATGCCGTGAAGAGAGCACAGCTCATCACCACCTTCAGAGATAGAGATTTACATTGGTTTATGAAGTATTCTCAGGCACAACCGAGAACCCTTGCAGAAATTAAAGATGCACTTGTGGCAGAGTTTAAGAAACCCAAATCTGAATCTCAGTGTATAACTGAGTTGAAAGAAATAAAGCAGAAACCGACTGAAATGGTCTGGGAGTTTGATTAGAAGTTTAAGACACTTTTGGACCAAGTGAGCTTTGTTATAGCTCCACAACAACACAAGGAATCATTTAATGCTATGCTATTGCCCCACATCAGATTACCATTGATGCAGCAGAAGGTTCCATTGCAGGCAGAGGCCTTGGAGATCGCAATGAAGCTAGAGGCTTCGCCGATTGGTGAGACTAGTTCTGGGATGTCTCAGATCCAGAACCAGCTGACCACCTTGACACTAGAGCTGCAAAGCATGAAAAATGGCAAAGAGCAAAGGTATGAACCTAGACATGAGGTCTGGTGTACAAGTTGTATAGGAGAAGGCCATGACCGGGAGCATTGTCCAGTATACCGTGATTATCTTAATAGCGGTGCGCCCAACCCGATAAATCAGAATCAGGCCCCATGGTGTGAAATTTGTAGAACCACAGGACACATACCTGAAGATTGCTATCTCATATAGAAATATGTGAAAAAACCTAAAAATTTATATTGCACTTTCTGTAAATCAGTTGGACATGATGAATCCAACTGCCACGCATATGAGCTAATGAATGAGAGAAAACGAGATATGGACTCAATGAGAGGCGTTGGCTTGTACCGCGTACAAGAAGAAAACTAGACAAAATAAGAAAACGTGCAATATGACCAAGGAGGATACAGAGGTTGTTGTGGTGGATACTGCGACAGAGGAAGAAATGCTGGACCGACCCAGGGAAGAGGCCGCGGCCAGGTCATTTGTTACAATTGTGGCCAGCCAAGTCACGTATATAGAGATTGTGTTAACCCATGCACTACATGAAACTACTGTAAATCATTCGAGCATGTTATTGAAGACTTCCCAGTGCTAGAGGTTGAAATGCAGAAAAGAAGATGGACAGAGACACCGAATCCAAACATCTAGTGGAAAGCAGCAGAGAACAGACCAAAACACGAGCATCAATGTGGTCATGCGTAGTGGTGCTGAGATAGGCCGCGATAGGGGAGCAGAAGCTTCCACGTCAGGGGAGGCTCACACAAAGAAGATCCCTATTGAGATAGTATGGATAAGGAAAGCTTTGGGAAAAATGCCTGCTCTCGACCTACGAAAGAAAAAGAAGGTCTTTATCGACGCGCGGGATACCTTTAGAGAACCGAAAACAGAATCATAGAGGATCCTGTTGCGTAGTGAAACACTGCATGTTGAAGACATGCTAGCGGCCTATGACAAAACAAGTACTGCAATGGATATCAACACCTCCGTTGCGCAGTTCCTGCGAAGCTGCATGAAGTTACTAAAAAGTGAAAATGCCATAGTAGAGCTATAGAAGCTCATAAACCAATAAAAACCACATATGGGAAGAGAAACTTTTGATAGTGTCATACATCACATAAGGAATCATAAAAGAACAGGCCTAGAAATGAGGCTTACCGCGTAGATAGGATATTTTGAAATGGACGAAGTCATCCTTGATCTGGGATCTGAAGTGAATGTCTTGACTAAGCAGACATGGCAGCAGATGGGTCGACCAAAGTTGTCATGGTCACCTATGCAGTTGAGAATGGATAACAAGGAGAAAGTCATACCTTTTGGCAGGTTAGCTGATGTGGTAGTCGACATCGATGGAGTCCAAAGTCATGCAGACTTTGAAGTTATCGAGATTGTGGATGATAGTCATCCTTTTCCTGCACTGCTAGGAATTGATTGGGCTATTGATAACTTGGCTATCATAAACCTGAAAATGAAGAAGATGATATTTGAAGGAAAGCATCTTAGGATCATCGCACCGTTGGATCCTGCAGGTGGTGACAGATACAGCGAGCCGATTCAGGAGGAATCCAAGGCTCAAGACTTAGACAGACTATACCAGCTCACTACGAACCAGTAAGATTACATTAATCCTACTGCAGATGGTACACTCAGCTGGAGATTTGACAGCTCCTGCGTCTCTGACTCAGAAGCAGGACTGGAAAATTGGCAAAGCCACATGCATGAAGTATCGGCAAGAAGGTACGCGCAGGTTACGAAATCAGTGCGCTAGATTGGAAAGGAGGTAAGGCCCATCCCCACATATGATGGTTCTGCTAATGTTTACACTTTCATCCAGGAATATACTGTAGATGTTCCAGATGAGCATAGGTTACCCGCATTGGATATGGAATTGAGTGACACACCAGCTAGATGGTGGGATGCACACAAGCAGACATTGACCACTTGGGATCAATGCAGGATTGAGATGCAGATTCGATTTGCCGACGGGGTTTATTTACCCTATGAGAAGTTTAATGGAAAGACAGATCCTAGTCAGCACATTGAAGTCTGTTCACAGGCATGGCTGGAAAGGCCACATGAAGAATGGGTGCACTTGTTTGTGCATATCCTGGAGGAGGACATTCTAAAGAAATGGTACCTAGACCTGGAGTTGCGTAGGGAAACCACTGATTGGGGCATGTTGACTTCCAACTTCCAGAGGGACTTCAGCTTTGAGGACGAGAATCCACTGATCCATGAGGCATTGCAGATAATTAAGGAACGCATTATCAGGGGAGACTGTCTTCACAAAGATACGACATGGGAAGAATTCCTCGAGACAGATACCGTTCCTGCGAACCTACACTCAGAATCAAAGAAATATGAAGAATATCCCATAGAGTGTTATAACCTAGCTGAAGAAGTCAATGATAGAAATGAAGACAATGAGGATGATCTGCACAACATAAACATACCAAAGTCAGAGGGTGTGCGTGATGTAGAAGGACCTCCGTTGGAAATCCCAGATATGAGTGGACCGGTAAAGACGCAGAAGTTGAACATTGGCACAAGTAAAGAACCGAAGTTCGCATCAATCATAGACTATTGGGACGATTAGGCTATTGCGGAGATCGTAGACACCTTACATGAGTATCAGGAGCTGTTTCCGACAAAATTTATAGAAATGAAAGGAATTCTGGGAGACCTAGGAGTCATGAAGATCCCTTTGAATCCAGGCACCAAGCCTATGAAATAGAGGCCATACAGATTGAACCCATGGTATAAATAAAGAGTCTGCGTAGAGCTGGATAAGATGCTAGAAGCAGGAATCATTGAACCTGTTGAAGAATCCAAGTGGATTAGTCCCATGGTCATTCAAGATAAGAAAACAAAGGGAGAGATAAGGATTTGTGTGGATCTCAGAAAACTGAATGATGCCTCTATGCACGACCCATTCCCCACTCCTTTTACAGATGAAGTTCTTGACAATGTTGGAGGGAATGAGGCCTATTCCTTTACTGATGGTTTCTCTGGATATCATCAGATCAGAATTGATCCCGTGGATAGGCATAAGACGATGTTTGCTACAGAATGGGGGTCGTTCCAGTACATAGTAATGCCTTTTGGGCTAAAGAACGCGCCTCCCATATTTTCCCGAGTCGTCGTCACAACATTTAAATATTTTATGCACAAGTTTTTGGAAGCCTATTTTGACGATTGGACTATGTTTGGCCTATTGAAGAACCATTGCGCAAATCTCAGAATGATGCTTGAAAAGTGTAGATAGCATTAGATCTCATTGAATCTGAAGAAGTGCATCTTCTGTGTTCCATACGGAATTTTACTCGGACACATTGTCTGTAAGTAGGAATTGATGGTGGACCCTATGAAGATTGCCATTATTGTAAATTTAATTACTCCAATTTCTGTTAAGATGTTACGCTCTACCTTAGGAAATACTGGATATTACAGGAAGTTCATAAAGGGTTACGCGCAGATAACCGCAGCAATGGGAAAGCTGCTAAAGAAAGACGCACCGTTCATTTGGAACACAGAATGTGAACAGGGTTTTGACACACTTAAAGAAAAGATGGTTACTGTGCCGATCCTAGTCTTCCCAGACAGGGAAAAGCCATTCCATGTTCATGTTGAAGCATCATGCATTGCCCTGGGAATTGTATTAGCTCATCCAGGAGAAGGAGGTATTGACGATTGTTAAATTTTGAGCATTAATTCACAATACTCTAGGATATTCACTAAGAGAATAACATATACAGTATATCAATACATAACAATCACAATAAGCATGACACGCATCACAAGAATCAAAAGCATGAGAGACAAGAGACACAGAGTTTCTGTGGGGAAAACCCTAAGGTGAAAAACCCCACAACTTCCTCAGAGATAGAGAGAGCAATGGCTCAACCAAAGTACAACCAAAATACACTTGAGATAGTCTCCTAGAAGCAGATGATCCTCCTCCTCACTAGTGCGCCACTTTCTGAGTGAGAGAAAGATGACTTTCTGAATGATCTAAATAGAGATCTCTTGATCTCTATTTATACTAACCTGTTTTCCCAGTGACCTTATGGGGCCGACTTGTATATCTAGATACATCCACAATATAATATATATTTCAGGGTTGACCCCACACATGGTGGTCTAATAACCCATTGGAAAGTACACACACTTGCGACACTTGTCAATCCACATGACGACACTTCCTTATAGAGGAATAACACATCTATAATAAGGGTACAATAAATATATATGAAATACATAGATGAAATACATTCCAAAGTTACATATACATCAACACTCCCTCTTAACTAGGAAGGTGTTTCTCGACACAGATCTGCTAGACAAGTCTTCTTCTCGGGATCATCGTCATCATCATCGTCACTGCTGCTGCTATCTCAACCAATCTCTGACTCTACTCATCATAGGAAGTTCTACAGAGCCAGTCCTTTTTGATACTAGATGTAGGCCCACCACCTGCAGGTCTTCATCATCACTGGCCATACTGTGGAAATCGCAGGACTTATTATGTGCATCACAAAACCTTAAAAGAGTCTCTTGACTAGAAAGAACCCTAAAGAGCATCTGAGGCCTTTTTCATACTGTCCAGATCTCCAGGACTTATCAGATGTGACCCCACCACAAAACCTCGAAAGAGAATCCCAGGACTAATTACGAGCATAAGGCTCAACCTATTGGATCTCCCAGGGCATAAATTACATGTGGTCACCACAAAACCTCGAAAGAGCATCCCAGGATTGATTATGAGCACACGGCTCAACCTATCGGATCTCCCACGGTACAAATTGCATGTGGTCATGGCAAAACCTCGAAAGAGCATCCCAGGACTAATTACGAGCACACGGCTCAACCTATTGGATCTCCCAGGGCACAAATTACATGCCATAGGACAAAACCTCAAAAGAGCATCTGCCAGATATCCCAGGTCACAAATTACATGCCATAGGCAAAACCTCGAAAGACTATCTGCAGATCTCCCAAGGCACAAATTATATGTCCTCCCAAGAAAAACCTCAAAAGAGAATTTGCTAGATATCCCAGGGTACAAATTACATGACGTAGGCAAAACCTTGAAAGACTATCTGCAAATCTCCTAGGGCACAAATTACATTCTTATCTGCACAACCTGTTCCACGGCCACAGAGTATCAACCTGATACTCACCATACATCATCCTGATCATCATCACTGCAACATCCTGCTGCATGTTATCTGGAGCAACATCCCAAAGCTCGTCATCCATGATCATCCTGATCATACAATGCATCTACCTGATGCATACCAAGTATCTACCTGATACATATCATCATACATGATCCACCTGATAATACAGTGTATCCACATGATACAAATACAAGTACATGATACATATCACCATACATGATCCACCTGATCATACAATGTATCCACCTGATACATATACAGATACATGGTCCAAGCATCTAACATGATGCTTATACAAAATACATACACATGATCCAACCGATCATATCCAGCATCCAACATGATGTGTACATACATATAAATGATCCAACTGATCATATATAGCATCCAACATGATGCGTACATACATATACATATAAATGATCCAACTGATCATATCCAGCATCCAACATGATGAATACATACATACATAAAAATGATCCAACTGATCATACAAAGTAGAAACCAAAACATCATCTTGATGCTCATCATCCATCGCTTACATCCACAGCCATGTGAAGGATCCTCATTCCAACATGCTTGGAATGGCTTCAGCAAATGTGTCCATCACTTCTTCCTGAAAGTGTCATCAATCCGAAGAACACCAAGCCTCTCTCTGAAGTACTCGAATTTCACCCTGGCTAGTGGTTTCGTCAGCACATCTGCAATCTGCTCGTCCATTGCAACATACAGGAGCTTCACAACTACTCTATGCACCATATCCCTGATATAGTGATATTTGATCTCTATGTGTTTCGACCTGTCATGAAACATTGGGTTCTCGGATAGCTTCACACAACTCTGGTTATCACAGAAGATACCAGTAGCATCCAATGGGAGATCAAATAATTTGGACAGTAGCTTTTGTAGCCATACTGCCTCACAACTAGCTGAACAGGCTGCAACATACTCTGCCTCAGCTATACTCAGTGCTACATAGGACTGCTTCCTGCTAAACCAAGAGATCACACCTGATCCCATACTGAAGCAGCACCCAGATGTGCTCTTCTTATCTGCAACACTGCCAGCCCAATCTGAATCAACATAACCCTGC